>CM060112.1:33946927-35146927 GCA_030522415.1 Channallabes apus
AAAACCAGGGGATTTGGTTTTGGTTTTCTTATGTTCAGTAAGAAACCAAATCTTATTTGGTGCTTGAAGGAGCTCCTTCCGGTGCTTTTTGGCAAACTCCCAACCAGCTGTCATGCCTTTTAGTAAGAATGGCTTCTGTCTGGTCACTGTACTACAGTATATATGCCTAGTTGGCGGAGCGCTGCAGTAATGGCTGGCCTTCTGTAGACTTCACAAAGGAGTTCAAGATCTCAATTATAGTGACCCTTAGGGTCTTTGCTATCTCTCTGACCAATGCCGTTCATCCTCAATTACTCGGTTTGGTTGGGCAGCAAGATCTGTAAAGACTGTTGGTTGTTCCAAATTGTTTCCATTTGAGAATGATCTCAAATGCTCTTGAGGCTATCATGCTCTTGGATGTTTTACTGTAAATGATCCAGGTTTCTTGTAACCTTTCCTCAGATCTGTGTCTTGACATAATTCATGGACTTAATAAATAAATGGATTTGTTTTCACAATTTGTTTTTGACATGTACTGTGAAATTTCATATAGACCGGGGCCTGCATTTAAAAAATTATGTACAATGACTTCAGTTAATCAAACTGTAGGTGGACTTCACTCACGTTGTACTCAGGATGCACCAAAGCTTAATTGCATGGGTCATAACAAAGGGTACAAATACTTATGTAAATAGGATATTTCAGTCTTTATTTGTGTAATATATAAAAAACTATAAACACCTGTAAATAAGGAATTTATAATCACACTATTCAGTGACGTCCAGATGAGAATGAGTTCACTTTTTGTGTCCGGTTCCTCTCATTCCTTCATTGGGAGGTCTTAGGGAGGGAAGGCCAAGATCAGGACTTGAGGGTATCATGGGCTTAGACTCACCCAAACCAGACAGGTAAATACTGAAAAAGGTCAGGTCAGCTATTAGCATTCTTATTAGCATTCTTTATGGATATAAATTATACTCCCACCCTGATTGGGTGTAAAATTGTGTAAAAAATCACATTACGATTATTCTAACATGTATTGCAAATTAAATTTAAACTCAGAGGTTTAACTATTGAATGTATCGTTTTTTATTTAAACTTATTTATCTGAGCTAACAGCAAATAGCTTTAATGATGATCTCATTACAAGGGATATTTGGACCAGCAATTTGGAAACACCAATCAGTCTACAGTATACTGCATGTCTTTGGACATTAAGAAAACCAGGAGTAAACCCACCAAGCACAAGGAGCACATGCAAAAGACCACACACACACACACACACACACACACACACAAACTAGGGACCAGATTTGCCATCCCTTTATGTGCAAGGCAACAGTGCTGACCACAAAAGCGTCGTGCCGCTTTGCCTGAAAATGAATGACATGGAATGTTTTCCACTTTGAATAAGTCTTCAGAAACTGCACTGTCTCAGACACACACAAGTCTAAGAGTGTCATGCACTCAGAAAAAAAAATCAATAAGGGTGTCTCTCATGTGTGATGCACGCTAGTATTTTTCCAGGCCAAGAAGAGCATCAATCCCCACTTGTTATGGTGAGAAAATGGGCCTCTTCTTCTCTGGACTCATGCTTCTGCTCGCAGCATGAATGAATCAATGCAGCCACCACTGAGCTCCAGCTCTGCAACTCTCTCTCTCTATCTATCTATCTATCGCTCCCACACACACACACACACACACACACACACACACACACACACACACAGTCTGTCACACATTAAGTGTTATGAATGGACTGGACGTTGTTTATTTTGTGAACAGTTTCTTGTTAAGTTTTAAACACATTGCCTACATTCCACTTTTACTATTACAGCTAGTAGGTGGGTTTTCACTTTAAAACAGCAGGTTGCATGGGGATAGAGAATGAAACACAGTGGTGTGCACTGGCTGAAAATGCACACCACATGGCTCTTTTTTTCCTGTTTATGCTTTTGGGGAAGATGCAGGGTCAGAATTGGGGAGGTCTTACCCCATGCAGAAAACGTGTTTTAAATAATAATAATAATAATAATAATAATAATAATAATAATAATACCCTTCATCCAAATTTCTAGGAATAGGGTTCAATTGGTTGCTCACATGTGGACTATACTGCAGTCCACATGTGAGCACATTTCTATTATAAATACACTGCCTGCCCCTCTTTACAGTACAGTATGTGCATTCCTTCTTACCATGATGTACCCATTGCTTTGGAATAAGGTAAATCTGGACTCACCAGACCACATCACCTTTTTCCATTGACACAAAGTCTATTCTTCATGCTCTCAATCAAAATCAAGCTTTTTTTTTCTAATTAATCTCCTTAGCAAGTGGCTCTACAACTGTTTAGTCCCAATCCTGTGAGTTCTCATCACATTGTGCATGTGGAACTTTCGCTATTAAACATATGTAGGTTCTAATAATGTATTGGACAGTTCTAAACCCAATTTCAGTAATTTCAACAGTCTCCTTAGTTCTTGTCTTTGCTCAATCCAGGTCAATAATTTTACCTTTTTTTTCCCCCCCTGATTTTCTCCCTAATTTATTCGTGTCCGATTCCTCCCTGTCACTAGGGGGCTCCCCCATTAAGGCTTCTACTACCACGGCCGAAGACTATCACGAGTTTTCTCCGAACCACGTGACGTTTTCTTTTCGAACTGCTCACTCACGCACCGTTGGGGGCGATTAAACTCACGCACCGTTGGGGGCGGTTAAACACACTCGGAGGACAGCGCTATCCACTCTTTCCGCTTGGGTGAGCTCAGACGCCCCTGATTGGCTGTAGAGCGCAATTAATGTGGGAGCACCAAGTACCTCTCATCCCTCCCCTCTAAGAGAGCTCGGCCAATCAGCTCTCTCTAGACCTCCGGCGTTAAATTACAGCAATCAAAAAATTTAAAAATAAAAAACATTGACTCCTTAAAAACTTTGACTCCTTAATATACAGTATTAGGCAGCAAGTGAACCTTTTTTCCCTGAAGTCAGTGTTTTGAAAACAGAAAAAATAAGATTTTACTAAATAAACTGCATTTGTATAGTACTGTACTGTATATCAAATCAGGCAAAGTGTCTAGTAAGATCAGTAGACAGGAACACACAATAGAAAACAGAGTGAATTAATGTTCTCAGGTAAGGCTTATGGAATAACTGGAGGTTCATGAGTCATTTTAAGAATAAGAATTTTTAAACATAAAAGAATTATAGCAGAATTTTGCAGAATCAAGCAAAATACCAGGCTGACTCACTGCTTGGGTCTGTACATGCATATAATCATGTACATTTGGCAGGGTTACAATATGTACAGTCCCTGTAAAAATATAAAGGTCTGTATGAAATTATATGTATACAATGTAGGTCTGTATAATAATAATATGCTGTATAGAGCTCTTATGTGCGATGCCAGATTAGATGTAAAACCAAACAAGCCGCCATTTTGTATGGAAATGCTGGACTGTTGTTATGAATGGAAAGCTACAATATACAGTATGAGGGCAAAAACCTGGAAGACAGCCATGAATTAAGAATAATACAAAAACATTCTTCAAGAGCAACTGCTCACAACCATCCAAGAACAGTTTGGTGAAAAACAATGCCTTTTGCAGCATGATGAAGCACCTTGCTATAAGGCAAAAGTGATAACTAAGTGGCTCGGGGAACAAAACAAAACAAATTTTGGGTCCATGGCCTGAAAACTCCACAGACCTTAATCCCATTGAGAACTTGTGGTCAATCCTCCAGAGGCAGGTGGACAAACAAAAACCCACAAATTCTGACAAACTCCAAGCATTGATTATGCAAGAATGGGCTGCCATCAGTCAGGATGTTGCCCAGAAGTTGACTGACAGCATGCCAGGGCAAACCTGCAGAGGTCTTGAAAAAGAAAAGCCAACAATGCAAATATTGACTGTTTGCATAAACTTAATTAAATTGTCAATAAAATCCCTTGGCACTTATGAAATGCTTGTAATTATACTTCAGGATACCACAGTAACATCTGAAAAAAGATCTAGGAACACTGAAGGAGCAGCCTTTGTGAAAATTAATGTTTATGTCATTCCAAAAACTTTTGGTCACGGCGGTACTAGGGAAAAGCTGGGATAAGTAGTGCAAAATAGTGAAAAAATAGTGGCGCAGGGTGCAAATGCAACCATGGGGGGGCACAATCCAGTGTCTTCTTGTGCCAGTCCCAAGTCTGGATAAATGCAGAGGGTTGTGTCAGGAAGGGCATCAGACATAAAACATTTGCCAAATCAATGATGCGAATAACAAATATAATTCCCATTGATTCGCTGTGGCGACCCCTGAAAGGGAACAGCCGAAAGACAAAGAAGAAGAAGAAGAGTGGAGCAGGGTATTATATAGAGAAATAAAGGAAGTTTTTATTCTAATATACAGCACTCTCAACTGTATTCTGTTATCCTACACCAGTGGTTCTCAAACTGTGGGGCGCGCCCCACTAGTGGGGAATACAGACATGACAGGTGGGGCGCAATGACCGGGGGGAAATAACAGGAAAGTATCTATTCTAATTCATGCTTTTCTTTATTGATAATGAAGAGCGTACGCTCAAAACTAAACAATCACACACAAATAAATGGATCATTAATACAAGTAAATTTAAAATAACATCAGTTGTGGGCCGGGAGAAAAGTGGAACCATAGTGGAACAATAACGGTTTAACGTCGGACAAACTTGAGCTGCGCTGCTCGAATCACAGACCTGCGCGAGCCACTGGGCAGCGCTGCGCGACTCTGACAGAAATATACCGCGCCGACCATCAAAATACATTTTCTGGGATGCGCACATACAAACCAGGCATGGCAAGGCGGAAACAATAATAAACAGTCCTGACATTTTAAATAGTTTGTAAATAAAAACATAGTGGGTCGCATTCGAGCGGCGCTGCGCGATCCACCGGGCTGCGCAAATAAACCAGATCATCACTGCGCTATTCAGGTAGTCGAGCTGCGCTGTATTTGCGCAGATATTTGGTTCAATCGGGTGCCGCGGTTTCGTCCCACTTTTGATGTGTTTGGCTTCACATACACTTCGACAATGGAAGAAGACGAGCAGTGCTTGCTTATATGTGACAAAACCAACAACGAGGAGATTGTTAAAGAAAAAAGGTGCCTCGTCTGTGGTGTGGAATTAGTTTGTGTAAAAGAAAAGTGATACGAATGAGATGAACGTGATCCACTTTAAACATGTGGATTGCACAACCCTGGACATTACCATTCTTTTCCTACTCGTACAGCTGCTCTTATTGTTCACATATTCTTCATATATTTTCTATATTGTGTATTGTTGTACAGTTATTTTATTTTAGCTTTAGTTTTTATATTTTATTTTATTCTTTCCTAGTTAAATTTACCCCCTATTTTATTTTTCATATTTATTTCCTATTCATAGTCTTTTATTTTAAGGATTGAATTAAATAGAATTTTTGAATTTGATTTGCAAGGTACGCAAGTGCACTGTTTTAACAAGTGGTGGAAACACGTCAAACCTCTTCTATCATCTGAAATCCAAGCATCCAAACGAATATGGCCAAAGTAAAAAAAAAATGCGGCAAACCTCAGCAATTCACAGTTTATATAAAATTACATTATGTAAAACAGTTTCTTTGTGTTTGAATTTTTATTTATGCATTTTCAGATACAAATTGCTATATTGTGATTATATATATATATATATTGTTACCGAGGTAGAAAATAGCTTCTACTGTGATAGAAGATTTTGGTTATATCGCCCACCACTAATGAAGCCTAACTTGCTTCATCGTGGTGATGGTGGGGGCAGAGGAGAGACCCGTGTGTGTTTTGTGTCTTATACCGCTGGCAGCAGACCGCATGAGACCCAACAAATTAGGAAGACACTTAGAGACAACACACGTTAATAAGCCACTCGACTTCTTTCAAAGAAAGCTGGCAGAATACAGACAGCAGGAGAATCTGCTGAATCAGAATGGTAACATCTGAATCAGTGGACAGCAAAGCACAAATGGCTTCATTCAAAGTTGCATACAGTATTGGCCAGTGCAAAAAAACTACAAACGATTGCTGAGCAGCTAATAAACATGGGGTCAATTATGCAAAGATAAGTGACAATGTAAGCCTTTTATAACAATTGCACGTGTATTTTATCTGTTTTTAACTTGGTGTTGTTTGATCTTATTGGTTTAGAAATTGATATTTCAATAAACAGTAAACTTGGCAGATTTCGTTATTATTTTGTTGACAAGTGGGGCTTGAAAATTTGCTCACCCCCTTAAGTGGGGAATGACAGAAAAAGTTTGAGAACCACTGTCCTACACAATCAGAAGCCCTAGTTTGAAGCAAGACCTGGATGGACAGTGCTGAGCCGTCAACTTGGAAGAAATGGAAAAAAAAAACATGAATGGAGATCACTTAAACACTTGGTGGAGCTGCATGGTAAAAAAGCTTCAGTAAAAAAACACAGCGATGTTCAATAGTGAAATCAAAAGGTTTTTCATACACACATTTATAACGAGAATTCACAGGATTGGGACTAAACAGCTGTGTGGCCAGATGAAATCCACTTGTTAGTGAGACTAATCAGAATAAAAGGCTCAGGTTTCCTAGGAAGCATAAAGACTGGGCTTTGGAGCAATGGTAAACGGTCATGTGGTCTGGTGAGTCCAGACTTTTACCCCTGATGGCGCAGGCACACAGTATCTCAGGACTCGAATTGTGTTGTGAGTGGTTCTGGGAGCATGAGGAATCATTTTTACAAATGAACTGTCTACCACATTGTGTTCTGGAACCAAAAATCAAGGTGACTGAATGAAATCTTAAGAGTGTGCGAGTGGTTTTTTTTTTTTGGCCAGTGTAGTTTTCTTGTAGTAAAAAGAACAGGATAAAAATCTTCTAAGCAAGTGCTGAATAATAAATGAATAAATGTAATTTGTGTCATATTACTAAATGTCCTAATGCCTTACACAGCATGAAGAACAAGCCACATTTTCCCCCTTATCGTTAATTCAGTGATTGCATTTTAATCAGTCCCCTCCCTGTATGTATCACAGCGCATAGAGAGCCAATCCAGGTTATAACAAATTTGACTAATCTCAGGAGCAGTCGAGCTGCTGTGTATTTTTGGTGTGCTTAAGCTGCATGACCACAGCACAATAAGGCCATCTGGGATAGAGAGGGAGACTGATTCCAGCCTTTAGACCTGTTACAAACTAATGCACATTGCCAGTGTGTGGACGAGGAAAAGAGACAGATATATTACAGTACATTTCCATTTCTCACATTGCCATATGTCCATGTGCAAACCGTACAGTATAAACTGTGAACAAAATTTATTTTAGGAAGAATCCAAAAATGCATTCAAACAGTCATGTGAATCTTATGGTCTTTTGATCTTTACACCATACAGTTTACACCATACAAGAATGCTTTAATCCAGCATTTAGTGCACTTATAACGATAGGAAAAAGTCAGTGATATTTTCCAAGGTCTGTTAACTCAGTAATGACATGTTGTGATGCAGACCTCTTTGCATTACAACCGACATGCTAATGAGATTCCTCTCTTGGGCACTTTTGTTCTTTGTCGCTTTCTATAAACTTAACCGTTAGAATGTCTAAACAGCTCACTGAACAACCTTGAATCGTTCTCTTTCGCCTTGAACATAAGCTCTGATTTTTCTTTTTGAAGGCAGGATCTTATGTTCAGCTAGAGCAGAGAGAGAGAGTGATCAAAATGATTTCAAGGGTAGCCGGTTCACAGGTGCGCTAAGAATGTATAGCAGATTTGTGAATTACAGGAAAAACTATTCTGTTGGATGCTTTTGTCGGTCACAGGAACTTCGCTATATTTATGATGGTAGAATCAAGACCGAGTTGAAAGAGTCAGTTTCAAAGGCCTATGAATGGATGACAGAGTAATAAGATCAGATACAGGAAGGAATGAAATGCACTAGGAATGAAATGAGTATGGCAATGTTTCAATTATGGTGATGGAGATCACAAGCACTTCAGTTTATAATCTATCATATGCGTTTAACTGGCATGAAATCTGGTGCTCAGGTCCCCTTAAAAGGAGACTAATAAACTCAAATGATGCCAGCATACCATGAACAAACAACTAGATTATCTCTTAATTATTTTAAGCATGTGTACTTTATTGACTACCCATTTTATCACTAATAAAGAAATAAACATGCACTAATGAAAGTGAAACACACATGTAGAACCTTCGCAACATAAAGGCAACCTCTCTTAGCTTCAGCTAGACATCTACACTCACTTATACTTTGCTCTGAATACAGCTTCACTTCTCATTGTATGGTTTGTATAAGATGTTGGAAACGTTCTTTTGTAGAAGTCCATGTCGCATTGATTGCATTTCTAGGTGTTCATGCTGTGACTCACTTGTTCTCCCATATCCCAAAGGTGTTCTAGTGGAGTCAGATCCACTGAATGGGAAGGCTACTGAAGAACACTGAACACATCGCAATGCTCATGAAAGCAGTTTGACATTACTTTGCTTTGTGTCATAGTGTATTATCTTGCTGGAAGTAGCCATTAGAATATGGGTGAATTATATCCATGAAGGGATGCACATGGTTATAACAGCAATAACACTTAAATAGACAATGGCATTCAAGCTCTGATTGGTTGGTAATAACAGGTCCAAAATATGCCAAAAAGCATCTCTTACACCATTACACCACATCCACCAACCTGGGCAGGTTGGTCCATGGATTAATGTTGTTGGGGCCAAACTCATTTTCCAGTCTTCAAGTGTCCTGTTTGTCATTTGTCATTATTGCACCATTCTGTGTAAACTCTAGAAAATATTGTGTGTGAAAAATCACAGGGCAACAGCACTGAAAGAAATACTCAAACCAGAGACAATACACCAACAATCATTCCACAGTCAAAATCACATTTTTTCCCTTATACCGATGGTTGAGGTGAACATTGCGAGAAGCTCTTGGCTGTTTGCTGCCACACGATTGGCTGATTAGATAATTACATGAATAAATAGTTGTACATGTGTAAAAGTTAATTGAGAGTATCAGTAAAACATGTCAATCACTATGCAATGTTGGCAATAACTAGGGATGCCCTGTTCAACAAAAAAATAACTAGGTAAAATGAGAAAGGGTCACAAAATCAGTTAAACAACAAGACCAAGAATTATCAAATAACTAACACTGGCACTGTAGCATATCAGATGTACTTGGCGAAGAAATAAGGGCCATTGTTTAAAATCACAGCATGACCTCTTTGTCCATTTTACAGAAATCAAATGCAGCCGGAATATGTCAGGACATTTTGTTAAAGAAAAAAAAATGTGACGCACATCTCATTTAGATGTGCGTCCCCAGTCTCAGGCTAATTGGCCTGATTTGCTGGGCCAGTGCTGAGAGATAAGTGAATGAAAGTCATCAAACTTTAATGTTCTGGTTTTATACTCTCCCAGAGGATTGAGAAGGTCTCTTTTGATTTTGTCATGATTTGTCAGACACCCGCATGGTCAGAAAAAGGCTAGGGGATCTTTATATGAGTTTTTTAAGAAAGCTCTAACAGATAACATTTAATCAAGGTGAAAAGGCTTGTTACTGACACACATGCCCAAAATAAACTAGCTAAAAGATTTCCATCTTCCCAGCAAATCTTTTTTTTTTTTCTCTAACTGAACCTCCTAGAACTATGCTACGCATGAATTTCTTTTTCAAATCAACACAGTGTAACATTAAAACATTAACATTGATTCTCAATTATACACCAGTAAATTGATGATGGGATCTCAGGCACCCAAAGCTCAACCATGCTCACGGGGACCAAAAGTTATCCTGTCTGGTCCAAACCCACAGAAAATCCAATCGCTGAAAAAGTGCATTCTGGCCAAAATAGAAAAGAACCAGAACACCTAGTGCACTTCAGGCCTCTGCACTTGGGCCCGACAGTCACAGAACCCAAAACCGCCGATCCGGCCCCCAAGGACCCCAAATCCCAGTTCGACTGAGCACCCATGGGACGCGCCGGACAAAGCACAGCCTTCTCCATGGAGGTCCCACCCAACAATCCACAGCACCCATAGAATTCTCCACTAATGACCTGGTGCCAGACACCAGAGTACACGCCCAGAGGTCTTGTGGAGTCATGGCACGAGAGGCCAGAGCCTCCCTGGTGGCACATGTGGATCCTAGACAATACTAGGCATAATGTTTTACTTTTATAATGTGCTGATCAGTGTATGCATGAGCTTTGCATTTAACAGGGCACCAGGAGTAGATGACTGTAAAATAGTTATATTTAAAGAAAAGTTAATAGGCTATATTAGGATATAACAAAACGTAACATAAAACATTTCTTTTTTCCTCAAATACAAAATATCTTTTTTGCCTTTTATTGCTGACTTCTGCCATATTATCTGAGACAGTTTGTTAACAGGTTATACACTCACCCGAAAGGAAAGAGGTTCGTCATCGACATTTAAAAGATGTGTAATTGTGCATTCAGGTGATAACACTACTTGAAATTTGAAGCTAAATTAAGGCACAGACTAAGTGTCTGGTTGTGTGTGTGTGTGTGTGTGTGTGTGTGTGTGTGTGAGTGTGTGTGTGTGTGTGTGTGTTTCAATTATGAAAAGTGCAAACACAAAGAGACATGCCCTGCAATTAACTATAATTAGACTCTATGTGTTAATTTATTGGTCCCGTTATGCTAACTGTAGATGTGCAGTTTCACAGTGACACATTTTACCACACTCCTCAGGCACAACAATAACTTTGTCTTCTTAAACTTAATGGAATCTATAGAGAATCAACAGGCAAATGGAAGAAGTCGAGCTTTATAATTAGGGCTGATATTTATGACAGGGACATTAGGTCGATCTGCAAGAGTCTGTCTGAGGACAAGAGACTGGTACAAAGCAACCCACACTTTGGATGTCATTAAAGTGAAAAGGAATTTAGTTTATATTGAATTTTCTTTTTTTTTTTAAAACCTTCCTCTAGTATAATGTCCACCAAAGTAGGAAAACTATTGAACATTTTGGATATGGACATCGGGCATTTGCATGATGACGCCGTCGTGTCATGTTTAGCAAGTTGCCTACAGTAAATCAAAACATTTCACACCCAATGAACTTCATTTCAGAGTTCAGCAGGTGACAAATTAAAAAAAACAGACATGAAATTGTTGAGCCACTGCAGGATATAATTATGTCATCATGTACTCAATCACAAAGGCTTGCAATGACAGAAGGTGTTAAAAATACAAGTGCCTTGCTTCCTAAAATCAGACTGGCTCATGCCTTTTTTTTTTTTTTTTGCTCAACCATTTAATTGTGCCATGTGTTACACCTGTAAACAAGCCATGGTCCAACTACTAAATACTGTATACATGTGTTCATCTTTTCTTGATTATCCTCAAAGGACGCTTTCAGAATGATTTGACAGACGCTTAATGGCTCAGACCACTAGCACTATTTTTGGCTCTAGTTAAAATAAAAATCAAATGATGGCCACCAGGATGACCTTTACATTAGGAGAAAATAATCCATATTAACACTACTATGCTTTTCTTTCTATCACATTACTTCACAAACAGCTGCCCAGGGGATCATTGTTGTTCCATATTTACAATCATTAGGCAAATTGCCTTGTCTTCATTCTGTCTGACTAGTTTTGTCTGCTTCAATCTAATCCACTTATATATGCAACTCAAATAATCCTTAACATGTCATTGCAAATTGTCATCAACGCTAGCTTTGAGTTAAAAAATAATTCATCCATTCGCCCATCCATCCAATAATTTTATCTTTTACCACTCACTTCTGGTTAAGATCATGGACACCAGTCAATTTCAAGACAGCACACATGGTCCTTCACACCATGGGATAATTTAGATTAAACAATCCACCCACCAGAATGCTTTTGGGAAAGGACCAGAGTATTCAAAGAAAGCACACATGGTCACATGGAGAACATGTGAAATTCTGCACAGATGGGAACTGGAGCTCAGGACACCTGACTCTAGATGCACCAACAATATGCTCTGCCATACAACCCAAGATAGTTATTTATTAAATTAGTTTTATAGATCTGGCCCAGACATTTGGAGCAAAGGAAAGAAGAAAAAGAAAATGTATGGAATAGATCGAAAAGAAAGTGAAGGATGTTTTCAAATAGGTAATGAAAATGTAAAAAAGTTTTCAATGCTCAGGCGATTTACTTGATTTCACACATACTTGAGTAGGTTGGTTTAATGCATTTTTGTATTTTTAAGTACGCACTGTTTGTTTAAGTATCAGAAAATTTTAACTGTAAGATTGTTTTTTTTTTGGCAGTTTGCAGTGACAAAACACTGATTTCATTCAGGCCATCTAATATCATGTTAAACCAGTTATTACCAGTTAAACAATAATTAAACAATTCTATATGTAATATTTATAAAGTAACTCAATTCGGTTTTCAGTGCCTTTACAGACTCAACAAATACGGAAAAGAGTTTGAGTTTGTCCCTGATGAGTAAGCTGAGGGTGACGGTGGCTCCCTGATATGCTACACTCATTACATTTACATTACATTTAGGCATTTGGCAGATGCTCTTATCCAGAGCGACTTACATTTTTATGTCATTACACATCTGAGCAGTTGAGGGTTAAGGGCCTTGCTCAAGGGCCCAACAGTGGCAACTTGGCAGTTGTGGGGTTTGAACCTGGGATCTTCCGAACCGTAGTCCAATACCTTAACCACTGAGCTACACCTGACACTCCACATATGCACTCCTAGCCAATGGCTGTTAAAACCATTTACCAATAAAAACACTCACCCATCATCTATACCGCTTAGTCCTGTATTCAGGGTTGTGGAAGGGGCATGGTGCCTATGCCAGGAACCTTAGGAGAAAACCGGAGTACCTGGAGGAAACCCACCAAGCACAGGGAGAAAATGCAAACTCCATGCACGCAGAGGCAGAAATCAACCCCGGACCCTGGAGGTGCAAGACTAGAATGCTAACCACTACACCACCGTGCCAAAAATAAACTCTCTCACTCATCGTCTATACTGCTTAGTATTGTATCCAGGGTCGTGGGAGGCCTGGAGTCTATCCCAGGAGATTTAGGTCACGAGGTGAGGTACATCCTGGACAGAGTGCCAATCCATCGTAGGACACACACACACACACACACACACATACAGTACACATATTCATTCACACACTACGGGCAATTTTTGGGAACGCCATTTAGCCTAATCTACATGTCTTTGGACTGTAGGAGGAAACGCACCAAGCACGGGGAGAACATGCAAACTCCATGCACACAGAGACAGGAATCGAACCTAGACCCTGGAGGTGCAAGACTACAGTGCTAACCACTACACCACTGTGCCATCCCCAATGCCAACAAGAAACGTAATTAATAGTGGGAGTCACTATCATCAAACTCTATTGTATAGTTCTTGCATAGGTCTACTGGTTTGCTTTACTTTGTAGAATATGTAATATCTTTTTTAAATACTGGTAGACTTACTAACCATAGAAAATAATTTTTTTTAATTTAGTCTGACAAAGCAGGGATAAAAGTGGGGGAGTCACTACTGATGCAGGAAATCACACTCTATCCCTCCTAGCTTATTTATTCCTTCAACAGTAATTGTGTATTACTGTAACTAAATACCTCCACATAGCAATAACAGTAATGAAACTTTTTCATGTAAAAGTAGGCTTTTTTGAAAGTTTTTTTTCTCCCTGTCATCATGGGACAACTCTTTCCCATTAAGTGACAAATTACCCCAACCGCTCACAACAATGCAATAGAGTTTCCAGGGTCAGAAACACAATATCACATCCCACCTCAGTCTGTAGTCATTATCATATTTCACAGCCCTTTTGACCTCTCTGCTGTTCAGCACTTCCTGAGAAGGGCAGCAGACTGCATACTGTACTTTACCGTTGTAAATTAAATGAGCAGATAGAAGGGGTGTCAGGTTTAACCTGCTGTCTGTGAAAACTAAAACCTTATGACGAACAGTTTTTCATAACTCCTAATATGCACGTTCACCTTCAAAAGTTGATAAAAAAAAAATAAATAAAAAAATAAATAAATAAAAAGACTGTCATTAAACAAGCACAATGCTCAGCCATTCAAATAAAGATGTAATGAAGCATGAGGGAACTGAGATTTGGATGTGATTTGCGTCGCCGTATTACTGTTTGATGGCTGTAAATGAGGCAAAAAAGAGGTTTAATTATCAGCCTTCTCTATCAAATGAAAACGAAGTGATAAGACACATCACACAGCTGAGGCTTCCTGACTTAAATTCTGTTTGTGTATGGATGGATGTTGTGTTTCTGTTCACATTTCATGTGGTGGCAGTTCGCATGCTACCCTGTCTGTCATGTAATGCTCCTGCACTGTGTGTGTGTGTGTTTTCAGCAGTGATTACATTGACTAAATGCCAAGCCATCTTGTCCAAAGACACTTTCTGTCTGCAATCTGTTAGTACCAGTCAGATAACACACAGATCCACCCATACCTTTATTCTGCTATTGATGCATGTGCGTGTGTGTGTGCGTGTGTGTGTGTGTGTGTTGGACAGCTTAATTGGGCCTTTTAGTATACTCCTTCAGCGTACTCACAACTTGGGTCTACCCTCTAATAATCACTGTCAGGGTATGAAGTGATAAATGTACATTAATGCTACCCGCTATGGCCTGGATGCTTCTTTGTGTGCTAAATTGTCCCCTCCCCGTTTCATTTTCTTTTCCCTTCCTCCCTTCATTGTTCCAACCTTCACTGAAGCAAGGAAATGAAATCAGGACAGGAGGACTTAAGGAAACCTTGTATTTTCCTTGATCGCTGATGTGACATACTGAATTAAACGTAATTGAAACATGATTAAACCATGAATCACATTGTGGGAATGTTGATTATTTTAACCTAAATAAAATAATGCACACCTCTTCACTTTCCATATTCCATAATCATGTTGTAATTGAATGGTCAAAATCAAGGGTTATTCATTCATTCATCTTCTATACCGCTTTATCCTGTATTTAGGGTCGCGGGACCTGGAGCCTATCCCAGGAGACTCAGGGCACGAGGTGGGGTACACCCTGGACAGCGTGCCAATCCATCGCAGAGCACACACACACACACACACACACACACACACACACTCATTAAAATCAAGGGTTAACATTTCATTTTTTTTTGGCTTGTATTTATGTATTTTTTTTTATTATAATATTCTTATTATTGAAACATTAATTGCAATTTCAGCCTTTTACAGTGTACAATAAAAAATGACTTATCCTTATATCCTTATCTGCTTTATATTCTTATTCTAAATGCCTCTTATTTCCTTTCTGCTCAATTCATCCTAGTGCATTTTAGAAAAGAGTACCTCCTTAAAGAGGACAGATGGGCTGAATCAAGTAGCCAATAGCTGAAGTTTTTGAATGGACTATTCTCTAATAGTAATCATTATTCCGTTCTTTCTTCCTTCTTCCTTCATCACTTCTTCACTTCTTCACTTTATTTTTTTAATTATTTCTTCCTCAATACATCACTTTCTTTTATGTACTTCTATCACTAATTGTTCCCTTTTAATTTTTTAAATCTTATTTCTTGTTTTTCCTGCATCCTGGCTCCATCACTTCCTTACTCCATCACTTCATTGTCTCTGTCCCCTACTTCTCTCCTTCCAACTAGCAAAAGACAAATATGTCTTCCCTCATATACACAACGCATGATTCTACTTGATTAGATAAACACACAACTCCAGGCATGAGGAGGGGCTACTTGGCATTTTTACAGTTTCAATTATTCACACTTTTGACAATACTGTAGACAGCCTAAAACACTAATGAAATCTAAATGAATAGTGCATACATTATCTCTCTCTCTCTCTCTCTCTCTCTCTCTCTCTCACTCTATCATTTGACTGATCCACAAATGACAAATGCACTTCAGTAAACATAAAATGTTGAATGACCTTCTATTAAAACTATCGTTATATTAATAGAGGTTATGCATCATGCAAAGACAACAATATTCATATTGCCAACTCATTTGATATCATCTTCCACATTTCATCGATGAAATGGCCTCTTACCTGAACTACTGTAAGGTCATTCAAATATAGAACAATGCGTATGTGTGTGTGTGAGAGAGAGAGAGAGAGAGAGAGAGAGAGAGAGAGAGAGAGAGAGAGAAAGAGAGAGAGATTCTTGTTTGAATTTCATCTCCCAGCAGTCTTGATCAATCAATAATTACATCACAATTTGCTTGTCTGTGTCCCAGAGTTAGTTTTGCACTACAGGGAAAAAAGTGACTAAAATGTTTTTGGGTCTATTTCTTGCCTTTAGGTTTGGTGTCATTATTATAGGTTTGGTGTTTGGTGTCTATTGGTTATTGACCCACCCCAAAAAAATAGAAACAGTGCAGTGATTGTTCTGGACCAATTCTGCCAGAATTGAAAAGAAAAAGACAAGTGGTGTTAGACCTGGATCTGTAAAATCATACTGTATTATTCATTTTAAAGCCATCTTGGGTTTGGAATAAAAAGAAAAATATCATACTTCATATTAAAAAAAATTTTTTGTAAAAAACATCCAAACTTTTGGGCCAACCAAAATATATATTACCACCAGTGTGAAGCTAATAAAGATCTGCTCCTCTGGACTCTTTTCATAAAAAAGCACTGTACATGGACAGGCTATATTAAACCTAAAATTGATATGACTGATTTCTTTAGACTATCAGACTAATGTGCATGTGTGTGTGTGTGAAAGAGAGAGAGAGAGAGAGAGGAGTTGAGAAAAACCAGGGGAATGGCGGTGGGAGACATTCTCTACTCACAGGCATTTTACTGAAAATTATATTTTATGTTTAGTCTTTTGAACTCAATAAAAAAGTATCAATAATGTAGCTGTTCCTCTTTGCAAAAAAAAGCACAAGAAAGGCAGAAAGGTCTGTGCAGCATGACATAAATACATCCTATCAAGCATCACAGGAGCATGGTCAGCTTCAGCTTCAGTAAATATGTGCAAGCGCTATTGATCTGGCTGGACGGGATTGATAGAGCCTTCATGACCTTTTCTGATACCGCTGGTTTCTTTATATTCTGCTTATTGGAAAGACATTTACAAATGCAAAAAACAAAGCTCATAAAACTGTAGACCTTATAAACATCATTAAGGGTGTACTCCAGCCTCACGCCCAGTATTACCAGGATATGTTCCAGATTTGCTGCTTTGACAACCACGATAAAGGCACTTCCCTGAGGAAGAAGGAATTAATAAAAATGGTAATGTACAAGCTTTTTCTCTGAACTACAAATTTTAGGTTTTAACTATCCTTCTTTATTTCAAGACAACATAGCATTAGAAAGTGTCCTGTGAATAAATATAAATGCTATACAAGAACCCCACTGAAGCCACATTCATACAGTATATACATTTTATTTAATTATCAGCATATTATAAAGCATATCCTAGCCCGTTAAAAAAAAAGAAAGAAAAAAAAGCTGAGGTCAGAGCAAAGGCTGTCATGATACACTGCATTTGGAGCAGAGAGGGTTAAGGGGCCAACAGTGGCAGCTTTGTGGTGCTAAGGCTTCAACTTTTGACCTTCTGATCAGTAACCCAGAGCATAAACCAATGAGCAACCACTTCCCTTGTTTTTTAACTTAAATTCCTTTTTTATTAGTTTTACTGTTCCAGTTGGGAATTTCTTGTCTGTACTGACAGATTAATAAGATGGAATTTAATTGTCACCACCTAGTAGAAATATTCACATTAATTTGATGGCAGCAGGGAGGATATTAGGCTCCAATCATTCTGTCTGTTTGGTTTTAATTATGTCAAAGGAAAGAACTGAGGGAACAATAGTCCATATTTTAATTATATTAGCAAAGATTATGTGAACCCAGTGGGTATGAAGACCAGATCTCAGGTAATATGTAAAAAGTCTTTGAAACTTAAGATAAGTGAAGGATAGATTAGGTCAGGATAATTGAGTATAATTGAGTATAATGTAAGAATGATATATATGAATGGTATGAATGGTGTTCCATTTACAAAGACACTTTCTAATGAGAGCTGATGCTGGAGCAAAGTTGGACACATTAAACCGTCTTACCAAATGCAATACAGTGTATGATCCGGCAACAATATTGATAACAACTGGCTATTTACAAAGTAAAGAAGGCTAAATTATGTTCCCAAATTGCCCATAGTGTGTGAATGAGCATGTGAGTGTGCGTATGCGTGTGTGTGTGCCCTGCGATGGATTGGCACCCTGTCCAGGGTGTACCACGCCTTGTGCCCTAAGTCTCCTTGGATAGGCTCCAGGCCCCAGGCGACCCTGAATACAGGATGAAGCGGTACAGACAAGAGGGAGTGAGATGTCTGTACTTGTGCCCACTGGGAAGATCTGAACAGAGCATGAGGATTAAAGTACATTGACTTTCACAGACAGGGTCTGAATATTAAAAAATATTAAAAGTTTATTGTTATCATTATTGTTATTAAAGTGTCAGTAAAGATGTGTATAAAAACTCGAAGAGCTAATTTCCAACTCCATGGCCAGACGTCCTAACACCAACCTTTCAGCCGGCGACGGTAGAAGTAAACGGAAACGATCGCTGATTGGCTGTCTGATATTAGTTAATAGGTTCTGATTGGCTATCCGCGCTGATCACTCCGCAGTGCGATAGGTCGGGTTTAGGGGTAACGACCGCTTGTGACATGAGTGTTGGTTAAAACGAGTACTTTCAGACGCTCGGATTTCTCTTACTTCATGGACACACATTAGACAAAAACACGCACATAAACAACAGCAGCAACAAGAACAACAATCTTAATTCAGTGAAGCATGCTCCACACTTCGCATTCACCTCCACTTTGCTGTCTTCTTTCATAGCACCGCGATGCTAAATCAGTCTATAGGATTAATGCAGACGTACCTTTCCGCTGCGACCATCAAGTGCTTCAAGTGTGTCACACGTGTTAATTATCCCGGGCGTGTGAGGGCAAACTTGAGGCTGCTGTCCTTCGTCTCAAGCCGGTAACAGTCGGCGGTGCATTTCAGTCAGTCATCAAGTCACTTGTAGGTTGTTCCGATTTCCGAAAACCTCGAGAACTGACGATGTTTTAAAAAAGCAAAGAAAAAAGAAGCGAGTGTTAGAGTAGAAGAGAGAACTCGTTTCGTCTCTGAGTCGCTCTTGTCTCCAGCGAACGGAAAGCGGCTAAACCAGTGATTCTCATCAGCACTCAGTTCATTCAGGTTTGCAGCGAGGAAACGGGGCTTGAAAACAAGCACTGATGCTGCAACGCTCCTCACTCAGGGCCTGGGGGGAAAGAGAGAGAGAGAGAAAAGGGAAAGGCGGAGAAAGAGGGAGAAAGAGAGAGCAAGAGTGGGGGAGGGGGAGAGAGTGAAATGGGACACACAGAACGAGAGAGAGAGAGATTAGGTCAGCACCATGGACAGGGGCGACTAGACTAGATTTCTACTATTGCATTCTAGTCTGAAGTGCTAAAAGCTCATCATACTGTATCTTCTACTTTTACAATGTTTCTGATTCTAATTTTCTCATAACCAAAGTTTTCATGTGAGTTGTTCGTATAACCACAAGATTTAATTCACATTAAGCTGTAAATATACTTTCTGAACATGACAGCTATAAGTCTCCGGAGAGCTGGTGCTGGAGCAAAGCTGGACACATTAAACCCTCTTATCAAATGCAATACAGTGTATGATCCAGCAACAGTATTGATAACAACTGGCTATTTACAAAGTCAGCTGTTCTCGTTTTCAGCACAGTGTGATCAGCAATGTGTCGTCATACAGATGTATTTGCATTTATTAGACTACTTATATCTGACACATTTTTTTAGATTTTTTTTTGCTGACATTGGGGAGATGTAGACACACATATGAAACAGCCAAAACAGCAAACTACTAGACATCTTCATTAACTTGTGTGAGAAAACTACATTAATTTTAATCAACACTTTGTCTCAAATCAAAATTAGCATAACTGATGTGTCATTGATAGCAGCGTGCTATTAATCTGCTAACAAATACAGAAAATTCTTATATTTACAATAATTCACATTTGAAGAGATAAGACCATTAAAGAGTTAAGATGCTGACCCATGGGGGATGGGGTATGCTGATTATGCATTAGCTAAATCAAAGGAACAAAGATGTGTGTAAAGTAGATGTTAGTTAAAAAACATAATACAACTCTTAGTGAGCTACTGTAAACTCAAACAAAATATTTTTGCGTTTATTGTAGTCAAATCAACAATAAAGGCAGGACAAAATCCTGGCACACACAGGCACGTCTTGAGTCCAAAAGAGTCGGACACTCTAAGATTCTATTCAATCTCCATAAGCCTTGATCGCAGCACACATATAGTGGCTAGATCATGTGAGAAAACAATTCTTTATGCTCACAGAAACAATCCTCACAATTTGAGTACTGGAATATGCCTGTGCCATCAGGGAAGAAAAGTCCATTGATGTGATACACTGATCATTCAGTACATTTAAGTCATCAGCTGAGTGCATTTTATTGCTACATAACATTGCTGAAACTTGACCTGACCAAGTGAAACAACCATAATACTGCATACTGGCTTGTACATTTGTCAATCTTCATAATCGGGACATACTGTATTCTTACCCTGATGTGCTCATTTCTCTGAACTTACTGCTCTGACTGACTTATCAGTCCACATTACTCATTTCCATTGCTCCAAACAGTCTCACTAACAAGTATAGGTTTCTAATGGCCACACATCTGGCCATTAGAAAATTCTAACCCAGTGAGTTCTCTTCACAATGTGTGTACAGTATATGGAAATGCTCATATTTTCACTATTAAACACAGCTTTGCTTTTTTGTGTTTATTGTTTTTTTTTTATTGTTTAGGTTTATCCTTCCAGGTTTTGTTCATGTGATAAAGAGTTCTTAACCCAGCTCCAGTACATTCAAATCACCTTAGTTGTTTTCTTTGCTTGATGCAGTCCAATAATTCGACAGTTCTGAAATGAAGATTTTTTTTTTTTTGCAGTATGTATTGTGATTGAAGAAAAAATTTAACTAAAATGCTACACTAGGCCTGGTCACTATATTCAGAACTCATTTACCCCAAAGTTTAACTTACACATGCCCAAGACCTGGAAATGTGTCATCAAAATATGACCTCTGTATAAATGCAGTTATTTAAGATCATATTTGCTGCTCATTGATTTAGCAGTTTGGTATATTTCATCATGGTTAACATAAAAGTGGAAGATCTCATCATCAAACATCAAGCAAACCTTACCTAGGACTTTTAGCAACAATTGATTTGGGTTCAGTTAATGAGTATGAATTCATTTCACAGTGTAAAAACATATGACTTGCCGCCACTAGATATGGAGAATTGATGCGTCTACATCTAAAAGGTCTGCAAAATTCATGAGAATCATTTGACATCCAAGCTAGTGATTTGTCATGAATATTGTATACTGTACCTTCCTAGGGAATATAATTTGTATACTATTTTAAATAGTATGTTGTAGTACATACTAGGACACAAATGGCAGACTCCCAAAATATAAGGAACAAGAAATGGTTTTAGACATAGATTTAAGAAATTGACTGATATATTTGAAATTCACTCGCTGTTTAATAATAAGGTTATTTTCTTCATTCAAGCTATGCACAGCTATGAAGTGCGACTCATGCTTTGTTTAGTGTACTACTACTAAAACTCACTGTGTGTGTGCATGTGTATGTGTGTGTGTGTGTGTGTGTGTATATGAGAGTATGGAGAGTTTTCCCTTGAGCTTCCTTCTTAAATTACATTGGTCACAGAATGTAGGGTGAGTCAAAGTAGAGCACTTCTTGAGATCTGTCTTGACATTATTAATTAGTTAAAGTATCTCAACCTACCACATGCCATATTTTTGCAGAATAACACTAAATTTACCCAACCATGCTGTTAAAACACACAACTGCTCCATGTTACAAGAAATCACTGTGCAAATCCTTACATTAAAAGAAACCTAGCTGATCACTTATCAGATATATTGTGGTTATAGTAATGAGATGCTAAAATAAGTCATCTCCTGTCCATGGTTTTAACCTTCAATGCCTTAACCTTAACCATCAAACTGAAGGACGCAATAAGAAAAGCAGAAAACAAGTACATACTAGTTCACAGACCTCACTAAATCAAATGCTCCCCATTTTTCTGCATCATGTGTGCTTATGCAGGGCAAATAAGAGATAAAACCTTAATGTATGAGTTTTGACTTATTTGAAGCCACAAGGGCCAAATATACTGAAAAATCTGCCAGACTGTAGATAAATCACTCACAAAAAATGGAACAGGCTTGAAAATCAATACAAAGGTAAAAGTGGTTCTGCAACTGTGTGGGAATCTCTTGTTATTTAGAAGAGTCAATAACATATTACCCTGAAGGTGTTATAGTAGGTGCTATCATACAGTAGGTTATGTGTAGTGCTTTGGCAAAATAGATCACTAAGTGTGTACAAATGTACAGTATGAATATGTATATGAATATATAAAAACACCATAAATATACATATACGTATATTTGGTAAACTCTGGCAAATGCTCTCTGTATCACTCTCCATTTCCTCTGATTTACACAAATACTCAAGCTCTATTAAAGAGAAATTAATAGGGACGTCAAAACCAGATGAACGGCTTTCTACAATGTGATGTGCCATCTGATCAGCAGATGGCACCGAGACACATGGCCAGAAACAGATGTGCTGGCCAAATTTTAATCGTAGTCTACAGAAAAGGGAAGCAAAATGGCTATCAGAGAGGCGGTTTCTGGCAGATTGTGTCACCATCTGATCATGCTTTTGACCATGGGAATGTACAGTTAAGCGTGTAGTGATCAGAGCTAGAAAGATACTGAAGTAGTTGTTATAAATAGATAAAAAAAAAATCTTGAAGCACTCACTCACTCACTCATCATCTATACCGCTTCATCCTGTATTCAGGGTCACGGGGTGCCTGGAGCCTATCCCAGGAGACTTAGGGCACGAGGCAGGGTACACCCTGGACAGGGTGCCAATCCATCGCAGGGCAAACACACACATACGCACACTCACACACACTACGGGCAATTTGGGAGCACCAATTAGCCTTAGCTCCAAGTCTTTGGAATGTGGGAGGAAACCCACCAAGCACAGGGAGAATATAGAGCCTGGCCAGGAATCGAACCCGGACCCTGCAGATGCAAGGCGACAGTGCTAACCACTACACCACCGTGCTGCCCTCAAGCTTAGATAAATAAATAAATAGAAAAATAAAATTACATTAAAAAGCATATTAAATCCTAACTCTTATTTAATATTATATATATATATATGAACTTCAAAAATACTGTATATAGGTATATATTATAGCATTCTCCTTCTTTAAAAAATACTTAATTTTCTTTTAAAAATTTTCCCATTTTCCTTATACAGACACTGAATGCCAGATTCCTAACCACTCTCTATTCTGATTTATTCATTATTCTGGTGTATATTTCTCTCTAGACATATAACATTTCAACCAAAGGAATAGAGTAACAAAAACAAATGGGAAAATTCTTTTGGAAGCATCTCAGTCAGTAATACAGGTTATATTTATACTGTACATTGTTTAATATTTCATTGTTTAATAGCTGATTTCACACCCACATACATACCATATACTGTAACTCAACAGTGTAAAGAGCTTGCACTGCAAAAAGATTCCAGAGATCATTAACTATAGCTATATTTATTACCTATTTAATTGTTATGTTTATTATTTTTTTTATGATATGAATGGTCAAATAAAAAAAGAAAAAAAAGGATGTGATACAGCCCGTTCAAAACCACGTGGAAAAACTTCATTTTGTCCCATGTGTAAAGACAGTTATAAATTACACAGACAACACCTTTCTGAAAGGATTAGAAAAAAATCATACATTTCTTGTTGTAGATCTGATTATCACCTCCAAAGCTGCACATTTTCTTAGTCGAACACGTTTATTCTCAGTGTGAGATCCACATATTTCACAGAGATAGAGAGTGAGAGAAAGAGAATGCGTGAAAATCTTCATTTAACCAAAATAAAACTTAACAATATGCACTGTCATTTTTTCAATGCTCAAATTTTAGGCATTTAAACCTGTCAAGTAATGATGAATGTGTGTCTGACAGAAACATTTTTTACCACATGTTTGTGTGTGTGTGAGTGTAAGTGCTGGCTCTAATTATAGACGTGCAATTTGAGAAGAGGTTGGAACGCATCGCCACTCCTTCCATCACTCTCTCCCTGCTACTCTCAATCCAACTAGAAATGTCAGCAGAAGCAGATGTCAGAAAAATGTGTTATTCCCAGCTGAGCATCTCTGATGATGCCTCTCTTTCTCTATCTCACTCTATACTCTCTCTCTCTCTCTCTCTCTCTCTCTCTCTCACACACACACACACACACACACACACACACACACACACACACACACACACACACACACACATACATTCAGTATACAAATCTCAGTAAATGTGAAATTTACAGTAAGTAACCCTTGACCTTCTGAAGCAGTTTTAATGACTATATGGAATATATTCTTTGCATACTTCACGATTAGCTGTAAACACATTATTAAGATACTGTATTGTCTTCTCACAAATACACTCACTCACTCATCAGCTATACCGCTTAATCTGTATACAGAGTCACAGAAAGCCAGGAGCCTATTCCAGGAGACTTACGGCATGAGGCAGGGTACATCCTGGACAGGGTGCCAATCCATCACAAGGGTACTAGGGTACTACAGCAATTTTGGAACGGCAATTGGCCGAATCAGCATGTCTTTGAACTGTGGGGTGAAAACGGAGTACCCTGAGGTACCCTGATGCGGGAATAGAAACCGGACCCTGGAGGTGCATGGCGACAGTGCTAATCACTAAGTCACCTAATCTGATTTATGTATGGCCTGAATAGGCATAATTTATGAAAGGCCTGAATAGGCATAATGCCCAATGCACTATGCTTATTTTTAAAAAACCTTTTCATTTGAATCCTGCATCAATTATTTTATTTAATACTTTCGATTTGTTGGTAGTGCAAATGTGGTTGGAATGTGAAAAAAATCGGATAGACACCATTCATATGAAAATGTATTTTGATATAAAAATTTCCATAGCTAACCTTACATGATCACTGGTAAACTTTTTGAAATCACATGTAACACCTGCATCTTTTTGCACACAGCTTGTTTCTGTGATAAACACTACATATTTTGTGATTACTACTGTAGGCTGGACTTTTGAACCAATGTATGTTCTTGAATCTTCCCAGTGTCAGTTACTCTCTCTCTCTCTCTCTCTCTCTCTCTCTCTCTCTTATACATAGACACCTATATATATATTATCCTGCTCATATAACATCAAATAATAATCATATTATGGCATATTGACACATTGTTTGGTCACTTAGACATCACTTTAGCACGGAAACTTTGAACTTTGATGAATCCCAAAATGGCACAACATGGTGTTTTATATTTCATTTGATGACTGAGCGGCTTTCTCTTTTTTATTATTATTTTTTTTTTTATTATTTTTTTACCAGGCCAGCACAGGATTAACTGGTGCAGTTTTAAGAGGAGATTAGATGAGAACTCATTCTGTCCTCTTCATGTTCCATTAACTAATTGTTTCTACCTACCTTGCATATTCAAACACACATGGCACTGGAGGGAAATGCATACTGTATAAGCACAAGCACAGTTTATACAGTATGCACATACAGTATGTACAACATTGATCAAGAGAAAGTCCCCCATTTCTTCCTATTACTGTTTTTCTCAATTGCTAAAACACAATTTCTGAAATCTTGCTCCATTTTCTGAAACCATTAAATGCAAAACCTCATCTTCAAGCACTACAGTATTTACAAAACCTCTGACTCCTCTTGCAAAATGAAACGTTCGCCTAAAAACAGTTTTACCTGCGTTCAAAATCAAGCATTGCTCTCAAATCAAAAACAAAGTAATCAAAATGATATACACTATCATATCATATCAAGCAGTCAGTAAACAATACAACAAAAAACAGAAAACACATTGTTCAAAACATATAGTTCTCAGGGAGAAGCAAATTTTTTATCTCAATGTTTTGGGCCATACAATTTGTTCATTGTATAGTAAACAGCATACAGTGCACTGTATTACAGTATGCAATACTAAAAGGGACAAAAATCAAAGGAGTAAATGTGATCAATTTGCTTCTTCTCGTCATCGTCTTCTTGTCAGTCCATGGACAAGAACATAGTCTATGACTGGTGCTCGAATTTCATCAGATATTTTCACTCTTTGTCTTCCTCTCCTCCTCCTCTTCCTCTTTCTTGCCCTCCTCCTCCTTCTCGCTCTCCTCCTCTTCCTCTTTCTTGTCGCCCTCCTCCACTTCCTCTTCCTCTTTCTTGCTGATCATTGCTCCATGTGTTTACCAGTATGGATGACGTGTGCATTAGGGTGTAGAATGTGTTTTGAGAACGAGAATGTGTTTAGAGTTTTGCTGAAAAGTCACAGTAAGATCTGCATATTGTGTTTTACCATGTGAAATGGT
Source organism: Channallabes apus (assembly GCA_030522415.1). NCBI lineage: Eukaryota > Metazoa > Chordata > Actinopteri > Siluriformes > Clariidae > Channallabes > Channallabes apus. The sequence continues at coordinate 33,973,547 of CM060112.1, forward strand.
TTAAGGTATTGACAACAGACTGCACAATTAGCTAAATGAAGGCAGGCAACTGAGAACTTTCTTCAGCCAATGGGTTTTAGTGTTTTAGCAACTGAGAAAAACTGTAAATGAAACTGAACTATGTAGATTCAATTTAAAAAATTGGAACAAATATTTTACAGCCACAGGCTGCCTAAAGTGCCTAAAGATACAATTTAAAAACTGGTTCTTTATTTAACTGCCTCAGCAGCAGCCTCATTTCCCCTCTCGTCTGTTTTTAACCACTCAGCATTCAGCATCACCAGTACACTAATCTCCAGTCTGATCACCTTATCTGCACCAGTTTCTCCGAAACTGGTCATGTACAGGGACAGGACTAAAAATGAGAGACAAAATGTTCTTTATTGAAGCCTGGAGAACTATTTCTCAAAACTACATTAAAATACAAGGCTCTCTGGAAGCTACATTTGCAGAAATTTGGAGTGGCAAATTACAAGTCTTTTTCACAGTACTGCACTTTGATGCATAAAGTCACTTTAAAAGGGGAAAAAATATACTGTACATTGAAATGAAAATGTCTTGTAACTAACCATGCATCATCATTGATAACACATGCCAATTATAAATAATGTTATACAAAAGATCAAGTGAGAGCGTATATCCCTGGCAACCCCCTAGTGTGTGACATCCCTGAAATCTCACTGAAACATCATTCATCTTCCCCTCTCCCCAAGTAAAACTCATTCATCCCTAGAGCTTTCTCCACTCAGCCATACGCCAACCTACTATAGCTAGTGCTGTTATTAAGTGAGGATGACCCACATGAGCAAACTCAGAACAGTACAATTGTACTGCAGAAAAAGTGTATCTCACTGTGCAGCAAAAACATGGTAACATACACTTACATGTTGAATAGATGATTATTTTTTACAGAATAAAGTGCTATGATGATCATGATGAATGTATCAAAAGAAATGTGAAATATGAAGAAATATTTAGTGGGTGGAATAGAGGGCTGCCTTGGAGTGGGCTGGGGAGATATGGGATATTTGGTGTAGGGATCTTAGCTTTGAGCTTTTAAATATCATCAAAAAAATTGCAGGACACAAGTCACAACAAGACGTTGCTTCCATGCAAGTTTGACTACTGAGAAGATTATTCACTACAAGCTGCTCATTGGAAAAGGTTTGGATGCAGGACAGTAGAAACGGCAGGAGGGAGACAGAAGAGAGGTACAGGTAGGAGGTGACATTAGAGAAGAAAACACACATGAAAGTAGTATTGTACTCATTTCTCTATATTATAATGAAATGTTTCAATCAAAAGCATACTGTAAAAAACCTTAAACGTTTAGCCATATACAGTACTTCATAATTTTGTCATAATTATTGTATAAATATTTACACTCATTATTAGTCTTGTCCCAGTACTGAATATCAGGCTGATTATTTTCTTTCTTTCTTTCTTTTTTTTTTTTTATCAGCAAACTAAAGCAAATTTTTATGCTAATTAAGAATTACTTTTTATGCTAATTAGAATGATTGAGGAAATTGTAGATTTTTTTTTCTATCCACTGAAAATTTAATATTTATATATATTAACTTAACAAATAAAAACGTCCTTTGTGTTTATTAGATTGCTGACAGAAGCAAGACCAGGATTAATAATAAAAGTCATGTTACTTACTTGTAGAATTCAGATTTTGAAGATCCAAACAAGGAATACCTTCCATACAAATAATAATGTAACTTGTATGAGTAAATATGGCATAAATTAAACAGTGGTTAACAGGCTGACTGTACTGTAGGTGATTGGATTTATATTGGGCAGGCTGAGGGGAGGTTCATTTGTAGACGACATTTACCAATTATTGTTAGCATAGCAACAGCATTATTGAGGAGATGTTGCTTTGGATGGGTTCAAAGGATCTAACTGATGTAGTTTGCATTAAATAAAGGTAAGCATGTAAAAGGAAAATCCCTTTTGTATAAAAAAGATGCATGCGTGGCCTGTAAAAGTGCTGTATAATGAATTTTGTAGATCATTCCTCTTGTACACGTTGCTGACTTTTAAATGGAAATTATATGAATAAATATCAGCTAAATAATGTAGGGTAGCTTAGTTCTCCCTCTGGCTCAGAATGAAAGAGTGGACAAATGAGAAATGAAATGTACAGCCTTTTTGTGAGACAACAAAATATAAGAGAAGTCCCACTTCTGAGCTGAGCTACAGTAGGTCAGGTATGCATGTTGTTTTAGGCCAACACCATTCAAGTTAGTTGAAGAGCACAGTAACACATCTGGACCTATTAAACAAATCATAGGATGCCATTGTGACACTTTTTGCTGATAAAAAGCTGATGAAAGCTACGTTAAGAGTTTTTTAAATATCTGGAAGCATTACATCTCAACTGTCATCTTTATCATCATCAGAATTGTTATCATCACATACAGTATATCATGCGCAGCTGATCCTATTTCATCTCAACAACTGTCAGCAACACTAATGCCATCCTCATGCTCTTCCTTTAGGAACTTGAACGATTCATCTTCATCCTTATGATTCACACAAAAGAAAGCCACAAACAGGGCAGTGAAGGTCTTAAAAACTCTATTGTGCATGTGTGTGTTTGTGTGTGCTCTCTCCCACAGCTCTCTGACCCAAATATGAATCCCCTCTCTATCTGACAGACAGGTGGAGGTCTAGCACACTCTGCCTCTAAAGAACCGTGCCGCAATGTTCCACATGTGATCCTAACCAGCTATATTTATTCTAAAGAGGACACTACATTTTGTCCTAGAGCCTTCAGATCAGCTGAGCTAGTTCTGTGCAAAGCTGGGAAACCCATTGGGAACTGTGATTTAGGCCGAGTCATAGTGCATTCACATATACATATACTTCATTTGCTACCTACTCACATACTCTCAGATAGAGCCATATTAATTCACATGATACGTCAACGCTGTAAATAATGTTGACTCCATGTCAAGTGATAGTCTTGTCTTATAAATAGATTTTTCCACCTACAGTACCATAAGCAACCAGAGGAAAGAATTAGTTAAAATTCAGTCTCGTAGGCAGCAGTATATCACATACATTGGTGCCCTCTAGTGAAAAAAACTGGAAAATTGTGTCTGTGTGTTATGAACGACCATCAAAAGAGCTAAGCCATATTAGACGGTATGTTGAGCATCACTGAAGGCATCATATCATATCATATCATATCATATCATATCATATCATATCATATCATATCATATCTTCATTCATTCATTCTTCTATACCGCTTTATCCTGTATTAGGGTCGCGGGGACCTGGAGCCTATCCCAGGAGACTCTGGGCACAAGGCAGGGTACACCCTGGATAGTGTGCCAATCCATTGCAGAGCACACACGCACACACACTCATTCATACACTAAGGTCAATTTGGGAACGCCAATTAGCCTAATCTGCATGTCTTTGGACTGTGTGAGGAAACCGGAGTACCCGGAGGAAACCCACCAAGCACGGGGAGAACATGCAAACTCCATGCACACGGAGACGGGAATCGAGCCTGGCCGGGAATCGAACGCGGACCCTGGAGGTGCAAGGCGACAGTGCTAACCACTACACCACCGTGCCATAATATAATATAATATAATATAATATAATATAATATAATATAATATAATATAATATAATATAATATAATATAATATAATATAATATCATATCATATCATATCATATCATATCATATCATATCATATCATATCATATCATATCATATCATATATAGTTATAAAAATATATTTTTGTTTATTTGGTAGTCAAAAGGCTCACCTATTCAACCATCTCTATACTAGGGGGACTTGGGGCACAAGGTACTTGAGATCCATCACAGAGCACAAAATACATACAATCCATCATGGGAATCGAACCCTCGACCCTGGAGGTGCGAGACCACTACACAACCATTATGCTGCCTGCCCTAAATACAAAGTTTTAGAAATAATAAAACAACAATAACAACAATGATATAATAATAATAATAATGCTGCATTTAATGTAATATAGCAGTAAACAATTTTAGGTAAAACATTTATATATACAGTATATATATACAGTATATATATATATATATATATATATATATATATATATATATATATACACTATGTAATCATATATATATATATATATATATATATATATATATATATATATATATATATATATATATATATATATATATATATATATATATTTTAGTTGTTACTTTGGAGCGGTTGGGGTAGGGTGGACATTACTAACATTTTGTAATTAATTCAGCAGTTAGTCATTCATTCCACACTTTGATCAAAGTTCTCAGGATTTCTGCTTTGGGTCAGCTGAAGCAGCAGGCACAATGCTGCCACCTAATTTTTTTATGGTGGGTATGCTGTTTTTAGCTTTTAGAATTATGCCCAGAACATATAACACATTTTGCCAAATGGTTTGCAAATGGAATCTGGAATCTATTAATTGTTTTAGTTAGTTAGTTACTTAGTTTGTTAGTTTTCATAATTAGAAAAGTATGCACCCTACCCCACAGTCTAAACATGCAAAGATACAAGAGATAGTTCTCACATGCAGGGTGTGATCATGTACTTGCCACATACTGTATATCTAGAGCTCCTTTAATTTTGGCATAGGTCTCTTATTAATGATAGTATTCACTGTGTTCTATGGTTCAACTCATGTTTTGGTAATGCATTTGTATTCATCTCCTAATCAAATACCTTTCACCAGTGAGATCCCAAACATGTTTTATAAGCTGTTTGAGGCTTATAAAACCAGTTTCACAGTGTACTAAACTGTATCTGGTTGAAGCAACAATAAAAGCCTACTTGACTTGACTTGAAAGGTTTGAAAAAGCTAATAAAATATACCTGTCAAACATTATTGCTAAGATCTTAAAAACTTTAAAACTGATCAAACCATGTCCAAATTCCTTATACTGTATGTCAGTGCTAAGGTAACCTTATCAGGTAAGCTTATCAATTATTTCAGAGCATGGAAAGCAATGGAGATGAGAAGTAAATAAAATAAAAATGAATACAACTTTGCATTAAACTTCATCACTTTCTTCAGTAATGCTTTGATTTTTCTTCTTTTTCTAACCTCCACTTGAAGCGCGTGCAATTTCTTTATCTAAAAAACATAATCTTACCAAATGAGTAAAGTAACAAAAACTATAAATTCAATTAAATTTTATTTGTCACATACACAGTCATACATGCAGTGAAATGCTTAATTCTTCACATATCCCAGCTTCTTGTTGGTAGGCAGGGGTCAGAACACAGGATCAGGCATTTTACAGCACCCCTGGAGCAGACAGGGTTAAGGGCCTTCCTCAAGGAAGTGGCTACTGGCAGAGCTGGGGCTCAAACCACTGATCTTCTGATACGTAACGCAATGCCTTAACCCACTGAGCCACCACTGCGCTATATAGGACCAGTCAAATATGGGCATTGATTTAAAGATTGATAAAAAAAAAAAATCTGTTCTGAGAATTTTTTTTACAAGCAACAATTGATACAGTCAATGTCCTCTCAAATCTATCCTGTCATAAAGAGTACTAGTTTAAATGTTATATCTGTATAGTTAATTTGGACCAGGAAGGTTTGTCAGATAAAGTGTTTCGAAAACATGCACACAGTGTGTAACCCAAGCTAAAGCAAGGCTCTTCATATTCTACTACTGAAACGCTAATAAAAATCATAATAAAGGAAAGACTTGAATTTCCCCAGTTGCTGTTTGTGCCAGCAGTAACTCTGAGCCTAATCACTTAGTCTTTCCCTATTGTATACACACAAAAATTGTGCACACCATTCTGAATACTGGAAACTCATGTATCAGCAAAATGAATCCAAACTGCTAAACTCTAAGCAACTTTAACAACTGGTTTTACTCAGTTATCATTCTAAATCACTGTTTTGCAAATCTCTGAACAGAAACTACATCATTTAGCACACTGTGTTCACCTAGAATCACTGGCCTTCAAACTACAACATCTGATTACCAATTAGTTGTACATGTGCAAACTCAATTAAAAGAACACTATGTCATACAGTCATGTGTCAGAGTATAAAAGAGGCCTCAAATGACATAATGGTGAAATACACAGCACACAGACGAACAGGACAAAGGATAGGAGCCTAGCAGGCTTTGGAGTCCGTTTAGGATGACAAGGACGAAGAGACCAATATTTCCAATAAAATATGTGCAGCTGCACATGTGTAAACTCAATTAGAAGAACACTTCAGTCATGTTTCAGAGTATAAAAGAGACCTCAAATGACATAATGGTGTTAGGCAAAAAAGTGAAGCAGCCAGAACACAGAGGAACCAGACAAATGATAGGAGCCTAGCAGGCTCTGGAATCCATTTATGATGATAAGGCTCTTCGAGGAGGCAGAAAAGGAAGTTAAATGCAGACCAATATTTCCAACAAAATATGTGCAACTGTGGTGGACCATGTAATAAATCATGGCCTAACATTGACTTGAAGCTGGGCTACATTTGAGCTGCTTCACAGTATAGCCTCAGTTATCTGGGCCTTTACAGAATAGAATAGGGAAGTAACCAATTGAGAAGTTTTACAGTAAACTCTACAGTAATTTCTATGGACATCTACAGCACTCACAGTAATGTACCCTAAGTGTAGTGTTTTGTCTTAGGTTAACATATGGGCATACAGTAAATGTACAGTGGTGTGAAAAACTATTTGCCCCTTCCTGATTTCTTATTCTTTTGCATGTTTGTCACACTTAAATGTTTCTGCTCATCAAAAACCGTTAACTATTAGTCAAAGATAACATAATTGAACACAAAATGCAGTTTTTAAATGAAGGTTTACGTTATTAAGGGAGAAAAAAAAACTCCAAATCTACATGGCATGTAAAAGACTTGTTGCAAGTTATCGCAAACGCTTGATTGCAGTTATTGCTGCTAAGGGTGGCCCAACCAGTTATTAGGTTCAGGGGGCAATCACTTTTTCACACAGGGCCATGTAGGTTTGGATTTTTTTTCTCCCTAAATAATAAAACCCCTCGTTTAAAAACTGCATTTTGTGTTTACTTGTGTTATCTTTGACTAATAGTTAAATGTGTTTGATGATCAGAAACATTTTGTGTGACAAACATGCAAAAGAATAAGAAATCAGGAGGGGGGCAAATAGTTTTTCACACCACTGTATGTTTATACGTTTTACAGAATGGAAAGACAGCCAGCAAGAGGTGGCAGAGGCCGGAAATTTATAGAGCAAGATACCACCATAATCCACATGGTTTTGGGAAATAAGGCCTTCACTCTGAGTGAAATCAGTAAAAGACTACTGAAACATCTTAATCTCTATAACACTCCCATTTTGCTTAACATCCATTATATAATATCCCACCAGGCTCCATAGGTCTATGCCTGGTTCAACAACCCACTGTACCTTCTGTAGGCAGGTTGCATGTGATGCCATCCATACAAATGAATACCAGGGATGGATCCACCATGCCAGGCATATTTCTGCTTGGGAGAACATCGCAGCTGATGTGGATGCCTCTGGCATGACCAGGATCAGAGGCAGGATGCAGAGTGAGCTATTTCATTGCTCGTTGCATTTTGTTATTTCTTTTGTCAGTTCAGCTGAATGCTTTGTATTGTAGTAACAAATATTTTATTACCCTTTTGAATTTGTGCACTGATTTTCTTGTTGTGTTTCTCATGTTGTAGTGTTGTGTATATACTGAACATGTAGTGCTGTAATCATAGAACTCTAAGTAATCAGTACAGAGAATAGGGAACATGGTTTTTGGGTGACATTTAATTTTGAAGAAGAGTTTTGACAAAGTTATGTTTTTCTTAGTTTTTTTGTGATGTGTGAGTTTTGGAAGTTTCTGGAAATGTGTTTAAACGTTTGGGGAAACTATTTCGACTATGATACGAACTTCCTAAATGACTGATATCGTTTTGAAAGCTTCAAAAATCCTCAAAAAAAAAAAGTGCTAAACGCCATCAATAATTCCCCGCTCCTAAAGCAGCCGTCCAATCAAGGCGCAGTTTAAGACGCTTCCTGACTCCGCGGCGCTCGAGCGTCATGCACCTGTTGGCAACGTCTTTCGCGCGAGCTCTTCGCTGTCCTCGTGCGTGCCATTTAAATCCGAGAGTTTAACTGAACACACGATGCAGCGGGCGATTTGGATTGACTCCGCTTCAAGAAAACGATTATAAGTAAGTGTGTTTTCCTTCTTGCTTGCTTTTTTTTTATTTATTTATTTATTTTATAAAAAAAGGATAGAATGAAACGGTTAGCAAACTAATATTGGTATAAAGAAATAGACAGATAACAGTTGTTCGTTCCTGATTTCATTAACCGGAAGCAGTAAAATTATTTTCTGTTTTTCTTAATTATTTTTTTTTTATCCCAGACTGTATATTCCAGTTATACTAGTTAAATTGCATGTGTTTTGTCTAAAGCAAATAAAACAGGTTTCCACACACAGGAAACTCAGTGCCTGAGGTCGTGTCTATTGAAAGTTATCTCTGGCTCAGTATTTACACAAGACCGAGCTTTTCTTTTCATTAGAAACAGGTGGAGATTTACCACAATAAGTAAGTGCTGAAATGAGAAATAAAGTTATAGGGAAGGCTTTATTTTTTCTTAATGTGAAATGTGACCCTTTGTGGCTGGTTATACTTCTTGACAAAGCAAAATCTATCTACAGTATCTATCTATCTATCTATCTATCTATCTATCTATCTATCTATCTGTCTATCTATCTATCTATCAATCAATCAATCAATCAATCAATCAGCATCATATACAGTACCATTACAGTACTGTATGTTTAAAACCCTCTCGAACCCTTACTTTTCTTAAAACATCACTTATACCTGTATTTCCGCAAACAAATACACATTAGAGCTTCACTAATACAGTGCAACACTAATATAGCCAAGGTTTTTATTTACAGTATATTATAAAGAATTATACAAATGAGCTGTTAAGTTGTTTTGTTGAGTTTGGATTTAATCTGTAAATCTAAAGTTTTGTCACATGTGTATTACTCATCTCGCAGACTTTAAGTGCATTATTATCTCTGCTCATCTGGGATCTGTGTAGAATATTGTCATGTCTAGCATGTGTTTGGTTTGTGGGAATTGCCCAGTTGCTTTAAGAGGATACAGTCACTGTGGTTTGGCCTGCTGGTCTAATTATTGTTGTCCCTCCACCTGTAGTTATGGTTGATGAGATATTATAACAAAAAATCATGTTTTTAAAATATGCATCTCGTCATTTCATGATGTAATGAAAGAAAATACACTGCCCGGCTAAAAAATGTTTTTAAAACATCAAATTATTGGCCTGAATCAAGCAAAGAATGCAATGAAGTTGCTGATGAAGTTGCATTGAAAATATTGGCAGTAGTAATCTCAGTTAAGTTTAATAGACAAAGTAAGAACATTTCCACATGTACCTGTACATTGTAATGGGAACTCACAGGAATGGGATTAAAACAACTATGTGGTCAAAACCAAGTGTTAAAAAAGACTCCAGTTTGGTGAGGAGCATAAAGACTGGAGCAATGGAAATCAGTCATATAGTCTGATGAGTACAGATTTTCTCAGAGTGATGGGTTTAAGAAGGGCAGCTTCATAGTGAACACTGGAGTTGCTTCAGTTGATCAGGCCTAGGCTCAGCAACATTATGTAGCAATAAAAATGTTAGGTGATGTCCTGAATGTACTGAATGACCAGTGTATCTCATCTATGCATTTTTCTTACCTGATAACATATCACAAAATTCAAATCGTGAAAGGGTGGTTCTGGAGAATAAGAAATAATTTAAATCAGCACGCATAAATTGTCCACCATATTTCACCACTGTTAATAAAGCCACAGTAAGGGTTTTTGAATGAAATATATGAGTATGTGATTTTTTGGCCAGGTAGTGTATTCAACAAGGATAATACTAGTTCATACATAATGCATTGTTATTTTGTTACAGAGGCTTACTTGGGAAAAGAATTATGCTTAATGGAAGCCCTTATAATTCAAATTCAAATCAAATAAAAATTTTATTTGTCATATACACAGTCATACAGAGTACGATATGCAGTAAAATGCTTACACATCTGCCAGTGACCTTAAAAAATAATAAAAGCTTATACATAAGAAAATAAATATGAATAAAATACGTTAAAAATAAAATTAACTAATAAAATATGCTGTACAAAGTAAAATATACTGTAATAAAAAAAATACGTTAGAAAATAAGATTAACTGGTGAAATGAACTGTACAAAGTAAAATATACTTTACAAATAAGAACAGAATATCAATATAAGAACAAAATATCAATATAAGAAATACAGAAAAGAAAATTTAAACAGAAGATTAGAAGTTTTGAAGTGGCTGGGGTGTGCAAATAAGCATAAAAAATGACTTCGTAAAGTGACTGGCATATTTACACCTCAGTATGCTCTTTTTTATATAAATAATTTTTACACACCAATTATCTATCCTTCTTTCAATAATAAAAAATTATAAGCAATTACTTATTAGTCTAATAAAATACTGCAGTCTTATATAATGTGAGACTGTAGTATTTTACCCGTTAGAACATGGTAAAATCTGCAACACAAGTAAAGCATTCATCTTGTTTGTTGATGTGTGTGCATGCATGTGCATGTAACAACTGGCTGATTTCAAGCAGAGATCAAAATGAATTAAGGCAACAATCAGTAACTGTTTTTTTAAATTACTAATAAGTAATTGCTTATATATTTTCTATTATTGAAAGAAGGACAGATAATTGGTGTGTAAAAAAATTTATATAACAAAGAGCATACTGAGGTGTAAATATGCCAGTCATTCTTTATATCATTTAACAGATGGTTGGTCACATATCATCCAGAAGCTGCTAAATCAAATTGTAGCTGATCATATCATTGCAGATCCAGATATAAAATCATTGCCTGAAAACATGAAATTATGTGTTATTTCGGTATGTTGAATCCTGAAGTTTACACTGCCAATATTTCCCCTCCAGACTGCATGTGTTAACATCATGTAGAAGCAAAAGGTGTCGGCTGGGTTTAGTCTTATCCTGTACTGGAAAGACTGCTAAACCAAATGCATGGTGTCTGATTCAGCTCTTATCTGCGGTTGACTTAGATCACACTCATGGTTGTCTGAATGTGTCTGTGGATATGAGGTCCATTTATAACACTTGATGTTGATGTATCTGGAAAACCTACAGTAAGAACACTCCCTGTTGGTGAGTATCAACTTTCATTACCATATATGTACAGATTTCCCAGAAATGATTTTTTCATTTTTTTCATACAGCTCTGTTACAGTAAAAGTCCATTCCATAGCTAGATATTATGCAAAGTGTCTGAGTTATTTTTTCCAGGTTAGGCATCACGATATGTCAATTTAAGGGTGTGAAGCATTAAAAAAAATCTGTGTTTTTCAGAGCATGTCACACAAATATCACTTAATATACAGTACCAAATGTGTTTTCTGTGTACAGGTATTATACAAAACAGATACGACAATTTACAACTATAGTATACAAAACTTCACTGTATATGTGGATGGATGTGAATGGATGTATAGTCCCATGTCCTGTATACTGTGTGAGTGTGTGCATGTTGGGGTGTGGGAGTATTGTATCGGCCTCACCAACTTTACAGTTCAATCCGGGAGCAATGGTGAGTAATCCAATTTTGATGCATCATCAAAGAGACAGGAAAAAAATGGCGACTTATGTGTATAAACGACAATGGAGTGTAGCAGCTTATCTTTTAAACAGGTCAGGTGACTCCATTACAGTACGTCATTGGGAATCCCCTTGTGATTCGGAGAGAAAGTCTTGCGACTTTTTCCTCAACTGATAGGGCAAGGGAACAGATTAAAGGTTGACCCCTAATTACGAACAAGGTTCGTTCGTGGAGCACCTTCGTAAGTCAGATTTGTTCTTAAGTCCAACAAAATGAGTCTTATACACCTTTGCCACAAATATACAATGTGTAAAGCATACCAATCCAGTTGACTAAATCTCTCCCCTTTTCCAACACTGCCATAATGTAGCCAAATTTAAAATGTTTAAAATTCAAGCAGCGCAACTCCATAGTATCACTGTATGTTCATTTCATGATAAATGTTGTTGTCTTAACATGTTTCCACTTTATGGCTGCATTAGTCTGCACTGACTTGACATTATCTTTCACTGCGCAAGGTCAGCTGAGCAGCCATAACATTAAAAACATTCACATGATATCCACCTACTGTACGATTTGGGTTTCAAAGTGCGACCAGGATATTGGAAGTATCCAGTGGGTGCTGCGGGTTGCTGGGTTGTGAATCAGACTCCTTTGTCCAGTGTTTACCATAGGTGCACAATTGGACTGGGATCTGGGGAGTTTGGAGGCCTTGGGCTCTTTCCCTGCTGGGCCCTGTGCTTCGTGTGCTGTGACCCATAGCCAGAGATGGAAAGTAACGAATTACATTTACTCGCGTTACTGTAATTGAGTAGTTTTTTTGTGTATTTTTACTTTTTAAAGTAGTTTTTAAAATCTGTAATTTTACTTTTACTTAAGTACGTTTAGTTTGAAGTATTGTAATTCGCTACATTTTAAATCATATTCGCTACTGAGTAAAAAATAAATGAATGAAAATGCTAAAATAATACAAATGTTATGCTTTTGCGCTCGCGTGTGTGTATCATGTCCTGGTCGCGCGCCGCTCCAGACTCCACACCAGGTTTTCTGACATTGGCATCTACTTGACCTTCCACACGGTCGCTTCCGCCCTGAGAGTGACGTCATCGACTAGCGCGACCATATATAAACCGGAGAGAGACACAGGAAAGAGATTATGATTTTGGCGTTTTGATATTTGGTTGTGTATTCCGGTTTTGACTTTTTGCCTCCCTTTGACTTTGATTATTGCTTTGTCGCTTTGGTTTGGTTGGTCTTTGTATATATTTGTAGATAATTTCACTGTTTTTGGTTTAGGGAGTCTGGGAAGGTACCTGTATTTTTGTTTGTGTATTTTTTATTTTTTTGTAGGTAATCTAGCTGCTAAATATAAATACCATTTTGTTTATTATTTTGTCCTGGGTCCACCCTGAATCTGATCCTCCTCCTCCTCCTCCTGTTGTGTGTGTGTGTGTGTGTGTGTGTGTGTGTGTGTGTGTTTGTATATACAAGCCTCATTATTTCATCAGTTAATGATTGGATCTAGTTCTTTCTGCCATACTGTATACCACCATTTCCATACAGTTTAAAATAGAACTCTGGACCATTCTTTTGCTGTATGGCCCTAGACTGGGACATAACACCATATTTAAGTGACCACTTTGATTTTCAAGCACAACAAAGACAACAGCTTTATTATGCAAAGGTGTTCCTTCAGTTAAAAACAACTAGTTTGAGATTTATATCTGCTCATCTTTTTTGAACTACGCTAGAACGCCTCATTCCCTACGCTGTTAAAAAAATAAATAAATAAAAAAGTAACTCAGTAACTTTTACTCTGAGTACATTTTTTAATGAGCTACTTTTTACTTTTACTTGAGTAGATTTTTATGATGGTAACTTTACTTGTACTTAAGTAAAATTTCACTGAAGTAACAGTACTTGTACTTGAGTACAAAATTTTATTACTCTTTCCACCTCTGCCCATAGCTCATCATTACGTAGTAATATCTAAGCAATAAGGCCCTTCTTGTGTCCTTAGAAATAATTCTAGGAATCTACATATTCATGATATTATTCATTTAAAATGGGTTACATGGTACACAGCTAATTTTGATTTGCAACCTTGTGTTGCCTTTCTACAATGTCCTCAACAACCAGAGGAGCACAGGTGTGTATGGTGACTGTGTCTAGACATGCAGGCACACACACACCCATGTGTGCTCTCTCTCTCTCTCTCTCTCTCTCTCTCTCTCTCTCTCTCTCTCTCTCTCTCTCAGTAGTATTATAATAGACACTTGTGAATGAGTTTCATTGAATTACAGTGTACAGGAGTGGCTCCAAATAAATGATCTTATATTGGAGAATGACTCAGGCATCTTCCTGTTATGTGGGTGGTAACAGTCTTAAATCAAGACTGTTATCAAAGTTTGTTTAATGCATAATCCTTAATAATACTATGATAAACGTCAGTTGCATAATTATTATGAAGGCACAGATCTTTTCACAGCTGTAGTTTGTGTTATTTTGACATATTAGGGCTGACATTAGGGCAGTTTCAAGAAAGGTAATGGTTGGATATTACACCCTGAACTGACCCTATTTATGTCTTATACAAGACCAATAGCTTTAACTGTGCACTAGAGGGCGCTGTCTCATTTTCTAACCTGTGACTGTGGTTAAAAAGCTCACAGAATACTAAGGCTAATGGCAAGTCCTACTTTTTCCTCTTGAATACAGCATATCCCAGATAAGTGTGGACAGACCTACTACTGTGATCATATTTGAAGCAATAAAGAGCCTTGAAGAACATTACCCAACAAGACATACTGTATGAAAGGTGCTGAGGTCAAGTGGAAAATCATCCACGGATTGTGCAATTCTATCAGAAATTTCATTTGCTGGAGCAGGAAAAATAGGCATGTGTAAAGGATCTGTGGCAATTGTGATGGCTAGAAGACTGGCTGGGTCAGAGCATCTCCAAGACGACCAATCTTGCTGGGTGTTTCAGAAATGCAGTGGTTAGCACTTATTAAAAGTATTCCAAAGAAAGACACTTGGTGAGCCAAGGCATACAAATGCACATGCATAACTGGCCCAATCCACAGAAGAGGTACTGTAGCACAATAGAAAGGTGTTTGGGGCAACATGAATGTAGAATGGTCAGAGTGCTCATGCTTATTCTTAGTCCAATGCCAAAAGCAAGAACAATGGGCACTAGAAAACCAGAACTGCACCTTCAACAATGGAAGAAGGTGGCAAAGTCTGATAAATCCTGTTTTCTTGTTGCTTGCCTGGAAAAGATATGGCACCAGGGTGCACTACGTAAAGAAGGCAAGCCTCTGTAGGCAGTGTGATGCTTTGGGCATTGTTCTGATGGAAAACATTAGGCCCCTTGCATTCATGGGGATGTTACATTTACAGTTACCACTTCATGACAACAGTACTCTGTAATGACAATTGTGGGATGCGTTGGACAAATATGTCTGACACTTTGAGAACCACCTCATAACTTACCATTGGTGCCAGATACCACAGCACACCTTCAGAGGTCTTATGGAGTCCATGCCTCGAGGGGTTGAGCTGTTTAAGCAACACAAGGGGGATCTACACAATATTAGGCAGGTGGGTTCAGTATTATCGCTGATTAGAGTATAGGAATTGTTCTAACAAATTTTGTTACAGCATTTGTTTTTACTTCTTCCTGGGTATGTCTGCTGTAGATTACTTATAGCTATCCAGTTCTACTTCTCATGTTTCAATGCAGCCATTCATGAAGTTCGCAAACACACTCATGCACATACACTCACACATAGAGAGAGGGAAAGAGAGAGATGTTTGGAATAAAAAGCTGGACTTTGGAGCAAACTGGTTATTCAATTCAATTCAATTCAATTCAATTTTATTTATATAGCGCTTTTAACAATGGTCATTGTCTCAAAGCAGCTTCACAAAAAAAAAAAAAAAAAAAATTATATATATAGAATAATTATATATAGAATAATAAATAAATAAATAAAATTATAATAGAAAATAAATAAATAAAAACAAATAATAATAATTATAGAAAAGAAAATAATGTTCTGTTGTGTTATAAAATGTTATGTTCTCTGATTAGTCTGAGTTCAGATTGTTCCTGTTCCAGAGTGATGGGTGCGTCAAGGTACAGTGGGGCAAAAAAGTATTTACAGTTGTTAGCCACAAATTGTGCAAGTTCTCCCACTTAAAAAGTGAAATCATAGGTATGATGAATTACAGGCCTATGAGAGACAAAAAAAGAAAAAAAATCACATTGTAGGAGTTTTAAAGAATTTATTTGCAAATTATGGTGGAAAATAAGTATTTGGTGAGCATGAGATGCAGAATCAAGCATGAGTTGCATCTGCATCAACCAAAACGTACATACTCCTTATATGTGATATTGATTTTCAAAACATTTACATTTACAAAACATATATATTTTGTCTTTGCTCATTATGAATGCGTATAAAGCACAAATGTATATGTTTTTTTGTCTTGTTCCTTGATCTTTTATAATATGTTTTAATGCTCTGTAAGCTGAAAAGGAAATGTACAATGTCTGTAGGATCTACTGCTGTGCTGGGGGTTTCTAGATTGTTGTCTGATGTTTACATTGTACTTAATTTCATTTAGCTTTTACACACATCTAAACCATGAAACTCATGGAAACATCTGTTATGAGAGAGAGAGAGAGAGAGAGAGAGAGAGAGAGAGGATGTTTGTTTTTCATAATTCAAAAGTAGTGGTTAGACTAGAACGCCACAAAGGATAGTGACTGTGAGTATCAGACTATGTGTGAAGGAGTTACACATAAAACAAAGAGAAAATATGTAACCTTAAAGAGCTGTTATATTTCACTTTAACAGAATGCAGAATACTGTTAGAGTTTATGAACACTGGACACTTTCAAACATTTTTCCTGAACATTTCAAATGCTACCTAAAAAAACAGCTGCTCAAACTACTAAAATTGGGTTAAGTACTGTCCAACTCATTATTAAAACCTGTAAAACGCTAGTGCTGAATCATCAACTTTACAGAAGAAAGGTGTTCTGGAAAAAACATGATCTATTGTCAATCTTGTGACAGTAATCACAAAATTGACAATAGAAATTACAGCTATGTTTAATAGTGAAATTAATGCGTTTCCACACACAATGCGATGACTACAGGACTGGGACTAAACAACTGTGCGGTCATAAGAAAACCACTTGATGTTGAGTCTAATTGAAATAAAAAGCTTCAAATTGCAGAAGAGCATAAAAATGACTTTGAAAAAAAATGGTTATGTGGTCTGATTAGTCTGAGTTTAGATTGACCCTATTCCAGAGTGATGGGTGCGTCAAGGTACCTGTAAGGAGGGAAGCGCATGAAGCGATGCACCCATCATTCATAGTGCCTGTCACATCTGTGGATTTTTTCTCCCCCAATGGCACAAGCATATTCCAGGATTACTATTGTGAAAGAGGATCAGGGGAACCATTTTCACACATGACATGGGCACCACATGACCATGCTATAATCAAAGCTAAAAGTGGTTGAACAAAATCTTGGATTATCCATTCAAGGCATAGCAATACATAGTAAAAGACCTTAACACAATCTATAACTCAGCCTGCCTTGTTTGTCTGATATCACACATACTGTACAGTTTGTCCACACAGATTGTCCTCAGCCTCAGCTAGAAAGAGGCTTGACTATGTTAGCTGATTAATCTGCTGCACTCTTGTTATTCCCTTATGTGGTTTATCTACTGTAAGTTCTTTTACACTAGCTCGGTAATGCACTTGCATCCAACCAGAGCATCTTAACATCTGCTTCTGAGTTTCCAGATTAACCAGATCCTGCATTAGAGTGCAAAGTAAGGACAAGAAACACTAAAATGTCTCAATTTAACATAGTTGAAATGTCTTTAACAGAAACTAATAGAAAAGTCTACTTGATCTCTTAAATACGTCTCTTTCTATGATAGGCATAACAGAAATTACCCTGTCCTTTTAATGCTATCAAAGTAATTGTGAAGCTGTGAGAGCAAAAACGCATTAGGGTGAAACTAAAATCCGGACGTTGTTTATGTTATACTCCTCCTCACAGATTTATCTCATTATTAAAATCAAAAGCCTCCGACCTAAAGCTTAGCCTCATATTGTGCTCTCATGTAGAGGAGATGAGTTAAAGAGAAACAGATGGAGTGTGAGTAATTTTCAGCCTGGGAATGCATCTGCAACACAGCTAGTGGCCAGAACAAAATAAATAAAACGTATACAAGATGAATTTACAGTTACAGGAAATTCTGCTGACTTGGCTGATTGATTGAGTTGAGTCGAGTTGATTATTTCATTTTAGTAAATTCCTTTGGAATCTCAAATGATTGGTCAAAAGAATCAAAAACAGATACGAACACACGCATGCACACACTGTCGAAAGTTTCCTTTCTACAGCCCAGATGTGCTCCTCAAGCAGGTATTGATAGATAATGCATACCTGAGGTAAACCTTTACTGTTACAGTATGTTGTTTTTTTCCCTAATGGATGGAAATATTGTACATTCCTCTTTTAAGTCTCTTTTAGGCACAAGGGTTTTTACATGTCAATCATTTAGATGGAACATTTAATGTTTTTATATGTGAAAAGGTGGGTCAGGGGTGTATAAGAATGTGTGTGTGTGTGTGTCTGTGTGAGAAAGAGAGTGAGAGAGAGAGAATGAGTGCGAGACAGGTAGTGAGACATGATTGTTGGATTGATTCACTGCTCTAGCAGAGATGTGCATATCCTGATAACAAAGGAGACAAAACAAACAGCAGCTTTGTGCCATGTTTTTGTAAACCGACACGCTCATAAACAGCACTGTAAATCTCAAATCTGCAGTTTCCTTTATTGTAAGTTAGAAATTTATATGTTTGAGATTCATGTTTTCTGCTGAATGTGCTCTTCGGACCTACCACATGGAAGCAGAATCACTTCATGACAGAGGCCTCTTAATGCTCCCTGCCGAACTGCAGAAATTGTTCAGAAATAGTATCAGGATCATGACAAAAAGGTGAAGGTTTTGACTTGACCTTCAGAATTCCCAAATGTCAATCCACTCTAGCATCTGTGGGATGTGTTGGTCCAACAAGTCTGATCCATTGAGACCCATCTTGCAACTTGCACGACTTAATGGTGCCATCTTGCTGCCAGATACCACAATATCCCTTCAGAGATCTTGTGGAGATCCATGCCTCAAGTGCTCAGATCCATTTGACCTGCACAATATTAGGCATAGGGGCTTAATGCTATGGCTGATCATTGTACAGTAGGTTCAGGACTAAAAATGCACTCAATACTGTTTTTTTTTCTTTTTTTTTCTTAGTAATCTTTGCAGAGGATACAGGTTCATACAGGATGAGGTACCACATACAGAACTTCTATATTTAATCTATATTGAACAAGCTCTCATACTTTTTTGTCCCTTTTATGCTTTTTCTGTACATTTTGTAATATTCCAACATTAATGGTCTGATATTGCAAATTCAGTAAAAAAAAATGGCTAACTACTTAATGTCTTGTTTTTCCAGTCAGAATCCAACATATGGAACTTGGGAGAGGGTCTGACATTGCAACCTTGAGGTCAGAGTAAGACTGAAACTAAACACACACACACACACACACACACACACACACACACACACACACACACACACACACACACACACACACACACACAGCATCTGTATGGATTACTGGGATTTAGCTGGATTATTCAATTACTGGGATTAGATTTAGGTTGTAATCACTTTGATATGGTATCTGTGTAGGATGACTTACATGTATGTCAAAAGGATTACATGTGGATACTGTGTGTGTTGTGTTTTTTTATTCATGTGAAATCTCACAGATGTATAAATAGTAGAAACCAATAAGTTTGTATGTGGCTAGCTCTGTGGCATTGAACCTTCAGGTGTGCATGGAGTTCTCCCTGCGGATGGTGAATTTACTCTGGGTTCTCTGGTTTCCTTCCATAGTTCAAAGACAAAGAGTAGGCTAACTGACATTTGCAAATTGCCTGTAGTGTGTGCTATGATGGACTGGCACCCCATGCAGGATGGGGGCTCTCTGGCTCTGGGTGATTTCACCCACCGTCTGAGGCTGAGCCCTAAGGCTGAGCCCGAAGACTGTGCATGTGTGTTGGATGTGCAAAACATTCTGATCCATATTTCATGTGATATTTAGAGGAGTGAATAAGAAACTGCTCAACAGAGAGGATGAGCCAAGGGCTTTGTGAGAATTCTTGTGTTAAAGGCAAAAACCCATTGCACTCACAACCCGCAGCATTGTTCGATACATCTGTTTCTCTCTCGCTTTCTTTCTCATTCTCAATGGACACTTTAACAAGATTTGACAATCTCTCTTTCACAAAACTGTCTGACATCTTATCCTTTCTAGTTCATCCTGTAGACAGGTTTTATTAGCTCTTATTTCTGCTTTGGCCATTTTGATTTTGCTGTGTCTTTGTTCTTCTTTGTACCATTTTCCCTGCATGCTTACGTTTTATCCCTTCCTTTCTTGATCCACATCTGGTTTTGATAAGATTGGGCTTAAGAATACATGTCTGGTGCATCATGCTTCTTTGATCTGGCATCAACAGCCCAGCTTTTTTCATTTCTGGATATGAGACAGACACTAAAATATAAACAGCACCCAGCAGTTTGTTTCTGCTTTCTTTCTTTTCTTAGGAATGTATCCTTATGCATGTTTTTTTTCATAAAGCTCTTCCTGTCCGTGTATGTTTCTGAAAATATCAATCTAAGACCTACAGTCTAAAAGCATCTTTTAAAAGTAAAGAGCTGTATTTATAGTCTTCTGATATTAAGGAGAACATTTACAGTAAAAACAGCAAGACCTTAAGAGAGAGAGAACTTTGGGATAGATGAGTGCTACTTTTTGGAGAAGTGTGTACAAATTTATGCCCAAAAATTTGTTCATGTGAGCTTCTTTGCTGCCCATTTGAATACTCACTTCTGCAACAACCTGTTGTTCAGAGAGAGAGAGAGAGAAAGAAACAGATCTAATGAGGCAAGCAGAACGGGCAGAGGACAGGCTGAGTGAGAGAGTCCAGTTTAACCTATTTGTTGGCTATGTAGGCCATGGACATTCCTCAGTGTGTTTTGTCCAAGAATACACCAGTATTATTCTTCCGTGAAAACTGCAGAGCATATAAATATTATCCACTCACACAAGCCATAGTATCTGTCTATGTGGTTCTGTTCAAGAAGGGTGTAACCCGTACATTCCAAGGGGTCTGCACTCGTTATTGCCCTCTCTTTCTCTGTCTTTCACTCTCTCTCTCTGTCTCACTAACACTTTCTCTCTCTCTCTCTCTCTCTCTCTCTCTCACTCTGTCTGTTTCTGTCTCTCTCCCTCCCACTGATGTTTAAATGTGTGTGAGTGGGTGAGCGAGATAGAGAAAGGGGCTTAGAGTGAGAATAGAAGCTGAACAGAGGAAATGAAAAAGTTCAGTGGCTCTTCAGTGGTCTTTTTGTCCAAGAATTAACAGAGTGTGTTTGTGTGTGTGTGAGACAGAGAAAGAGAGAGAGAGAGAGAGAGAGTTCGCGTGAGTGCATGTGTGTGTAAATGTGTGTTCTCCAGAGCTGGTGGGGGTGTAGAGGGGTGGGATGGATATGAAGTCTAGAACTGGCACTGCAGGGAAAAGTATGAAAAGACCTAAGGGGGGATTTCCTCTGTTAGAGAAAGCTTTTCTCCTCCCCCTCTCTATTTTCCCCTCCTTCCAACTCTCTCTTTCTCTCCCCCCCTCCCTGGAAAACTAGCCAGGAAGCAAGAGTACCAAACCAGGAATCAGGCTCTCAGGCTTGGAGCAAATTTTTGCTGTTGTGCTGTAGAATGGCAGTGAGTTGCTTCAACCAAAACAAAGCACCTTTTCCAAACTGGACAGCAATGCAGATATGTCTTCTGTGGATAGAAGCCATATAAGTAAACAAAAACAGCTGGATAACATTTGGACAATATCGCCAAAATGGTATGTCAACCGGTTTTGCTTTTACTGTATGGTGTCTGGTTGTAGTCTACAGTTATGTAGCTTTACAGATATGGTGATTTAAAAGCTTGTTGGTTAGACTGGGATAAGATGTTACTGATTTTACATAGACATGGACAACCTGTTGCCTTACTTTATGTCTGAACTGCATTGAATTTATTTTAACTTTAGTAGTTTTTTTATTAACTTATATCATTTGCAGTATCACACTTGTATGCAGTATCCACTTTGCATACTGAATTCAGAAATGCGAACTGTGATACATGCAATTTGTAGATTACGTAGATATTTATTTTTAATTGCGATTGCTGTGTGCGCACCTATGCCTTTGTTGTTAGTGTCCTGTATGGTACATGGTGGAGATTTTATTGACACTTATTAATTATGCCAAAGTGACTAGTCATGCTTCAGTTGATGAAACAGGTTCCATACCCCGCTACAGGAAGATTATACAATGATTTATCAACCAAGTTTCGGACTCACAGTCAAGTTCAGGAGTCATGGCCGGCTGTACATCATATGTTTTTATGTTGTAAATAGTAATAATTTAAATCCAAGATTAAAATATTAGCTTGTGTTATCACTAGAGGTGGAGAAAAATTGATTTAGTGATGTAGCCTGATCCTTTTATGTGGAAATGTATTGCCACGCCGACTCCAAAATCTATTTATATACATATATATTTTGTAAACCTTTATACATGTCTGCACTTCCTTTCCAATTTTTTTAAACCACATCTGGTGGTCCCTGATGATTCCTATACCTAGTTTTCATTATAACTTTAAACTTTCCAGGTATTAGGGGTGTAATGCAATGCCATTTTCCTTGTCTGTATCTGTTTGTCATTTTAAATATTCATATATCTGCCAGTATTTGGATAAAAAAATAAATAAAGTTGTACCCTCAGCTTACAAAGTTTTTAAAATAATAAAAAAAAAAATAAAACATCATGAGACATTCATAAACTGGTATCCTAATTTAAAGCACCACAGTCATGACCAGACAGTTACTAAGGATGAGTGTGAATGAGCACTGAACGTTTGTTGTAGGTTTTTGTTTACAAACCGGATTCCAAAAAAGTTGGGACACTAAACAAATTGTGAATAAAAACTGAATGCAATGATGTGGAGATGGCAAATGTCAATATTTTATTCAGAATAGAACATAGATGACAGATCAAAAGTTTAATCCGAGAAAATGTATAATTTTAAAGGAAAAATATGTTGATTCCAAATTTCACGGTGTCAACAAATCCCAAAAACGTTGGGACAAGTAGCAATAAGAGGCTGGAAAAAGTAAATTTGAGCATAACGAAGAGCTGGAAGACCAATTAACAGTAATTAGGTTAATTGGCAACATGATTGGGTATAAAAAGAGCTTCTCAGAGTGGCAGTGTCTCTCAGAAGCCAAGATGGGTAGAGGATCACCAATTCCCACAATGTTGCGCAGAAAGTTAGTGGAGCAATATCAGAAAGGTGTTACTCAGCGAAAAATTGCAAAGACTTCATCAACTGTGCATAATATCATCCGAAGATTCAGAGAATCTGGAACAATCTCTGTGCGTAAGGGTCAAGGGCGTAAAACCATACTGGATGCCCGTGATCTCCGGGCCCTTAAACGACACTGCACTACAAACAGGAATGCTACTGTAAAGGAAATCACAGAATGGGCTCAGGAATACTTCCAGAAACCATTGTCAGTGAACACAATCCACCGTGCCATCCGCCGTTGCCAACTGAAACTCTACAGTGCAAAGAAGAAGCCATTTCTAAGCAAGATCCACAAGCACAGGCGTTTTCATTGGGCCAGGGATCATTTAAAATGGAGTGTGGCAAAATGGAAGACTGTTTTGTGGTCAGTCGAGTCACGATTCGAAGTTCTTGTTGGAAATGTGGGACGCCATGTCATCCGGACCAAAGAGGACAAGGACAACCCAAGTTGTTATCAACGCTCAGTTCAGAAGCCTGCATCTCTGATGGTATGGGGTTGCATGAGTGCGTGTGGCATGGGCAGCTTGCATGTCTGGAAAGGCACCATCAATGCAGAAAAATATATTCAGGTTCTAGAACAACATCTAGTCATCTCTTTCAGGGAAGACCCTGCATTTTTCAACAAGATAATGCCAGACCACATTCTGCATCAATCACAGCATCATGGCTGCGTAGGAGAAGGATCCGGGTACTGAAATGGCCAGTCTGCAGTCCAGATCTTTCCCCTATAGAGAACATTTGGCGCATCATAAAGAGGAAGGTGCGACAAAGAAGGCCCAAGACGATTGAACAGTTAGAGGCCTGTATTAGACAAGAATGGGAGAGCATTCCTATTTCTAAACTTGAGAAACTGGTCTCCTCGGTCCCCAGACGTCTGTTGAGTGTTGTAAGAAGAAGGGGAGATGCCACACAGTGGTGAAAATGGCCTTGTCCCAACTTTTTTGGGATTTGTTGATACCGTGAAATTTGGAATCAGCATATTTTTCCTTTAAAATGATACATTTTCTCGGATTAAACTTTTGATCTGTCATCTATGTTCTATTCTGAATAAAATATTGACATTTGCCATCTCCACATCATTGCATTCAGTTTTTATTCACAATTTGTTTAGTGTCCCAACTTTTTTGGAATACGGTTTGTATTTGTTTGTGCAGTGAATTTAATTTCTGCCCTCTTAAAAATTCATATTGCATATTTATTTTTTGTGTTTAGAACATTTTACCTGCTTATTCCAGAATAATGTTTTATATTTGGTTATGTTCCTATCATATGTTTGGATGTTTTCTTGAATGAAATATAAAGTAGTTAGGGTAGGTGTGAAATAGTAATGGGCTCCTCTTATGATTAGCAGCTAAATGTTTACTTTTAATACATTTTTAGATGCATACAGAAATATGATTTCTTGTATGTACAGTAGATACTTGCAAAGGCTGAAGGGAAGAACTGTTACCTCCTAGAATTCCTTCCATTTATAGCGCTATGACTTTCTAACTACTAAATCAAGCCTACGTGAGCTCCCCTCTACTAGCACATTCATTCAATATAATTCAAACTGAATTATTTCAGCTTTCCAGCAGAAAAGCAGAACAATATGGTGTGCCGTTGTACAGTTTTTAATGTAACAATATACAACTCTACAGTACTGTACATATTAAATAAAGGACCTTCAGTATGCTGAAGCATGATCCATTTATCTACACAGTTATCCCTGGTCTGTTTTATCATCTGTTTTCATCATTTTCTCTTCACCGACTTTTTCTGCAGTAATTCAATTAAAGCATGCATGTCCTTCCAACAATTTAATTACAGAACCTAAATGGAGATGGCTTGTCTCCGAATGCAGTGGGCCACCATGTAGGATTAATAATGCCTCAGTGACTTACTCATAATATTTGGTTGAGAATCTGAAATGCAGCTGTTTATTATTCCTTGAGATCCTGACATGTTTATTCCATATATTATAGAAAACATGTAACCAAACCATTTAGTTTGATCAAAGTGGCTGTTCTAGACATTGTGAGTGTAAAATGGATGGAAAACAATTTTTCATCCTAAAATTATTGTGATATTTAAGTGGTATCCATTTAATGCTGAAAACTGGACCAAAATTGGAACTATGTTACCTCTGTTTAACCACCAGTTTTTGATTTGCATTACCCTGACATGAGATGAGTCATAAAATATTTTATCAAGAGGAATGAGTTTGTCTCCCTGACAGGGCTGCAGTACATGGTCACATGGTCACTGTTGACCTGAGTTGTGCAGAAAACCATCATTGACATCCTCCATAAGGAGGGAAAGCCTCAAAAGGTAATTGCAAAAGAAGTTGGATGTTCCCAAAGTGCTGTATCAAAGCACATTAATAGAAAGTTGTGGAAGGGAAAAGTGTGGAAGAAAAAGGTGCAGAAGCAGCAGAGATGACCGCAGCCTGGAGAGGATTGTCAAGAAAAGGCCATTCAAAAGTGTTGGGGACTTTCACAAGGAGTGGACTGGGGCTGGAGTCAGTGCAAAAAGAGCCACCACACACAGACGGATCTTGAACATGGGCTTCAAATGTCGTATTCCTGTCGTGTCAAGCCGCTCCTGAAGAACAAACAACGTCAGAAGTGTCTTACCTGGGCAAAAGAAAAAAAAAACTGGTCTGTTGCTCAGTGGTCCAAAGTCCTCTTTTCTGATGAGAGCAACTTTTGCATCTCATTTGGAAACAAAGGACCCAGAGTCTGGAGGAAGAATGGAGAGGCACACACTGCAAGATGCTTGTAGTCCAGTGTGAAGTTTTCACAGTCTGTGTTGATTTGGGGAGCCATGTCATCTGCTGCTGTTGGTCCACTGTGCTTCATTAAGTCCAGGCTCAACGCAGCCGTCTACCAGGAAATTTTGGAGCACTTCATGCTTCCTTTCACAGACAAGCTGTATGGGGATGCTGATTTCATTTTCCAGCAGGACTTGGCGCCTACCCACACTGCCAAAAGCACCAGAATCTGACTCAATGACTGTGGGATTACTGTGTTTGACAAGCAAACTTGCCTGACCTGAACGCCATAGAGAATCTATGGGGCATTGCCAAGAGAAAGATGAGAGACATGAGACCAAACAATGCAGAAGAGCTGAAGGCCACGATTGAAGCATCCTGGTCTTCCATAACACCTCAGCAGTGCCACAGGCTGATAGCTTCCATGCCATGCCACATTGAGGCAGTAATTGCTGCAAAAGGGGCCCAAACCAAGTACTGAGTACTTATGCATATCAGAGGTCCGATATGTTCTACAGTATGTACAATCCTTGTTTTATTGATTGCACTGTAATTGTAATATTCTAATTTTCTGAGATTGTTGCTTTGGGGTTTTAATGAGCTGTATGCCATAATGATCTCAATTATGACAAATCATGGCTTGAACTACTTGCTTTGCATGTAATCAGTCTGATGTATGATATAAACATTAATTGAAACTCTTGACCTGTATTTGCATGATTTGCATAAATGTGCAGATGTAAAGTGGTTCCTATTTACTCTCTGAAAAGAACTGTTACCGAATTCAGTGTCCTAAACTTAGGTCATGTATATTGTCTTCGTTGAATGTAATTGAATATAAAAAGGATATACTATACTAAAATAACTGAACAGATTTTTTTATGACAGAATTTAATTCAGAAACTGATTTGGATGTTGTGTTTACTGTATGTCTAAACACAAACTACTGTATACTGTATGTTCAATACAGTATTTAGATTTTTGTGGCTTGTAATTCCTGTAGACTGAAGTGTTACAGTATACTGTATGTCATCTTCCCAGTTGCTGAGGAGTAGGACTCTGCACACTTGTTTTTGTCTGCAGAAGCCAGCATGTCTGTTTTGGCAGCAATGGTCAATGGAAAGTAACAGCCATTGACTCACACTCACAAACAACTCACCAAACTCTTGGTGTAGTCTCTTTGGATAAATACAACTTTGAAAAAACTTGTATAAGCTTACACAAGCCTATATTTTACACAACATGATAAATATCCAGTCATAAAGAAAAATTAACCTACAGTAGTGTCCTTGAATTGCCTGAAGGATGACATTCAAAAGCACCGATCAAAGGACAATGAATTGGTACAGTATTTAAATGAGCTTGGTCTGGATTCAAGCATCTACTGTACTCTGCTAGCATGTCTAAACTAAGAAAAGCCCTTAAAAGTAAACAGTCATTTTTCTCATTCATTCCTTCACTAATGAGAGCCTGGGCCAGATTCACCTGATAAAGCTAATGGGTTTCTGCCTGAGGGCCCAAGTTGCGAGGAGAAGGCCTTGCTGCTAGCATGGTTTTGTTTTATCATGTAAATAGAGCTGGTCCAGTACCAGCTTAAAAGCATTACCTTAAGAAAAGGTAATGGGATAAG
This sequence comes from Channallabes apus, assembly GCA_030522415.1. Lineage (NCBI taxonomy): Eukaryota > Metazoa > Chordata > Actinopteri > Siluriformes > Clariidae > Channallabes > Channallabes apus. The sequence continues at coordinate 34,001,168 of CM060112.1, forward strand.
GTGTTGACAAAAGGAAATAAAAAGCTTCTTTTCTGTCAGCACAGCTGCTAAGCCAGGACTGGAAAGAAAAACAGTAGTGATGACATAAAGTGATGCAGTGAGCCAGAAAAAAGTCTTAGTTTGTAATATAATGCCTGTGTGATCTATGGTTATTGTTAATGTGTGATCTGAATATACTGTATAGAGCACTCCTCAGGGTCTGAAAAAGAGATTTGTGTAAGGAGCATGGTGATATGTATTGATCAGCATCTGCTGTAATGTCTTGAGATTTTTTTATTTTCAACTAAATGGAACCCAGGCTGACTTTTCAGGCATGACATGACGATGATGGTGACATGACAGATTAACGTTCAGATTAATTTGGTTAATAATTTGAAGGAACATATTACTGCGCAGGCAGATGTGAAGTGATCAATCATTGTCATTTGAATCATATGGACAAGTGAGTGGAGGTTAAATTCATCTGAAAGTTTCATGGGTAACAAGAAGAGAAAATTCTGTTTTGATGTTCAGGAGTGGCGTTCCTCCTATCAGTACACGTTCAGAAAATCTGCAGCCACAATTTCCTGTACATTGAAGCTGTTGTTGTAGCTCATGGTTATTATTTATGCTCAGAACCATTCATTCTATTAGTGGAGAGGTGACTCTAAACTAACCTGGTCACAATGGGACAGTGTGAAGTAGGCCAGGGGTAGCTCAGTGGTTAAGGCATTGGACTACGGTTCGGAAGATCCCAGGTTCAAACCCCACAACCACCAAGGCCCTTAACCCTCAACTGCTCAGGTGTATAATGAGATAAAAATGTAAGTCGCTCTGGATAAGAGCGTCTGCTAAATGTAAATGGCTGCATGATATATCTAAAAAATATCGTTATCGCGATAATGGTATACGTGATAACCATTTCGCAAAGTGTTGCGATAAATAATTTGTGTGTCCAAATTTGACCAATCAGATGGTCTATGTTTATATCCGCTTATATCTTTATATATATATATATATATATAGAGAGAGAGAGATATCTTTATATATAGAGATATCTTTATACTTCATTCTGTCGCGAACTAACCCCGGATGATCAGAAGACTTAGCAATAAGCCATTAGCCTTTTGTAGCGTGGACGGTAAACCCAAACGCGGAAGCAAGCGAGTAGGCAGGATAACCACGCAAATTAGTTTAAGGACTCTCACAGAAGGGGAGCAAGGGAAAAACACAAATTTAACCCGCGTCCTATAAACACACACTCGAATCAGAAAGTAATGACATGCGCGAACTCAGTGACTAAGCTGTATGCCGTGGTTTGTTTACTCCTCTTATACTTCCTGGTTCGCGCCCGCATTACTTCCGGGTCCTAGTGCCGGTCGCGGAGCGTGTGTGTGTGTGTGTGTGTGTGTGACAAATAGTATTTTTTAATTAAAGTTTTGTTTAATAATATTAATTTTTATTTAAAAAAAACAAAAAAACAGGCAAGCCAAAGAGAATATTTTATTTAAAAGATGCTCTTGTTTTAAGACACTATTGATGAGTGTACAGTATGGTTACACGTAAATAAAAAGTAATGTTTGAAAGTAATTCATATTGTGTTGGCAGGTCTATGGTACAGTAGCAGCAAACCAGAAGTCAAAATATCTGCTGAGGGTTTTAAGTCATTCATAGTGTTTAGAAGTCTAAATATTTGCAACTTCCTTGACATATAGTTTCTTTTTAGCCTGAATTAGATTTAATTACATCAGACGAATATCTATTACCTGTTTATTTTAGTATGATCATTACATATAAATAAATAAAATAGGCAATAATAATAATAATAAAAAATGCATTTCTCTAGGGAAATGTTATATATTATCGCAATATTCAACAACAATATCGCATATCGCATATTTTCCTAATATCGTGCTGCCCTAGTGTGAAGTATGAGAATCAACTCACAACTTAAACCACTTGGAAAATGTCATTTACCAACCCATATTCTGGTGTAGTCAGCCTTTATTATGTTTCTCAACCATGACTGGACAGAACTGACACTACGCAGCAGGTGTTACAAATTAATCTCTGTGTATTTTCACCCTTGGAAGGACTGGCAGAGTCACACAGAGTGATGAGCAGAGTGATGAGTTTTGTCTCTCACCAGATGTTGAGCCATTCACATCTGACAGAACACCAGCTGTTATTTCTACACCAGTTGAACTTTTTTGCTATTTTGGCTCCATTCCTCATTTCATAATCATTAAACTTTCCTTTCACTTTTCTGTTGATTGGTTCGGAATGTAGACTACATTAAGGCGGAATAATGATTGTGGCTTGGCGTTTGAATGTTAAAGCAGTGGTAAAGTCTTGCAAATTCTGCCTGTGTTTCTCCAGCACTACCCACATGAGAGCAGGTGGAGTTTTGCATTTTCATTCCAAATTGTCTGTGGGGCAATTAGTACATCTGAATGTGATTGTTAAGTCCTTTACATTTTCTGTTTCTCAGTTCCGACTTTTAATAGGAAGTCAAACATGCCATTTTATTCTTACTTATAAATTAATGTCTAAATTCTCAGATGTTTCAAATTCTATAAACCTCAGGTGTCCAAGAAGTATAAACTTTGTACAGTATATCAAACTTCCTCTGTACTGAAAGCAGGGTGATTGTTTTAATACTGTAACTTGCTAAGTTTTCAAGAGTCCTCCAAAAGTCATAGCTAATGTGTCAGGTTTATATGTTTCAAAAACACAGCTGTCAGAAATAATAGAAGAGAAATTCTCCATGTCAAACAACAGATGACAGATCTGACAGTGGCAAAGGGGTTGGAAGCAAATTAGAAAATGTCAAGTTGGTCTGAAGAGAGGGTAGTTAAACAAATATGTGGATCGGTAAACAGATTGTGCTCTGATGTTAGTTTCAGTATGTTTTTTTTTTTTTTGTACTGTAAAGATCTAAAATGGACCAAAGCTGTGTGGATAGGGAACATTACGCCACATATCCCTCGGTTAGGAATTAAATAAGAGTGGCACCAAGACAAAGACAACACTGTCCCCTTAAATAAAAGGGAGGGGGCAGGAAGAAAGAAAGAGGAGAGAGAGATACCTGCTGAGAAAAGAGATGGAGGGGGTCTTTTTAAATGTGACAGCTGAAAGTACAAGACTCTTTCTCTTGAAGAATGAAACACATGTTGGATTAAGATCTGTTGCTGGAGTGTGTAGATATTTTGGCTTGCCAGTCAGATCTGTTTTTTCTTATTCTCTTGTAACACGAAGAGGCTTTGTAAATGCTCTGTGGTTTTATGTATAATGTTCTCTTCCAAGGATATATCAAGAATAATAATGATAAATTAAATTTAAATAAATAAAATCGATAATCAAATTAGTCTACAATAAATGTAATTGTCGATTCATATGTGATATTAGAGCTTGATTCTCGCGCGAATTGTGAGCGCTCTAACATACTATACAGTATCAACACCTTCCCCAGCTAAGGCCGCTTTGTGAAAGATGAGAGAGTCGGGTTAGTGGGAAAGGATTCACGCCTGAAGAGAATGTGAATAATTACTGACTTTGTTGCTGTGAGTCGCGTTTGTATTTCTAGTTCTCTTTAATGAACTTTTTTAAGGTAAATTCTATTATTACTGGCTTTTAAGCACTGCACATGCATTCTCTCTCTCTCTCACATACACGCGCACACACACACTCTCTCTCTCATACACACACATACACACACTAGTCAGACATATTCTTCTTGGGTGTGTGTTCTTTTCCACCTTATTTTAACTCAATCTCTGGCTCTTCACTTTGCTTGACACCCGTGACTTTATCTCAGTTTTCTTAACATTTCAACTTAACTTCCATTTTTATGGAAAGTTCATTAAAAGACATATTTGCATGCAAGTTACCACCTGCACAAAACAACTTCAAATGTAAAAGCTGATAGCTAAATAAGAGCAATTGAGTAATTGTGACAGAAGTAATACAATTAATCGATTCACTAATCGATAGATGATGTACGACTGCAAAATTCTAACAGCGTGTTGTCTGTGTATCTACAGTATGGTACTGTGCATCAGCCAGCCTTAATGTGAATGCTGATTTCAGGTGCACAGTTGTGTACTCTGTATTTGTGAGATGAAACATGACATTTCTTCTGTAGGTTTTATAAAGTGTTTCAGACCAATACTGCAAATATAACTGAATCTGACTACAAACATGGTCATGTTCAAACATTATGTGCACAAAGCAGCACAAAGGTGCTGCTAGAGAAGTGGTGAGAGGTAACGAGAGTGTGTAAAAAGGCTGTTCCTCTCATGAGTACTACAGTATACTATACGTAGCTTTATTTTGGCTATGTGAAGTTAATAAACATTTTTTTTTTGTTTAAATAGTGTTTAGTAGTTAGTAAATTCTAAATTATTCATGATTTAGAACAAAAAGTAAGGAGTGATTCTAAGCAGAAACAGGGAAAAATCGATTCAGTGATGTATTGAGATTGTTTGTTGTTGCAATTTATATTTCGATAAACTAAATCCGAAATCGATTTTCGGAAGTAATTTTTTGTGAATTTACTGTATTTTTGCACTGGAGGTGGTAAAATGGTGCCATTCCTCTATTACCCTACAGGGGGTGCTCTAAAATATTTACACAATGACAGACAGCACTGCATTCTGTGGTAGGAGAAAACTATTAATTGTAATATCGAACATGATATTTATGAAATCATGATATTTACAGTATCACAAGGCATAATGAACCCTGGTTATTCCCATCACTAATCCTAAGTGTTATCACATAAAAGGCTTCTTCTTCATTAATTTTGCAGAAAACCTTTATTATTTGCAAGTATAATTGTAGAACCTTACATGATAATTACATATAGGAAGCCATATGCAAATAAACAAATGTAGAAACGTACACCACGCCTAAGGAGAGGTAAGTTGGGAAGACAGAGAATGTTCACTAAGTGAGTGAAAGAGTGAGCAAAGAGAGAGAGAGAGAGAGGTCAGCCAAAGGATCCTGGAGCCTGCATAGAACAAAAAAGACCACCCTGAAGTAGACATGCAAGCCAGAGAAATCAACTGGAATCTGTTTTTTTTTTTAATGCAAAAAATGGTCTACAAGCTAGCATTTTATATATTAAAGAATACATTGTAACATTACTTTTTTTCACATTGCTATAAATGATGTAGAGATTTATGTGCCGTGCCATTCTACCTTTTTTGGTGTCTATTCCTGTCAGATTCAAAGACCTTTGAGCTGAACATTATAACATTAATAAACATACCTTAAATGTTGGTTATAAGACCGTGATTATAATAAAAAGTTTCAGAACATGCTGTTACATTGAATTCGAGGAAGAAGAAGCCCAGATCTTGATGAAAAGGCACATCACATCTCATAGACTACAGCTGCAATTTATTATAGTCTTTAAGACACTCTGTGAATTCCACATCAGCACAGCTCAATGACTCTCTATCAAATAAATTCATTATGGCTAGAAACAAGCTTAGGAAAAATTCCAGCGCAAGCATTCCTCTGAGGTGAGGGCACGACCTCACAGGCACTGCTGTCTGTATTAGTGTATGACTAACAGAATACACCTCACACTCATGACTTGGCTGTGCGTGCAGCCTTTGTAAGGGAGAAACTTTAGTTCTTTATCATCTCGATTGTGGCAAACCACAAAATGGCAGCTCATTGAATTTCACACTGATGTCACAAAATACTGCAGTACAAATACAGTGTTTTGTGGATTGGGAACACATGTATTGTTGTTGTTTGTACCATGCACATATTTACATAAGTCCACTGAAGTTCTTCCAAAATATAAATCCATAGTGAAAAATTTTCAGCACTCCTTTTGTAATTTTTTCAATGCAGTTAATTAAATTTGAATTTAAACAACAGCCATGTTGTTGTGGTTAAACACAGTTTGCCTCACTAGCTTGTAGATACCCTGACATCATCACTGACAGATCAACCATAGAAAGACAACAGAGTTATGTGCTTGTCATGGAAATTACCATGAATAGAACCATAACAGAGTACACAGTCAGAGAACGCTCTGTCCTACTAACAAATTCATTAGTTCACAGGCACCTAAATTTTGCCACCATAATAAGGAAGATGGAATATGAGAGAAAAGAGAAAGTATGCCATTCCTCTCACCATGGACAATTTTCCTCTCTTGACAGAATGCCCAAAGACGTCTGTGGCATTGTCTAGACTTGAACTCGCAATCACTTAATGATGGGGTGAATGTTTTTTTTTCTCGTGCTGCCCAGGACTACTATAGAATCATATCATATGCTTATAATAGTGGCATGGCTCAAAACATTATTTGCGCAATATGTATGTGCACATGGTTAGAGACAACAGAAATTAAGTTCTTTGTCATTGGGAGACTAGCTTGTTTGTGCACAAAGATGTACAGTAGGTGGACAACCAGACTGCTCATTACCGTCGCGCTCACCGCCGTGGAAAAGCGGCAGCAGCCAAAATAAATCAGTTGTTTTTTTTAAAGTCATTCGTGAAATGACCGCCAGGTGGCGCAAAGTGACATTTTTCACTCTACGCAGTTTTAAATAGAATTAAGTCATAAAAAAAGTCAAAATATGTTGTATTGAAGAAATACTACAGTGATTGTAATTTTCACATCTGAGAACAAAAAAAAAAATCTGAACCAGAGATATTGATATTTATTGTTTAATAATGAGTAAAAAAAAACATTAGTTAAATGTTGTTTGGACAGAATATCAAGTTATCAATATCTCTATTTGTATCTGTTTATTGTTATTTTAAAAAATTAATTCAAAATACATCAAACTTTAAATATAGAAATAACTAGTAAAATAGCCCTTCAGAATAAAACGTTACAATAACTAAAAAAAGACGCACTAAAAATGCTGTGTTGTTTCTGTAAGCACATCGTTGGGTGGTTTATGCTGGGTCAAAATTCTGGGTTATTTCAGGTACTTTAAACACATTGTTGTATTGCTCATGTTGGGTCATATGTAGTGAGTAATTTACAAATGAACACCTGTTTGGGTTATTTTGACCCAACAACTGGTTTATTCTTTATTCTCTGTTTTCTCCAAACAGCAGCCTGCAAAATGTTTTAAATATTACTATTATTGTGTAGTTACAAGTATTAGTAATATTACAAGTGTAGTTTTCGGAGATTTGAGCTTCAGTACATCTCCCGGCGCTCTGCGCATAACACCAGCCCAACGCAGCCTCGGAAAGAATTTCTAAATTGTGCTATTGTTGTTTACTTACAATATTTGTTAACGGGTTCGAGCCTATTTGCACGGGTGGCACCATGAAGCACAGACACGAGACGAGGTCTTACGGGAAAAGGGATAATTTATTTAGGTAAAATAGGGAAGGAAAGGATTAAAGGAGGGAGGATTTAAAGAAAGGGGAAGGTATGACATGCGGGCACACAGCTGGCGTAAGGTGGCGGTGGGCAGAGTGGCAGAACGGAACACGCGGAGGCAGTGCACCTGCACGGAGTGAAGGCGCCGCGGGAGCGCGAGGATCAAAGGGCGGAATTCCAGTGTCCTGTTTAAAGTCCCTGGGGCACGTCACATCGCTCCACTAGCATGCCACTCTGTCCTGATCCACCACATCACCTACTTCCCGAACTAAACTCCGCGCCTTGCTTTTATAATGCGGAGCTCGAGATCCTAATGTTAATTATCGCCAGCCGGCCGAATAGGCGGCTCCATCCCTTTACATACCTGCCGCCTATCTAGGGAGTCTACACAGAGAGAGTGAGTGAGGAGCGATAGATTTGGGCACATACCCATCACAGGCGCACGCCGTGACATATCGTGATCCTCGTCTTTAACCTCCTACGTAGTCTAATATCATAAATGCATAAAAATAGATGCAGGATTATTTTATATAGTCTAAATAAAACTGCTTTTCTAAACGTGGGCTATTGTTTGTCTCCTCTTTAATTCCCTACAAAGTCTAATCAGCGCACACACGCATGCATAAAGTTTTCCCACGCGGAGGAGTTTTGTTGTAATATTTAATAATATTTAAATATTTATACCGTATAATCAGGGGTTCTTATTCCTATTTGTCCTGGGATGTTGTTCTTTTAATGTTACTGTGTGAAAAAATCAAGCTGTTCTCGCCTATACACGTGGAGAAACTAAAATCACCACTGTTCATGGTTTCAGCAAACTGGGGAGGGTCTTGGATCTTGCTTCAGGCCTCTTCTTAAATTTGTGTAAATTTCAAATCTTCTGAATTCTAAAATTGACATTGTTACAGTTTGTAATCCCTGGAATGAGATTTTTCTTACCAAGGAGATAAGGAAACTTTCTATCTCTTCCATTACAGTGATTAAAAAAACGGTAAAAATGTCAATTTTGGAATCCACAGACGCTCAAACAGCAAAAGAACATGATAATAATCAAAAGAATAATATTATTCTTTTTGCTGTTTATGTCCACCATTTAATAATTATTTAATTATCAATAATTAAAGCTGCTCACATCGCGTGCTTTCACTTAAAAAAATGCAGTGTTTAATCAGCAAGTATATGTCGCCTCTCTCTTTGTTTCTGACTGAAACAAATCTGCTCGTGTCGGCTCATATCGGGAGCATTTTTAATCAAAGAGGAGAGTAGAAGGGGAAAACTGAAAGTGTGTACAAACAACAGCACAATGCATGTGTGTGAATGGCTGAAATGTGGTTGTGAATAAACCTTTTAGTGAATGTAAAATGTTTGCGTGATCCCGCGGCGCGCGTGTGCGCTCTTTAACTTTGCAGAGTTTTGATCTAAAGTCAGATGAACGCGCGCGCCGATATGAGATTAGATTTCTCTTTCACAGAAATACAACAAACACATATTTATAGGTGTTAAATAAGCGCTGTCTATGCGGCGCTGTGAGAAACGCACGCCGATGTGAGCCGCTGTATTTCAGTCATGATATACTAATATATTTTTGCTGTGTAGTGGACCGCGCACCTCCACACAGCAGACCAAATCGTCATTAGCGCGTCCCTCCCCCAAACAGCGCAGCAATGAGCATTTACTTACATCTAAACTGAGTCGTTTACAAAAAAAAAACTGATCACATTTAAAAATAAATGCAGGATTATTTTTTTATAGTCTAAATAAAAATCCTTTTATAAATGTGGGCTACTGTTATCTACTTCAAATATTTGTTAAAACAGCCAGGAAACTCACTCTGACCATTTTAATAATTCATTGATAAATTAGTGATTCCTTTGGTTTCAGCTGTGCTGATGGTGATCATGTCATCTTGTCATCTCCGCAGCAGTGAGCGCGCCTATAATTCACTTTTCATACGAATTACATAATCTAATAATTTTTTTTCATTAGTTTATATAAAAGCAGATATTTTGCTTTCTATAAGTATATAAATATTTCACGTCTGTGAGGCGAGTATACACGGAGTTTGGGTTCATTTTCTGACGTGCTCAAGTTCACCAAAAACAATACAGAACCCCGTTTACTTTATTTATTTAACAAAATCATAAAGTTTTTTCGTCATTGTGAGTGCACCTAAATAAAGTCTTATAAAGGCTACAAATTTAAAGAACACAAAATATAAGATGACACAAGACCATACAAGTGTAGCTTTTCTAATTACACATAAAATCTAAAGGCTCAGTGTGTTAACGTTTACGTTGCTTAAATTCGATCCTAAAAAAAGCTTAATTTAATTTGAATTATACATTTGTACTGTAATGCTACTACTGTGATTATGAATTCATGTAATTACAATGTTTCACTTTATTTTATCTGCAACGACGTGCGGCTGTGGACGACCTGCGCCTCATTAAGCCTGGAGAGAATGAACTGATGCCTGAGGCATCAGTCTATACTGTAGTTATATAGCGCCACTCAGCGGTAAAAGCCAGCAAACACACAAACCCAAATGCTATCGCCATAGGCCGTGACGGTAAAAGTCACATACTGCTTGTGCACCCACTGTAATTTGATAGTGTGTGGTTGAAATAAGCTCATCCCCTTAGTGTAAGATGATGTCCCTTGTTAGTTCAAAAAGCAATTTTTATTTTATTTTTATTTTATCTATCCTTTATTTAACCAGGAAAAGCCCATTGAGATTAAAAATATCTTTTGCAAGGGAGACCTGGCCAAGATAGGCAGCAAGTTACATCACATTACATACAGTACATCCACAAAAAAAAACAAAAAAAAAACAGGCAAATCAATTATTATTTAAACGCCAAATTTTGCACTTACAATGAAATCTCAATCAGAAACATTGACAGATGAGAGAGTCCAACTCAAAACATCTCATTTTTAACTTAAAAACACTCAAAGGAATCAATTTACTAAGTTTTGTCATGCACCTTAATGCGATGTCTGTGTCGGGTGTGTGTGCGTGGCATGATCGCAGAGGAGGCGAGCTGACGGTTCATTAAAGTCTTTTTATTTAAATTAAAAGACATAACACCAAACACAAAACAACCTGTAAACACAACAAAAGCTAGACGCCTGGCTGATGTTCAGCCAGGCTATTTATAACGAAACTTAATCAAACATAATTAGCTTTTCCTCGGTTCAGGTGAGCTTCTTACGTCACCTGACCGAGGTGCAGACTGGGAACTGAAGTCAGAACTAAACATAAAACAAACTACAAAACCAAAACATAAGCGGGCGTTAGGCGCCCTCTAGGGGTTAACCGTCATAAGTTTTAAGTTGTTCTGCAGCATATTCCATGTAAAGGGAGCAGAATAAACAAAGACCCTTTTACCCAACTCAGTACTAATATGTGGAACAGAAAACAAGACAAAAGCCTGAGATCGAAGAGGGTAATGACCAGTGCTTTTTTCATAAGAAGTGAACATAAATAAGATGGAAGCACACCAAGAATAGCCTTATATATAAATGTGTACCAATGACAGAGCCTCCGTGTGGCCAAAGCAGACCACCCTACACGAGAGTACAACTCTCAGTGGTGACTGCGTGCTTTACAATTAGTAATAAATCTCAGCGATGCATGATAGGCTGCATCAATCATATGAAGGCATTGAGCAGATGAATGCATATATCACCATAGTCCAGCACAGATAAAAAAAGTGGATGCCACCAGCCGTTTAACATTAAAATAATTTTTTTTTCCCGAAAATAAAAACCCAATTTTTGCCTCAACTTTCTCACTAAACAGTGAACATGAGGCTTAAATGATAGGCAATCATCAATAACAATACCAAGATACTTATAAGTTGTAACAATGTGTATTTCACGTCTGTCAAGAGTAATCACTGAGGGAACATTCAGTGATCTATTCCGAGGATCCGTGAAGAGCATAAGTTTGGTTTTGTCCGCATTGAGCACAAGTTACAGCTGTAGCAAAGTGTTTTGGACCACAGTGAAGGCATTCTGTAAATGTTCAATGGCTTGTTTAAGAGAGGGTGTGCAGCAGTAAATAACTCATCTGCATAAAAATGAAAATTTGCATCAGACACATGCCGATCAAGGTTATTTATATAAATAGTAAATAAAAGAGGGCCTAACACAGAGCCTTGTGGAACCCCTTTAAGAATTGGTAAAATACCAGATTGAACACCATCATTCTTAATGCACTGGGTTCTGTCATTAAGATAGTTTGAGAACCAAGAGACAGTATTCTCTGAAAACCCTAATCTTTAAAACATCATGATCAACCATGTCAAAAGCTTTTGACAAATCAAGAAAAAGTGATGCACAGTGCTGCTTTTTGTCATGAGCAACAGAGATGTCATTTATCACCTTCATTGCAGCTGTGATGGTGCTATGTTTTTTTCTAAAACCTGACTGAACTGGGGATAAAATGTCCTGTACATGCAGGAAGTCTTTCATCTGATCACTCGCCAGGGATTCAAGCATTTTGGCCAAAACAGACAAGTTAGAAATTGGCCTGTAATTATTTAAGTTTGACGGGTCACCCCCTTTCAATAATGGACAAACAAATGCTGATTTCCATATTTTAGGAATAGTATTGCTCTCTAGAATAAGATTAAAAAGGTACGTTAACAGCTGTGCTACATAATCAGCAGCTATTTTTAAGAAGTAGGGCTCTATAAGATCAGGTCCTGGATGTTTTTCAGGAGCCAGCCCTTTTAAGGCTTTTTGAACGTCAGCCACTAAGAAAGGAGTGAAATTGAAGACACTTGTAGAGAGACTGGTACATCTCTACAAGGTGTCACAGTAGAAGGACAAGCCATGTCAAACAAAGAACCAGACTGAATAAAATGCTCATTAAAATGGTTCAATATCCCCAGCTTGTCATGAACTTCTGCAGACCCTTTCATAATAAAAGAAGGAACATTAATACTATCTCTATTTAAAGAAAGTAATTTTATAGCCTTCCAAAATTTTCTGGGATCATTTAAATTGTCTGTAGTGGCTGACAGATAAAAGTCAGATTTTGCTTTCTTAATAAAAGAACAACATTTATTTCTTAACTGTCTAAAAACAAGCCAATCAGACGAGGAGCCCGTTTTTCTTGCTTTGGCCCAAGCTAAATTGCGGTCATGAAGAATGTCTCCAACTCAGAGGAAAACCAGGGATTGTCCCGCCCCTTAACTCTGAATCTCTTTAGTGGGGCGTGTCTGTTTATTACTTGCAAAAAACTATCCCGGAAAAAGATCCAGGCTGACTCCACATCGGGAATCAGCTCTATTCTGTTCCAATCACAATTAAACAAATCATGGCAAAAACCCTGTTCATTAAATTTTTTGAGATTCCTCTTACAAATTACGCGAGGTTTACATTTACATCTTAGTATTCCTTACAGCAACAACAACACAGTGATCACTCAAGTCATTGCAAAAAACACCAACAGCAGAAAATTTGTGCGGGGCATTAGTCAAAATTATATCAATTAAGGTGGATTTCTCTTGGCACTTAAGATTTGGACGAGTGGGAGAATTGATTAGCTGTGTAAAATTGACAGAATCACAAAATAACTTAAATTCATCTGAACAAGGTTTCAGCCAATCCCAGTTTAGATCACCTACTAAAATGATTTCAGAATAGTCCAATCTGGATAAGAGTTGAATAAGAGTCTGCAATGCCGTACTCAGTGCAGAGGGAGGCCTATAACACTCAACGGTAACATAAAGGCCCTTGACCAATTCCACCTTCACTGCCTGAAATTCCAGCTGCTTACTCATTGATTCTGAATAAATTAACTTCACATTAAATTTAGATTTGACATACTGTAAATAGCAACCCCACCACCCTTCCTTGGTCTGTCAGCACGATAAACGTTATAACCAACCATTCCAATATCCATATCAGTGATTGATTTTGTCAGCCAGATTTCAGATACTACAGTACAACAATGTCTGCATCTGTTACATTCACCCAAATTCTAAGCAGATCTATTTTTAGTAACAAACTGCGAACATTAAGGTGAATTACACTCAAACCAGACATGGATTTCACATCAGATGGCAATGGAATATTCTGCAACTCAGGACCTGGATTTGGCTGCACATTGCCAGATAAAAGCAGCAATAAAAATATTAACCATCTCTGTTTGCCATCAGTATATGAGGAATCTGTAGTGTTTTTAACATGAGAGTCATGAGAGTCCCAGTAACATCTGCCATCAAATGCAAAAAAGTCATTTAAAATCAAAAGTTTTTGAAGCTGAAGTATATCTCTGGGTAGAAACCAGGCTAAATTTATATCCTCTGCCAACTCTTTTGGCATTTGAGGGGAATGCACAAAGGTTGAACAGTTGAATCCATAGGCTATATGCAAAGAGCCACAAATGTTGTAAGAAGTACTCACTCAGTAAAAATCACTTGATCTTAGATTCTGCAAAAACAATAAACAAAGCAGCATTATGAGAAGAGCCATGTTAGCAAAAGATGTTAGCAAGACCAGGAGGAACTGGCAGGGGCTCAGGATCCACTCAGAACCTGGCGATGTTAGCTGGGCTGGAGATGGAAGATGGTAGCTGAGCTGCTAGGACCTGGAGCCTAGAGACGGAAGCTGAGCTGCTAGGTCTTGGAGAGGCTAGGAGGGCCTCAGTATCCAAACAGAGCCTGGAGATGGTAGCTGGGCTGCTAGGACCTGGAGCTTAGAGATGGTAACTGGACTGCTAGGGCCTGAAGAGGTTAACAGGGCCTCAGAATCCAAGTAGAGCCTGGAGATGGAAGCTGGGCTGCTAGAGCCTAAAGAGGCTAGAGGGCCTCAGGATCCAAGCAAAGCCTGGAGATGGTAACTGGGCTGTTAGGGCCTGGAGGGCTAGCAGGGCCTACGGATTCTTGTTGGCTGTTGGCGCCTGGAATACTGATGTAAACACCTAGCCTTAAATTTAATCATTTTTCTGCTGCAAAGTAGTCCATAATCCAATAAAAATTATTTCATTTAAAAACCAAAAAGCTCAATAATAAAATCTACTAAATGTACTTCATATATGAGCATAAAAAACAAACAAATGAGTTTAGATAAAGGGACAAACACACATCAGACCATACATGCCACCATCTTGGATTTTGAACTACTCCAATATGCAATATAGTAGCATTTAACAGTTGATATCCTGGGCAGTGGTCTTGATCTGTTCTGTAGCTGGAAATTAATTGTTTTGGTTATTTAATACATCTGTCTACAAACTAGATGGTTGATTGACCACATTTAAGCTTTGTAGTCTGAAGCTACAACTAACATGTTTCACAATACTGTATATCAAATAATTAATTAAGACATGTAGAATGATTTTCAGTGTCTCCAGGTGACTTTGACACAGTTTTGGTCCTTTGGTTCAAAGGCAGCTTTTAATACAGTATAATTATCATCTTAATTAACTCAAGAACTTTAGCTCAAATACTGCTGTGTAACAAGAATCATCTGAGCAATTACCTATATTAACGATCTGATAATTGGATTGTGTTGGCATAGTGGTTAGCACTGTGGCCTCCCACCTCCATGGACGAGGGTTCAAGTGCCGTCTTTAGGTTTGTGTTTGTGGAGTTTGCATGTTCTCCCTGTGCTTGGTGTTGGTCCTCCAGGTACTCCGGTTTCATCCCACAGTCCAAAGACATACAGATTAGGCTAATTGGCGTTCCCAAATTGCCTGTAATGTAAGTATGTGTATGTGTGTGCCCTACAATGGATTGGCACCCTGTCCAGGGAACAGACTTTATTTTCAGTTACTTTAAGGGCACATGTAACGTGCTCATGTAATGGTACATACAGTATATCACACCTGCTATAACTAATGTTTTTCTATTCAGGACTACAATTAAGTCCATGCTCATCAACATGAACTAGTATCCTATTGACAATTGTCATAGTGACAAATTCTTTTTGGTTGTGTTGTACCCACTAAACATCATGAACAATATACTGTTTCATGCAGATTTATTAAAATTATAAATGGGGTAAACATTGGTTAATTCAGAACATTGTTAGTTAAATTCAGTCTTTGGAAGTACAAATTCATTCAGAGGTTGCATAAAACAAACATGTTATCATCTGTAATTATCAGTTGATGGGCAAAACTAGCAATTACTTAAGCATTAATTATTGTATGGGAACTTCATAGTTATACTAAAACTTAGTCACCATCTATGGAATGGAATGAACATTTAGTTCCATTTGTTTTCCACTTCACAATCACTGACATTAAAGTTTGCTCAAATTTGCAAAAATGACTAACTAATTTTAACTTGATTTTATCTTATCATTATATTAATCCTGTAGGTCATGAATTATTAAGCTACCTTAAACAGTAAGAAGCGGTGATTTAAATTCCCCTGTGTAAGACATTACACACACACAGTACTTATTATTCACACACAGGTAAACTCACAGGAACATTTCATGTTTCTGATTCAGGACAACCATGTTTTATTGTTTTCTTTTTTCTATTCAAATCTGTTTCTCTTCTGTGGGTGGTTAAGCATTTTAACTGAGCTGTGACTGGAAAACAATAAAATATGCCAAAATACACGCCTTGCTTAAACAGAATCCAAATCAGTCTCAGCGCTTCTTGTCATTTTTGATAAAGACTAAGGCAAGCAAAATGTGGTTTCCCGGATGCCGTGTAAAAACAGTGTGTAACATGCTACTTCTCATCTGAGTACATTGCATTCTTTATTTATCCTCTCTTTCCCAATCTGTGTTGCTAACTTTTCTTTCAGACTTCCTCCTCTCTGGACTGGTCCATTCAGAGTGCATTGTCATCTCTTTACCCTCCATTTGAGGCCACTGCTCCAACGGTTCTGAGCCAGCTCTTTCGTACCATCGAGGCACGTTACCAGGGAGATGCACTGCAGTGCTTTTTAGATTACCTCATTCCAGCCAAACACATCCTAGAAAGTGTACAACAGGCTGCCTGTGTAAGTGCCACACATTAATCACACAAATAACAAATTACGACCCTTCAATAATATTATCTGATATAAAATTGTAATGGCAAATACAAATTCAATGTTATGATTGATTTTTGCTCCGGTGTCACAATTAGTGACATCATTATTTTGTGCACAGGGAGAACTATAAAAGCATATGATGTCTTTATACTTTTGACCACCACTGTATACAGTATTCTGTTGAAAAAGTTATCAGTAAACAGATTTAAGATCACTAGGAAATTTTGAAGCCTTTAAATTGACTTTAGTCCATATGGAGTTTTATCGCTTAAATTTCTTTTCTTTAGATTTCTTAGAAGTTTCTTTGTACACTCATTTTGTTTTATACTTAAAAGAAATCAAAGGGCTGTACATCGTTTTTTTTTTTTTAATCAGGAATAATGAAATCTGACCAGACTCAAAAATATTTATTTAGAATCCATAATGAAAAAGTAAGATCATGCAGAAAAATCATTTAATTATGTAATTTTCCTTTCCTATATTCCTCTCTCTATAGGCTGAGTACTCTGATGTTTTGTTCCAGTGTGAAGGTTGGCCGCTTTGTTTGAGAGAACGTGTGGTGATCCAACTATCACCCATTAACCCTTTACTGTTGCGTCCTGGAGACTTCTATTTGCAAGTGGAACCCTTTGGAGAACAGTCAGCCCGAATTGTCCTCAAGAGCCTCCTGGTGCAGGAGGGGCTCTTGGCACAGGAGGATCTGGTATTATTAACAGGTTTTAGGGCACAAGAAGGTCCTGCTGTGGAGGAGACTCCCATCCCAGAGACATCCTACCCTTGCATTTTCACTGAAGGTTGGTTGAAGGAAATCAACGAGGATCGCCATGGTAATCAGTTACATCAATGTGTGCTTTCTTCTGACAAGGGGATTGTGAAGGTGCCCTGGGCAGAAGTGATCAACCCTGAATTTCTGGACAGGCCAAAAGCTCAAGTGGAGTCTAAAACATTATGTACAACAGAAGGTTTAATACAGCAAGATAATTTACAGGAAGAACCCAACTCAAAGTTTCCTGAAAACATGTCTTTCCCCAAAATACCTTATGAACCAGAAACAATGATCCTTCCAGCTAAAAAATGTGTTGCAATTTCGCATCGATTAGTGAAAAGTGGCAACAAATTTGTTAAGATGGAACAAGGGAATCCTTTGAGCAGTCCTACTGGTAAACCTGTTGGATGGGTTTCCCCAAATTCATGGGACAGCAGGCCCAGTCAAGAGCTGGAGGGGGAATATGTCGATCTTTTAGATTTTGCCACAGAGAAGGATGCTTTACGCTTTAAACCAGCTGTTGTACCTTCGGTTCCAATGTATTTCAGACCTCATTTGCCTGTTTCAAAAGAAGACAGCATGCGATGTATTCAAGCCTCAAGATTGACGGATGAGCACTGTGTTCCATGTCCAAGAATTAATCAGTTTTCGGAACAGACTGGTCCTGAGTCCAAGGGTAGACATCGTCAGTCCTACCTAGCAGCTATAAAAAACCCAGTAAGTTTCGAGAAAGCACACACCATACTGCCTCTGGATGAAACATGGCCAGGATTAGGAGAAGCAGAACCAGGCTATGAGGCACAAGGGCTTGACTTTGAGATTGAATCTTTAAGCAGCTCTCCAGTACAGGGTATAGCCCAACTTAACCTAAAACAGTCCTGTCAGGATTTAACTGAGCAAAATCAGCACTTAGTTCAAATTAATATGAATCCAAAACACTTGTCTCCGAATTCAGCACTGCCAAGTCTCAACACAGCTGAACAGCCAAAGCACTTGCTTACTGACAAAAATTCAGACAATCTTCAGAAAACTGTACTGGAACATTCTGGAGCAGTTACTGTCAACAGGCTGGAGGAACCTCATCCAATGCGATCCAGTGTGCTTAAGAATCACAAAACGCAACACTTGCCCAAAATGGGGCTACGAGCGTTGCCAGATCATAGAAGTCACAGACAAGAGACTGCTATTTACAAATGTCAGGTTGTAGGCAAGGGCATGCAAATAGATCAGTTTGTGCGTAGCCTTGCACCTGTTCAAAAATCACTTCAACAATCTACAGGACAGAGACCTTCTCTGCTTCCTCACCCACAGAACAATTTGAACATATTTCAAGAAATAAACTGTCAATTTAAACAAAGATCTAACTGTGAAAATAAGCACCATGGTGAAAACCCTGCATTGAAAGTCTTGGGAAAAAGCAGGCCTAAAGCCCGCTCTGCTTCCACCGTATCAGAGCCAGCCCGAGAGTGTTCACAGGAGGAGAAGCCAGCCAGCAGGAGTCGCAGTGATGTCTGTCCAGAGATCATTCCCTTGGTTCCTGGAGTTCAGGTCCAACAAAGCAAGAAAAGCACGTTTGGTCTTGTGTCCCCAAAACTAAACAGACGGAAAGCAGCAAAAAATGGTATGAAGTAGGGCTGCACGATATTAGGAAAATATGCGATATGCGATATTGTTGTTGAATATTGCGATAAAGATATTTCTTGCGATATAACATTTCCCTAGAGAAATGCATTTTTTATTATTATTATTGCCTATTTTTTTTATTATTATTTATTTATATGTAATGATCATACTAAAATAAACAGGTAATAGATATTCGTCTGATGTAATTAAATCTAATTCAGGCTAAAAAGAAACTATACGTCAAGGAAGTTGCAAATATTTAGACTTCAAAACACTATGAATAACTTAAAACCCTCAGCAGATATTCTGACTTCTGGTTTGCTGTTACCATAGACCTGCCAACATAATATGAATTACTTTCAAACATTACTTTTTATTTTCGTGTAACCATACACTCATCAATAGTGTCTTAAAACAAGAGCATCTTTTAAACAAAATGTTCTCTTTGGCTTGCCTGTTTTTTATTTATTTATTTAAAAAAAAAAAAAAATTATTAAACAAACAAAAAAAAATACTATTTGACACACACACACCCGGAAGTATAAGAGGAGTAAACAAACCGCATAGAGCTTAGTCACTGCAGTCACTTATGTCGGTGCAGATTGTTTACTGTCTGATTCGAGTGTGTGTTTACAGGACGCGGGTTAAATTTGTGTTTTTCCCTTGCTCCCCTTCTGTGAGAGTCCTTAAACTAATTTGCGTGGTTATCCTGCCTACTTGCTTGCTTCTGCGTTTGGGTTTACCGTCCACGCTACAAAGGGCTAACAGCTAATCGCTAAGTCTTCTGAGTCTTCTGTCGGGTTAGTTCGCGACAGAATGAAGTATAAAGATACTTATATATATATATATATATATATATATATATATATATATATATATATATATATATATATATATATATATATATATAAGCGGGTATAAACTTAGTAAGGGCCCATCTGATTGGTCAAATTTGGACACACAAATGCTTGGCACATAAAGTATTTATCACAACTGTTTGCGATATGGTTATCGCGCATGCCATTATCGCGATAACGATATTTTTTCGATATATCGTGCAGCCCTAGTATGAAGCATCAATGAATTCATTACTGTGTATACCAAAAGTTTCACCCTAAAGTAAAGTTTTTATTGGCTCTGATAGGATTCCTCATGATTAAAGGTGATTCCATGGTAGATTTAATTTTGAGAAAATTGTAGAATATTTTATCCAAACTATACTTTTATTTTTAAATGGTAGGTGATTTGGTGATGTATCCTTCTCTGTATAATCTAAATCATTTAGGGGTAAAATTGTACATAAACATGTGCAAGCATGATGGATGTGAATGATTGTTTAAAGAGAAAACACGGCTTCGTAGACTGTGCTTTTGCTGTGTGGATGTCTGGTGAACATCCGGCAAGAGCAGCACAATGTTGTTACAGTACATGTCTATAACAAAACAGGTCCCTTACGAGTGGACTGAACAACAAATTAGATTGACTCGTCTCCTTCACAAAGGGTGGAATGTGCTGACCTGTCCTGACAGTCTGTCTTGTCAAAAGGTCATCCAAAAAGAGTACATAATGACATGGGGCCAAGTGTCAGAGGTCATATTTTGCACAGCATTCCAGTAGGGAATTCTCCTCACCCCTCCTCGAGAAAGCCTTTGATGTCTTTTTTAAAACAAAGTCCAGTTAACTGTTAACAGTTAACAGTCTTAATCTGAGAGAGAGAGAGAGAGAGAGAGAGAGAGACCAACTGCACCACCTAGTGTAGCTGAATAGTCATAGATTAAGTGTGTAGAGCAAATAAATACCATAGCTTCCTCATCCATCAACAGAATTGAGAAATTTTAATCCTAAGCATTGGTTTAAAGCACTGTAATAAGCAGTGTCCAATATGATTGCTCTGGTTATCCCTCTTTTTTATTACATCAATGATTCCTTATTTAAATAATCTAAAAAACAGATTTTAACTTTTTTTTAAAGCCCTTTTAAAACAGCACATGTCAACTTGGTGGTCAAATTTATTATACAAATAAATAAAATAAAAACTTGGCCAACTGTTCGGTTTAAGCGGACAAAAAGTCTAAATTCTTCCCTCAACAGATATAATGGAATATTCAGCCTCTTCCACTCAGATGTGATTTAGAGTGAACGTTAAAAGTCTAAAAATCCACATTAAAATTGCAGGATTTTTTTTTATATAAATAAAAATATATATTTTGGCCTTGTGTATCTTTTACATTGTTGATATTTTGTCTATTTTACAAAAAATATTTCGATTTGTAAGTGTACTTAATTCTTTTGAATGGGTTTAACATAAAATGCAGACTATCACTGTTTCCATTATTATTATTATTATTATTTTTTTACTTTTCTATTTTATTTGGGAGGAAATTCTGCTCTTAACTTAAATAAGTTGATACAAGAATAATTAATTTTTTAGTGAGATAAATAATGCTAGGATCTTCCCCCCCCCCCATAATGTCAAATAGCAAGCATCAAAACTCAAATAAAAAAAGAAAAATGTTTTAGAGAAAAAAAAGGGGAAAACTCACAATAACATGTGTTGCATAAGTGTGCACTCTTTTGTAATAGTGCATGTGTCTATGGAAGCTCTTTCACATGAGAAGCAGCAGCAAAACAACCATAAAAATATCCAAACCCACCTAAATCAATACACCAAACATGTGTCATAATGTATTATGGACTGATGAGATCAAGAATCTTTTAAACAATATAGTGAAAGTAATTGTTAAAGGGTGTACTTTTTCTCAAATATTTCTTATTCCTTTTTAATGATAATTATTTAATGATAATTATCATTATTATGTCATTAAATGTAAAAATGTGTCACATAATCAATTTTATCTTAGTTTTATTTTTATGTCACAAAACCTGAAATTCTCATAGGGGTATGTAGTCTCTTATGCCTGCTGTGTTACTTGTAATTACATGCCACAGGTTATTTTACCCTAGCAAAATAGATGGCTAATCTGATGATCTTACTCCCCTCAATGTAAAAAAAAATATTTTGAATTCAGGTTTATTAACTGGATCTGCGTGCTATAAGGACAGAGAACGTTATTTGAGAGTATGCTATATGGTTTATTGGGAAAAAGATAATTCTTTATTTTCTTTTGTCCTTCAAGACATTCCAGCTACTGGGTCTGCTGAACAATTTTCTGTACTTCAGAATGGGACACTGCTCCAGAGCTCCTCAGCCCATTCACATAGCCTTTCTCCTGAACATGGAAGTCCAGGAGAGAGGTTTACTGCCCTTTCACATGACCCCACCATCAAGAATGTTCTCCAGTTGGGCATCGTCTGTCTGCCAGGTTACCTGTTTCATGTTTTTTATCCACATAAAAAGTAAATATAGACATACTATTTTTGAATATAATTTGTTTTTTAGACTGGTTTGCAAAAGCTAGTCACTGTATTTGAAACCTAATTTAAGTAAAGGAAAACAGCTAATGTAAATACACTATGTACAAATAATGCTTTAGATTTATCTACCACCTATGCCTCCATTAATATGTTATAATGTGCTAATATGTGATGATGTGCTAATATATATGAGTTACTATCATATTTATGTACAGAAGTAAATTAAACTGTAACATATGACAAACATCTTGCTTTCAGTGGCATTTTATTGTTATAGATAGTCCCTTCCAGAAATCTCATAGTCCAGGGGGCGGACTTAATCCTAACCCATAAACTGTCCTAGAATGTGGAACAACACAAACAGCTGTTGAATGCAGGATATGCTTGTGTCTGATTATTTCAGTGCAATCTGTTTCTATATAAAAACATACAGATACCTCAGTACACACTAGCTTATCCACACTAGCTTAATCTTATTCTGTTCATTAGTTAAGCATCCATTTTGACAATCGTGAGTTGGTCTGTGATATCATTCCACTATGACATGTATTTGTATGACTATCGCATGATAGAAAAGTCAGTTTAGATGCGGAAGGCTACGGAAACACAAGCTTTTGACCGTAAGCTACCCGTAAGCAGATATATACAACAAAAGTGTAGTTATATGTGTAAGATACAGCAAATAGGTTGTTGTAAAAGTCAGAAATTTGCAAGATACAGCAACTGGTGTCTGTAACCACAGTGGATTTACTCAAGACGACTGTATGAAGTGTTGATTCTTTGATGCTGACAAAATAAACTACAAGAGACAAAGAGATCGGACTTCTGTTGTGTGAGTGAAACTTCAAACCAAAGATACGCGTCAAAACTAGTGAAATAATATGTCCGCATCTACAAAAGATGTACTATATATACATTGACTTATGCCATATGTCTTTTATGTGCCTCCCATAGGCAGCCGAGACAGAGCTGGCAGAGCTGTTCTTGAAGTCCATGGAGGAAAGAATGGCTGGGTGTCCCCTCTACTTTGTCCTCTGGTACTCTGCAAACTAGTCATTTATCTTCACTCCATTCCAAGGTAACACATTCGTCCAGTGCAAGTGCACTGCTGCTGGGCTTTTGAACTATCCATGCACATGTGTCTGTACTTATTATTTTATGCCCCCAAAACTCTATATTTCACAATTTTAACAAGGAAGAAGACATGCAGACTATGTGAATTGAATGGGTGAAAATCTAATAAACATCCAATACCTGTTTAATGCAGCTCTAGCATCTTATTTTGACCACTAGATGGCAGAATGAAGCAGCTAAAAATAAATAGTTCAAACTACTCTGTGATTGTCAAACTGCTGATTGGAGGGTCTCTAGTTCGAGCCCCAACCTCGATGGGGTGCCACTGTTGAGCCCATGAGCATAATCCGTCATGCTCAACTGCTCAGATAGAATCGCGTGGCGAGCTGGCACCGGCCTCGTAAGCAGCTTCCGGAGATACAACAAAAATCTCTCCAGAAGTGGGGAGTATTTGTTGCCTGATGTGCCTAGGCATGATCTTAAAAAAAAAAAAAAAAAAATATTTTCTGAGTTTTTGATTGCAAACCTGTATTGTGACATTTTGCTGAATGTGATAAATATAATATATATTAAAAAAAAATATTAAATAAAATAATATATGTATAATATATGCATGTTGAACCCAGATATTGTTCTCTAATTGAATGAATCCACTGATGTTAAACTGGTATCTTGAACTGCAGGAAACTTATGGCTCACTTTAATACATATCCAACATCAGATAGATACAGTGTATATTTTTGGAGATTTTTTTTGGGTGCAAGTTTGGGGCAATTATATTTTTTCACCCATTATTTACATACTTACAGTATTTAGAGGAGAACACTCTGTTGTTGAGTTCTAAGCACAGAACCTTTAAGGCTTTATTCAGAGGCACAGCTGAATTCCTCTTTAAGCTAGTAGCCAGTCTGTGCACAGCTTTAATGTCTTAAAGTGGCTAAATTTCAAATGTACTGATTTCTAGGTTGATTGTAATTAAATTAGTATTTCCAAATAATTTAATTCCCATTAGTAAGAACTTACTTCTGATATACACTGCTAAGTTTTTTGCTTTAAATTGTACTATAAAAGGTCATTCATGCCTTTGCTGACATCCTCTTACAGCATGAAGACATTCATGCAAGACATGCACTTGAGGGTATGCTTAAGAGGGATGAATGAAAGGTTGGGTTGCATGCCTATGAGAACTTCATGTGAACTGAAGAAATGGTGACAGAAGAAATGTTCATCCAAAATGAAAAAGTTGCAGTTGTTATAGAAACGCATAGTATTGTTGTAAAACTATTTTTTTTTTATTAACATACAGCCAAAACATGGTATTGGTGCTAAAAAGTGTCTCACCTATGTAAAAAAAATAATTTTCAATTAGGATCATATACCACCATTTTTCATAATTCTTAATGCTTATCTCACAATCCACGCTTCGTTTTTTGTAAACATGCATACACATTTATATTTTTATCAGATAAAAACACATTTGCTAAATACAATTTCAGTAGTGCCAGGCTCGATTCCCGTCTCTGTGTGCATGGAGTTTGCATGTTCTCCCCGTGCTTGGTGGGTTTCCTCCGGGTACTCCGGTTTCCTCCCACAGTCCAAAGGCATTTGGCGTTCCCAAAAAAATTGACCATAGTGTGTGAATGAGTATGTGTGTGTGTGTGCTCTGCGATGGATTGGCACGCTGTCCAGGGTGTACCCTGCCTCGTGCCCTGAGTCTCCTGGTCCCCGCGACCCTAATACAGGATAAAGCGGTATAGAAAATGAATGAATGAATGAATGAATTTCAGTAGTGTACATAACTATTTTGAATTCAAATCATTCTGTTATTTTAGATTTTACATGAAAAGCCTGAAACCTGAAAAAGTGCATTTTTCCAAAATGCTAAATTGTTAAGATATTGCACAACGTATAAATGTACAATTATTGTAATCTGCCTAGTAGCAATAATTATTGGGCAGATTACAAAAAGCAATTTGAACTGAATAAACTATAGTTTTGTGACCATATATGTACGTGTTTTATGGCCACATAATATAAGATGTGTATCTAATTTAGAGCATTTAAACAAAGAAAAAACTATAACTTGCAAAAAAAAAATAACTATAACTTCTCTCACTGTTTCTTTAGAATGCATAAAAAAAATAATCACGGTTTACTCTTCACATATTACAGACTGATCATAGTATACACTCACAAATTCGCACATTTCATTCATGCCTAGGAGCAATTTTTGTGTAGTGTATGCACTTCACTGCTTTATTTGGACACTGAGGAGAACTTGCAAAGAATTTGTGCACTCTGGCTCAAGGTAACTCAAGCTCAGGATTCATCTCATTCATTAATTGTTATGGTATACAGTTACTAACTGTAGGCAAGGGCATGACATTAGTATTAAGAACTGCTCAGCTCTGTCTGTATCTCTGACAGCTGCAGTAAAACTTTATTTATTCCATTTCAGATGAGCATTTCTTCAGCCTGCACAAGCATGTATCACAGGCCTTTCTTCAATCTGCATTAGCATTTACACCAAGCAATTCTTCAGTCTACATGAACATGTGGTTGGCTGAAATGTGGTTTGAACCTATGACCTTCTGATCTGTATCTCAATTCTTTACTCACTGACGCACTATTGTCGTAGTAAAATATACCACAAATGTGTCATGAGTATTCTTTTACGCAACTGTATGCTGCACAGGGAGTTCTTTGCAACGAAAGAGGATGTCACTAATGGCAGGCAAGACCTCCTACATCCTGTAAATACTTTCATTTAATAAAAGTGATAACTACACATTAATTGCACTGATGATGTTCCACCACTAACATATATTGTAACATTTCTGTCCCTGAGGTATTCTGAATACAAATCTGGACTAATTAAGACACTCACCCTGGAATTAACACGTACCCCTTTGAACATCAGCATACACCTGCACTTAAAAAGTACTAGCAGTGGTACAGTTTACAGAAAATAGTTTATATTACATTTTTGTTACAGTATGTTGAGCTCTTTATCTTTAAACTGTATAAATCCATCAAAATATCATTCTTTGTCCAGTCTATGGTGGTATACGCTGGCCTCCAGGGTCCAGTCTCGATTCCCGTGGAGTTTGCATGTTCTCCCCGTGCTTGTTGGGTTTCCTCAGGATACTCTGGTTTCCTCCCACAGTCCAAAGACATGCAAGTTAGGCTAATTGGCATTCCCAAATTGCCCGTAGTGTGTTAATGTGTGTGTGAGTGTGAGTATGAGTGTGTGTGCCCTGTGATGGATTGGCATCCTGTCCAGGGTGTACCCTGCCTCTTGCCCTAAGCCTCCTGTGACAGGCTCCAGGTCCCTGTGAACCTGAATACAGGATAAAGCGGTATAGAAGATGAGTGAGCGAGTGTCCAGTCTACTTACAGTAGCATGCACTGTGATGTTTTGACCACATAAGCTGAATGTTTTATATCTCTGTTTTTATATTCTTTGTGTTATTAGGATTCTTAACTTTTCATTGTAATGTTCCCTTTCAAAGGCTACACTCGATGCTGCGTGAAAACGCTATGGGAATATATTTTCATGTTGCCGGTTGTGAAGCATGTGTGTACCAAACACGCCAAATTTTGGCTTATATAACCTCGGTCGGGTGACGTCATCTGATTAGACGCACCTGAGGTTATAAATAGGAGTGAACCGGAAACATTCCTCAGATCTTTGTCTTCACCGACATTGTGCGCGTGTGTGTGTCAGCAAAGCATACATAAAATTCAAACAAGCAGAATTAAAACTTATAAAACTCACCAGATAATAATGGCGGAGTTTAGAGCTAGATATCCCCCTCTTTGCGAAAATTTCCTTTCGGAGGGCGATATGCATACTTTCTGCTTCGAATGTTTGGGTGAGAAGCACGCTCTCGAAGGGCTTAATGGAGAGTGCGAGCACTGTGATCTTCTTCCGATGAAGGTGCTTCGCGTGCGCCTCGTGTTCTTTAGGGCAGTGGTTCCCAAACTTTCAAGCCCGCGACCCCTAATTGAAGATCGACAAGATCTCGCGACCCCCACTATCAAAAACAAGCAATAAACATAAGCTGTTTACAGTATTTTTACTACATTTACTATACATCAAAATAATTTTGGCTTAGCTTTCAATGGGAAGGGTGTACTTGTTTTTGGCAGCACAAAAGCTTCATTCGTGGCCTGATGGTGGATACAGCTACCCGCATATCATCTTCGACATCATGACATGAGCTGTATTTAATTTTTATATATGTAACAGCGGAAAAATACTGCTCACACAAATATGTAGATCCAAATTGAAGCAGTACATCCATTGCTGCACGGGAAAACTCGTGTATGCGGTTGCTACCACAACTTAGTGAATACTGATACTGCACTTTATGAATTCTTCCTCATATTTCCGATGTTTCCTACTTTGGTCTGACGGGGTCTTGCTTTTTTGCTTCGTTGATGTACATGGTTCCGATGACTTAGGCAAACAATTTCCTTAACATTTTTAGATTTGCGAATAACAAATTTATCCATCTTGGCAGTTGCGGTTTTCACGTGCAGTTGTGCGCTGTTGCAATAACTAGCGAGTCAGTCGCTGCACAGTGATGTCATATCTACAGTATGAGTCGCAATTTTTTTTTTTTAACACTCAATTTAAACACTCAAACTCAATCAGTAATATCTTTACAAATCAGAAAATATTTATTTATAGCATTTACTTGTAATGCTGAAAAGTGTGTATTATAATCACAAAAAAAAATATTTTTTAATCCCTCTCTGGGAATAATTTCAAGGGGTCGCGACCCCCAGTTTGGGAACCACTGCTTTAGCAGATCACAAGCAGATCTGGCCGAGGCACGAGAGATGGAGTCCCTCCTTTCTCTCGCCCTCTCCCCTGATCTCGAAGTCTCTCCTTCCACTTCATGAGCGCACTCCGGTGCTTCTCGTGGGTGTGTTAAAGAGACTCGCTCTCCTGCTTCTGTGGAAATGGAAGCAGCTTTCTCAGAACGCTCCTCTAAAGATGATAGAGAATATGAGGACTTGCTTGAAGTCGTAACGCATGCAGTCGAACGACTGCATATTGACTGGCCACAGGAGCAAGCTCACCCAAAACATTCTAAATTAGACGACAGATTTCTGTCGGGTGGCCAGGAGATGGAGCCACAACGCCGCTCTCTCCCATTTTTTGATGAACTCCACAACGAATTACCTCGTTCTTGGAGTAAGAATTTTTCTTCCCGTATTTTTGTACCATCGACTTTTATTCGAACATCGTGGATGCAAAAACACGAGGCTACAGTGTGATGCCCCAGATAGAAGAGACGCTTGTGGGCTATCTCTCTCCTGGGACGTCATTCTCATTAAAGAGGCCAACACTTTCCTCCAAGCCGTGTAGAACTTCTTCTACCCTGGTAGGGAAAGCGTTCCAAGGAGCAGGTCAGGCCGGCGCTTCCTTGCACACCATGGCGGTTTTGCTGCCGTACCAGGCTGATTTGCTGAAGGATCTGAGCACGAGCGGCACGGTGAATCAGGAAGCATTCACTGAATTACGCCGGGCTACTGATTTATCCCTGCGTGTGACTAAACAGACAGCCCGTGCTATCGGCCGTTCTATGGCCTCCTTGGTGACTGCTGAAAGACACCTGTGGTTGAATCTGACAGGCATCAAGGACAAGGACCGAACTTTCCTCCTTGATGCTCCTGTCTCACCTTCCGGCCTATTCTGCGACACTGTGAATACTGTCGCCACTAGGTTCCGAGAGGCTAGGCTGTACGAACAGGCCTTTGGGAAATTTGTCCCACACCGTGCTCAGGAATCGAGGCCGTCGACCACCCAGCCTCGACCAGATCTGATTCTGCCAGGTGAGAGGCGCAGAAGGAGAGCGTCAGCAGCCGGGCACCCCCGTGCAAGGACTGAGGTACGGCTCGTAAGTCCTGAAAGCCTACCAGCACCCCCCCCCCCCGGGAGTGGCAAGCAACGCTCTTTCCCATAAGAGCATGCCCCCCCCATGTTCAGTTTCCGCCACCTCTGGTGTTTCGGACAACACCAATCTCCAGAGATATGTTAGTGCCTCGGTTTTATCCTGCTATATTCCAGGATGCCGAACCACTAACACCTCCTCGTGCCCTAACACTTGTACCCCTTTCGGAGAAGCTGGCAGCGTGGAAGCTACTGCCAGGCATATCTCCCTGGGTACTAAAGACTGTAGACAAAGGCTACAGGATTCAGTTTGCACATCGCCCTCTGCGTTTCAACGGCATGGTCAACACTTACGTGATACCGGAAAGGACGCATCTGCCGAACTCCGAATTCCAGGCATTGCTGGAGAAGGGAGCCATAGAACAAGTTCCTCCTTCAGACAGGGAGTCAGGCTACTACAGTCGTTCTGTACAGAGCTACTACGCTCTGTAACCCTGCATATATACAAAATGTATGGATGCAGTCTTGGCTCCCTTGCGACTCCAGGGCATCCGTATTCTCAATTACATAGACGACTGGCTAATCCTGGCCCTGTCTCAGCAGCTAGCGTTCCGAGATCGCGATATCGTCCTAGCTCATCTCCATTCGCTGGGTTTGAGACTCAACGCTACCAAAAGCGTTCTCTTTCTGGCTCAGAGGACAACATACTTGGGTGTCAGGTGGGATTCGATCACTATGTGGGCACATTTGTCTCCCGCTCGTGTCGAATCCATCCTCAGCGCCCTCAAGGAAATCAGACTAGACCAGGAAGTGACTGTGACTTTCAAAAATGTTTAGGCCTCATGGCAGCTGCATCCACGGTGAAATTCTGGGCTTTTCAGTTGTGGATAAGAGCCAGGGGATTTCATACAAGGGCCAATCCTCGAAGGCAAATAGGGGTGGCGCGCGAAGGACTTCGTACCCTTCTTATGTGGTTCAGACCCTGGTTTCTCACCTTGGGTCCCACTCAAGGTCCGTCTTGTCGTTGCAAAATGCTAACGACAGACGCTTCCCTTACCGGCTGCGGCGCGGTTTTGGATGGCCGTCCAGCCCAAGGGCACTGGAGAGGTCATCTTCTCGCATGGCACATCAATTGCCTCGAAATGATTTTTCATTTTTCATTTTTTGAGATGATGGCTCTATTTTTGGCCCTACAGCACTTCCTCCAGCAGCTGAGAGGCTACCATGTTCTAGTGCGGGTGGACAACACATCGGTAGTCCCCAATATAAATCGCCAGGGCGGACTGCACTCGTGCCGCTTGAACGAGCTAGCGCATCAGGTTCTGCTCTGGTATTTTTGCATCTACGATATTTGAATAAAACGAAGTCGATGGTACAAAAATACGGGAGGAAAAAGGTTTGCTCCAACAAGTTCCTGTCCCTCAGGGCGATTTCCATTCTAGGGAGCAGATTTACTGTCCAGACAAGCTGTGACACACGGGGAATGGAAACTCCACCCAGACATAGTCAGCCAAATCTGGGAAATATTCCTTACAGCAGAGGTGGACCTCTTTGCCTCCCAATAGACTGCACAATGTCCCCTCTACTACTCTCTGACTCATCCAGCTCCCCTGGGTCTGGACGCGATGGCCCATACGTGGCCCGATTTACGCCTTTATGCATTTCCTCCAATACCTCTGCTCCCAGGAGTCATGGCGAGGGTCCGTCAACACGTCACCGCACCAGCCAGTGGCGTAAATCAGAGCAGCTCTTTATATGCTATGTAGGCCGCAACTGGTGGGCGGCCGCCACTACCCAGACCTTGTCACACTGGGTGAGAGATGCTATTGCTCTCTCCTACGAGTCACGTGGGCTCACTTTGCCTCTAGGAATCAAGGCTCATTCAACCAGGGATATTGCTTCATCTATGGCACTAGCAAGAGGTATTCCCCTGCACACATTTGTTAGATTTTATAGTTTGGATGTTCATGCTACTCCGGGCTCACGAGTCCTCGAGTCAGCTTCCCAGACATAGTTCTGAGACCTCTGGGCCTTGTGCGCACACGCTACACAACTCAGGGGTCTAGGCACTTGCAGTGTAGCGACGTTGGTACTCTCGTTCCCATAGCCTTTTCACGCAGCATCGAGTGTAGCCTTTGAAAGGGAACGTCTCGGGTTACTTTGCTGTAACCCTGTTCTCTGAAAAGGCGGGAACGAGATGCTGCGTCCCAATGCCGCACTGCCCATGTAACCGGACGTCCGTTCAGACAAATCAATCTGAGGAATATTTCCGGTTCACTCCTATTTATAACCTCAGGTGCGTCTAATCAGATGACGTCACCCGACCGAGGTTATATAAGCTAAAATTTGGCGTGTTTGATACACACATGCTTCACAACCGGCAACATGAAAAAATATTCTCATAGCGTTTTCACGCAGCATCTCGTTACAGCAAAGTAACCCGAGACGTTACTTCTATAAATATGGTTAAATTGTGTCACATTGTATTGCTGTAAAGAAAATATTTTTTATATAGTCTTTAACATTAAATGTTCTATCATTGATTATTATAACTATTCAATTAAATTAAATAAAATTTTATTTGTATAGCGCTTTTAACAATTGTCATTGTCGCAAAGCAGCTTTACACAATCAAAAGAATTATTTAAGTTTGTATGGAATGTGAATGAGTATGAATCAAAATGGTCAGATAGTCCCTGGTGAGCAAGCCGGGGGTGACAGTGGCAAGGAAAAACTCCCTGAGATGGTAATAGGAACTATTGGATGTTATGAATCATATCATGAAAAAATTCAAGAAAATAATCAGTGTTCACTTTTTCTTCACAATTTTTTATCATATACCGTAGCAATAGGCTCCTCAAGCATAGCTGTACACAGATTATTACTTTTTACTTACGAAATGGGTCATATGTGGTTTACCAACCCTTTTTGTAACCTATTATAGGAGACAAGTGAGAGATCTGGGATTAACAGTCATAATTAACAACCGAAAAGGTCCGATTTCCACAGTGCTATATAAGGCTTTGCTAATGGTCCAGGTAAGTTTAGTACCTTTATGCAGCTCATATTGATCAAGTTATTTATATATTCTACAGACAGAGAAAGAGACAACCATGTACATACTACTTGAAAGTTTTTTTGTTTTTTGATATTAGTTTAAACTTGTACCTAAGAACTGTTACTGTAATAGTAAAGAATCTGATGCTTATAAAATGACCTGTTGACATTCAGGAGCAGGTCCCTCATGCTATTCATGGTGTGCTGGTACTGGTGGAAAAAGACCAAAGTCCTCAAACAGACAGACCACCGGGATTACAGGTAAAATACTTTGAAAGGTGATCCTTGTACTTGTTTATTTAATTTTTTTCACATGACTAGAAGCAAAACTGGAAGCAAGGCACAAAAATAAAACCGTTTTCCTTCTTTATAGGCATAAGTAGGTTTGGGGTATAAATATACAGTAGTATTGTAGCGACTTGGCATATGTTTCTAATAAAAGTTTAGTCCAGAATAATTTGTGTACTAATGTTCTCATATTTGCTTAAATATTTTTTGAGAACTACTGCTTAAACGAAGTGGTACAGATTTGGATCTAATGGATACACCACAACAAACACACACACACACTGTCACGTCAGTACTCAACGCATGATTGATTTTCAACAAAGATTTTCTCTCTTTCTGGGTTGTCACATTTCAGATGGATATTATTACATCACTGAAAGCTCTTCATAAGATTGTTGATGCACAGCAGCTGACCAGTGAATTTGGAGGATCCTTCCCTTACAGTCACACAGACTGGCAACTATTCTACCAAGTAAGAAAAAAAAGGTTTACACATCTGATTGATTGCAAAGCTGACTGAAGAGCATTCAAACGCCTGTTTCCTTTCAGAGGCTACACTCGATGCTGCGTGAAAACGCTATGGGAATATCTTTTCATGTTGCCGGTTGTGAAGCATGTGAGCAGAGGTGGAAAGAGTAATAAAATTTTGTACTCAAGTACAAGTACTGTTACTTCAGTGAAATTTTACTTAAGTACAAGTAAAGTTACCATCATAAAAATCTACTCAAGTAAAAGTAAAAAGTAGCTCATTAAAAAATTTACTCAGAGTAAAAGTTACTGAGTTACTTTTTTATTTATTTATTTTTTTAACAGCGTAGGGAATGAGGCATTCTAGCGTAGTTCAAAAAAGATGAGCAGATATAAATCTCAAACTAGTTGTTTTTAACTGAAGGAACACCTTTGCATAATAAAGCTGTTGTCTTTGTTGTGCTTGAAAATCAAAGTGGTCACTTAAATATGGTGTTACGTCCCAGTCTAGGGCCATACAGCAAAAGAATGGTTCAGGGTTCTATTTTAAACTGTATGGAAATGGTGGTATACAGTATGGCAGAAAGAACTAGATCCAATCATTAACTGATGAAATATTGAGGCTTGTATATACAAACACACACACACACACACACACACACACACACACACACACACACACACACACACAACAGGAGGAGGAGGAGGAGGATCAGATTCAGGGTGGACCCAGGACAAAATAATAAACAAAATGGTATTTATATTTAGTAACTAGATTACCTACAAAAAAATAAAAAATACACAAACAAAAATACAGGTACCTTCCCAGACTCCCTAAACCAAAAACAGTGAAATTATCTACAAATATATACAAAGACCAACCAAACCAAAGCGACAAAGCAATAATCAAAGTCAAAGGGAGGCAAAAAGTCAAAACCGGAATACACAACCAAATATCAAAACGCCAAAATCATAATCTCTTTCCTGTGTCTCTCTCCGGTTTATATATGGTCGCGCTAGTCGATGACGTCACTCTCAGGGCGGAAGCGACCGTGTGGAAGGTCAAGTAGATGCCAATGTCAGAAAACCTGGTGTGGAGTCTGGAGCGGCGCGCGACCAGGACATGATACACACACGCGAGCGCAAAAGCATAATATTTGTATTATTTTAGCATTTTCATTCATTTATTTTTTACTCAGTAGCGAATATGATTTAAAATGTAGCGAATTACAATACTTCAAACTAAACGTACTTAAGTAAAAGTAAAATTACAGATTTTAAAAACTACTTTAAAAAGTAGAAATACACAAAAAAACTACTCAATTACAGTAACGCGAGTAAATGTAATTCATTACTTTCCATCTCTGCATGTGAGTATCAAACACGCCAAATTTTGGCTTATATAACCTCAGTCGGGTGACGTCATCTGATTGGACGCACCTGAGGTTATAAATTGGAGTGAACCGGAAACATTCCTCAGATCTTTGTCTTCACCGCACCCAAAACAATCCAAATTAGACGTCAGATTTCTGTCGGGTGGCTAGAAGATGGAGCCACAACGCAACTCTCTCCCCTTTTTTTGGTGATCTCCACAACGAATTATCTCGTTCTTGGAGTAAACCTTTTTCCTCCCGTATTTTTGTACCATCGACTTTGTTTTATTCGAATATCGTAGATGCAAAAATACGAGGTTATAGCATGATGCCCAGATAGAAGAGACGCTTGCGGGCAAGAATCATTCACCGAATTACGCTGGGCTACTGATTTATCTCTTCGTGCTGTCAGACAGACAGCCCGTGCTATCGGCCGTTCTATGGCCTTCTTGGTGACCGCTGAAAGGCACATGTGGCTAAATCTGACAGGCATCAAGGACAAGGATCGAACATTCCTCCTTGATGCCCCTGTCTCACCTTCCGGGCTATTCGGCGACACTGTTAATTCCGTTGCCACTAGGTTCCGAGAGGCTAGGCTGTACGAACAGGCCTTTGGTAAATTTCTCCCACGCCGTGCTCAAGAGTCGAGGCCATCGGCCACCCAGCCTCGACCAGATCTGATTCTCGCCATGCGGGAGGCGCATAAGTAGAGCGTCAGCAGCCGGGCACCCCACCGGAAGGACTGGGGTACGGCTCATCGACCCTCACAGGCCGCCTCGAAAAGATCAGATCGCCACACTGTCTTCTTCTCAAAGAATAAGTCCTGAAAACCTACGCGCCCAGGACTTCGTACCCTTTCTATGTGGTTCAGACCCCGGGTTCTCACCTTGGGTCCCACTTTAGGCCCGTCTTGTCATTGCAAAATGCTAATGACAGACGCTTTCCTTACCGGCTGGGGCGCGGTCTTGGATGGCCGTCCAGCCCAATGGCGCTTCTCGCATGGCACATCACTTGCCTCGAAATGATGGCTCTATTTTGGCCCTACAGCAGCTGAGAGGCTACCATGTTCTAGTGCGGGTGGACAACACATCCGTAGTCTCCTATATAAATTGCCAGTGCGGACTACGCCGCTTGAACGAGCTAGCGCATCAGGTTCTGCTCTGGGCACAGGACAAATTCCTGTCCCTCAGGGTGATTTACATTCCAGGGCACATGAATGTGGGAGCAGATTTACTGTCCAGACAAGCTGTGACACACAGGGAATGGAAACTCCACCCCAACGTAGTCAGCCAAATCTGGGAAAGATTCTTCACAGCAGAGGTGGGCCTCTTTGCCTCCCAATAGACTGCACAATGTCCCCTCCACTACTCTCTGACTCATCCAGCTCCCCTGGGTCTGGATGCGATGGCCCATACGTGGCCCGATTTACGCCTTTATGCGTTTTCTCCAAAACTTCTGCTCCCGGGAGTCCTGGCAAGGGTCCGTCCACACGGTTTGGCCTCTTACAGATAGCGAACCGTTGGCCGGCCAGAGTATGGTTCTCGGATCTAATATCTCTCCTCGATTGCTCACCTTGGATGATTCCAGCGAGGAGGGATCTTCTGTCTCAGGCGCAGGGAACAATATTTCATCTCCGACCCGAGCTTTGGAACCTTCCAACTAAGTCAGGCTGGTCTCCCAGCCAGCGCAATTGACACTATTCTAACCGCTAGAGCTCCCTCAACTAAGAAAGCTTATGCCCTCAAATGGAATGTATTTGAAAGTTGGTGCATGACGAAGCAGGTAGACCCAGTCCACCGAATTGTTTCAGTCCTGGAGTTCCTGCAAGTTGTTCTCGGGTTTGTGCCCTAGTACCCTCAGAACGTACGTGGCCGCTATTTCAGCCTGCCACGTTCCGATTGAAGGGGTTACTGTAGGAAAACAACCATTAGTTGCCTGTTTTATTTGTGGAGCTAAATGGTTGAGGCCACCCACTAGAGCCACGACCCCTTCATGGGATTTATCTATCGTGCTCGAAGGTCTAATTGCCACTCCTTTAAAACCACTAGAGTCAGCGCCTGATTCTCTGCTTCTGACTCTCAAGATGTTTTTTCTTATGGCCATTACCTCTCTTAAGAGGATTGGAGATTTGCGCGCCTTGTCAGTCTCCCCATCCTGCCTGGACTTTGCCCCAGGGCTAGTCAAGGCCATTTTGCATCCTCATCCGAACTATCTTCCGAAACTTCCATTTTCAACCATGCACCCTGTTGTTCTTGAAGCCTTCTGTCCTCCGCCTTTCACAGCGTCGGAGCAGGAGAAACTTCACCTACTGTGTCCAGTACGTGCTCTTCGGATCTACGTCCACCGCACCAGCCAGTGGCGTAAATCAGAGCAGCTGATTTATATGCTATGGAGGCCGCAACCGGGGGGCAGCCACCACTACACAGACGTTGTCACATTGGGTTAGAGATGCTATTGCTCTCTCCTAGAGGCGAAGTGAGCCCACGCGCAAGAAGTGTGTGATGCGGCGGGCTGGTCTACTCCGCAAACATTTGTTAGATTTTAGAGTCTGGATGTTCATGCCACTCCGGGCTCACGAGTCCTCGAGTCAACTTCCCAGACATAGTTCTGAGACCTCTGGGCCTTGTGCGCACACGCTACACAACTCAGGGGTCCAGACACTTGCAGTGCGGCGACGTTGGTACTCTCGTTCCCATAGCCTTTTCACGCAGCATCGATTGTAGCCTTTGAAAGGGAACGTCTCGGGTTACTTTGCTGTAACCCCGTTCCTTGAAAAGGCGGGAACGAGATGCTGCGTCCCAATGCCACACTGCCAACGTGACCAGACGTCCGTTCAGACAAATCAATCTGAGGAATGTTTCCGGTTTGAACATCTCAGTTTGAACATCAGCAGTTCGCCATGACCATGTCTGCATGCCTATGCTGTTGTTTGATTGATGAGATATTTGCATTAATGAGCAGTTGAACAGGTATACTGTACCTAATAAAGTGGCCAGTGAGTGTATATATTATGGTACCGGAAGAAGTCAGCAACATTCAAGGAGGCCATAACCTTTATGCAGGACAATCCTCCATTCCACGGTGCACAGGAACTTGGCAAGGCAGCCCAGGCATTACTGATGACAGAATGATGACCTGGCCTCTCTTCCTTATCTGACTTAAATCTTATTGAGAACATCTTGTCCATTATCAAGTACATTCTTTTGTAATGACGGTAAACAATTCACTTTACTGAAGAGCATATCAGAGGCTGTGGTGTTTGAGTCAACTAAAATTAATTGTGAACAGAACAAGAAACTGAGACATTCAGTGGTGACTGAAATGAAAGGTGGCTGTATTTTCCAATGAATAGTTTTGTTATATGTTATTTTTAAGTTAATTTAAAATATATTTAAGGCTAAATAATAAATATGATTTACATGTATATATAAATAATTTTTTATTTAGTTGCCTAATATTACAGTAGCATACAGTACACTAAAAATGGCCTAAAACTGTGCATGATAATTTACCCTGAAAAAGCAGAATCTTTTCTTTTCTACTTAGGTACAGGGTACCGTTCTGTACAAAATACATTAAAGTAAAGTACTGTACAGTAAGTGAGGCAGTTTATTTTGTTTTACCTATACAATGAAGAAATGCATTTTGAAATGCTACTGTAGGTCGGAATTTCAGCTTTAATTGCTTGACCTTTACCTCTAGATTGGTTAAGCAATTTAGCACATGGTACCTTTGGTGCGATCGCGACGCAAAGGAACCCGGAAGTGACGTGGGTCACATGATCCGGCATAAAGCCGGAACCGGCATTGAGGCCGGGACGGAGAGATGAAGACAGCGCGCTGCATGATTTTGGAAGCTGAGAGCCTGTTTGTGGATTACCCGTTGATAATTTCATTCAGTACCCAGCTCATTCCGTTTCTCGATCTCCCAGACCTACCATCGTCATTTGGTGAGATCGATCCATCTCTCCAACTCACCATTTCACCCCAATTGCCATATTTCAGACACTGGACTATCATACACACACACACACACACACCCGCATACATCGCACACACACTTTTTTCTATTTGTAGTATATTTGTATATATTTTGTATATATTGGTTTGTGGTGCACCGTGTTTGTTTATTTCTTTATTCTGTCTGTATAATACACTTGGTTTAATTTATTATAATTGTTTTGTGTCGCGTCGTGTTTTGTCCAGCTGCGGTTGCGCAATACCGGAAGTGTTGTTATCAAGCCCCTGTTTAGATTCCCGAATCCGTTCTTTTGTGACCAAGCGGTTAATAAAATCCAAGCGTTACAACTGTATATTGTTGAAATGACAATAAAGCCTTTGAACTTGAACTTCCCGTCTTGTCCTTCCTATAACTTCTTATATTTGTTGTTTGTTTTGAGGGGTTTCCTCCCCGTTTTCTCTTCAGGAGGTAAAAAGCTGATCAGCTACAGTATAATCTAATGATTGACTTGGTCAGGCAATCTCTTTACTCTGTCAAGTGTTTTTGCAGTGTATGTCATTGTTTTGTTACAAAATGAAATGCATCCCAAATATATTAGATGCAGTTCTCTATAAATTGGCAGAGATTTAGAGAATGTTAACAAAAATTATTTTGCTGCTGCTATCATGAGTAACATCATCAATAAAGATTAGTGAGTCTGTTCTAGAAGCAGCTGTCCAAGCCCAAGTAAAGTCAATTCCTTCACCATACTTGATTAAGGTTGAATGTTTTGGATTATTATCAGATCCTTTATTTTTCCACATTTTGTGTTTTTCCATTACTTCGAAAAGGTTAATCTTGGTTCCTTTTGTGGTTTGTCTCTATATTGCATATTCAAATCTGGCTTTCTGATTCTTATTGCTGGGTTTATGTTTTGTGGTATGGCTTCTATGTTATTGCTCTTGAAATCTTCTACAAATGGTGATTTGCAATGCCATCATCCCTGCCCTGTGAAAAATGTTGCTTTTATGTCACTGAATGACCTTTTTTCAAGTGGCTTCTTTCTTTTTCAGGAATACAGCTATTGATATACAGAGAGGATGTTTAAATAGTTTAAATGACGTAAAACAGTATTTGTACTAAAATACACAGGGGGATTTAGATTTTTGGTCCAGTACTATAAAAATAATTAACATTAATTGTTATTGACCTGATTAACTACCTTTATTGGATGTACACTGATCAGCTATAACATTAAAATGCAAAACATTAAATCCAATATTGTGCCATAATGGCAGCTCTGGCCCAACAAAACATCTGATGGTGGCCTGCTGTGTCTGGCACTGGCATGTTAGTGGCATATCCTTTGGGTGCTGTGGGTTGCATAGTGGGGGCTCTATGGATCTGATTTGTTTGTAATTATATTACTACTAATACTGTTAG
Source organism: Channallabes apus (assembly GCA_030522415.1). Classification (NCBI taxonomy): domain Eukaryota; kingdom Metazoa; phylum Chordata; class Actinopteri; order Siluriformes; family Clariidae; genus Channallabes; species Channallabes apus. The sequence continues at coordinate 34,040,832 of CM060112.1, forward strand.
ATTAGTAATGACAGTACCATTTATTGTCATATCATTAATATTAATGTAATTACTGTTATAATTACTATTACCATTGTTATTTAGAGTGTACATTTAAAGGAAATGACAGCATCACAACACATCAAAATAACCCAAGATCATGCAGTATTTGCAGTCCTTGCAACCCCGTATACAGGATAAAGTGGCATATATGACGATGTATGAATTAAATTTATTCAAATCTAATGTGTGTGTTTGTTTTTGTGTACCACAGAAATTGTTCCTCTTTGAGATGGACCTTCAAGGAGCAGTCTTGTTATTACAGAGTGCTATAAGAAAATTGAACAGTAACAAGAAAACCGACACGGCAGAGGTACCAGTGCATACATAGTTATTTTCTTAAAATGTAGTCTACAATAAAAATGTATCTAACCAACCCAATGCCACAGGACGTAAGGAAGTGTAGCCAAGAACAGAAGAGTGCCATGAAGCAGGTACTTGAAGATACACATATGGTCACACTTCAGAGGGATGGTGGTGCTATAATAGCCAGAATGCAGAAGGAAGAATGTAGATTTACACATTCTGAAGACTACAGGTAGGCTTTTTTTCGTCCTATTGTCCTGTTTTGCTAGTGTGCCAAATACTCTATTTAAGTAAGTATTTTGAAAACGTATAACCTTGCTATTTCTTTTACAGGGCCTCAATGGATGCTGTGATGTGTCTGTATAACCAGGTTGAAGAAGGAGTCCACACTCTGGTTATGAGGTCCAATCAGTCACAGCAGCATCTAGATCATGTGCTCCTCCTGCGCGAGACAGAGGAACAACTTAACACAGTGAGATACCAACATTGTAGAACTAAACATTTTTTTGTTATTTCCCAGCAAGAATTTTTGGTTGTCAAAATGTGTTCATATTAATTTGGCAAAGTTAGAGTCCCTGGAATACCATTGGTTTTAGGTTGATTTTAAAACAAATCAAGCCAACAAAGTGCCATTTCTAACATCTATATAATGCAACAGTTTTTATGTATTTCTTATGCATTTAATCTCCTAACTGAAACACAACAGTATGATATGCAGTGAAATGATTATTCGACTGCCCGTGATCTAAAATAGAATCTTCTGTTGTTTTGAGGTTGTATTTGGAGTGTTTTTTTGGGGTTATTCATTCAACATTATCCCAATGTCATTTTATCAAAGTCATTCTAACTTTCAAAAATTATCTATGTTAGAGTTCCTGCTTGGATATAATGTATGCTCTATAATTTTTATAGAGCATGATGATAATTTACCATCAAAATAATGCAGATGAATAAAGAATCTCACCTAATAGAGAAAAAAGAATTTCTTATCTACTGTAGAATCAATTTCATTCACAGAGCAGAGAGTGGTTTGAAGAGGAGGCTAAAGGATGGCAGAAGGACCTCAACCCAGCAGAAGAAAACTGGGAGACACTGGAACAAAGACTTGCAGACATTAATGCTGTTATCACTCAAGCACAGGTACTGTAGAATAAATGGATCCAAACATTCATTCATACATTAATGAGAATGCACATACTAAGGACAACATAAACCATGTAGTGGCTTGGCTTACACAGGATTACTATCCACTAAATATTCTAATTGAATATGGTATATAATGTGAATTTAGGCTTTAGGTGAATGTTTGTTTTTATTGAAAATTAGCCCGTTCTGTTAAAACTTTCAGAATTCACTAAGGCATTATTAGAAATGTATTTGGTTTGACATTTTACCTGTAACTAAGAAAATGCAATGCAGAACATGCACATTTAAGACAAACTATATATGTTTTTGTTAAGGAAAGAAAAGAAAAAACTGTGTCATTGACGAACGATGTGGAGAGAAAGATCCAGGGGACATGTTATCCCGAGACTAACATTTTCCATATACACATGACAAAGTTCAAAACCAACTTGGCAGCTTTCATTTTGCAAGCTGAACATCGCAAGTCTGTCCTGGAGGCATTTATCCATCTGTTTTATTTCTGTGACCAGGTTAGCACAAACCTACGGAAGCACATTGCATTCACACAATAAAAAAAAAATCACGGGACTTATGTCATAATTATGACTTAATATCTCATAATTATGACATCCTGATCTCATAATTATGACTTACTAACTCATAATTATGACTTAATATCTCATAATTATGACTTACTATCTCATAATTATGACATCCTTATCTCATAATTATGACTTACTAACTCATAATTATGACTTAGGCTGAATCCCAATTCTATTTTCTACCCCTTCCCCTGCCCCTCGCCCCTTCCCCTTGTCCCTTGAAACGAAGTGGAAAGGGGAAGGGTTAAAATTTTTCCCCTAAGAATTGGGACACCACTACAACACTGTTATACGTCATCATACGTTGTCGCTAGTTCATGATGTTATGTCAGAGGACATGCGCCGATGTTTATCACACGTTCCAATAAGAGATTCCATTACTCACTCCCAAAGTTTTTTTTTGCGCCGTATTTTGATTTTTAAAAAAGTTGCTAATTTTCACCACGAAAACGGATGAGCCTTCGGGTTTCCTCAGCCGTCCCTATACAGAATATAAATTACAAAACTGTGGTCACGTTGCAATAAGTAAGAATAGTGTAAGCACCGTTCATTTACATGTACACATATGGCCGTAAGCAAAACAAACAATGCGTTATCAAATGCTCGGCAAACTGCCGTGCTACTGAAATTTCATATTTGTTTGTAGCATGCAGTAAAGTGTATGTGACATAAAAATATATATTTGTAATATTGTGCAATATGTGCTATCCGCTAGCAAACTTTAGCGATTTTTTTTGCAAACGTTTCTTTACAGAACATCACCATAAACACAAGACTAAAGGTAATATACATATAATGAAAACTTGTCATAAAAATCTTTATTAATGGCAAAAAATTTACATTTATGGGTCTGCTTGCTCGAGTGAGCAGCCATGTTGAAAATTTCGCTTAGCCCTTCGTTTGAAGTGAGGTCCTGAAAAATCTTCGTTTGGAGGGCTATCTGGCCCTTCCCCTTCCCCCTACACCTCCAATCAAAAGAGAAATGAGACACCACTACCCCTTCATGTGAACGCGCCAAACGGAGGGGTAGGGCTATGTGTAGGGGTAAGGGGTAGAATTGGGATTCAGCCTTAATATCTCATAATTATGACATCCTTATCTCATAATTATGACTTACTATCTCATAATTATGACTTATTATTACATATAATTATTAGGGTTCTGAGAAGACGGACAATGGAGCAAATATTGCCAAATTTAATTAGCTTTTATTTCTTTCTTGGATTGAGACACTGGGAGATATTAATGTCATTGAGTAATTTGGATGTCAATTTGGATATGTCAACACTGTGCAGGTATCTAAAGTGCTTAGGACTGTTCAGGAGGAAAGCACATTCTATCCTTCTCGAAGTGGCTATTCCTTCAGGAGCAGCTAAACATGTAACCATGCGGGTCTTACGAGGGGCAGAACCACGCATAAATACTCTGCAATAGTCTGAATGGGCAGATCTGTAGAAAAGATGGCACAGCCCCAGCCTTTGACGCCGGTGAGAGAGAAAGAGGGAGCGCGCGGCCCGCATCAGTCCAGCGTGCGCACTCACATTAAATACAGTATGAAAGACACAAACCCCTCTCTCTCTCTTATAAATCCTCGGTAAGGGCGAACGCTCCGAGAGGATCTAAAGTTTATTTTTAGTTTCCCGAGACACGTCCGTTCTCGCATAGACGGCGGAGCTCCGGTCATTTTGCGTTTCAGTATTAATTTTGTTTCCTTTTAAGTTCCTAATTAATAATCCCCCCCTCCCCCCGCTATCTCCAGAACGGAAAGGTCTTCCCGTACGTATCATAAGCACTCTCACAACAACTCCTATTTCACTGACCCCCTCTAAAGCCCTGCGTTAGGGCTCTAATACACATCATAACACATCGTGGTGCGGCTCTCCATAACCGCCCCACGTAACAAAACCAATATGGAGCGTTTCATAGATACAAAATCATGCATTTGAAATGCATCCAAGCTGGCTTTGTGGTATCTCAGAGAAATATCTGGCACCTGCTTAAAATTCTGGTTCCTCGCTTCCGAGCAAAAGGATGCAGTAACTTTCGTTTCCGGTGTCAGGCGCTAAAATGCCCCCTGCCACAAACTGCCTCCCCTTATCTCATAATTATGAGATAGTAAGTCATAATTATGAGATATTAAGTCATAATTATGAGTTAGTACTGTAAGTCATAATTATGAGATCAGGATGTCATAATTATGAGATATTAAGTCATAATTATGAGATAGTAAGTCATAATTATGAGATATTAAGTCATAATTATGACATAAGTCCCGTGATTTCTTTTTTATTGTGTGAATGCAATGCACTTCCGTACAAACCTTATACTGTGTATACCTTATAATACAATAATAATGTTTACCATAAAATATAATGTTGAATAAAAATGCTAAGTAGAAACAAAAGTTTTTTAAAACAAATTCTAATACATCTTCATTTGTCAGGCCTTTGCTCTTACCAAAGAATGCAGATACTATCTAGAACACATGGATGTGAGCTGCTACCCAGAGTCAGCCAACATAAGCAAGCTGAAATATTTTCAGGAGAAATTTAAAGCCTTTTCGCCTGAGCGATTTGAGGAGGAGAAGCGTAATGGTGTGACTGAGACACATGACGAAGTGGTCCGTGTGTGGAGTGAGGCTCGTTCAGTGTGCCAGGATGTCAAACAGAGACTGGAGGAGAAGCTGCTCGAGTTTGATAGAAAGCAAAAGCTTCCAAGATTTCCGAAGAAGGATGAAATAATGTTGGCGGATGATAAAGCTTCTTTCCCAACTCCCTCTTCCTGCCTAAACAGCTGCTCCCAGGGAAATATTAATGCCCAGTGTCACCAGAGTGAATCTCATAGACATACACAGAATCAAGACAGTCAAGCAAGGGATAAAATTGTAAATAATCACAAAGATGCAGCATTAGGAAGGAACCTAACTTCTCAGTTACTAAAGGTCTCCCGTGAACACCATAGTGAGACTGATCTCAGGAATGCTGACCTTGTTGGCACGGGTGAGAGGAATCAAGCATTGGGCCGATCCCATAGTGAGGGAAGCTGTAGTGCTATGTTAACTGGGCCTCCATTATCCGTGTGCCAAAAAACATCAATCAGCCAACCCTGTATGATGCTAGCTGATAGAGAATGTGCTGCATTTCATCAAGACAGCTTCTGCTCAGACTATTCCAATATGAAACTAGAATGGATCCAAATGGATATTTCAGCTAATCCCAGAGATACTATGGATGACCAAGACTCTCAAATATCTCGGCAAGAAAGCTTTTGCTCTAGTGTGTCTAGCCCAAGACAGGGCTGGATAAAGGAAGAGAAAAGCAGCACTATCTACGTGGATGATAAAAACTCTGGCTACCCCTCCCGAGACCCTGTAACTCCAGACAGGATGAAGTTTAACTCAGACTGCAAAACTGCCTTAGAACTGGAGAACAGCAGTAATTTAATGTGAGTAATCAAGAAAAGAAATCCTGCTCAACTTACAAGAGCAACATCTGCACACACTTGAAGCAGGATCCCATTTGTTTTCAGTATACGCTCACTGACTGTGCTCTGTTTTCATTTATAATGAGTAAGGATGTCAAGTACCGGTATGCAGCTTTACGTTGTTTATAAGTAAACATATGTTGATGATTATATGGCCAGACATTGTGGGCTTCAATCAGAGATTATGACAATATCACACAGGAGAATTATTCTATTTAGGGATTTATACTGCCATAATAAAGGTGGGATAAAGAGTACTTGAGCACATCATGTAAAAATCATATCCTTGTACAGTGTAACTAGGTTGAGCAATTACCAGTCACTTTAAAACCATTACGTTTAACATACTGTACATTCGGGTCCATATGTATTTGGACAGTGACGCCATTTTCATATCATGAATTGTATACATATACAGTATGCACACTATCACAATGGATTTTAAATAGAGCAATCAATATGCTAAAATTGTAGCCTATAATTTAATGGATTCCCCAAAAATATTGCATTAACTTGCATTAAGGAATTAATGTATAGTGTGCAAAGCCCTAATTTTTTACTACTCAAAAGTATTTGGACAAAGTAATATAATTATAATAGTAATTTTTAGATGCAAATCTTTTGCAGTCAATGCGAAGGATTTAAAGTCTGGAACCCTTGGACATATCTGCTTTGCCAGGTCTTTAATGAAACCAGCTTTCAGTTGTTGCTTGTTTGTTTGTATTCCATCAGTTTTACCTTTGTAAGTGAAAAGAATGCCTAATTCGGTTGAGGACCGATAATTGACTTTGCCATTTGGAAAGCATTTGACTGAATCTGAGTAGAAATTATACACTTCATTCTGGTACTCCTGTCAGAAATCACACTGTCTTTTTTTCATCAATAAAGATAATATAAAGCCTACATAAGCCTGCAGCCTGTACTATATAGCCTTCTGAGACTGCCAATCTATTTCTTTCATTTTAAGTACATACCAAATTGCTGATTTGGCCCCTCCTAAAGTTTCTGCGATCTTTCTTTCATCCACTGTCATAGTGTACACAGGCAAAATTGCGAAAATTGCACCACAGTCGAACAAAATAATGCAATGCATGACCTTAAAATATAAAAATATTTGACTCTTAATGTTATGATGTTGACTTGACAGTAAATTGCAGCACATCATGGAAGAGTTGTTGCAGACAGAAACAGAATATGTTAAAGCATTGGGCTATGTTATGGAGCACTACCTCCCAGAACTTGAGCGCCAAGATGTACCACAAGATCTGAGAGGACAAAGGGGAAGCATCTTTGGAAATCTAGAAAAACTCAGAGAGTTCCATCAACACCACTTTCTCAAAGAGCTTGAACTTTGCCTAAGATACCCTTTTCGTGTGGGACGATGTTTTCTACGACATGTAAGTAAGTTCTTTGCATATGATGCAGTACAAACACAGTTTCCTAAAAATGGTTTTCAGCATTCATATTGTTGCCCTCTCAAGCCACCATGTTATTTATGTCTGTCTCTCTCCACTGAGACTTGCATCTTTCTCAAATCCAGAAAGAGAGTTTTGGTCTCTATGCTCTCTACAGCAAAAACAAACCTCGCTCTGACCACCTGCTGATTAACCATGGAAAAGAGTTCTTTAAGGTAAGAGGTAACAAGATTAACAATATGTTAAAACAGTGTGATAAAAAAAGTTTTTTCTAAATTCAATTCAATTTTATTTGTATAGCGCTTTTTAACAATTGATCATCTTTATCTTATTATTAACCATTTCTATTCTGTTTGAAGTGAACTCTTCCAAGAAGAAATGACACAGAACACACTGCGTCACTGAATGGTTTGAAACTTAGGAAAATTTAATTTGCTGTGATCATGGCCTGTATTGACTAAGCGTTTCAGAGTAAGAAATCGCTCCTAAGTCGCAAAAATTCCTTGCCATTTTGGTCCTACTTTCAGAAGTAAGAGTAAGAGCTATTTATCAAGATTCTTAAAATAGGAAATCACTTCCATCATGTAGGAGAGCTCTGGAGGTGTCCTAACTGGTTAGGAGTAGCGAGGAAATGGCATACAGGCAGAGACGCGCACGAAGGAGAGATGTTTTAGTAACACTGAGTGACACAGAGCTCATAAAAGACACGTTTGGACAAAAAAAAATTTTATTTATTTTTTAAGCATTAAGTGCATAACTGGTTCATTAATGCTGTGTCTGGAGGTGACTCATACTGTAAGTTTTTAGTAACAGTACAGATGCAGCTTTGAAGAAATAATAAATTAAATTACTGTATATATATATATATATATATATATATATATATATATATATATATATATATATATATATATATATACAGTATATATATATATACACTACTGTTCAAAAGTTTTAGATCACTTGCAAATTTCTTTGTTTTTGTTTAGTGATTTATTTTCTAAATTCTACAACAATACTGGGGATTTCAAAACTACAAAATAACACATATGGAATTAGGTAAATACAACACAGAGCCTTTCTGTAATAGTTCTTGCAAGAATAGTATTGTCAAGTGCATTTGCAAAATCCGTCAAGCACCATAATGAAACTGGCTCTCATGAAGGCCATCCCAGGAGGGCGAGACCAAAACCTACCTCTGTGCCCAGACGAGAAGTTCATTTAGAGTTATCAGCCTGAAAAATGACCAATTAACAGCACCTCAGATTAGAGGCGTTATGAAGTCTTTACAGAGCATAAGTAGCAGAAACATCTCAATATCAACTGTTCAAAGGAGATTAATAAATTTTTTGGACACCTTCAGAACTCCTTTACAATGTAGAAAGAAATAAAAATCAGGAACGATCATGGAGTTAGAAAGTGATCTAAAACTTTTGAACGGTAATGTGTATATATATATATATATATATATATATATATATATATATACTGTATATATATATATATATATATATATATATATATATATAACATATCCATATATATATATATATATATATATATATATGTGTGGAGGGCACTGGTGGCTCAGTGGTAGGTGTTTCGCCTGCCATGCGGACGGCCCGGGTTCGATTCCAGCCAGTGCCCACACCCCAGCCACTGGATGCAGTGCCGGTCCCAAGCCCGGATAAAATGGGAGGGTTGCGTCAGGAAGGGCATCCGGCGTAAAACCTGTGCCAAGTTGTAGTTCGGACTGGATATTCCGCTGTGGCGACCCCTTGCCGGGAGCAGCCGAAAGACCTACTACTACATATATATATATATATATATATATATATAAAAGAGTAGGAGGATATAAGTAGAGGTAAAGCCTTAATTTATTGACTTTCTCTACACACTCTTTTAATTTCTACAGCAGAAACAACAGCTTCTGGAAGACAAAATGGACCTGTCATCATACCTGCTGAAGCCAGTGCAGCGCATTAGTAAATACAGTCTGCTTCTGCAGGACATGCTACAAGAGTGTGACTCGACATCACACAAAGCTCCTGAGCGTGCCGAGTTACAGGCTGCATTAGAGGTCATCCAATTCCAGCTTCGGCATGGCAACAACCTTCTTGCTATGGATGACATTCAGGAATGTGATGTGAGTATGTTCGAGAGGCATATGCCAAATGCCTAAATGTACTGTAAATGTAAATGAGAGTAGAGAAAACGTGATCTTTATGGAGTCAAATTGAAATGGTGAAAAGATGTTTTGACGCGTATCTTTAGCTTGAGTATTTACTCACAACACAGAAGTCCGATGAACGTTAAATTACGTTCTCAGCTTACGGTCAAAAGCTTACGGTCAAAACATAACAGTGAATGCTTAAATGACAATAAGATAGAATAAAATGAAATAAAATAAACACAACAACAAATTCATAACAAATACGATATGCCTCTTACACTTTTATTATGTAGTAATAAATGGATTAAATAAAATGTATTAAGTAATACAATTCTGTTACTTTTATTAAGTTTTGCATTTGAAACAAAATCGATATTGCATTCGACAGATTTTTAAATTATTATATGTTTAGTCATGTGTAATATAGTATATCACATCTGATTGCTCTGGTGTAAAAAAGTTGTGGTCTAAGCTGCTCTAGGTCTTTTGAAAATGTGCCTTGTTCTACTTTCTTTTCCATAACATTATTTTTTACTGTTGACCACATGACCACAAAAGATGCATTTTTACAAAAGCTGCATGCAACGTTTTTTTCACACCGTATAACCGCGCAGCCGGACAAACGCACGTCACCAAAGCCCATGTGAACACACTCATTAACTCCTATGTGTAGAAAACACTCAGCGCTTCACTGGACACTGCGAACAGAGGCGTTTAATGTAAACTGCTCCCATACCTGGGAGGTCTTGGGGCGCGCGCTTTTTCCTGCAAACGCTTCTTTAACCCTCTGGAGTCCGCGAACGCATATATGCGTTTTGAGGTGTTTTCCCCTGATGACGCCAATAAGAACTTAAATTCTTTCAGTTTTTATCGTACAGACAAGATCTATATATTAATCGAATCTGTAAAGTGTCTACTTTTTTTTGTATGCACACATGTTAAAAAGAAAACTTTGTGCATTAATAAAATAAATAAAATAAACCGGGTGCGCTTTCAGCCGTCTCAGTCTCCGCCAAAATCTTTTTGAAACACGTCACTAAAATGAACTGAAACTCCGCGAATACTGCACACACAGACATGAGAAATATATCTATAGAAAGCTTAAAGGGTCTACTTTTAAATGATGCAGGTCACCGTGAAAACAAATAATCTGCTTTTATGTAATCCGTATGAAAGTAAGGAGTGGTACAGATTCTCCTGTATCGGCTCATTACAGCTAATGCGCTCCCGCCTCCCTGCGCGCGCGCTGTTCATATGGAAATGAGCTGAGGTGAGGCAGGTAATCACGTACACGCCCCCAGGGCATAAAACAACAAGCTGCATCTTACTTACTGTTTCTGCGTTTGAATGATGTCACGCTACACGGGTGAAGAAGCGCTTCAGATGGACAGCGATGAAGAATTTACTTTATCAGAGGAAGAGCAAGACTCAGACGAGGAACGGCTTTATTTAGAACAACGTCTGGACTCAACGGAGGATGTAATTCCTGACCAGTAAGTCTTTTATTCTCACCATCACTGCTCTATATTTTATATGTACATTTGGAAAATACTAAATGCCAGCAAGAGTAAAATTGGTTAAAATATTAAATATGCACGCTACTTACAAGCCCGCAATAAAATCTGATTACGATCTGTCTAAAGTTTTATTTTTTTATTTATATATATACACGTGTTTTGTATTGTTTATACCGTGTTTCAGATGGTCAAATTGTTCACCAGCTGTTGTTTGTGAATGATTGTATGCGCGTCCATTCTTCAAGTTTCAATTTTTGTTTTTGTTTAGGACTGTGGCTGCATCACCGGCGCGTGCACAAGAAAGTCACGTGAGTGTCGTTCAGTTTCGAGTTCGCTGGAGAACCACGAGTAAGTGCACATTCAGTATATCATAGATGTTAGTTAAATATAACTATATTATATAAATATATAATACAATATATTCATCATAGTCAACTGTAGTGTATTGTAGAAAAAATGTAGTACAGTGTTGGTAAAGTCATTTGTTCTGGTAATTACAAAGAGCTGTTGTTGTTTTCTATATTATAATATACAGTATATAGGCCTATATATATATGTGTGTGTGTTTATATATCTATATATTATTGTTAGCTATATTTTCTGTTATAGTGATTGCAGTAATGCTGCTAAAAAGTCAACTTTGATTGTTCCTAATAAACTGTTTAACTGAACTCGCAAATGAATCTCAAGATTTTTTTTGTGTGTGTCAAATATATTCTCAAATAACCTAAACACTGAAAACATATAAACTTATTTTATCCTCAGATTCTTTCTTGTAACTCTCCTCTCTGTCACATACCTGTCTGATGGCTCATTATGCAGATCAGTATGCAGGCCTTTGTCTTCTCAGGTGTGAATCACTGCATTAGTAATGATAGATCACGCCTTCTCGCATAGACCCTTTACACTCAAAAAGTGACTTAAAAAGTGTTAATCACTATATTGTTTTCTGTGAGCAAGTAAACAAGATCATTTTCACATCATTTTGAAGCAAAAACACTAGTCCACCAGCCCTTGTGAAACAATGTCTTGTGAACAAATTGTCTGTATGAGTTTCATGGCCTTATTTCATCTACTTTTTTTTTCACAAAACTTACTAACCACGCATAATATTTTTTTCCTAAAAAATGCAAACACGTACATTCATTTTGGTCAGGTATTATTGTAGAATAGGTTGTACTGATTACAAGAAAAATACAGGTTGGTCAATAATATATTATAAGTAGCTGAAAAAAGCACAAATATCAGAGCATGTCCAAACATCTCAAGGGCCCCAAAATCACCCCGGACCTCAGAGGGTTAACCTCTATTGCGCGAGCGACTGTGTATCTGTGTGTGTATTTGTGTATTTGTGCATCTTGTGGTCGCGCTCCTCAGTAACGTGAGCAGCCCAACTAATCGATAATGTCATTCGTTGACAACGAATTTCATTATCGATAATTATCGATTTTATCGATTAGTTGATGCAGCCCTAGTCACATTACAGCCACAAACATGAATCAATTTTATTGGAATTCCACGTGAAAGACCAATACAAAGTGGTGTACACGTGAGAAGTGGAACGAAAATCATACATGATTCCAAACATTTTTTACAAATAAATAACTGTGGGGTGTGCATAATTATTCAGCCCCCTTTGGTTTGAGTGCAGTCAGTTGCTCATAGACATTGCCTGATGAGTGCTAAATAGAGTGCACCTGTGTGTAATCTAATGTCAGTACAAATACAGTACAGCTGCTCTGTGGCGACCTCAGAGGTTGTCTAAGAGAATATTGGGAGCAACAACACCGGGCCAGGGGTAGCTCAGTGGTTAAGGCATTGGACTACGGTTCGGAAGATCCCAGGTTCAAACCCCACAACCACCAAGTTGCCACTGTTGGGTCCTTGAGCAAGGCCCTTAACCCTCAACTGCTCAGATGTATAATGAGATAAAAATGTAAGTCGCTCTGGATAAGAGCGTCTGCCAAATGACTAAATGGAAATGGAAATGGAACACCATGAAGTCCAAAGAAGACACAAGACAGGTCGGGGATAAAAGTAATCTAGAAATTTATAGCAGGCTTAGGCTACAAAAAAATTTCCAAAGCCTTGAACATCCCACGGAGCACTGTTCAAGTGATCATTCAGAAATGGAAGGAGTATGGCACAACTGTAAACCTACCAAGACAAGGCCATCCACCTAAACTCAAAGGCCGAACAAGGAGAGCGCTGATCAGAAATGCAGCCAAGAGGCGGCCCATGGTGACTCTGGACGAGCTGCAGAGATCTACAGCTCAGGTGGGGGAATCTGTCCATAGGACAACTATTAAAAAAATAATAATAGCACTGCACAAAGTTGGCCTTTATGGAAGAGTGGCAAGAAGAAAGCCATTGTTAACAGAAAACCATAAGAAGTCCCGTTTGCAGTTTGCCACAAGCCATGTGGGGGACACAGCAAACATGTGGAAGAAGGTGCTCTGGTCAGATGAGACCAAAATGGAACTTTTTGGCCAAAATGCAAAACGCTATGTGTGGCGGAAAACTAACACTGCACATCACCCTGAACACACCATCCCCACTGTCAAATATGGTGGTGGCAGCATCATGCTCTGGGGTGCTGCTCTTCAGCAGGGACAGGGAAGCTGGTCAGAGTTGATGGGAAGATGGATGGAGCCAAATACAGGGCAATTTTGGAAGAAAACCTTGGAGTCTGCAAAAGACTTGAGACTGGGGTGGAGGTTCACCTTCCAGCAGGACAACGACCCAAACATAAAGCCAGGGCAACAATGGAATGGAATGGAATGGTTTAAAACAAAACATATCCATGTGTTAGAATCGCCCAGTCAAAGTCTAAAGTCTAAATCCAATAGAGAATCTGTGGCAAGATCTGAAAACTGCTGTTCACAAATGCTGTCCATCTAATCTGACTGAGCTGGGGTTGTTTTGCAAAGAAGAATGGGCAAGGATTTCAGTCTCTAGATGTGCAAAGCTGGTAGAGACATACCCTAAAAGACTGGCAGCTGTAATTGCAGTAAAAGGTGGTTCTACAAAGTATTGACTCAGGGGGCTGAATAATTACGCACACCCCACTTTTCAGTTATTTATTTGTAAAAAATGTTTGGAATCATGTATGATTTTCGTTCCACTTCTCACGTGTACACCACTTTGTATTGGTCTTTCATGTGGAATTCCAATAAAATTGATTCATGTTTGTGGCTATAATGTGACAAAATGTGGAAAAGTTCAAGGGGGCCGAATACTTTTGCAAGCCACTGTATGTCTGCTTTATGCATGATGTTGAATAAACCACTTGCTGTTTATTAAACAATATGATTATTACTACAAAAATTGAAAAGAGTTCTGTACTACCCTGTAAATATTTTTTTACTTCTCTATGTTTACAGGTGAATCTGAAAGAACAAGGGCAACTGATTCGCCAAGATGAGTTCCTGGTGTCCTTTAGGAAGAAGAAATGTTACAGACATATTTTTCTTTTTCAAGATCTTATCCTCTTTAGCAAGACCAAGAAGACAGAGGTTGGAAATGACATATATATCTACAAACAGTCATTCAAGGTAATCACTCTGCGTACAGTACGTCCCTGTATAGTCTATGTATTTTATAACTTTAAGCTGTAATGAAGCAAATTACAAAAATATTTTCACTCATTTTCACTATGTTTTCCCTTCTTTTCTGTTTCAACTCCCTGTACAGACCTCGGACATTGGAATGACACAAAACTGTGGTGATAGTGGGCTGTGTTTTGAAATTTGGTTTCGGAGGAGGAAGTCACAGGACACATACACGCTACAGGCAAGAAGTTATGAAGTAAAGAAAGGCTGGACCAAAGACCTGGAGAGGATTTTGTGGGAACAAGCTATACACAACAGGGGTCGGTACACAGGGGTTATTTAATTTTGACTAATAATTTGTTCTAATAACTTGTCAGTAGGGATGTAACGGTATCAAAACTTCACGGTACGGTAATACCTCGGTATGAATGGCACGGTACGGTATTTATTGAATCATTTAAAGGAAAGACTAAACTAATGAAGATACTTGAAAAAAGTGCGAGAAGTGTTTATTAAACAGTATACATGAACACTGAACATATCAATGGCATACAAATTAGTCATCTATTTGTAAACTTTGAAACATAAACTTAAATTTTTCAATTTTAATAACAAAAAATTATTAAACCATATAAAAATATAAAGTTTAAAATTAGTATTCTTGAAAACTCAGAAAAAAATTAAAATAGCAGCCTACATATTGCAGCTGGCCCATGTGCTGAATGAGTATTTGAAAACACTCAACACATTCACTCACTTATTCAGACAGAGACAGAATTTTTTTTCCCCTTTCTCGTTTCTTTTCAGAGAGAAATCGAAATGACTCGATAAAACTATAGGTCTTCTGAGAACAGTTTGCTCAGGCGAATAGAGCGAACGGGAGGTAGCGGGAACTACAATTCCCATCAGCCCAGTCGTGACCATAATCCTTTGCGGTCTGTTGTAGCTACAGATTCAGTAATGCGGAAATGGCGGGTGCTGCTATTAGCGGCGAAGGAAAAGAGATGGAAAGAGTAATTAATCATTACGGAGTAAGCGGGTTTTAAATCGGATGTGCGCATTACTGGATCTGTAGCGACAACAGACCGCAAAGGATGATGGCCGCGCCTGGGCTGATAGGAATTGTAGTTCCCGCGACCTCCCGTTCGCTTCATTTGCCTGCGACCACGGTATTATTGAAAAAAATTTTTATTGCGGTACGATGGTATTTACAATACCGTTACATCCCTACTTGTCAGACTAATTAAATAGTGCATTAGCAAAGAGTGACTTTTTTGTTTCCATTATATTATAACCAGGTATTGCACTTTAAGAATATTTTGTTATTTGGGAAAGAAGAAAAAAACTCACACTGGGTAGCATTAATACTTACTGTACAGCTCTATGGTCCTTTAATTCCGAGCTCAAGTAACTTTCTTTCTGGAGTTTCTCCTATACAATACATGGCCAAAGAAAAGTCACACACTCAACTCAAGCACCACAGCATCCACCCCCACCAGGGGGACAAACTCTTAGGCATCCTAATGACAGCAGATTCTAACCTGTCTGCCAATTTTCTGAGCTTTTGAGCATGTTAAGACCCCCAAAATGCCCAAATTGGTGGAAAAAAAACCCTTAGGAAAACAAGAGGGCCCTGCACACTCTATAGTGCTTTCGCCCTAATTGACCTGCATGTTACCTTTGAAAAGAATCGTAACTGGTGTCATACACACACATACACACACACACACACACACACACACACACACACTCTCTCTCTCTATCTCTCACACACACACACACACACACACACACACACACACACACACACACACACACACACACACACACACACACACACACACTAACGGAATCACTCCCCACTGACAGAGTCTCTGTCTGGTTACTGAAATCTTCTTTAACAAGGAACCTCTTGGAACACTTGGTTTTGCCTCCTTTTGAGGAAATATGACATTGCATTGTCATTAAACTGATTCATCTCCCGCATTGCTACAGCCTTTTAAATCATTTTCTTCATCTCTCCAAGTTACTCACAATCCAAGGTTCCACTCTACAACTCTAAAGAAAATGAGATACTACTTCAAAATAATCAGTTTTTTCCCCTTACAGATGCATATATAGGTTAGATGAACAGTTTCGAACTGCTGAAAATATTTTTCCTAAATTCAAAATATAACTATTGTTATTTAAAGTGGATATTTAAAGGAAATGACATCACAACACAAAAAAACAAGGTCATGCAGTATTTGCAGTGCTTTAATACAGTAACTCAAATAAAATGAAATGCAAATAATTTGTAAACATATTGTGTAAATGCTTTAGCTAAATAATGTTAAGAAATCAGTATTTTGTGGAATAACCCTGATTTGCAATCACAGCTTTCATGCATTTTTGCTCTCCACCAGTTTTTTCACATTGCTGTTGGGTAACTTTTATTTTTTGGTTATAGATTTAGTCCTATCCAATTCTTTTTCCCTGATTTTCTCCCCAATCTAGTCGTGTCCAATTCCCTCCCGTCACTAGGGCAATTTAGCTCTCTCGAGGCCTCCGGCTTTGAGAGGTTACAGCATCACCCGGGGATCGAACCAGCGATCTCCAGATGATAGGGCAAGCACTTTACCACTGTGCCACTCAGAGGCTTTGTTTTCTGGAGTAAATTGCAGTGGTCTCTTATTTTTTTTCCAGAGCTGTATATATTACTTGTTTCAGCAATCTCCTTTGTTGATTTCTTTGCATGATGTAAGCCAACAATTTGATCTTCTGAAACATCTTTGTCATGAACACAGGATCTGTCTTCTGACATGGTTATTTAAGAAATGAGAACCTACTCACTGTATCAGTTAGGGTTAAATAACTTGTTGCCAGCTGAATCATATTAATCACTGCAGTAACTACAGTATCAATGGGAAGGCTCTGACTTCTAATCACATGTACCTGCACATATACTGTAAATAATTTTGGATTTGTCTGCTCGTTTTTCATTTAAAAAGTTCCAGTTTTCAGTTCCTGACAGTTAATTGAGTTTTAAATTACTGTACTACAGGTGGAAAAAGTTCTATTTCAGCAAGACAAATTTTTAAAGGGAGCATTATCTCTTGGAAAGCTTTCAGCAACATAAATCTGAGAGATATGAAAATAGCCTCAGTAGGTACATTTGCAATTTAACAAAAAATACTTTATAACTGTTTAATGGCTCTTTCATTGGATGCTTGACACAGAGATTCGTATGCAAGAGAGGGTCTTCATGGGAATTGGATGCAAGCCTTTTATGGACATTAAGCCTAGTGAAGCTGCCATCTGTGACCGTGCCATTAACTGCGCTCTAACAGGACGAGGTGAAGACTAGCATATGCCTTATGAACTAAAAATTATAATTATAATGGATGACAAATGAAGGGCTACATACTATACACACCGTGTAGACAATTTTAATTATGTGGTGGCATAATATTATATTATTCAGTATATTTTTTAGAGTTAAATTTTATAAAACAGTGGCATTCTTATATTTCTGTTTCTGGATTTATTTAACATTCTCAGACTGTAACTGACTCCTGTTGTCTCTGGAATGTCTAACACAGAGCGAGGATTTCTTGCCCAGAGGCCGAATTCTACTGGTTCAGCCAGCTATGTGTCGTCCTGCAGCCACTCATCTTCATCTTCTTCCTCCGGAAGAGGATCTGTCTCACCTGTCGGTTACCACATTGCCTTTTGTAGAAGAGTTGTTTCTGCATCGGACACTAGAGGATTCTCCAATCCAGGAGACCATGACCTAGACCAGGAAAATGCCAGGCAAAATCAGCTCGGTAAGGCATTAATAAAAGTAAATTTACTCTCTGGCCACATTATAACATTAATTCTAAAATGCAAAAAAGAATTCTTACTTGTGTTAGCATACCTATATACTGGTCAAATGTCGGTTTTCAGGTTATTCATCTAATTTCAGTTGACAGTTCAGAATCTTCAGGCGAGAGTGTAAGTGGCCTCAGCAGTTCCGGCTACAGTTTCCAGTCAGTCATTGGAGGAGAACATTCTTTAGTCAGATCTGACACTGGTCTAGGGAAACCAGAGGACCACCAGCAAGACAAAGACAAATCTTCTAACCCACAAAACCAAAACAGGGTGCAACCACTCAAGGTGAGCTTTAGTTACAAAATATTATTTTATTGTAGACAAGAGTCTATATGTATATATTCTGCATGGAAATTATTGTCATTTCTTTTCTTCACAATGTAGGTTCAAGGGAATATCCACATGGGAAAATCAACTGAAGTTTGAATAGAGTATTATTTCAACCATGGAGCATTGTGAACCATGTGAAACTATCAAATCAACATGGAAATGTTGTTAAAACAGCCTAACAACTGTTTTGGTTCTTTTATTATTCTGTGAGGATGCTCTCAGTCACCACCACCAGGTTTATCTTGGAGAGAGTGATTAGAAAACTGTCCAACATAATATTTATTATTGCTTTTAAAATTATTATTAGAATCTACCCGTTTCTGCTCACTCCTTTGCAATACATCATTTTATACTTTATGTATACTTGTTATTCAAATTATTATCCAATGTTACAGTTGCACTGTGGTTACTGTATGTATTTTATGTTTTTTTATTTTATTTTTAAATTTAGTATATGTGATGAGTTCCTGTTTCCTGTTAAATATGTACCGTACAGTACATGCTAGTGCTAAAAGGCTAAACGTAGTAATACCTTTCTGCAAATGTAATTGGCACAGGTACTGTATTTGTCTGAACGCAAACCAAAATTAAAAGTAATCATTTCCCACCTGGATAAAAATATTTGACTGCACTAGACAAATGGACACATGTTACTGGAACTGGAAGAGAAATTAATGTTTCCATCCATTGCATCAGTTCAGCAGATAACGGTACGAGAACATTTGACTAAAAATGTCATAATCAAACTGACTGTACACCAAACCAACACAATTATTTTAATAGGTTTAGAGAGAAATTAAGAAAAATTCTTATGAAATTTCTGGCATATAAATGGCTTCATATTTTACATATATTAATGCTCTAACATTACAGGAGAACCCATGTGTTAATCAAGCATTTGTTTCTAGTTGAATTGTTTTCTTATTTTATTTTTTGGCAGATGAGATCAGTCATCCCTGTCTCACCAATGTTCACCTGTACACCACATAAAGTATGCAAATTGCAAATCCGAAAGGAAATCTGGATCTACAGTAATAACCACATCCTCTTCTTTTTAAGCACAATAGGGAATAAAATTTATGGAGTAAAAGGGTATGGCAAAGCAGGTACTTTTAACCTTTGGGTCAATCTTCAAATACAGTTTCATTGATCTCTGACTCATAATGGTTTTCTTTTTCTGTTTCCTCATATATAAATGTTGTAATAAAGAGTTTCACACATTTTTCAAGAACTTATTGATTAACTTACATTCTGTACTGGCAACATCTCAAGTCACTACTGCCTTGCAAAATTATTTACCCCTTGAACATTTTCTCACGTTATACCACAAATTTAAATGTATTTTATTGGTATTTTGTGTGACACATAATTGTGAAGTGGAAGGAAAATGATAAATAATTTTCTAATAATTTTTACAAATAAATATCAGAAACGTGTGGCATGCATTTAGCCCCCCTGAGTCAATACTTTATAGAACCTCCTGTCTCGGCAATTACTGTACATCTGCAAGTCTTTTGGGGACTGAAAATGGATGGAGAGCAGGGACGGTGGTGTAGTGGTTAGTACTGTCGCCTTGCACCTCCGGGGTCCGGGTTCAATTCCTGGCCAGGCATGATTCGTGGCTCTGTATGCATGGAGTTTGCATGTTCTCCCTGTGCTTTCCTCCGGGTACTCCGGTTTCAACCCATAGTCCAAAGATATGCAGGTTAGACTAATTGGTGTTCTCAAATTGCCTGTAGAGTGTGTTTGTGTGTGCGATGGATTGGCACCCTGTCCAGGGTGTACCCTGCCTTGTGCCCTAAGCCTCCTGGAATAGGCTCCAGGTCCCTGCAACCCTGAATAACCCAGAATAAAGTGGTATAGAAGATGAGTGAGTGAGAGTGGATGGAGAACATCTGTGAACAGAAAGTCTTGCCACAGATTGGATAAGGTCTGGGCCATTCTAACACAAGAATAGGCTTTGATCTAAACCATTCTAATGTAGCTCTGGCTGTATGGTTAGGTTTGTTTTCCTGCTGGAAAGTAAACGTCTCAAGTCTTTTGCAGACTCTAACATGTTCCCTTTCAAGGCTTCACTCGATGCTGCGTGAAAACGCTATGGGAACCATTTTGTCCAGTTGCCGGTCGTGAAGCATGTGTGAAAACACGCCAAGATTTGGCTATGTACAGTATATACTCGGTCAAGTGACGTCATCTGATTAGATGCAGGTGGAGGTTATAAAATACAGGTGAGCCGGCAACAACCTCAGATCATTTGTCTTCACTTTGACCTTGTTGTGAGCGTGTGTGTTTAAACCAGCAAAAAAGTGTTTAACTCACCGATATCGGAGTTTTAAACAAGATGTTCCTCCGTGTGTGATAATCCATATCGGAGGGCGATCCTTACTGCTACGATAAAAAAAAAAAAAGTGGTCGCGCGCCTCGCATTCTCCGAGCCGTGGCGCATTTTGGTGCTTAAAACTCACTTCCTCGTTGGATCAGGAAATCCCTCTGTCGGCTCCATGGGCTTCCTGTGAATGGGAAAGGATAAACATCCTATCTTGCTTAAACCGCTGAGATTGAATAATCTCCGAGTACTAGGAAAACAACAACAACAAAAAAAAAACCCGGAATCGGGTGGCCGTATGCGGTATGCCTCAACGACGCGCTCCCCCAGCTTTCTCCATAGGAGTTAACCCTTTCATGGAGTAAGCTGTATTAATCCTGTGTTTTCCTGCCATTGACTGATTTAGTTGTTTAAATATAGTTAATGTGGAATCACAGAGTTATATGATGTAGCCCAGATAGAAGAGACGCTTCAAAGCTATCTCTCTCTTGGGACATCATCCTTCCTGAAAAGCTAATACTTCCTTTCAAGCTGTGTAGACTTTCATCTTCCCTGAAGGGAAAAGCTTTTCAGGCAGCAGGTCAGGTTGGTGCTCCTTTGCACACCATGGCGGTTTTGCAGGCCTACCACGCTACCTGCTGAGAGACTTGAGCACTGGTGGGGCTCTTCAGATAGGGCATATTGGAATTACGCCGGGCCACAGACTTGTCTCTAGACGAGACAAGTAGACGGCTCGTGCTATTGGCTGTTTTATGGCTGCGATGGGTTTGAATCTTGATGGTTGAATCTTAGGCGCATCAAGGATAAGAATCTTGCATTCCTCCTGGATGCCCCTATCTCGCCTTTCGGCCTGTTTGGCGATATCATTAACTCGGTCGCCACTAGGTTCATGAGGCGAAGTTATATGAACAAGCCTTCAGGAAATTCCTTCCCCGCCGTACTCAAAAGTCGGGACTGTCGGCCACCCAGTCTCCACCGGGTCTGACACTTGCGAGGCGTGAAACACAAGGGATGTGTTTTTGAGCCTGCCACCCCTTTTTGGGGTACGACGCGCCTCACTATCAGCCTCAAAAGGTCAGACTGGCATATTGTCTTCTTGTGCCCAGGACCATGGGGGTGCCCCCCCCAATGGGGAGATACACACAGAATTTCTTTCTAGAATGAAGTGGTCTCCCTGACACCCCCAGGAGGTAGGTGTTTTGCTCCGCCACCGCTGGTGTTTCGGGCAACACCATTCTCCAATGAAGTGTTAGGTCTTTTTTTTTTTTTCCTGCCTGTTTCCTGTTTCCGGCATGTTTCAGGATGCCGAACATCTAACACCCCAACCCCCCCCCCCCTCCATTTAACCAAGTCTCCCTGGGTACTAAGCAGTGTAGAGAAACTATAGGACTCAGTTCACATCACCTTCCGCATTTCAAAATGGCGTGATCTCCACTTCCATGAAACCGGAAGGTGCACATCTCCTGACAGAAGTTGCTGGGTATGGGGTCATGGAACATGTTCCCCTACCAGACAGTGAGTCAGACTACTATAATCAGTATTCCTTGGCAGAGGAACGGGGGGCTGCGTCCAAATTTTTTGATCTCGCGGGCTGTACCGCTATCTAAAATAAACAATACAGTTTAATGTTGACTGTTAAAGTGATTGCTCTCAAATCCTACCAAGCGATTGATTTGTGACAATCGATTGAAGGACGCTTACTTTCATATTGAAATATTCCCACAACACAGGAAAGACCTGAGGTTCGCTTTTGGGGGCCAAGCTTACCAGTATCGGGTCCTTTCAGTCGGCCTAGCTTTCTCACCAGCACATATTAAAATGCATGGATGTAGTTCTGGCTCTTACGACTACCAGGGCATCCATATTTGAATTACATAGACGACTGGCTGGCCCAGTCTCATTAGCTAGCGCTTCGACATCAGCATGTCGTCCTAGCTCATCTTGTCTCTTAGGATTGAGACCCAACGCCACGAAAGCGTGCTCTTTCCTGTTATGAGGATTGGGTGTCACATGAGATTCGATCCTAAGCGGGCACAGCTGTCTCCCGCTCGTGTCGAATCCATTAACAACACCCTCAAGGAAATCAAGCTAGACCAAGAAAGTGACCATCACTTTCAGAGATCTTAGCTCTCATGGCAGCCGTATCCACGGTGACCCTTGGGCCTGCCCATGAGAGCATTTCAGTTGTGGCTAAGTCAGGGGATTTCACTCTAGGGCGAATCCCCAACAGGGGTCACGCGCCAGGTGCTTCGTACCCATCCTATGTGGTTCAGACCCCGGGTTCTGACTCTGGGTCCCACTCTAAGCTCGTCTTGTCATCGCAGATGCTAACGACAGATGCTTCCCTCACAGGTGGGGGGTGTGGTCTTAGGTGACCGTCCCAGCCCAAGGGTGCTGGAGAGGCCTTCTTCTCGCACGGCACATCAATTGCCTCGAAATGATGGCTCTATTTCTCGCCCTAAAGCACTTCCTCCAGCGGTTGAGAGTGCCATGTCCCATTGCGGGTGGACATCACTATGGCAAGTCTCATATATTAATCGCCAGGGCGGACTGTGCTCGCGCCGCTGAATAGCTAGCGCACCAGGTTCCTGTCCCTCAGCGCGATTTACGGTCTAGGGCATATGAATGTGAGAGCAGTTGTAACTGCCCAGTCAATCTCTGACACACGGGGAATGGAAACCCCACCCCGAAGTGGTCAGTCAATCTCGGTGAGATTTCATGCAGCAGAGGTGGACCGCTTTGCCTCGCAAGATCAGCAAATGTCCCCTTTGCTAATCCCTGACTCTGGATCTAGTATCCCTCTTCAAGAGCTTATGCCCTCAAATGGAATGTTTTTTAAAAGTGGAGAGGCCTTCTTCTCGTACGGCACATCAATTGCCTCGAAATGATGGCTCTATTTCTCGCCCTAAAGCACTTCCTCCAGCGGTTGAGAGTGCCATGTCCCATTGCGGGTGGACATCACTATGGCAAGTCTCATATATTAATCGCCAGGGCGGACTGTGCTCGCGCCGCTGAATAGCTAGCGCACCAGGTTCCTGTCCCTCAGCGCTCCCTTTGCTACTCCCTGACTCTGGATCTAGTATCCCTCTTCAAGAGCTTACTGTCCAGTACGTGCTCTTCAGATTTACAGTACATCCACCGCATGAGCCAGTGGCGTAAGTCAGACTGCCACTATACTGGGTGAGAGATGCCATTGCCCTCTCCTATGAGGCGCGTGGGCTCACTTCGCCTCTAGGAATCAGGGTTCATTCAACCTGGGGGATCGCCTCATCTATTGCACTAGCAAGAGGTATTCCCCTGCAGCAAATTGTGTGACACGAAGGGTTGTCCAAGTACTCTCAGGACGCACGTAACTGCATCCTCACTGAGCTATCGGCCTAAGTCCATAAACAACATCACCCTATTGTTTTGAAGCATTCCATCCTCCGCCTTTACAGCTTCGGAGCAGGAGAGACTTCACTTACTGTGTCCAGCAGGTGCTCTTCAGATTTATGTCCACCGCATCAGCCGGTGGTGTAGGTCAGAGCAGCCTTTACATGTCTTGGGGCCGCTGGAGCGACCACCACTACACTGGGTGAGAGATACATATTGCCCTCTCCTATGAGGCGCGTGGGTTCACTTCGCCTCTAGGAAGCAGGGCTCATTCAACCAGGGAGATCGCCTCCTTTTGCACCAGCAAGAGGTATTCCCCTGCAGCAAATTGTGTGACACGAAGGGTTGCTCCTCCCCACACACATTTGTTACATTATAATCTGGATGTTCATGCTACTCCGGGCTCAGGCAAAGCCCCGAGTTAGCTGCCCAGGCATGGTTCTGAGACCTTCTCGGCTTTGTGCCACACGCTACACAACCTTGGGGTCCAGACACCTGTAGTGCGGCGGCGTTGGTATTCTCGTTCCCATAGCGTTTTCACGCAGCATCGAGTGAAGCCTTGAAAGGGAACGTCTCGGGTTACATTGCTGTAACCCTGTTCCCTGAAAGGCGGGAACGAGATGCTGCGTCCGAATGCCGCACTACCACATGACCGGACGTCCGTTCAGACAAATTAATCTGAGGTTGTTGCCGGCTCACCTGTATTTTATAACCTCCACCTGCATCTAATCAGATGACGCCACTTGACCGAGGTTATATACATAGCCAAATCTTGGCGTGTTTTCACACATGCTTCACGACCGGCAACTGGACAAAATGGTTCCCATAGCGTTTTCACGCAGCATCTCGTTCCCGCCTTTCAGGGAACAGGGTTACAGCAATGTAACCCGAGACGTTTTCTTTTAAGATTGCCCTGTATTTGGCTCTATTAATTTTTCCATCAACTCTGACCAGTTTTCCTGTCCGTGCTGAAGTATCCCCACAACATGCTTAGATCTGTTGCATGTTGCTGTCTCCACCATGTTTCATTGTGGGTATGCTTTGTTTAGGGTAATGTGCAGTGTTAGTTTTTCACCACACATAGCGTTTTGCATTTAGTGCACGACTACTGTAATAGTGATCGTGTAGGCAGATTCTCCAACCTGAACTGTGTAGGCCTCTTGATTAATGATCCCTAATTAATGTATTGGTAGGTTTCCAGTTGTGCCATACTCTTTACTTTTTTGGATGATTGAACAGTGCTCCGAGAGATGTTAAGAGCTTGGGAGATTTTTTTATAACCTAATCTTGCTTTAAATGTCTCTACAACACAATGTCTTTTTTCTGGTGTGTTGCTTGGGCTGTTTGTTCACTGATGCTCTTTAACAAACCTCTGAGAGCTGTATTTATACTGAGATTAAATTACAGACAGGTTGACTTTATTTACTAATAAGTGATTTCTGAAGGCGATTGGTTCACTGCATTTTAGTGAGGGGTATCAGAGTAAAGGGATCTGAATACAAAGTCTTTTCCACTTTGTGTTGGTCTATCACATAAAATCCCATGTTTTGATTATACATTTATGTTTGTAGTTGTAACATGACAGAATGTGGAAAAAATTTGATGTACAGATATACATATACAGAAAGATAGAATCAGAGCTCATCCTTGAAGCAAAAAAAAAGAAGGCCAATCAGTTTACCTGTTAAACAGGACAAAAACGTAATTAAAATAATGTTCCTCTAGAAAGATCAACATGCATAACCTCTTGCCACGCATAATCTCTCTTTCTGCACTCAGTTTTGTCTCAAGTAAGTGAAAACCTTGTTCAGTTAGGTTAAGGTCAGGTGACTGATTCAGTCCTTTAAGGTCATTTAACTTCTTTGCCTTAAGAGCGTTTTAAATTGATTTTGTTGTAGATTTTGTCCATTGACAAGCAGACAAAGATCTAAGCAGAAAGTATATTTCTGTACACTTCATCAATAAACACGGTCATGATATAACACTGTTCATCATGTGCAACAGATGATGTGGAAGGTTTTGCACTGCAGATTGAGAGTCCCCATGGACAGCTACCGAACACGAATTCCTCATCTGGAATTAGCTCCAGACTTTTAAAGCTTTCATCTTAATTTGTTAATAAATGAGAAGAAAACATAATATCCAGTTTTATTGTCCATAAAACTGGATATCAGGTTGTTGTCCAAATACTTTTAAGCCTGTGAAGATGGAAACCCAAATGGCGGTAATTCTTAAATGGTTAGTCAGTTTTTTCTTTAACCTCTTGAAAAAGCTATAAGCCTGCACTCCAATAAAATCTTGATTACTTCACTTCGCATCCAGTGTGGTGGTGTACAAGTGCAAGAGTTCAAACATTGTGTCACTGTACAAATCTTACACTTACTGTACGATCAAACACGAATGTTTAGCTAAAGTGAACTAAAATAGAACAAAAAGCTTGCTATACAGTAGTTGGGCGTTGTAGTAGTTTACAACATACGGTAATGGATCATATAAAGTATTATAATTGCTCATATTAATAAAGTACAGTATCTAGAGTACTCGATAACATTTACTCAGTATTTACGTGAACACAACTTGTATAGGTTAGCTAAACTAGTTCATCTGATATTGGCCACCACACGGCTACACAGCTGGACTACATGTGCTACTAATTAACATTGCATATTTTTAAACATCTGTACATTAGTATGGTCTACTCACTGCAAAACATATGGTACACACACACACACACATACACACACATTGTTTGAATTGGAAGATCTTGATCCCTAACCTCAGCCCCACTAAACAGCTTTGAGAGGAACTGGATGAACATTACTGCCTATTAGTGTGTGTTTCTTTTGGTAGAACCATAGGGCATAGTGGTGCCTCAGGCAGATAATACTCTGGATCGCTGATCTGATGGTTGGGGGTTCGAGCCCCACCGCTGACAACTTGGCACTGTTGTGTTTTTTGGCATGGCCCTTAACCCATATTAAATACACAGCCACTGGATTCTCATGCCTGGAGAAATTAATGGGTTGCTGCATTAGAGAAAGCGAAACAGTTCAAGAAAAAAAGCCCTAAAAAATGGTAAATTGTAAATTACTAACCCAAAAAGATTAATGCTTTCGAGAATTTTTTTTTGGTCAATGGCCAATGTGTTTATAATAAAACCTTAAATCAATACATGAAAAATATTGTCTTTAAATATTGCCTTGTTGAAGTATTTTCAAGTTATAAAAACTAAATTTAAGGAAAATGTTCTATTTCAACTACATATTTATTTAAAAATAGGAAAAGGAAGCATGATCAATAGTTTTCTGCCCTTTGTGAGAACTCACAACTCACTTACTATTACAGAAAATTTAATGAAACTATTTGTCTTTCATGGAAGAGGTGGTTAAAAGTCAATGAGCAAGGAACACGAGTCATATCCTAACCATGATCAGACATTTTGTGAACAGTATTTTTGTGAGGAGGTAGTATTCTACAAAACTTGTAAAATGTGTTTTAAAACATCTACATTTTTATTTATTCATTCATTCATTTTCTATACCGCTTAATCCTGTGTTCAGGGTCACGGGGGACCTGGAGCCTATCCCAGGAGACTTCGGGCACTAGGCGGGGCACACACACATACACACACTCACACACACAATCACACACTACAGGCAATTTAGGAACGCCAATTAGCCTAACCTGCATGTCTTTGGACTGTGGGAGGAAACCGGAGTACCCGGAGGAAACCCACCAAGCACGGGGAGAACATGCAAACTCCATGCACACAGAGACGGGAATCGAGCCTACATTTTTATTTAAATAATTAAAAATCAGCAAAGGAGTCAAAAGCAAGTCTTTAAATTCACTTTGGGCCATTTAATGGCATATTTGCTAAACGCTCCCTAAATTACATATAAATTAATTTTACTTAAGATTCAGATGTACATTTAGGCATTTGGCAGACTCTTATCCAGAGCGACTTACATTTTTATCTCATTACACATCTGAGCAATTGAGGTTTAAGGGCCTTGCTCAAGGGCCCAACAGTGGCAACTTGGTGGTTGTGGGATTTGAACCTGGGATCTTCTGAACTGTAGTCCAATGCCTTAACCACTGAGCTACCCCTGGTCCAAATGTAAACTATATACGGTATGTCAGAGCTGTCATTTATACACACCCAATGAAAATTTTTGGAACCATTTTCTGTTTCATGTATAGAAGGTTGGAGTCTGTTTTTAGATTTATATACTCATGATCCAAGGTGTTAAAGACTTGTCATAAACATTGACAAACAAATCCATGGGTGTTTTTTATGAACACCATCCTTCAATAATGTGTTTATACGTCTCTTCAGAGAAATACAGATATTCATCTGTACTAAAAGTTCAAAATAACAAAAGCACCTAACAATTACATTGCAATTTCCTGAAGGGCTTTTCATGTGAAGAAAGGCCCAGTATTTCCTAACACTCACATATGGTAAGGCTGGTCCTTTTCTTAGAATTGATTTAGCAAGGATATTACAATTATTAGAATTATTATTATAATAATAATATTATTATATTAGTATTATAAGGTTGTAATACATTAACACATTTCAAAGTCTTTTCATTAATTAGTTCACCTTCTACAGTATATATGGTAAGAAAATAAATGGTAATACTTTATTTTGATAGTCCATCTGTTGACACTCTACTAGTTACGAGTACTCATTTAGTAGCATGTCAACAGTGCATCAGTTGACATTCAACAACATTGTTTCAACAGACAAGCAACACACATTCAACTAACTGTCTGTAGATTATAAAGTGCATTTTAATTTCTAATCTATAGATTTTACAAAAAGTGCATGTTGACTGTCAGCATGTCTTTCTCAACAGGTTATTAACTAATAGTAACTACTCTGAATTAATCTGTCAGTTGATATTCTACAGTCATGTGAATATACAGTATGATCAAGAGCATATTATATCATCCTTACTCAAGGGTCTCAAATGCATCAAATGAATAATTACTTAACCATTTCTTTTTTTCAAAATCACTAGTTTATTATCTGTTGATAGTCAAACTAAACATTAGTTGCACATCTGTTGCTTGTCAACTAATGTACAGTTTACGTTCAGCAGACTATTAGTAGGCATTCTCAACTAAGCATATGTAGATACATTTTAGGACTGTCCAATTAAAGTGAAAAACAGTTGATAACAGAAGAAAGTCTATAAGCTATCAACAGAACATACAGCATGATACATGATAAGAAGTCAGTACAAGACGATAAAATAAAATAGAAAAAACACTACAGGCAGGATATGAGAGAAAGTTGTTTAATTAACAATATGTTTACATAAAACCCATTGTTCACTAGGGTATCAGATCCGAACAGTGTGATTATGTATGCCAAATTTGACATGAATATAAAACAAAAAGACAAACGATTAAATAAACATGCTGCACTGGCAGCATCATGTCACCGTATAGGGGTAAAGCAACTTCACCATCAGCACACCAACATTTCACATTATGGACAATAAAACTTGCCTATTTAACAACAATCTACTCAAACTTATCCAGCTAACATCCTGTTGCATACATTCAGTCTTTCTTGGCAGAAAAGAAACAAACGTATTTTGCAATATACTAGAATTTATATTGCAATACATTAGGAAATATATTTCAATATATGAGAAACTTCCCCATATATTTCCAATATATGGATGGATAACCTATTGCTATATATTGATTCATATATTTTAAAATACATTGCTGTGCAAACAAAACTGTATTACATTACTGCATGTATGTTTATTGAAACAAAGTTTTTTTTTAATGAGATAAGCATTATCAAACCAAGCTCCAAATCATATTTTGCGAGACATTAATTATATTTTATATTTTATATTTTGGTCTATGATGTTTGCAGATGACATTGTGCTTTGTAGCGAGAGCAGGGAACAGGTAGAGGAAAATTTGGAGAGGTGGAGGTACGCTCTGGAAAGCAGAGGAATGAAGGTTAGCCGCAGCAAGACGGAATACATGTGTGTGAATGAGAGGGACCCAACAGTGAGGCTACAGGGAGCAGAGGTAAAGAAGGTGCAGGATTTTAAGTACTTAGGGTCAACGGTCGAGAGCAACGGAGAGTGTTCAAAGGAGGTGAAGAGACGAGTACAGGCAGGTTGGAATGGGTGGAGAAAAGTGTCAGGTGTGTTGTGCGATAAAAGAGCATCAGCGAGAATGAAAGGAAAGGTGTACAGGACAGTGGTGAGACCAGCGATGCTCTACGGCTTAGAGACAGTGGCACTGAAGAAAAGACAGGAGGCAGAGCTAGAGGTAGCAGAGCTGAAGATGTTGAGGTTCTCTTTGGGAGTGACAAGGATGGATAGGATCAAGAATCAGTTCATCAGAGGGACAACCCATGTTAGATGTTTTGCAGATAAAGTCAGAGAGGCCAGATTGAGGTGGTTTGGACATGTTCAGAGGAGAGATTGTGAACATATCGGTAGAAGGATGCTGAGGTTGGAACTGCCAGGCAGGAGGTCTAGAGGAAGACCAAAGAGGAGATTTATGGATGCAGTGAGAGAGGACATGAAGTTAGTTGGTGTGAGAGAAGAGGATGCAGAGGATAGGGTTAGATGGAGGCAGATGATTCGCTGTGGCGACCCCTGAAAGGGAACAGCCGAAAGACAAAGAAGAAGAAGATTAATTATATTTTACATTATTTAGCCATATGGATAGACCATACAGTATATGGCTATGTATTGATTCATATATTATAAAATGAAGTGACAGAGTATTATAAATGAAATCATCATTAACAGCAGCATAAAGTCCACTTTTTATTTACCCACATGACATTTCATCTCAGCATTTTATTCCTCCACATGACATTTCATCCTCAACATGGCATTTCAGTCCTCCACACTGGAACGTGGTGGAATACATGTATAAAGGTTGACATAATGTGGCAGATCAACTAATATAAATCTATATATTTTCCAAAATATTTAAGGCATATGTTCCCATATAAATCTGACTATATTATCTCATATAATTTTACATTTATATTTCCATATATTTACAATGCCTTTTCCAATATATAATCTCATTTAATGTGGGATATAAATCAATATATATAACAGAATATTAAACAGTATAACAATGTATTTATTCAATATATGAAAACGGCAATAATTGCATTATTTTCATATATTTTCATATATCCTATTTCATATATTTATATATATTGCTTACATATATATAATATATTATAGAATATATCATAACATATATTACTATGTACTATTCACAATATATGAATACACGTAAAATATATTGTCACACAATATATTGAGAAATATATTTTTGTTGCATACGGGTGAGCTGTTTGTTGTTTTTCATTTCAATTATCTTTTCTGCCAGCTCACCAACTATTTTTTTTCTGAAAAAGTTGTGCTAGTTTCAGAAGTGTGTATTTACCCTTGAACTGATTTAGGAGACTTTTGTCTGCTATGTAAATCTCTACAATTCCTGCCGTGTCTTTCATGGCATTTCTTGAAATGCGAGCTTTCTTGAAAGCTGTGGTCATCCTGAAGCATCTTTGCACATGTTTCAGGACACGCCATATCTTTTCACCACAACCGAGATTGAGGCAACTGAAAGAAGAAACAATGTGAAGTAATCACCAATGAGTTCTCTTTTGTGTCTTATGTGGTGGCAGTAAATTGGATATATAATTAATACAAAAAAAATCTTGTCAAAATCTAATCATGTTAAATACCAATATATCAAAACATTTGAAGTACATGTTGAGCAATATTTAAATAGTTTTAATAAAGTAATAAGGTGTTTAAAGAAATACAACAAACAAATTATTGTGCTCATGTGACATACTACAAGAGTTACAATGACTACAAGAGCTTGCATTAATTTAAATATAACATATTTTCAGAGGTGGAAAGAGTAGTACAAGTACTGTTACTTCAGTGAAATTTCTACTTAAGTACAAGTAAAGTTACCATTATAAAAATCTACTCAAGTAAAAGTAAAAAGTAGCTCATTAAAAAATTTACTCAGAGTAAAAGTTACTGAGTTACTTTAAATTTTTTAACAGCGGGGGTAGGATGAGGCATTCTAGCATAGTTCAAAAAAGATGAGCAGATATAAATCTCAAACTAGTTGTTTTTAACTGAAGGAACACCTCTGCATAATAAAGCTGTTGTCTTTCTTGTGCTTGAAAATCAAAGTGGTCACTTAAATATGGTGTTACGTCCCAGTCTAGGGCCATACAGCAAAAGAATGGTTCAGGGTTCTATTTTAAACTGTATGGAAATGGTGGTATATGGCAGAAAGAACTACAGTAGATCCAATCATTAACTGATGAAATAATGAGGTTTGTATATACACACACACACACACACACACACACACACACACACACACACAACAGGAGGAGGAGGAGGATCAGATTCAGGATGGACCCAGGCCAAAATAATAAACAAAATGGTATTTATATTTATTAGCTAGATTATCTGCAAAAAAAACAACAACCCACAAACAAAAATACAGGTACCTTCCCGGACTCCCTAAACCAAAAACAATGAAATTATCTACAAATATATACAAAGACCAACCAAACCAAAGGGACAAAGCAATAATCAAAGTCAATTGGAGGCAAAAAGTCAATCCGGAATACACAACCAAATATCAAAACGCCAAAATCACAACCTCTTTCATCTTTCCCGCGTCTCTCTCCGGTTTATATATGGTCGCACTAGTTGATGACGTCACTCTCAGGGCAGAAGCGGCCGTGTGGAAGGTCGGGTAGCTGCCGATGTGGAGACAGTCAGAAAACCTGGAGTGGAGTCTGGAGCGGCGCGCGACCGGGACATGATACACACACGCGGCGCAACGGAGCATTTATACAAAGCATAATATTTTTATTATTTTTGCATTTTCATTCATTTATTTTTTACTCAGGAGCGAATATGATTTAAAATGTAGCGAATTACAATACTTCAAACAAAACGTACTTAAGTAAAATTACAGATTTTTAAAACTACTTTAAAAAGTAGAAATACACAAAAAAGCTACTCAATTACAAGTAACGCGAGTAAATGTAATTCGTTACTTTCCACCTCTGCATATTTTATACAGTTTACTGCAAAATAGCAAAAACAGGATGAAAATGGTTTAACAATAAATTATGATGTACAATAAATTAAAATATAAACACACTAAAATACTGTATATATTGTCATAATTCATTAACAGTAGATCAAAAGCAATCACTAGTCAACCCTCTGGTGTTGTTCATTTTAGATCCAAAAAATAAATACATAAAATACATTTACCACACCATTATGGCCTCTGGTCAGTTTTGGCTGCGAGCAACACAAGTGTAACTCCCACATGAACAATACCAAAGGGTTAACTTAAGTGTGTGGTATTCATAGCCAACTGCTCTGATTAATGTAAACATTAGCCTAAGTTTAATACTTTTGACGTTTAACACATACTGTATAGTGATTCCACCTTTTCCTTCCCCAAAATACCATTTAAAATGATACAGTATAAAGACTTTTTATACACTTTAAGATATTTAAGAGTTTTTATGACCTTAAATTGTTTAAAAAAATAAATAATGTAGGGACCAACGGGTAACATTCATTTAATGTTAGCAAATAATAATGTAGGCCTATAGCACAAAATGGCCTCTTACATGACGAATAGGGCATACTCGTAATCATACACTGGTTTGCTAAGGAGGAGGTTGTGCCTATTGCAAAACAAAATATGAAACTAACGTTACAGTTTACAAGAATCCATAATAATAATCAGGTTCGCAGATATTGATCTGTCATTTCTCTAGATCTGAGATGCGCAGGTGATAGAGAAGGAACAGCCAATCAGCAGTAGTGTGTGGATGTTTTTTCTTTTAAACATTGGACAAAGTTGAGCGCGCGCGCACAGAAAAAAAAAATGTTGCACGCGCATGCGCTCAGGAATCGAGAAGTCGCGCGTGCACGGAGAACATGTTGAGTGAGCAGGGGAGGAATTCATTTGAGCTTGACCTGTCATTTAATATCGCCCACCCACTCGTCACTTTATGTAAGAAATTAACGGAGGATAATCAATTAGTTAATCAATTCCTGTGTACTTTGGAGTAATATTATTGCCACGTTTGGGTCGCCGCCATTTTTTAAACGCTCCCTATAACTCCGCCCACCGCTCGTGACGTCACGGGTTCTCGCGACTAGACCATAGAGGTGGGCGATACTGCAAAATTTTGTATCGATACCGATATTTACAGGGCCAATATCGCCGATACCGATATTTATTTTATTTTTAGCACACAATATAAATTACATCTACAAAATTATAAATTTTAGTCTATAGCCTATCCACAATCCTATAACAATCCTATTGTGTCCCTTCCATGGTAAAATTAAACACACACACACGCAGTGCAGTTATTTGTTAATCTTAGTTTTGATTAAATAACATTAATGAAGATTTTAAAATATTGTTTAAAAAAGTAATATTCATTTTTAGTTGTCTATTAATACATTGTTAACAAATGACACTTTATATGTAAAGTGTTACCATTTTTCAACACCAGCAAAATAATCACTTTAATTTTAATATAAAACCACAGTTTTACAAAAAATACCACAGTTAAACTATGGTTAGTGTAAGCATTGTTAATTTGTGGTTTATATTACCCATGGTTACATTTTTACAACAACTATGGTGATGACACTTCATGCTGAAGATCCAATATGACTATAAACATATTGTTTACCAGTGTTAGCTACCTGGATATTACTGAGGCTGAAAGGACTCTGCCAGTGACTTCTGTCTCGCTGCCAGGGGGCGGGGCTCTGACTGAAAGATTTACCTCCTGTCTTTCTCTTTGTAGTTCCGAGATCTCTTTGTCATGTCGTTTATGTGTTTGTGTAAGTTGGTGGTGTTACCACAGCGAATCACCTTTTAACAGACATCGCAATTTGCTGTGTTTTCATTCACAGCAGTAAAATACCTCCACACAGCGCTCCGTTTTTTATCTGCCGGCTCCGTGATACCAAGTCAGACACACACCGCCCTCTCACTCTCTCTGCAGCTGTTTGTTTTAGGCGCTGCTACAGTAAGTCACGTGATGGTTTAGGCAACAAAACACAGCAGAGCGGGGAGGGGTGGACAATGTGCGCGACGTGTGAAAAGAGCTGCATAAGAGAAATCGTTATATACAAGCACATTTTAAATATTATATTTCATGTAAAATAAATAAAATCACGGGTTTAAAAAAAAAGCCCTTAATATCGATATTTTGACTTTTGGATCGATCATTTTCGATACAACCCCTAGAATCGATAGTATTGATATTAACGATCGATACGCCCACCCCTACTAGACCAGCAGAGTTTAGGGGCCGGTTTGGTGCTTATTTTAGGGCACCGGCACCAATTTTTCTTCTGTGGAAAAGTGCAGCACTGGTTCCAAAATTGGGAACCGGTGTTATGCGCTAAAATGCCCCCCCCCCTCCATGGATTATATTAATATTTATATGTTTTCATGTACAACATATTTATTTTCATATTGCTTATTTTATTGTATTGTCTCATGTAATTTTTAATTTGTAAACCATTAACCTATTAATTTATGTTCTAATATAATCTTTGATAGCGATTATGTAGGGGGGGCAATCCATGGCAGGGGGGTATTTTAACGCATAACACCGGCACGGGAACCAGAGCAGTGGAAAAGGGGTATTACTGACCTGTCTTGGTATGGCTGTAGCATTTACTTCCAGTGATTGTACTAAGATGGGCTAATAATGTCAATCTAGGCACTGAACATATTGAGAAGAAAATGCTGTATTTTCTTGAATAATACTGGGGGCATAAAGCAAATATGAAAATATCTAAAAATAGCCACTTGACAATAATGATGATCAGGGTTATACATAGGCTGTTTATATATTTGGGTCCAGGGGCCAACAAGTTAAGTGTTAAAAGTGCGTCGCATACATTTACAGTAAATTTAACAGTTAAAAACATATGAAAATATGATTTATTGCAGTACAAATTCATGATATACTGTATTTATAAAAAGGAAACTCTCAGAGAAGGTATTTGTTACTAATATCATGAAGCATAAATTGCTATTTTACTAAACATTTGTTGATCGAGTTTAAAAATCAGAAAAATATCTGCTCTGTAAAAAATAAACCGTCAATTTTACGGTAAAAAACTGGCAGCTGTGGTTGCCAGAGATTTACCATTAAAAAAACAGTAGCAACATTATTCGTTGTACGGGATTGCACTCATTATACTGTATATTTTACGGATTTTAATATTTTTTTCTACGATTTATAGCTGTCTAATTTACATTAACCAAGGACTTCAAATTCGTGAATGTTATTCCGCCCTTTGATCACTGTGGCAAGTCTGCCGCCACCGCTCACCAGCCTGTGCCCTCCACCAGAACTGCACGTGCACACCTTTCCTTCCCTTTTTCCCTTCCTCCCTATTTTAGCTGTTTCCTTCCCTAAGTAAAATTACTTTTTATTTTATTTTATTTATTTAAATTTTTTATTTTAACATGTGTGTGATAAAATATTTTTTTTGTGTAAAGTTGTATTAAAATTATATGCTTAGATTGTCTGCCCAAAATGCTTAAAAATGTCCACCCTGACATTTGTATATTTGATTTTGAAAATTTAAATATTGTTTTTCTTTATTAAAAAATACATGGGGCCATGCTGACATCATGCTGACACCGAGTCTTGAATACATTTTGATGGGATTTATTCAAGAAAATAAAATTTATGTATTTTTTTTCACAGTGCATTAACCGTGCTAACATTTTTTTTTACCGTAAAATGTAAAATTAATTTTTTACAGTATACCTTAACTACTGTATGAGAGACAAAATAAGAAAAAAAGAATCCAGAAAATCATATTGTAGGATTTTTAAAGAATTTATTTGTAAATTATGGTGGAAAACAAGTATTTGGTCAATAACAAAATTTAATTTCAATACTTTGTTATATACCCTTTGTTGGCAATGACAGAGGTTAAACGTTTTCACACACTGTTGCTTGTATTTTGTCCCCATTCATTCATTCCATGCAGATCTCCTCTAGAGCAGTGATGATTTGGGGCTGTTGCAGGGCAACACAGACTTTCAACTCCCTCCAAAGATTTTCTATGGGGTTGAGATCTAGGGCACTCCAGGACCTTGAAATGCTTCTTACGAAGCCACTCCTTCGTTGCCCAGGCGGTGTGTTTGGGATCATTGTCATGCTGAAAGACCCAGCCACGTTTCATCTTCAATGCCCTTGCTGATTTTCAATGCCCTTGCTGATTTTGTTTTCACTCAAAATCTCACGATATATGGCCCCATTCCACGCTCCTTTTGAAGAAAAACAGCCCCAAAGCATGATGTTTCCACCCCCATGCTTCACAGTAGGTATGGTGTTCTTTGGATGCAACTCAGCATTTATTTCTCCTCCAAACACGACAAGATGAGTTTTTACCAAAAAAGTTCTATTTTGGTTTCATCTGACCATATGACATTATCACAATCCTCTTCTGGATCATCCAAATGCTCTCTTGCAGGCTTCAGTTCTGGACATGTACTACAGTAGCTCAAGCAGGGGGACACGTCTGGCCCTGCAGGATTTGTTACTGATGGTAGCCTTTGTTACTTTGGTCCCAACTCTCTGCATATCATTCACTAGGTCCCCTGTGTGGTTCTGGTATTTTTGCTCACAGTTCTTGTGATCTTTTTGACTCCATGGGGTGAGATCTTGTGTGGAGCCCCAGATCGAGGGAGATTATCCGTGGTCTTGTATGTCTTTAATTTTCTAACAAATGCTCTCACAGTTGATTTCTTCACACCAAGCTGCTTACCTATTGCAGATTCAGTCTTCCCAGAAATCTTCAGAAATCTTGCTTGTTTGTAGGTGACCAAATGCTTATTTTACAGAGGAATTTACCAATTAATTCATTAAAAATCCTACCATGTGATTATTGATTTTTTTAAATTATTATTTTGTCTCTCATAGTTGAGGTATACCTATGAAATTACAGGCCTCTCTCATCTTTTTAAGTTGGAGAACTTGCACAATTGGTGGCTGACTAAATACTTTTTTGCCGAACTGTATATATAATTAGTTAAGTCAACACTTGTACAACTAAAAAGTGTTTTGTTCATTTAAAATGCTTGTGTTCCACTTCAATCACAAGCCTTTTACCAATTCATCACAGTCAAGAATAAACATAAGAAGCGTGAGTCACCACTTCTTCTAAAAGTAGACAGAAGTACGTGCATTCGATAAGAAAGAATGACTGATGACAAAATGAATAGCTCAGGGGTGTGTGTGAGGAGCGGCAGCTTCGGGCCTACCTGTCCACCCCTCTTTTGCACCCTGCTTGATTTGTGAGTCTTGTGCAGAAAAGCTGCTCAGTAAGCATGGAGAAGAGGAACAGGTGCTGAGAAGCACTGCTGTGCCTGGGATTTGCATATAAAATGAGACACTCAGTTGGGGATCTGATATCCAAACTAAATCTGTCAGACAATAGTACCGCTAAGCATTAATCTATAAGAATTTACAGTAATTGGTACATGTGACCCTAAATTTTGCTCTGGACTTTCACAGCTTTTTTGTTGGTAGGTTTCCAAAGTAAAGTCTCTTTGAAGCACGGCAATTAAGGTGAGAATGCAGTTTGGCCAAGAGAAACAGAGTCTGTTTTCTCTCAGATGTGTGCAGGATGGAGCATGGAAGGTAGTAACAAACAAACCTGGAAAATGAAGTGCAATTTACTGAGTTGTTAACCAAAAGCCCACATGAGCTGATTGTGCCAGCCTGGCTCATTCCATACGTAGAATAAATTATACATTTTATTTTTCCTCTTAGAGACAAAATGAGCAAGCACACAGCATGAAATATCATTTATATATAATCATTTTATTATGGTCAAACTTGCAGTTGTCACGTTCGGGGTGTTAATGTCTGATATTATTGCTGTGGGCGCAAAGAGCAGGCATACACGCAGAGGGGTATTGTAACCAAAAAGAGTCTTTTAATAATGTCAATAATAAAATATAAATAATAAAGAAACAAAACAAACAAAAGAACAAACAACCTACTCCAACAATAACCAAAAGCATATGGTGAAACACAGGCTCTATGGCAAGACACAGACTTAATGACATATACAGGCTCTAATACCTGTTACACACAAGATAAGCGCTATGGCGAAACACAGGCTTAAGGACATATACAAACAAACTAAGCTGGGAGCTGGAATGGGACAAGACAAGACTAGAAACACAGAGGGACTAAAGACAGGACCGGAGACACAGAGGGACTAAAGACAGGACCAGAGACACGGGGAAACTAAGGAGACACGAAGAGACTAGGGAGACCAGAGACACCAGGGAGAGACTAGGGAGACCAGAGACACCAGGGAGAGACTAGGGAGACCATAGACACCAGGGAGAGACTAGGGAGACCAGAGACACCAGGGAGAGACTAGGGAGACCAGAGACACCAGGGAGAGACTAGGGAGACCAGAGACACCAGGGAGAGACTAGGGAGACCAGAGAAACCAGGGAGAGACTAGGGACACCAGGGAGAGACTAGGGAGACCAGAGACACCAGGGAGAGACTAGGGAGACCAGAGACACTAGGGAGAGACTAGGGAGACCAGAGACACTAGGGAGACCAGAGGCACTAGGGAGACCAGAGGCACTAGGGAGAGACTAGGGAGACCAGAGACACTAGGGAGAGACACTAGGGAGACCGGAGACACTAGGGAGAGACTAGGTAGACCAGAGACACTAGGGAGAGACTAGGTAGACCAGAGACACTAGGGAGAGACACTAGGGAGATACTAGGGAGACACTAGGGAGACCGGAGACACTAGGGAGAGACTAGGTAGACCAGAGACACTAGGGAGACTATGGCTAGAGACATGGCAATTAGGTAGGCATGGCAGTTAGCTAAACTTGATAATTAGCTAAACATCCATCTAGCCAAACATACACTTTAGCTAAACTTACTGTACCAACTAGCTAAACACAAGGGGAAATAACAGGAGGACACAACCAACAATACTTACTTAAACATTAAACACATTAGACATAGGCATCACTAGAGCCCTTTTTTTACTTAACTTAAAACTTAAATCAAAATACAAATTGAACTAAACAAAACAAAATGTCCACATTGTGACAGTAATCTTTAAACAATGTTTGATCCAGTTTCCCAGACTAAACAGCTATTTATAGATGATCTAATGTGCTACCTTGGCTCAGGTGTGCACCCGCATCATCTGACCGAGGTGGTTTCTGGGAAACTGAGTCTGCAAACAAAAATTACAAAAAACAAAACAGTGACCTCTAGTGGTGGTCCCTTACAGCAGTCACTTCAGGGCATGCGGTGGCAGTACATCCTGGGTAGATCAATCAAAGAACGCCGTGTATAAACACCAACATGCACACTCAGAGACTATTTATAGTAGCACCCACCACTATTGGATTTTGGGAAGTGGACAGAAACTAGAGAATCCTAAATCTACAGTGGTGTGAAAAACTATTTGCCCCCCTCCTGATTTCTTATTCTTTTGCATGTTTGTCACACAAAATGTTTCTGATCATCAAACACATTTAACTATTAGTCAAAGATAACACAAGTAAACACAAAATGCAATTTTTAAATGAGGGGTTTTATTATTTAGGGAGGAAAAAAATCCAAACCTACATGGCCCTGTGTGAAAAAGTAATTGCCCCCTGAACCTAATAACTGGTTGGGCCACCCTTAGCAGCAATAACTGCAATCAAGCATTTGCGATAACTTGCAACGAGTCTTTTACAGCGCTCTGGAGGAATTTTGGCCCACTCATCTTTGCAGAATTATTGTAATTCAGCTTTATTTGAGGGTTTTCTAGCATGAACCGCCTTTTTAAGGTCATGCCACAACATCTCAATAGGATTCAGGTCATGGCTTTGACTAGGCCACTCCAAAGTCTTCATTTTGTTTTTCTTCAGCCATTCAGAGGTGGATTTGCTGGTGTGTTTTGGGTCATTGTCCTGCTGCAGCACCCAAGATCGCTTCAGCTTGAGTTGACGAACAGATGGCCGGACATTCTCCTTCAGGATTTTTTGGTAGACAGTAGAATTCATGGTTCCATCTATCACAGCAAGCCTTCCAGGTCCTGAAGCAGCAAAACAACCCCAGACCATCACACTACCACCACCATATTTTAATGTTGGGATGATGTTCTTTTTCTGAAATGCTGTGTTACTTTTACGCCAGATGTAACGGGACATGCACCTTCCAAAAAGTTCAACTTTTGTCTCGTCGGTCCACAAGGTATTTTCCCAAAAGTCTTGGCAATCATTGAGATGTTTTTTTTTAGCAAAATTGAGACGAGCCTTAATGTTCTTTTTGCTTAAAAGTGGTTTGCGCCTTGGAAATCTGCCATGCAGGCCGTTTTTGCCCAGTCTCTTTCTTATGGTGGAGTCGTGAACACTGACCTTAATTGAGGCAAGTGAGGCCTGCAGTTCTTTAGATGTTGTCCTGGGGTCTTTTGTGGCCTCTCGGATGAGTTGTCTCTGCGCTCTTGGGGTAATTTTGGTTGGCCGGCCAATCCTGGGAAGGTTCACCACTGTTCCATGTTTTTGCCATTTGTGGATAATGGCTCTCACTGTGGTTCGCTGGAGTCCCAAAGCTTTAGAAATGGCTTTATAACCTTTACCAGACTGATAGATCTCAATTACTTTTGTTCTCATTTGTTCCTGAATTTCTTTGGATCTTGGCATGATGTCTAGCTTTTGAGGTGCTTTTGGTCTACTTCTCTGTGTCAGGTAGCTCCTATTTATGTGATTTCTTGATTGAAACAGGTGTGGCAGTAATCAGGCCAGGGGGTGACTACAGAAATTGAACTCAGGTGTGATAAACCACAGTTAAGTTATTTTTTAACAAGGGGGGCAATCACTTTTTCACACAGGGCCATGTAGATTTGGAGTTTTTTTTCTCCCTTAATAACGTAAACCTTCATTTAAAAACTGCATTTTGTGTTCAATTATGTTATCTTTGACTAATAGTTAACGGTTTTTGATGAGCAGAAACATTTAAGTGTGACAAACATGCAAAAGAATAAGAAATCAGGAAGGGGGCGAATAGTTTTTCACACCACTGTATTACTGCTGACCTAGTGCTGACCTCTAACTCCAACTTAATATCAGGTTGAAATATGCTAAGAACTGAATTTCATATTCATTAATTTGTATGTATGCAACAAATTAAGACATACTGTAGCAGACGCTCTTATCCAGAGCGACTTACATTTTTATCTTATTATACATTTGAGCAGTTGAGGGTTAAGGGCCTTGCTCAAGGGCCCAACAGTGGCAACTTGGTGGTTGTGGGGTTTGAACCTGGGATCTTCCAAACCGTAGTCCTGTGCCTTAGCCACTGAGCTACCCCTGGCCTTGGCATACATAGTACCCCCACCCCTACTCACCTCAGGGGCAAGGGAAAAAGTTCAGGAATTTTTTACACTATCAGCTCTGTATTCAACATCAACATGTTTGTCCAGCACATTCAGTGCACCGTCCCTCACTTGGGATTGGGATCAGTACGCTGGGTACCATGCATTTTACCCGAGCAAAGGCACGGAGGGGAAATGCCGAGAGCGAAGAAGGAGGCGAATCCACAACCAAAAGCGGTAAGATGTGTTTATAAACGTAAAGATAGTTTACATGAAGCTGATGTTTCGCGTAACGCAATAATATACAAAGTCAATTAAAATACACGAATGGACACAAATTCGCGCCGGATGATGCGTCACGGAAGTACGCATCTGATACAGTATGAGAGTGATTCAATTGAGTAATTCATGTACAATATTACTTTTTTTTAGTTTGTTTTTAATTACTTAATAATAATGTTAATTTAGTTGTCATTGAAGAATTGAAATTACTTTTCTTGTAAAGCCTGATGACAAAGATAAACACCTTCATCCAAGTTGTAGCTTTTTGGGAAGCACTGTGCAACTAAGTCTCACCCTGTGTCTCACCCTGCAACTAAGACACCACATAAGACACAAAAGAGAACTCATTGGTGATTTCTTCACATTGTTTCTTCTTTCAGTTGCCTCAATCTCGGATGTGGTGGAAAGATATGGCGTGTCCTGAAACATGTGCAAAGATGCTTCAGGATGACCACAGCAAAGCTCGCGTTTCAAGAAATGCCATGAAAGACACGGCAGGAATTGCAGAGATTTACATAGCAGACAAAAGTCTCCTAAACCAGTTCAAGGGTAAATACACACTTCTGAAACTAGCACAACTTTTTCAGAAAAAAAATAGTTGGTGAGCTGGCAGAAAAGATAATTGAAATGAAAAACAACAAACAGATCATCCCCTTTTCTGCCAAGAAAGACTGAATGTATGCAACAGGATGTTAGCTGGATAAGTTTGAGTAGAT
Organism: Channallabes apus; assembly: GCA_030522415.1. NCBI lineage: Eukaryota > Metazoa > Chordata > Actinopteri > Siluriformes > Clariidae > Channallabes > Channallabes apus. The sequence continues at coordinate 34,084,403 of CM060112.1, forward strand.
TGTTGTTAAATAGGCAAGTTTTATTGTCCATAATGTGAAATGTTGGTGTGCTGATGGTGAAGTTGCTTTACCCCTATACGATGACATGATGCTGCCAGTGCAGCATGTTTATTTAATCGTTTGTCTTTTTGTTTTATATTCATGTCAAATTTGGCATACATAATCACACTGTTCGGATCTGATACCCTAGTGAACAATGGGTTTTATGTAAACATATTGTTAATAAAACAACTTTCTCTCATATCCTGCCTGTAGTGTTTTTTCTATTTTATTTTATCGTCTTGTACTGACTTCTTATCATGTATCATGCTGTATGTTCTGTTGATAGCTTATAGACTTTCTTCTGTTATCAACTGTTTTTCACTTTAATTGGACAGTCCTAAAATGTATCTACATATGCTTAGTTGAGAATGCCTACTAATAGTCTGCTGAACGTAAACTGTACATTAGTTGACAAGCAACAGATGTGCAACTAATGTTTAGTTTGACTATCAACAGATAATAAACTAGTGATTTTGAAAAAAAGAAATGGTTAAGTAATTATTCATTTGATGCATTTGAGACCCTTGAGTAAGGATGATATAATATGCTCTTGATCATATGTTGACATGACTGTAGACTATCAACTGACAGGTTAATTCAGAGTAGTTACTATTAGTTAATAACCTTTTGAGAAAGACATGCTGACAGTCAACATGCACTTTTTGTAAATGCACTTTATAATCTACAGACAATGTTGTTGAATGTCAAATGATGCACTGTTGACATGCTACTAAATGAATACTGGTAACTAGTAGAGTGTCAACAGATGGACTATCTAAATAAAGGGTTACCAAATAAATAAATAAAAAACCTTTCCCGATAGAACTGTCTTTGGTAGAAAAGAGCCTCTTAATTACTCAATATGGCTTTTCTAGCCACATTGTGTTCTGTGATTAGAATAGAATGTATATATGAAATGTACTGTCCTAAATATACAGCCTGCAGCTAAAAATGACTCAGCGCCCTTTCATCACCTCACCCAACACAGAAACACACACACACACACACACAGGAATTTTTGTGACGTTGTGGTACACACTTGTAATAAAGTAATTTAGCAATTGAATCTAATACATAAAGGAACATTGAGAAAAATTTAATTTATAGAGGAAAGTAACAAAGGTACCTTTAAATGCCATCATTTTCTTCATTTGGAAATGTTTTTACCAACACTGTTTCTGTAATTTTCCATTTGGGTTTAGCTCAGTGCTATTTTCTGAATATAGGACTCAATACATAATGGGTCTCTGTGATTCACTTAATTCATACTACTCAGGTCATTTGTGCTAGAAGATTTTTCTGTTCACCCACGAGGGACAATATAACATCTAAGTACGACACATTAAAAACCAGTCAGCTGCAAAACTTAACTTAGCCATATGGCAGCACACTGAAATACCTAGTGATGTGACCCAGGGGTGCTTCTGTGCTTTTGTTCACCAAATTTGACCTATGTAGTCCCTGGTAATAGAGCTGAATATACTGTGTTACGAGGAGGTGTAGAACAGTTTCAAAACAAGTTTTGTAACATCCCAACAGATGGCAGCATAAGGCTGCACGCTCAGTAACAGGGAGCATCGACTTTCATAAGTCAGTGTACCAAAAGGCATCGTCCTCTGTACATTGGGAACAGTGCAACTGGCATAACTACATCTGCTGTTTAATCATGGACAGCAATTAAGAAAAAAGGGTGAATCTAAAATTCTGTGTGAAACTAAGCAAATCTCCTACAGAGACATTTAACATGATTCGCCAAGTTTACAGCAATGAGTCGTTTGAGTTGTTTTGAGTGGCACGTGTTCTTCAAAAGTGGAAGAACATCACTGTAAGGTGACGAGGTATCAGGAAGACCTTTAACGTTATCAACTATCAAAAATGTTGAAACAATTTGGCAACTTGCGCATGATGATCTTTAAAGAACAATCAACAACATTGCTGCCATTGTTGGAACAGTCCAAGCAATCCTCATGTGTGATTTGTGATTTGTGCCGTGTTACCGCCAAGCTCGTTCCAGGATGCTGACCCAGGAGCAGAAGGAACATCACGTTGAAGTCTGCCAAGAACTCCGTCAGCATTCCATGGATGACCCATCCATCATTTCGAGGATCATTACTGGTGATAAAACTTGGGTCAATGACCCTGAGATGAAGCAACAATCTTCACAATGGAAGAAACAACATCTCCACACCAGGGTTTGACATTGGCACCCGCCCGCCAAATGCGGGTACAATTCGGCTGTGGCGGGTAATAACTTTAGTCTCACTAGCAACTTTGGCGGGTAGTTTATTCTTTGGTATGACAATATTTTTTTGTTGTAGTTTTCTCTAAAGTCATCCGATATAATAAACGCATTGCAACGTAATATTACAGTACGTGCATAAAATGCGCATTAATGTAATGAGGACATTTAATACCTCTCTCTACACATGTTCACACACTTTTACTTCCTTTTTGGTGTGTGTGTGTATCATTTTCTTAAAGGGCTATTGCTTCACAACAGGATGAGAATGTTTGGCCCTTTCTCATAAGTTATTTACTGATTATATATAAAAAAAGTAATCACTATTAAAATCTATTTAGATTTCATGTTGAACCATAGAAAATTCATCAATTGATTGAATTACCTTACACTATAAAGAGTCAACACTACAAGATAGACCAGAGTCCATTATCCTAACTCAGAATTCTGATATAATAATACATAATGAATAATAATACCTGATAATAGTACACATAATAACTAAAATGATAAATGTTCTGAGTTGCGGTATTTTTAATATCAGAATGAGTTCAGTTGTACTGAATCTGTTATATTTCGATTTCATGTGGTAAGAGGCTTGAATTTAAGTTCAATAAACAGGATATACTGTTCAAGAAAGAGCTTATTTACTTTTGTTTGTATCTACCGAGGCGGCATGGTGGTGTAGTGGTTAGCACTGTTGCCTTGCACCTCCAGGGTCCGGGTTCGATTCCCGGCCAGGCTCGATTCCCGTCTCTGTGTGCATGGAGTTTGCATGTTCTCCCCGTGCTTGGTGGGTTTCCTCCAGGTACTCCGGTTTCCTCCCACAGTCCAAAGACATGCAGATTAGGCTAAGTGGCGTTCCCAAATTGACCATAGTGTGTGTGTGGGTGTGCTCTGTGATAGATTGGCACACTGTCCAGGGTGTACCCTGATAGACTCCAGGTCCCCGTGACCCTAAATACAGGATAAAGCGATGAATGAATGAATGTATCTCCCAAATAATAATAAAATAAATAATTATTGAACCGCCAGCTCGCCTCCTGCATTCATGCCACGACCACGCCGACACACACCCAAGACGATTCGTGACAGGAGCTATCTTAACAGTACTGAATACTTGACTACTACTATAGTGATACAGTGTATGCTGTCATTTATAAGTAGATCTAACAAATATTAACGTATCATGGTGAAGAAAAAACTGTGATTTTCTGGTAACAAAATTGTGGCTAGTAAAAAGGCTGAATGGCTAGTGACTCCGGAAATCACATTGGCCAGTGAGCAAAAAAGTTAATGTCACCCTGCTCCACACCCGAAAAAAGGTAAGGCAGGTTACAGCTTGACCAGGTGCAGGCTCATTGTCTTTTTTCAACATTGTGCAAGGGTCAGACTGTCAAGTTGTACTGCTAGGTTTTAAGGCATCTGGGGGCTTGTAAAAAATCTTGAAACTTTTTGATACTCCCTTTGATACTTTGATACTCCTATAAGAGGTCAAATGCTAAACTCTGTGGTATTCTGGCCCATCAGCACCATATGACACCCCTGACTAAAAGCCTATTGGTGTCTATTATTTGCTGTTTGACAGAACATGTGATCATTTAGTGTGAAAGGATTTGTCAACTGTCAGAAATAGCTTTTCAGTTGTTCTCAAGGACATTTCATTCATTCATTGTAGGAATGTTTAATAGGGGTAAACACTAAGGTCAAACACACACACACACTTTAATTCTGACTAGTCACAATACCAGTTCAAGATATCTATAATCCAGTTTGGACTAGTCAAAATAGAGTTCAAGATATCTAAAAAGGACATTATAGATATCTTTAATTGAGGTGAGTTGAAGATATCTTGAATTGGAATTGTGACTAGTCAGAATTAAATTGTAGATGTCCTCATTGTGAAATGTGGATATCTACAACTGAGTTAAAGATATCTGTAAAGGGAAACTCCATAGAAGTGAATGGGAAAGTGACGTCATTCGTCCTAGTAAGAATGACGTTGTGGATATCTGGAATGACAATTACAGATATCTATAACTGAGTTTTGGATATCTGAAATGTTAATTTTGCCTAGGAAGACCTGAATTACGGATATCTGAAATACATATCCAGACTTGCCATTAAAATGTTAAAACGGCTTGCCATACACACACAAAACACTTACTGTACTCACACACACACACACAGACACACCTACTCTCACGCACACACACACACACACACACTAACCCGAACCCTTCCACCCCCCAAAAAACACACACATACAACGAGGAATTTTAGTGACGTTGTGGTACAAATTAGAAACAAAGTGCCGCCTTGCAGTAAAGCAGCGCACAGAGCAGCACGAGAGAGAGAGAGAGAGAGAAGCTCAGCCGCGTCCAGCCGCATACAGTAATCACACCACAGACACCGAACCATGGGTGAGTTCACAAACTTTAACAATTTTACATTTTTTCTTTTTTAGATATTTGAACGTCTTTCACCAGACTATAGTTTAACTAACATGCTGCTCATTTGCAATTAATATACAGTACAGTCATATAAAGCTTAAATAATTTGATTCTTAGTTTCATCTTCAACGTAAAATGTGCAATACACTATTTACAGTACAGCATGCTCCATGCTGCTGAAGTGCAAGAGTCCATCACAATTTAGTCATTTTACTGATTAACGAAGGCAATTAAACCTGCTAATAGTCGATCTCTCCCGGTGTCTTTGCGACTTGGGAAATTCATGCACACACGACTACGTAAATCTGGCCTCCCTTGTCTCTGCTCCTAAGGCATTTCATGCTCAGTCCCCAGGAGAATGTGTTGCTGTTAATAGGAACAGTTAAATAATGCTCTGACCAGAGCGCACCATGCCTTATTCCCATAGTTCTGCTCTACATGATCTGGCATCCTTAAGTTGTAATAAAATATTTTTTAAGAGCAAACACCAGACAAAAACCTGTGACTTGGATGGCTTGCATTTAGTAATAAACCTCAACTTTAGTGGGAGCAAGTGCTTTCAGGTAAGGTTGAAATCAGGGATTAATTGCATGGCAATATTAATAAGTTGGCCATGTCTAGGAGTAAAAAAAACAAAATACTAATGTTGGATATGATTAAATGTAAAATATGTTTACCCCTAATAAAAATTCATGATTTTTTTTTTTGTAAAAGAAAAAAAAAAAGAAGGACAGTGGTTACGGCTCTGCCTTGCTGATCGGAAGGTGAGTGGTTCAAGCCCCAGCTTCGCCAGGTTGCTGCTGTTGGGCCCTGGAGCAAGGCCCTTAACTCTGTCTGCTCCAGGGGTGCCGTATAATGGCTGACCCTGTTCTCTGAGCCCAGTTTACTAATAAAAGCTGGGATACAGTATGCGAATAATAAAAAAATAAATCAGTGTGCAGAAATGTATATGTGATTAATAAAATCTTAACTTGAACAAATTTGAAAATAACTTAAAAAATATTGAAAAGTTGTGCTCTATCTGGGGACATTTGGTTCCTGAGGATAACCAGCTGTGGACAATGAAAAGCAATTTGGAAGGGTTGATTAGTAACCTTTCACCCTAAATGGTCACATTCCACAGCAGATAATAAAAGCCAAGAGGCTTTTTGTCAGGGGTGTCATTTTACAATGCTGATGGGCCAGTTTAGCATTAACATACCATATTCATCTCATTTACCAGAGGCAAATTTGGTGTATTAAGGCCCAGAGGCACCCACATTTACTGTACTTACAGTGCTCAGTGCTTCATAAGCTACTTACTACAGCAAAGAACTTCACTGTAATACTGTAATTATTATTAAAGCCTATCCACCACATGGCTAAATTAAGTTCTGCAGCTGACTGCTTTGTAACCTCCGGAGACCTAAACTCTACTGTTGTGTACACTGCATCTCTTCACTGTTTCTCTTTATTAATGCCTGATAATTATGAACTTACTCAGTGTCTTTAAACAGAAAAAATATTTTGCTAAATAATTATAACAAACAGTCTTCATGTAAAAATTATTCAAGAACATATAGACACTGCAGTCTATAGTTTGGAGAAAACCTCATGTCCTCATACAAGGACATTCTGTTCTTAAGAGTTTAATGTGTCATAGTCAGATATTTATTTGTTGCCAATGGATAAATAACCTGCAAATGGGAGTAAAGTGAATGACAGAGACCTATTATATATTGGTTCAACATGCAGCAAATTGCACTGATCTAAACCCAAATGGAAAACTACATAAATTATTCTTTAACTTTTCCAGAAGCAGAAAATGACAGTCTTAAAGGTTAATTTTCTTTTGGAATTAAACAAATCATTATCCTAATACCGCTTTGGTGTTACACCTCTTAGTGATTATACCTCTGTTTTACATCAGATTTGTCCACACTGACACATACTATTTTAAGAGCTAGAATCTTTGTTTGTATATTCCTGTGAACTATGATGAGGTATGACAACTGACATGCACACACACACTCACTAATTTATAAAAGAAGAATCACAAAAATATAATAATCCATAACAATATTTCATAAACATGACTTTCGTAGGCAGAACTCATCAAACAGCACAATGTTTTTCTTTGTTCATCCAGGTCTGATTGGTTTAAGGACATCCAGACCTGATTGGTTTAAGGACATCCAGATGTTATCCTTAATAAAGCAATTTTACTACTTCATGGCCTAAAGGTGGAAGACAGTGTCTACACAATTTATTTAATTAGCCAAATTTTCCTCGGAATGTTAGTATTGCTTCCTTAATACAAATAATGAGCTTGTTTCATAGGCTGCTGCAGATGTTTTTTTAAAAACACAAAGTGTAGTACAAAGAATATTTCACCAAATAATTCAATTACATTTTACTTACTTAGATGAAGACACAGCCATTCTGCTTAATTATTTATTTATTTTTTTTTTACGGAAACTGGGCGAATATATTTTCCTCTCTGCAGTTATTCGAACACCATATGAGAATCAGGAAACAGGAAAGGGAATGTCTTCAGCACCTCAATTGTGTTTTCACTCTCTATTCTCTTGAATGTACTACACCACCCAGTACTTCGTCTATCATTTCTCACTGCACTTAAACTATCGTCATTCCTTATTCTGTTAAAACTATGTGAGATATAATTTAACTAGAGGCCAAAGCATTGTATCTATAAAGTGTTGAAAATGAACAGCACACCATCAGATCAACAAGCTGACAACTTGCTGTTTTCATTTGTTAAGTATACTACTTATACTGTACTGTGGCTTTAGTTCACATTTTTAAGGATTTAAAGATTTGATTTATTTAAATGGAATAGTAGGTTCACATGTCTGGGCCGCAGACTGATTTTTTTTCCTTTCTACGTTTCATTAATTCATCTTTTTTCATCTCCGACTTCTCAGCTCTTGACATTGAAACTTGGGACCTTGCATGTGAGTTCAATAACATAAGCCACCGCACAGAGCTGAATGGCACCGATCACCTGATAGTGAGGAGAGGACAGCCATTCACAATCAACCTGAACCTTCGCTCTGGTTCCTACGAGCCTGGAGTCCATCAGCTTCACATCACAGCAGAGACAGGTACTATTTCTTAAATGCTGCTAGACTAGTAAGTGGGGTGTTGTCATGTGGGTGGTTCCCAACCTTTCACTTTTTTAGGGAGATGTAGTGTTTACTCTAAGCAAAGTTCAGACATGTTACAGTACCTTGTTTATATCAAACCCTGAACTGAGGCTAAATAAGGTCAGTGTATAAAACTAATGTTCAGGCAGTACCTTTGGCCATAATCCCTGAGTTCCACTTCAGATAAAAGCTGTCAGTGAGAATGTGAGACCGGCTTACAGATATCAGGCTGAAGAAAGACAGTTAAGGAGAAATCCAAACAAAAAACTGAAACAGAAGAATAACAAAATAATTTGATTACACATGCAAATATTTAAAGAAGAGTGCATGAGGGGCATTCAAGTCAAACTGAGACTTTTGATTGTGCAGAAAAAACTGCCTTTATTTTTATATATAATTCCCTGCTATACTAATGCACTTATTTCAGCATTTCACTAGTTTTGGATACCATTCAGGTAAAAAGCTTTTTTCAGTAGGCTCTTCATGGCTGAAACTTGGGCTTTCCAGGAACTTCTTTAATGACTCAAACATGAAAATCCCTTGGAACGAGGTAAGGACTGTACAGAGGATGTTGCAATAACTCCAAGCCAAGTTCCTGTAATGTGCACATTGTGTTTGTTAATGATTGTGTATATAGTTCTCACAGACAGAAGTGTCTGTTCTGCATGTTGGAGACAAATTATTGTTTTTTTGAAGATCAGCTGTTCCAATGTTATCGGGAACGACCGCAGTAGGTCCCAGAGCCATCTCGGCCGTGATCATCATTCACAGACGATTGGCTTTCTTTTAAACGTTTGCACCATTGAAATGCTTTACTGCAGCTACTGTAAGAGTCTGATCACTGTACTGTCCTTGGCGTCATCTGCAAATGCTGTAATCTGTTTTATGCCTTCATCAGAAATTTCATCACAAGTCCCGGTTTGACTTGAACATGTATCTTGGAGTGGTCTGTGTAACTTTTTATTTAGTATCTAATATTATAATAAACAATAGATTAATTACTTTTATAAAGAGATTTTATCCGCAAAAACCAGTGGGGCTGAAAACTTTCTTCCTGACGAAACAGATGTCTGACCTTGCTTGCTTGGAATGAAAACCTACAGTTACTTTGTCTCTTTTTGGTTATTGTGACAACTCTGATTTGCACTGTTTTTACTATGTTTTACTATATCTGCACTATCACCAGAGTTGACTAACTCCAGTCCTCATGTATCTGCTTCTCACGCTTTTCATTCCCACCTATTTCCAGTAGGAAGACAGTCAAGAATATTATGGCCATATTGTAATTAGTAAAATGCTTTATTTATAAATAAAACCAAAAGAGAATTCAACTCATTTTTAATCAGAATGAGCATAATATTATAAAGAGGTCACGTCAGAAATATCCAGTGCCTTCTGTAGAACAGTAAAGTCACTCAACGGTTGCAACACAGGAAACAAAAGGAAAGCATTTGGTCAGTGATAACCACGTTATCAGGGAAGAACTGTATATCGGGTATAGGCATATTTACATCCTTTCAAAAAATATAGTGCTTTTATGTCACCATCAGTTAGATATATGCATCGACATTGATTGCTTTGCCTAATTTTGTGTTTAGCTAAGGGGGTTCGCCTACAGTAGCTACAGTATAGCTGAACATTTGTCCTAATCTTGATTACCTTGACCAAAAAAGTACACTTCAAGTATATTTTGTTTATTTCCCAACTTTACGTAGTAAGTATATGAATATTGGTGTGCTAATAGACTACATATAAGCATACTATTACTTTGTGTGCACTATTTCACATGCTCGCATTTTTTTAGTTACCCTTGAGTTACACTTTAGCACACTTGAATAAGCCTATTTTTGGTAAGAGTAAAGCAGCTTACCAATTTATGTATAGCTACTGTACTTAGATCTTACTTCATGACAGCTTTAAAGCTTTAACAGCTTCATAGCATTGCATGAAATGAATATCCCATATGCATGTGCAAAAAGAACAAGAGCTTCTCTCCTGCTCCAACAGTTTAAAGGAGCAATTTCCTGGCATGGTTCCCAGTTACAGATTCCAGTGTGTATTCATTAGATGGTCTTCTAAGGCATGGGTCACACATCCTGAGTTCCTAAAGACTCCCGGTGTCCTGTTTCTATGCCTTTATCTTAGTAATTACACACACACACACACACACACACACACACACACACACACACACACACACACACACACACACACACACACACACACACACACACACACACACACACACAGTTCTGCTTATGGTATTTGTTATGGAATTATGGGGAGGATTGTTACTGAAAAATGTGACCATTATTGGTTAGAAATGCTTTGATAAGTACAATTTGGCAATCATTTCCAAATAAGCTAGTTATTGTTTTGTTAGTTTCGTCAGTTTTCCTAATTCTATAAATGTTTATATCAATGAATCTATGTTTATGGTTTCTTTATCATTTCTGAAGGGCCAAGTCCTGTGGAGGAACATGGTACTAAGGCTGTTTTTGGTCTGAGTGATAATACTGATGATACTCAGTGGAGCGCGGCAGTAACCAGTCCCCCTGCGGACGTTGTCACTTTGTCCATCTGTTCTGCCCCTGATGCACCAATCGGCCGCTACACCATAACTTTGGACAGCAGAATTCGGTTTGAATTGATACTCCTGTTCAACCCCTGGTGCCCTCGTGAGTGAAAATGTAGCACAGACACACAAAAAAGAAGCCTTTAAATCATTATCCTTGTGTACAAACACAGAAACACAGAACAAATGCAATTTATTATTTATTCTGTCAACAAGCCACACACAAACCCCATAGCACACATTCCGTAATAACATATTTTATATGTTCAGTTTCCATTAAGGCTAGCTGTTGTTTCTATCAGAAATCCATTAACTGTGTTGTGTTTCATTATTTGCTGAACAGGAGATGTGGTGTACATGAACACTGAGAAGGACCTGGAAGAATATGTTTTGGCTCAGGACGGGATCATCTTCAGAGGAGACGCCAAATATCCAGTGCCTTTAGCATGGGATTTTGGCCAGGTGCTGAAACACACACACACACACACACACGCACGCACGCACGCACGCACGCAAATGGAGTTTGTGTTAGTTATCACCTCCTTCTACATACACTCCAACTTTTGGACACGAGCCAAAAATAACTCTCACTTCACCTCCTTAAAAAGATTTGGCTTGCAACCTAAAAAAGAGAGATGATGTAGAGACTTACAGGGAAAGGACATCATGGTACAGAATATTTTCAGCGAATTCAACGCTGATAGGAGAATTAATTCATCATGAGCCCACATATTTCACACATTCTCCCCATGACTCTTTGGGTTACTCTAAATATGTTGGCATCTTCCCAACTGCAAAAACCTGCCTCTATGTATGTGTGTGTGTGGGTGTGTGTGTGTGTGTGTGTGTGTGTGTGTGAGACCTTGACAAGGACAAAGTAATGGCAGAAGACACACAGGAAACTGAGATTAGAATGTATGTATTTTCTAAGAGATTTTAATATGGTACATTATTATCATTAAAGAAAAAACAGTATGCACATTCTTAGCAAGGTCACAATAATTCACCAGATTAGGCAATCCTTGCAAAATCTAGACCTACAGTATGAACCCCATTCTTCCAAAATATATTCCCTGGTGTCTTATTAATAATAATACTATTGGTATAAAAGATTCCAGGTGCTGATTTGATTCACAACAAAACAAAGCCACTTTTTCTCAATTAATTTGTCATTTTACTGTATGTAATGTCTTTCTAACTCCATACAAGGTCTGGGTTATGGTCATGGCATGATATAATTAGTGTTAATGTAAAAAAAAAAAAAAAACCTGCATGATTGAAACCACATGGGGATTCTAAAACTCATAGTAGACAAACATTATATGATAAACATTGGCATAGTTTTCACATTACTATTTCTGTAACAAACCTTCCTAAGTAGGGTATTAATACTGTCTGGTTTATGCTTTTCTGTAATTCTTAGTTTGAAGAAGGCATTCTGGATGTGTGTCTAAAAATTTTGGATGTCAACCCTAAGTGCCAGAAGGACCATGGGAAAGATTGTTCTGGCCGCCGAAACCCTATCTATGTTTCTCGAGTGCTTAGTGCTATGGTGAGAATTAAAATTCTACAACATTGCTCACTATACTATTCTATGTACAGTACTAATATACTGTTAACAACTTTTGAAGATTCTGCAATGCCTACGTACATGCACACACCTTTACACACAAATATGCACTCGTAGGTGAACAGTAATGACAGAGATAATGGGGTCCTGGAAGGCTGCTGGAAGCAAACCTTTGATGGTGGAGTCAATCCCATGTCATGGAGAGGAAGTGTGAATATTCTCAAGACATGGAACTCTACTTCATGTCTGCCTGTTCGTTATGGACAGTGCTGGGTGTTCGCTGCTGTTGCCTGCACTGGTAAAAATTCTTTTTTCATTTTCATTTTTTACTATATTTCTTGCAGTAAGCCTGACTTCATTAAATCTGGTGTTAAAATGTGCATTACAGCATAGCACTTTTGGGAGAATCATTTAAAATGTCTATAATAGAACATAAAATGCATAAGAAATTTCACTTGTCTGCATGAATAAATAAAGCCGCATGTCTTGGGCATTTGTCCTCAGTGTCTCGAGCTTTGGGTATCCCCTGCAGAGTGGTGACAAACTATCTCTCAGCCCATGACACCAACAGCAACCTGGTGATTGAGCGCTATGTGGATGAAAACGGCCAGCTGCTGAACACCAACAGAGACATGATCTGGTAATAACAGATCACATCTTTTCTAATTATCCTTACTAATAAACATTTGGCCACACTGCTCTTTTGAGCTCTGTGTGTGTGTGTGTGTGTGTGTGTGTGTGTGTGTGTGTGTGTGTGTGTGTGTGTGTGTGTGTGTGTGTGTGTGTGTGTGTGTGTGTGTGTGTGTGTGTGAACACTCTTACTTTAACTATTAATCAGTCAGCTTTTCTTTTTTTTCCTGTGAAGTTGTTGGCTCAGCTATTTCCTTTCAGGTTTTTAGACAGTTTTTTGGACAGTTCATAACCCAATTCCAGTTAAATCACAAATCGTCTTAGTTTTTTATTTTTATTTTTTTATGAAAATCATTTAAACCATTTCTGAAACACTACACTTTTTGGCCAGGCATGAGTAATGAATAATGCTACAGTAGTTAATTTATTATAAAATTTTACAATATTTCTGTTATTTATTTTCACTATGCCACTGAGGTGCATGACTGCTTTATACATACAGTAATAGGTTAAAGTGTAGCCTGTGCTTTGCTTTTAAACTGGAGCCTGTGTAACTGTTCAGGTATAAGTGTAACATTAGTATATGTAAAATTTTTAATTTTTGTAAAAAAAAAAATTTTTTTTGTGTGGGCTTTAGGATTGTTCCTACTGTATGCAGACGTACAGTACAGTACATACTGTAAATGCAATGGTGCATGCTTGTGAATAGTCCTATTTGTATGAATAGTGTTGTGTTCTTTCCTTCACAAGCCCTATTGAGAAAGCCTTGACATTTGGGCAGCACTGACTGGCCAGTTATTTTTAGAAAAGGGAGGTATACTGTATTTAATGAACACATCATCCTAGTTGTACTGCATTTATATAAAAGTTTCTGTGTTAAAAAAAAAAGAAACATTTCTTTGTAATTTATGTGAAATTTAATTTACAATTTACTGTAAAACTTTACAGTTTACAATAAACATTCAACAGTCTAGAACACTCAGAGATCTGAAAAGTGCAAAATATTTTTTATATATGAATTATTTCTGCTAAATGACTAAATGTAAATATTAAGTGATTCTTTTTGAAATCAAGTGTGTATTTTTTTTTTTTTCATTTAGGAACTACCATTGCTGGCTGGAGAGCTGGATGGCTCGTTCTGATTTGAAAGCAGGCTTTGATGGCTGGCAGGCCAGTGACCCAACACCCCAGGAGAAGAGTGATGGTATGGACACTACAGTATTATCATTTACATATATTAGATTATTAGATATACTATATTATATACACAGTACAGTACAGTAGATTATGCAGAGGATATTATATATATATATATATATATATATATATATATATATATATATATATATATATATATATATATATATATATATATATATATATTTATATTTATATATTATAAATAAGATAAAAAAGTAATATATCACAGTGGTGTAAAATTCCATATTTTTTTCGGACTCAATTAGGGGTGTTCTGCTGTGGGCCAGTCCCAGTGAAAGCTATTAAGGAGGGAGAAATCACGTGTAAGTATGATGCTCCGTTTGTGTTCTCGGAGGTAAATGCAGATGTGGAGACCTTCCTAAAGTACAAGGATGGCAGCACAAAAAAGGTTATCAGTACTACTAGTGTCGGCCAGAAAATCAGCACTAAGAGTGTTGGAAATGATGAGCGCGAGGACATCACACACCTTTACAAGTACCCAGAAGGTAATGTATATACACCTCTACTCCTGGTCATCATCATTTATATTTCTAGTACGAATTGTGCAATCTGTTAGGGAAACAAATGCCAACATTAAAGCCCAAAATTACTGAAATTTCTCTGACATTTTTTAATTTATATTAATTAAAATGTAAACATCACTTTAGCAACTAGTCAAGTCAAGTCAAGGTTTTTATTGTCATTCCATATACAGTTCAGTACACAGTGAAACGAAACAAGGTGCTACTGTACATACATGCAACAGCATAAATTAACAACATAACTCCCATCGAAACCAACTAGCCAACTAAGAGACCTAATTAGCTGACTAGCTCAGATATGACAGATTTACCCTTTTTTAATTTTTAAGTTAACCTAAAATTACGTCTATACAAAAAAGAGACAACAATAGACAACAGACAACAAAGTGTACATGGAAATGTGCAAACAAAGAGCTACAGAGTGACAAACACAACAACGTAACACACTTCAGTACTTTTGTAGTAATGAGGTATGACTTGAGGTAGTGGGAGGAGAAACAGTAAACATTTGACATTCCTGAGTAGCAGCAATGATTAAAAAATACTTTGTGCAAAAAATAGCAAAATATAAATATTGTGCAATATAGTGCAAAAAGAGAAGATCAAATAGGTTGGTATGAACAAATTGTGAGATGGTTGTAGATCTGAGTGTTTGTGCATGTGTTTGTTTATCAGTTCAGTCCTGATGTTATTTAGATCGTCTGAGTGATTTGTGTGTGTGTGTGTGTGTGTGTGTGTGTGTGTGTGTGTGTGTGTGTGTGTGTGTGTGTGTGTGTGTGTTTTATCAGTCCAGTCGCTTTGTATTGAGATAAATGACTTGTGGGTAAAAACTGTTTCATAGTCTGGTGTGTGTGAGTGCCCGAATGCTTCGGGACCTTTTTCCAGATGGCAAGAGGGTGAAGAGTGAGTCAGAGGGGTGTGTCCGATTGTCCCTCTATAGAAGGTGGTGAGGATTGGTGGTGGAAGCTGGGCCCCCTCAGCCTTCTTAGATAGAAAAGACGTTGGTGGGCTTTCTTGTGCAGAGAGCTGGTGCTGAGGGATCAGGTGAGGTTATCATCCAGGGGGACACCCAGGAATTTTGTGCTCTTGGCAATCTCCACAGAGAAGCTGTCGATGTTGAGCAGAGAGTGATTGCTCCATGTCTTCCTGAAGTCAACAACCATCTCTTTTGTCTTATTGACATTCAGAGACAGGTTGGGGTCCTTACAACAGTCCGTTAGTCTGCTGACTCATCATTCTTGCTGATGAGACCCACCATGGGCGTGTCATTAGCAGGCGTGATGATTTGATTGGAGCTGTGTGTCGGTACACAATCATGAGTCAGCAGTGTGAACAGCAGGGGACTGAGCACACAGCCCTGGGGGGCCCCAGTGCTCATTGTGTGGGTGCTGGATGTGCAGTTCCCGATCCGCACTGACTGGGGCCTTTCGGTCAGAAAGTCCAGGATCCAGTTAGAGAGGGAGGTGTTCAGGCCCAACAGGCTCAGCTTCCCGATCAAGTGTTGGGGAATGATTGTATTGAATGCAGAACTGAAATCTATGTACAGCATTCTAACTTAAGTGTCCCGTCAAGGTGTGTCAGTGCCAGATGGAGTGTGGTGGAGATGGCGCCATCCGTCAAATGGTTTTAATGATACGCAAACTGCAGTGGGTCCAGTGAGAGGGGCAGCAGGGTCTTGATGTGACTCATGACGAGCTGCTCGAAGCACTTCATGATGATGGGTGTGAGTGCAACAGGGCGGTAGTCATTGAGACAAGGCATATGGGAACGACGGCGCTGCTCAGAGAGATGTCGAAGATGTCTGTAAGAACATCTGCCAGATGTTTTTTCTGCACATTCTCTGAGCACTTTGCCTGGGATGTCGTCTGGTCCAGCAGCTTTACGTGGGTTGACTCTGCGTAGAGTTTTCCTCACATCAGCTGTTGTGAGACACAGCACCTGGTCTTTCAGAGGGGTGGTACCGTCACAGACAGGTGATGATGTCCTGTAGTTGGTGATGGCTTGTATGCCCTGCCGCTGTACTTAAAGTTGTTGAGGATATAGACTATAGTATATTGCATTTCCTAAACTGATAAAAAACACACATCTAGGGTTCATTGGATAGATATAGCTTGTTACTGAACTTTCCTGGGCTGTTGCTTTTAATCCTCTTGGATAGACAAGCACTTTGTTTTAGAACCTCAAGGGACATACTGAAAAAAGTTTATGATTCTATATTTACTTGTTGTAACCCTGACATTTTACCTGCTTTAATGTCTTCCTGACAACACAGGCACTGCTGAGGAACGAGAGGCATTTAAAAAAGCCAACCACCAAAACAAACTTCTCAAACTGCAGGAAAACACTGGCCTACATGTCACCATCAAGGTCGCCACCGAGATGAGGAAGGGCTGTGACTTTGATGTCTTTGCCTTGGTATCCAACCAGACATCAGTGGTAAAAAAGTGTCGTCTGGTGTTTGCTTCACGTGCCATGTCCTATGATGGAGTTGTTGGGCAAGAATGTGGCTTTAAAGACCTACTCAATGTCGAGTTACAACCTGGAGGAGGTGCGTGTGCGTGTGTGTGTGTTTGCACTTGTGTGAGTGCCTGAACAAAGAAAAGCTCTGCCTTCTTTCTTTCTTTCTTTCTTTCTTTCTAATAATAACAATTATCAACTGTTGTCAATTGTTTATTTTAGCCAATTTGCAGCACCTTAGATTAGAGCCTACACATATGCTTCACACAGTTCATGGAGCAGATGCATCTCACCATTTACAGTTTACACTTTTCAGAGATTATTGAAAATTTTTATGCAAAATGTAGAAAATAATAAGAAAAAAGAAAGACCATAGAATTAGAAAGTGTGAAAAAACCTTTGACTGGTAGTGTACAGTATGTGGTATGGTGGTATGGTATTTTCACGGTAAAGTATGTAATCGATATGTGTGCTTGTGTGTATGTGTGTGTTCTAGAGAGGAAGGTCCCACTGAGGCTGAACTACAGTAAATACTGCAATGCAATAACCCCTGACAACCTGATCCGCCTGGGTGCTCTGCTGATTGACTACAGCACCAGAGAAGGCATTCTGGCTATGCGCAATATTATCCTTGAAAACCCAGATATCAAGATAAAGGTACAGGGAGAAAAAAAAAACAAGAAGCTGGTGACAACTGTTTATACTGTAGCTGCTATAACATAAATGACAACACAACATTAAATCTAACCATAACATTTTTAAAAAGATATTGCAGTGTCATAAAGTAGGAGGACTAAAACTCCACCTAAAATGCTACAGTACTACAATATGGGGCACACACATATGGAAAAGTGTTCTTGTTACCACTGCGAAGTGACAAGGTCATATATTATTCTCCTTAAAACACAGCAGCATGTTAAAGATAATTTTAACCATTTATAGTTACATGTAACATTTCGAACTTTTATGAGACCAATTATCACATACTGTATGCATTTACAGTATGTTCCTGTGGCTGTAAACAACTGTTCAATCACAGACCTCTCTTAATTTAGAAAAAATACTTTGTCTTAAAGATGTGCCTCTGGTGGAAAACGTCATGACTCCTTTCATACAGTAAATGTTAAACCAACATCTCATAACAAAAAGCCCCAACATATCCATCATGTTCTCTTTGTTAAACAACAACTTATTATCACATGTTTGATATTAGACTTATTGTAGGTTATTTGGAGCAGTCCATGTGACTTATCTGTAACAACAGAAACAAAATGTATTAGAAAGCACACATTCATTTAAACATGTGGTTTGAATTACAATCATGAGATTTAAGATTTTTTTTAATTAAGATTACAATATTGTATACTTAATTATCATATGTATGATTTTGTGCCTTAGATCCTGGGAGAACCCAAAGAGAACCGCCAGCTGGCTGCAGAAATCACGGTGAAGAACCCACTGCCAGAGACTTTGGAAGCATGCTGCTTCAGCATCGAGGGAGCCAACCTCACTGGAGGCAAGACCATCACTGAGAGGTGCGTTACATTAAGCAGACATTATCTGTGTTAATGACTTTGTGTTTGTGCATGGATCATTTCACACCATGAGCTGTGGTCCGAGGTATTAAAACATAACATCACAATAACCTGGTGGTTTATAAAATAACTAGGGTTGTTCCGATTCCGATACTGGTATCGGAAATGATACCGATACCACAAAAAAATCTGGCATCGGAATCGGCGAGTATTTGAGTCCATGTACCGATCCGATACCATTTTCCTAAACATAACCTATTTATGCTCGCTAGCTTTGCTAGCTTAGCTTACTTACAGAGTGTCACGGCGTGCGCCTGTGATGGGCGTGCGCCCAAATTGATATCGCTCCTTGCTCACTAGTTAGGCGGCCTCCCCCCCCCTTTAGGTATGTGAAGGAGCAGGGCCGCAGAATCAGGCAACAGCCCATGAGCTATCGTCGCTAATGATCCCGGCGCTATAAAACACAGTGGGGGAGTGTAGCTCGGGGTCTGACTGTTGGGAAGCTGGACTTTGTGACGCAGTGGATTTTATGAGAGACAGTGGCACAAGAGCGAGGCGATGTGATGCGCCCCAGAGACTTTAAAAAGGGGGGCGCCTTTGATCTCCGCGAGAGAAGCGCGTGAACGAGCTGCGCGAGCTCCCGCGGCACCTTCACTTCCGCGTACAGCCCGCCTTCGCATCGCTTCCGCCGAAGTGGAAAAGGCCGCAGAGAGCCTTTAACCCTTTCCTTCCCCATTTTTCTAAATAAATTACCCTTTTTCCTGTAAGACATCGCCTCGTGTCCGTGTTTCATGGTGTCGCCCGTGCACTTAGGGTCGAACCCGTTACACAGGGCTATAGTAGTATTTTACTTAAAAAAGAAATGATATATATATCATAGCACTTTGTTTTAATAAATCAAGGCTGTCTGCAGACAAGGCAGACGGCACAGTTTTTCCATTAGCATACTCATTTAAAGCACATTTGCCAATATTAAACTCTGGTCTGGCAGCATTTGTTTTGAAACCCCTAAAATATTTGATTTACTGTTAATCTGCTAATCTAGTTTAGTGATGTATGATGTGAGACTAAATATTAAGAGACAAGAAAAATGTTTGCAGCTGAAGTTTGATAAGAAAGATTATGTGTGTAATATAATCCAAAGTGATTTTCTAAACACTGCAAGGCTCATGATGTTAGAAAGTATAAATGCTTAGTAAGTTAATCTTAGTGGATCAAGAAACTGTTGCGGTACAAAGAACTAAAGATCTTGTCACATGATGCATGTTGGCCATATGCTGGTCTCTTGGTACATCAAACACTTGATTGCAGATGTCTATCTCTGGTTAGGAGATTACACTAGATTGTTAAAGGTTCTGATTTGTAAACTGCTTATTTATGCCAAACTCCATGCACCCTGCCTGAGAAACACTACAATAGCTGATAAACCACAATACATGTACTAGACTCACATTTCTAGGATATTTCTCTGTTACATTACATATAATTCAATCAATGTATAGTATTGAACATTTACCTTAAATACCAGTTACATTAAATTGTGATGAAACATGAGTGTGATATCTAATTATTATTAAAAAAATATTTTTTCAGTATTTCAACCAATATTGGACCTGGACAAGAAGGCAAGGTCAAAATCTACTTCACACCCACCCATTATGGCTTGCGCAAACTGCTGGTGGATTTTAACAGTGACAAACTTGGTCCAGTAAAAGGGTTCAGGAATGTTATCATCGGCAAATAATGGCTTTTTGACTTCAGCGATGCTTCAGTGCGAACCTAGTGAAAATAGCACACATTGTAGATCAAGAATGTTACATGCCTAAGGTCATTTCTGGCACTTCTATAAGTTTGTGTTAATGAGTACACTAAAAGCATTTTTTATCAGTTCATTTTTATAAGATTCTATAAGATTATGATCTATAAGATCAAAGATTTTAATAGATTTTATATGTATTTCCATTTTAACATCTAAGGATGAGACGCATCCAAAGATGTATGTCATTATTAACCAGCATTTAAATCTGCAGCAGTTTTGTTTGAAATTAATTGAGACAATCTTTAAAATATTTGAGGAAATAAGGGATGTTTTTATCTTTTTTCCTTATATGTTCTTACACAAGGATGTGCCTCATCTACAGTATACTACATTACTTAGAGGAGGAAACAGGTTGAACAGTGTAAATTCTCTTTTTCCGCAGATGTCTTTGTGTGTGTGTGTCGTTCATGGCTAACTCAGTATGACGTCAATGTAACAATATGGTTTATATACTGTATCATTTATAGGATTTTTTTTACTGCAATTATTCTTTAAACATGCTGCTTTCTGTAACTGCCTTAAAAGTGAAGAAGTCTATTTCTTCAGCTTTAAATCTAACTTTATTTTAGAGCTCCCTCGATTCCTGGCTATGAAGGTGAATAGGGTGATATAAGAAGGCCAAGTACTAACTGTCACAGTGGAACAGTATATACAAAAGATATTTTAATAATTTCTATAAAGACACATACAATTCAGTTAGGGTGCAACATTTACATTATTGGTTAATGCATGTTTTTTTGTAAAACAGCTACTCTGTATTAAAGTCTTATAATGTTGTGAAATGTGTGTCCAATCACTCTTTATTGAATTATACTTTCAGTTATATACAGTATATGAACATACATATGATGGGTTTTCTCCGGGTTTCTCCCACAGACCATAGACATGCAATGTAGACTGATGGGGTTTTCCAAATAGCCCATAATGTGTGATTGGGTGTGTTATTGTGTTTGTTATTACAGGGTGTACCCTGCCTTGTACCCCAAATTTCCTGTCCCAGACCCCATGTGTTCATACAGAGGATAAGCGTTATTGATAATGGATGGACAGAGTTTTAAGACACTATAGTACTGTATACCTCAGCCTTGTTCTCTTTTTTTCCAGACTAAGTTAAACCATATTGTCACAAATTGATGAAAAACTTGAACAATATACTTATTTGGTATATGTATATATTACTTTCACATAATTGAAGTTTAAGTACTCTTATTTAAGTACACATACAGTACTTAAATACACTTCCAAGAGAAAAAAAACTGTACTTTTTATTCTATATATTTTATTTTGACCTTAGTATTACTATGCGGTCGAAACTATGAAGGTCTCTCTCTCATCTTGTCAGTGACTGCATGCAATACATATTGTAAATGGACTCTACTCTGCATCAAATTAAAACCTCAAGAATAGTGCAAAATGATACTGGCCATAACCCTTTCTATCCCTCTCTGTCTAGACAGTGCTATAGCTACCCATGAGCAGTCCTGGCACAACCTCAGTTAAATATATATTTTTTAATTTTAAGTAAAATTTTAATATGCTGAAGTATGAAATGAGGCATCTCTTTTGCTTCCTTAAAAGGAATGAACTCCAAATTTAACTTTTCTTTTTTTAAATTCCAGTTAATCCTAGCACTGATTCCAGTACCTAACACAATAAAATCAAGGAAAATATGGTTTTAAAGCAAACAATCAAATAAATGTAAGAATTTAAAATATGGAATTATGGGATTTTTTACTCTGTTAAAGTTATTTAGATCATTTTTTTTTTGCAGTCGAGTACATTTCTTGGCTGTATAATTACATTTTTAATCAAGTATGATTTTTGGCAAAGTATACTAGTTAATTCTCTATCTACCCTTGTTTTAGGTACTGATTATATTGTTGTAATGGTTAGAAATTATCTGTTGATGAAACATTTTTCTTGTGTAAAAAATATAATAATTATTTTTAGAGAAGAATTTGGGGAAACTAGGTCTAGTGGTAGATTATGTTCTAAAAACAGCCCATTGAAGTCATTGTTAAATCTAACTGAGAATGAAATAAAAATTTGGCATAGTCAGTGTATATTTGGGCCGTCAATGCTGATGGACTCAAACAGCTAGGTTTACACAAGTGTCTGGTATTGACAGTCAAACAGTGCAGTGTCGTTTTTTAATATAATTTGGTGGTGTACGATTTATTCAAAGGGCAGCAATGGTTTAAATGGTTTTCTTGTTTATTTTATTTTGTTTGTTTTTACGTTGATTTTCAGCTGCTTTGATTTGTACTTACCCTTACTCTGTAGAAACATGTGTTTCCTGCAGTTGGTAAACTGTGTTCAGTTAAACTTTTTTATCTAATCTTCATCTTCTATACCGCTTTATCCTGTATTTAGGGTTGCGGGGACCTGGAGCCTATCCCAGGAGACTCTGGGCACGAGGCAGGGTACACCCTGGACAGCGTGCCAATCCATCGAAGAGCACACACACACACACACACACACACACTCATTCACACACTATGGTCAATTTGGGAACGCCAATTAGCCTAATCTGCATGTCTTTGGACTGTGGGACGAAACCGGAGTTTTATTTAATCTATTAGATTAATTTTAGCTACTGTACAACACTACCACCATCAACAAAACAACTGCATGTCAAGAAAAGAAAACTTAAGTAAATCAACAGACCCAAGCAATTGATGTTTACCTTTAAATTTTTCCTCACTGTTTCTGTTAATTATTCAATTCAATTCAATTTTATTTGTATAGCGCTTTTAACAATTGTCATTGTCTCAATCAAAAGAATTATTTAACTAATTCTCAAGAATTAATTATCATCTTTAATTAAGGAACTTGATCAATGTCTTTAAATAGGAAGAGGTTTGACACAAGACTTACATCTCATATGCAGACCTCATATGAGAAACCGATAACCCATAGCAAGGAAACTCCAAGATGAGATTTCATGTTAATCTATTCTTTTTCTCAGAAATGAGCTTTGAGGTTTGAATGGGATCTTAGCCATTTTCTCAGTCTTTTAAAATGTGCCTCAAATGTGGCTCATTACCTCTAAATCTCAGAGATAGTTTATACTTTATTTGTTTTGTGTGTTAGTTGAATATTTTTTGTTTCCCCAAAGCAGTGTTTCCCAAGCATAAAGTATACAGTGCTTGTAAACTGTGAATCTGGGTTTTCTGATATGTCATGTAGAATTAAACTCATCATTACTTTAAAAAAAAGGTAATTTTACTACTACCGGAATTACGATGCAATAATGTAGAACTCATAAAATGTGCACATTATTGTATATTATGTTCTTGATATCAAATGTATGTTTGCTGACACAGAGGGTTTTCATCACATCACTTTAATTTAGACTGCATAGTTAATGCATGCATCACCTTATTATTATTATTATTATTATTATTGTTATTATTATTATGGTCACACATGAGTTTATAAATCTGTTTTATTTCTTTGCCTATACAGTATGATCCTTTTTAAATGTTTTGGTGAGTCATGTGTGCATAGTATGTGTGTATGAAATGCCTAGGTTGTGCTGAAAAAAATGTCACTCTATATTGCGCAATCATGACTCCTATATATTTATATATATTTATACTCCTATATATTTCAAAAGTTTTAGATCACTTTCTAACTCCATGAAGGTTCATGATTTTTATTTCTTTCTACATTGTAAAGGAATGCTGAAGGCGTCCAAAAAATGCATTAATCTCCTTTGAACAGTTGATATTGAGATGTTTCTGCTACTTCTGCTCTGTAAATACTTCATAACGCCTCTAATCTGAGGTGCTGTTAATTGGTCATTTTTCAGGCTGATAACTCTAAATGAACTTCTCGTCTGCGGCAGAGGTAGGTTTTTGCCTCGCCCTCCTGGGATGGCCTTCATGAGAGCCAGTTTCATTATGGTGCTTGACGGATTTTGCAAATGCACTTGACAATACTGTTCTTACAAGAACTATTACAGAAAGGCTGACCTCTGTGTCTTAAAATAAACTAATTAACAATTAACTGTTGTTTTTCTTGTTGTTACGTAAGTACCTAATTTCATATGTGTTATTTTATAGTTTTGAAATCCCCAGTATTGTTCTAGAATGTAGAAAATTAATCACTAAAACAAAAACAAAGAAATTTGCAAGTGTTCTAAAACTTTTGAACGGTAGTGTATGCAAGGTCAAAAAACACTTTAGTTTCCCCCAAAAATAGATTTAATTTTACCCCATTTCTAAATGATTCGTAAACAACTTGTGTGAAGCAGATCGAAGAATCAGTCTGTCTAAACCCCTCCTTTCCGTGAGCCCTCACTGCTGAGATTGGTCAGATGACGCGGCCCTTTATGATTGGTCTACCGCTACAGAGCGTGTCGGAAAACGAAACACCCAATACCATAACTGAATGATGGCTTTGGAGACCTGTCAATACATAGAAAAGATGGCATCGGTTTTACTGTATCAATTCGAGCCGGAGTCTGACTATTAAACAGTTGAAGTGGCACATCGACAAGAAACTGTTTCGCTAGCACGACTGGAGCAGGACGTTTCTCAGTGGTAAGTGTCATATGTGAATGTAGATGCATGGGCGCTTGTGATGTGCATACAGTATGTGTGTGTGATGCATTTTTCCCCTCGGGGCTTGCCGTGGAAGGGCAAGAGGCGTGCGCACTTCGCGGGTGTTAAGAGTTCAGTTTTGGTGAATGGTGCAGAATACAGTTAAACAGTTAAAAAGTTAACAGTTAATAACAGTTAAAAAGGATTTTGTGTGCTCTTGTTTTTATAGTTTTTTTATATTACAAAGTGTTTAAGTGAACCTGGCATGAATGCTCGGTCACATTAACACGAGTGTGGTAACGTTAATTGTAAGATGACGAGCAAGTTGTTCCTGACGTAGAACGTGGGCGGACATTATGCAAATATGTTGCGTAGTGACGTGGATCTGTAACAGAGAAAATTTTGAATTGCTAAATATGAAACATCATATTTCAAAAAGCATAATAGGGGCTTTATTATTTAGGGAACTTTTATTATTTAGGGAACTTTATCAAGCATTATTCATCCAGTCCATTAGGTGGCGGTAGCGCACCATCTACTTTGACTGCCGCAGATTAAATTAATAAGACCAAGAAGAAGACAAAGCTGATTATACTTTTTTTTTGCGCCGAGTTTAAAATTATATTGACAAGGAGTCAGAATGTAAGTTAAAACCAGAGTCTGTGCTAAAAAAAATACATGTCTTTCGTTTGTTCTTAAATTGCAAAAGGAATTAAAATGCTGCCTGTGGTTTTGCATGTCCATTAGCATGTGTAGGTAACTAACACTAGTGAGGTTGAAAGTTTTTTTTTTATATTTGTTAGTGGTAAAAATCAGTTATTAAAAAATTAATATTAGGCACACCCTATTTATTTAATATTGTAATATTTAATGATTAATTGTATAAACTGTATGATCAGTTTTGGAAACCGGTAGTTTCAATGTTTAACAGAAGTTGCCAGAACATGTAACTTTAGAGACGTCAGTTAATTATATTCTATAAATAAAGACCAATATTGTCTTTGATAATCTCAACAAAGAAAATGCAGGAGAAGGTTCCAGAGTCTCCATCACCACCATATATCATCAGTCAGGTAAGCACCAGCTCACGATCACGCCCACCGCTCAACCTTCATTTTGGACATCCACCACAAGAGAAACCTGATGAAGAAAGAATTTTTCAGGCCTTGACCTGTTCGTGTAGCCCTTACATACCGCAAGCAACCGATTTCCCTTTAAAATTCGCCATCTCCTTTTTGACTGATTCTTTTCACTGGAATATTGTCACAATGCTGTGGACTTTGTGTAACTCCTGTATAACTCATACTTTGAGTTGAGCAGTGTGACACTCTATGTCTTTGTCAGGTTGTGTGGCATTTTGAATCAGTATCATTTTGTGTCTTGATTTGCCTGATTTTGCTAGTGTCTGTTATATTGTGTGAATTGTAAATTTATTACACAATATAATTGTATATTGATTTTACACATTGAAGTTTATTCCATTTATTTATTTATTTTTACATATGGGCTATATCTACAAATTAGTGGTAATAGTAAACTGTAATATTTTTTATATTGCTAACCTGCTGGTTGTGGCTCATCACTGAATGCTGTTAACTGAGTATTTTAGATATGTTCAATAAAACTATAATATTTCTTATTTGTCTTTCATGCTTCTCATTTATATCTGGCTTTAATTTTATCATAGTCTTATATATGGTTCATTTGCTTCTCATTCAAATGCAGTTCTGTTTCTCATGTACAGGTACATCTCAGATTTCTAAAATGTTTCTTAAGTAAGTCTCTGTTGTGTCTCTTTTTTCTCCTAAGTCAGCATTAGGAGAAATAGAAAAGATTAAGTCAAGCTTTAATGAGAGATCAGTTCAGTCTCATGAGACTAGAAAAACATAATTCCGAGCAATTTTTCTATGGGAAGCATACACACAATACAGTTGGGATAAAAATGTGATGGACAGTGCAGGCTTATGATTTTAAGTGAAAATATAATCCATTATATCTCAGTGGTTCCAAGATTATCTTTGCACTGTCATTGGGAAGCTGTCATGTTTACATTGAAGGAAGTAGGTCAAAGGTATATTTGGATAAGCTTTGTGGATGTCAGAGGATAATGGGGCTTATTTAAACCTGAGCAGTGCAAAACCAACAGTGCAAGTCTCATCAAGTCTTCATTCTTTTAGCTGCATTGGACTTACTTCTTGTTTGTCTGTCATACCATGAAGTAGGGAAGCTGTCAGCTGATTGGAATTTCACCTGGGATACAAATCAAACAAGGACATGAAATTTCTTGTGAATGAAGGTGTAAAACAGATTGACATTTATAGACTCCAAGTACGGTATGGTGATGAGAAGCAAGTACTGTAAAACGTCTGAATTGTGCAAATGTTCTATTGAAGGCTGTATGTCTGTGAATGACACGTGATTCTTGGACAAATTGTCTCCAACTTACAGAAAAGATGCATTTTTATGTGGAAACTACACATACTGTATTTACCATAATCACTTGCATATTACAGGAACTTGGCTGGAAGCTGTTGCAACATCCTCCATACGGTCCTGGCCTTGCTCTAAACTATTTCCACAGGTTTGTGCCAGAAAATTGACTAGAAGACCCGTTGTAGTATGTTTCAGTGACCTCAAGAAATTTACAGGGTGTCCCAAAAAACTTCAACATCATTTCATAGTCTAGCAACATACCCAATTCTCGCTCAAATTATCTAAAATTTTAACGAGATGTGTAAAAAAAAAAGTTTTTTTTTCTTTTCTTTTTTTTTCTTTCAGTGATCATGACAGTGTGCTGTTAAAATGACCACCATGTTCACCTGACTTGACACCTTGTGATTTTTTCTATGGGGGGTTCGCCCTTCCTACAAGCCTAGAGGAACTTAAGCATATAATCATTTAGGCGAACTGGAGAGAATGTTATGCAAGATATCCTACAGTGTATTTAGCAGGGGCTGGACTACCAAACTTTTAAAAAGCTCAAAGGCTAATTAATGCAAAAGTATTTTAAAAAATGTTGATGTTATTTGCACCCTTAAATTTAATAATTCCCTTTTTGCCAATATAAGCGTAATTCCTATAATGTTTGAGATGACTGTAAAATAGAGAGGAAAAACAGAGACTCTTAAGCCTTCCAGGTATCTGTAAAATCTGTAAACGTGGTGTAAACTTTAACTTTGCATTATTGTGCTTTACGTTTTGAAGGGAAAAACAGACCCATAACACCACAGATAACCTAAACTTTACAGCAGGGATTAGGTTCTTCCTTTATCCCCTATCATCTTTTTACAAAATAATAAAAGAAAAAAAAGAACCTTGAGTATTTATGGCCAAAAATCTTTACATTTGCTACCACATTCTGCACATTTTCTACCAACTCTTAACTTTCAAATACGCTTACTGTAGTCGTAGTTGTAATCCTGTAGTTGGGGCCAATATACTATATACTTGCATGTGCATTCATTACAGCCAATGTCATTTAAAAATGTATTGAATATATTAATTGTTTTAAGGAATTGTTTTAAGGCAGTTATTTTTATTGCCATAGTCAAATGCATGAGAGTCAACATATTTTTGTCTTGTAAGATTTGTTTTATTCCTTAATTCTTCCAGTGTTAATAAATGATTAAGGGTATTTGAAATCTGCATTACTTCATATTTAAACACTATAAATCATATGTACAGAAGGAGACTGCTTAAGCTTCCCTATACCTTCAGGTGACCTTACAAAAAGAAAATTATAAATGTGAACGTGCTTCACTTACAAATTGGACATAAAATTTTTAAGAGAAAGTCATAAGAATTTCAGTGGTCTCTGCTCCAGGGTAACTGGTTCAGTCCTGACCTTAGAGCTACCTTCTGTGTGTGTGTGTGTGTGCGTGTGTGTGCGCGCGTGTGATGTCTGTGCATGCTCTCCCCATGTCTGTGCAAGTTTCCCCTGTGTGTTTTGTTTTCTCCTTACCTCCCAAAAAACCTGAGATGAAAAACTGTTCTAAATTGCCCTTGGCTGTGAATGTCTATGCATAAGGAAAAAAAAAAACATTCCTACTGCTATTAAAATCTAACCATTAAGCCTGGTTACAACTTTATTGTAATCGTGCTTTAATATAATCGCCTAACACCTACATTTATTCACATTAAAAAAAAACAAGCAGTGGTGTTTTAATCCTTACAAATTTAAATGCTCAAAACATTTTAAAGACAGTGTCTGAGACACAAAACAGCCATCATAACTATATATATAGTTAGGTCGGAATACCACCGCCCATTCCTATGAATATGGTTAAAATTAAATTGGAACAGTCTAACCTTGATCTAATTACCCAGGGAGAACAGGGGGTTAAGAGGGCAAAGTCATTCTAGAGAATGGATTTTCATAGCTTTTACAATAAAATGAAACATTAATGGATCATTGGCGACCTCTACAGGAAGATTAAGGGAAGTCGACATATTCAAGGAATTTATTTCCTCATACGGCATGTGACATAAGCAGTAGGTAAATGATGCCAGGACACACTGAAATTACACAAATGGTGTGATATAACAAGAACACAATGCAACTACTCTCTCTGCTTTTTTTTTAATAAGCCTTTATAATAATGATATAATACAGTACAACACAATGTTCATACTTGGTTGTAGTTAATTTAATAACATTTCTGCCAAGCCACCCCTCTGCTTTCATTGAGTAATATCTTTAACCCTCAACAAAGGTCAGCCAAAGGAGGATATGCAAATTAAGAGAAACATTAATCATTGCAATTACTGAAACATATATCTGCCATAACTAAAGTAGGAGGGAGTATTAATTAAGAGTTGTAATACTACTCACAAACTGAATTTCCTTTATTAGCAATAGCTTCAGACGTTTTGAAGGAATACTGAAAACTGAAGGAATCACTAAAGTTCATGCTGAGTCTCTCTCTCTCTCTCACATGCGACACACACACACACACACACACACACACACACACACACGCATTAAGGGTATTACTGCATTTCAAAAAAATATTCCCAAAGATCTTTTGTGACTTTTAAATAACTTGTTTAATATTATACATTTGTGTCCTTCTACATCTACACACATTTTTAAATGTACTAAATTGTATGTTTATATAACACAAAGCATCAAGGCAGAACAAATTCAACTTAAGACACTTCAAATAATTCTATTTTCTTTACTACAACATGAAAGCAAAAAACACAGACACACTGCTATGCTGCAGTTACTTTTGGTCAAACTTTATGCAAAAGCTAGTTTGGAAATTTTGTTGACTTTCAAGGCATAAATAGTTGTTTATTCTGTAATTCTGTAGTGTGCACATACAGTACATGTACACACATTCACCAAGAGCATTCTGAACAGCAAGCAGAACAGAAAAGTACAGGGAAAAAAAAAAAAAGATATCCACCAGTACAATTCAGCCCTTGGACAAATCAGCTAGGCCAATATGAAAAAACAAACATGTTTATAGCAAAACCTTGGCGATCTAAAGACACTGAGATATTGTTTAGTAATATACAGTACAGTACACACTGATAAATTGTGTATATTTCTGTTTATGTGCCAAAATATTTAACAAAATTAAGACATATGTTCATTCATTCGTTTTTTGATGTGGCAAATACAACTAATAAAACATAAAGGCTACAAGACTTTTAGCTATGCACAATTCAGTGAGCTGAACTGATCAGATGATTCCTGTAAGTGTTCATGTAACAATAAAATACAATAAATAAATCAAATAATTTCCTTTTAATATTTACAGCATTTGGCAGACGCACTTACCCAGTGCAACTTATATTTATCTCTTTACACATCTGAGCAATTACATTTATCGTCCTATAGATCTGAGCAGTTGAGAGTTAAGGGAAGCTTGGTGGTGCTTGAAGCTGTGACCTTCCAATAGATAGTTCAATATCTGACTCACTTATACAGTAGATAGATACCTCACCATCAATTTGGTGCTCCAGAAAGCTAGCCACGATGAAGTCTTAAAGGCATCAAAAAGCCACCATAAACTTAAGCAACAATGTAAGCTAACAATTAGTTGCAGTTATAGACTTAAACACCTGTACACACACTTATTCATACAGTTTGCTATCCAACCAATTATTTAGGAGCAGGACAACATACTGTATACTGTACAATCATGCAGATACAGATTACGAGCTCCAGACCAGCAAGAACAAAAATCCAGGGCTACAGTGGGCACAGGAGCCTCGAAACTTGGCAGTTAAAGACTGAAAACAGAACTGCAAATTTTCCCATTTGCATGAGTTTGTGCTGACTGTAGACTCAAATTTCTTTTCTTGGCTGACAGAAATGGAAACCAACTTGGACCTCTGCTGTTACAGTGCATTTATCTCAAGGTTTGATGCTTTGTGTGTTCTGAGGTGCTTTTTTGCACACCACACTCTTAAAGAGTGATTAATTTCAGTTACTATATTCTTACTGTTAAGCATTTCCATGCACAGGCACTTACTCAATGCCTGTTTTGTTTTGCATGCCATTCTGGTTGGGAGTGAAAAGAACAAGAAATCAGAACACATTTTCTCCCAGAACTGCACTGCTGGCTAGTTAACTAATTGCATAAATCCTTTGGTATACAAGTGTTCCTAAAAAAAGTACTCAGTGAGTGTTTAAGTATTGTTAACAGTATGAATCTGTGTATGCAAATATCCATATTTATAAGGTGATGCACTACTCCTTTAGGAAAAGCAGGTTCATGCTCTTGTGGTGTGATGCAAACATCATACTGTATGCATGTAAAATGTATGAAATTTTTTTTCATTCCACTAGTACTATTACAATACAATACTTTAACAATTCGCTTACCATTTAAATTTAAATTTTCGATTCCAATCGCCAACATATTAATGAATGACATGTAATGCATTTTATCTGTTCATTTGTTGCCACAGCATAGGTGAATTTTTTAATCTGGTCAGTAAGAAAGCATACATTAATTATGTATAACTGCACAGCACTTTAACCGCAGCGTTTAAGTTTAGGAACTAACTCATCTTATAGATTTTCCACAAAGTTTCTAGCTATAAACTGTTAAAAAGTACACTGTATTGTGCAGTAACAAATTACAGTATTTATTAAAAATATTTAATCCATTAATATAGTAAATCGTGCTTTTCAATGATAATAGGCCCCTTCTTCATGACGGGTTGTATCACATCATACCAGCATGTACAGTACACTCCCTGACCAAAAAAAAAAAGAAAAGTTGCACACTCAAAGATATCATTGGTCATCTTTAGCTTTAATCATGGTGCATGTTCTGGTGGCAAATCCATGATTGAATATGATTCCTTGTGCTTTCAGAATCATGCTTTAAAAATTTTAAGCCTCGAATAAGCCGGGGCATTCAGGGAGGAAAAAGTCTGAATACATTTTGTTCAACAGTGCTTACAGGTTTTAATAATATGTTGAACAGTCCTTAACCCCGTTTCAGTGATTTCAAATAACTTAAATGTTTTTAGTACTTGATTCAGACCAATAATTTGACCTGTCAAATAGTGACTTTTTTTGGTCAGATAGTGCATTAATATAATAGTTATAATAATATAATATTATTATAATATAATTTGCCATGTGCTGTTCCTGAACATTGTCTGACCAATCGAAAAAAATATTTACAAGCGCTGTGGTATAATGGTAGAAAGTAAATTAAACTGCTCCATGCAATAAAGTTATCATTTGGTAAACGCAGCTAAACACATTTAGATAACAGATGTTTGTATGTTATTTCTATATAGATCAAATCAAATGAAATCACTCTGTTGAACTCAAAATTGACTATAAAAAGCAGGAGTACTAACTTTTGAAATAAAATGTAATTTAATCTTATTTTAGTAATTAATTCTCATTGCATCTTATTGTTTGTATCTGCAGCAAACCGTTGATGGTTAATTGCAGATCACATACTGCTGTTTTGATGCTTTTAGCAAAAAATAAACCACAACATTTCTCTCTTAAATAAATTCTTATGATAATGTTTTTACATGCACATTTTTGACTGACTTTCCCATCATCCTCTGCTACTCCCTTGGTCTCTTTTCACAACACTTCGAAAAGTCTTTTTCTCTTTTTGTATGCTCAGTACTTCCTGTGCTGCTCTAAAGCACACAGTCATTGGTTGAACAGTCATTGGAATGTAACTCTATAGCATGTTCTTTATGTCCATTCACATCTGATTGGTGACCGTTTGTTTCTGTCTTCTTGCTTTCCTGTGTGTGTTTAATCACCTGATAGTTTTTCCCCTCATGGAGATGGTGATGCTCCCTTCGGTTATGATCGCCATGACGTGGAGCAGAAAGTGAGTCCTTCTTCCCTCCTTCATTTGCCTGAAGCCCATGATGACTCTTGTGATGATCCATCTGACGAAATGTATAGTCTCCATGATGCAGCTCTTGGCCTTTGTTATTGTCCTTATCTCTGACTCTGACTTGACTGTCTCCCTTGTGAAAATGATGTTTCAAATGGTGAAGATTCTTCTCTTCACTGTGCAGGTGTTCTTCCTGGTTGAGCTGCGAGTCAGAACCTGGTGGCTGTACCTGCAGGTATGCTTGCACTCTGTGGTGCTGTATGCGATCGTTACTGAAGTCGATCACTCTACATTCATACAAACCTTCATCTGAAGGTTTAACATTTGACAAGCGAAGCCGGTGAGAGATGTTGCTGCCAGCAACTTTCACCACCTTTACAAAAATATAAAACAAGACTATTAATACCTCGAAAACCTAAATCTAAATTTCTAATTTAATTAATGGAATCCCTCAACGGATTGGAATAATGATTCCACATTACATTAATTTTTCATTCTAACAGGTAAAGAATCTTTTTATTTGTCCTCTAACAAAAATATTTTATCAAAAATATATGTGGTGTTCGTACAATTTGACTTTTTTTTTTTTTTGCACATCTGACCATCATTCCCCTGTGTGCTTGTTAAACATTCCATACCAGATTTAGTCCCCCTTTTGCTGTTATATTAAGCTACCTCTTTCAGGGAAGGCTTTCCACAAGATTTTGTAGTGAAGCTCTGGGTATTTGCACAGGGGCTAGGCATTGATGTTGGGCAAAAAATCCTAGGGAACAGTAAGCTTTTCAGTTCATTCCAAAGGTGGTCAGTTGGGGTGAGGACGGAGCTGTGCAGGTCACTCAAGTTCACTTTTTTTCCACCCCAAACATAGACCATGCTTTTTTCTCAGTGACATTGTCATGCTGGAACATGTTCGGGGCCCTTTACTTCCAGTGAAGGGAAATTTTGATGCTATAGCCAGCAGAAATATACTATATGACACGTTGGGAAAAGCCTACAAAAGGGTGTGATTGTCAGGTCACTTCACTTCAGTAAAAAACAAAATGTAATTAAAATCTACAGCTTTTAATGTAATAATCTTTGTAATCTAATGTTTTAAAGTAATAACTTAATAAATTTTCCACAAGAGTAATAGCAGTTCCTATTATATTTGCAGGGATTTGTTTTGTTTGTAGGAAGGTAAAAATCTTCAGCTTTCAAAACTGCAATAGCATTTCACCTGCATTGCAAAGTTTATAAATAAAAAAAATATATTTGCCTTAAACCTTGCTGCTTGGCCAGGGAATGAAGATTTGGCAATAGGTGGCAAAAAAAAATAAAAAATCTCGAACACACATTATAATCAAAATGGAAATGGAATACATATGTTTGGCAGTGGCCAGCTCTCCAAATGTGAACTCTGCTGAAAATCTATCATCTGAATTACTGCAGTTTACATGCTTGTTTCAAATGAAAGTGTCCAACAAAATCCATTTACAACTGTCTGAAGCTTTGTTAAAACTTTATTAGATATCACAAAAAGTGGCTCAGTGGTGTTATTGTCTTCAGGTGAGGATTAACTGTGGGTGCTCTTTTAAAATAAGGTTTAAGTTTCTAATAATAATAATATTATCATATTCAGTAGTGTTTCCATATTTTATACATATAAAGCAAAACATGTGTACGAGGCCAGGGGTGTTCATCCTCTTTTGTTATAGTATTGAAGACAAACCCCTCCAATTTTGTTTTCATTCGCTGTCAACCACAGCTGAAGATTTTTTCCCACTATGCCGTCAGTTTGTATGTCATCATGTGACTACATATGTGGTTATTATGTGGCTGATTGGTCAAATGGAATCATGTGATTATTGTTGCTACGTTTGATTGGAGAAATAGTTATGTGGTACCACTGGCTGCATGTGTGTAGAATAAATGGTTAGAAAAGTAACGAGTCGAGTGTAGCCGAATGTAGCGGAGTAAGAGTAGCGTTTCTTCTTCACAAATCACCACAAGTAAAAAGTATGGTCCAGTAAAACTACTCATAGAGGTACAGTACATTCTTTTCAAAAAGTGACTTTAGTAAATGTAACGGAGTAAATGTAACTCATTACTACCCACCTCTAGTGATTATTAGGATTAAACATTTTATGGATTTACTTCAAACACAATGAGTATGATTACTCAAACATCTCTTTTAACAAACAGAAATTCCCAAAATGGTGAGTTTGGAATTTAGCACTCACACTTATTTTAGTAGCATCCCTTGTCAACTCCTCAATGGGAACAACCTGCAATGAGGAGCAGTGAATGGGAGAAAAATAACATAAGAATGAGAATGTTAGCATACCAGATAAATACAGCACAGAAGGCAACTCTACAGGAAAAAATGTATGACAACTATTTCAGTCTGAGGGGGGTACTCTAAAGCTGTTTCCTCTTTGCTGACTGTACTAATTACATTGTGTTAGTTCAGCAGGACACCAGCTGGCGGCTGTTCATACATTTAAAGGGAACCAGACAGCATGCTATGATCGCATATTCTGGGAAATAATCAGTAATTGGGGAATAAAGCGGCTACTCATAGGTTTCTTGGATTATTATCATTTATGTCATGGACACATTGGCAGGGTAGGTAAAGGAGGAATGAATTTTAGTAATCTTTTGTTAAGTATGTGTGCAGTGACTTCATATGATCCGGGACACAGCTTCAATCCGTAATGATTGGTATATGGAAAAGAAACATGCAGTGCTTATTTAAGGTCATTGAATTGGATTTTACCAAGTCATATTTCCTTGATAAAAACAAAAACTATATTGGAACAACTGAACAAATGTGGATTTTACAGGACAGAAAAAGCATGACCTGATTGGTTGTCCAGGCAGGTTTCTCAGACCATTCCCTATGGTACCGCAGATACCACCACTGGATCTCTAATGAGACCGAAGAAGAGCCTGCACCCCTGAAGGAGCATGCCATCTCCACATCCTGACCAGTCTGACTGGTGACGTCATGAGGAACTTCTGTGAAAAGAGCTAACAGAGAGAGAGAGAGAGAGAAAGAGATTATCCTAACAAATATAATCGTCCTTTTCTTCAAAAATGGTGCTTTGTCATTTAAGACAAACTAGGACAATAGTGTTAACTGAAATGCATGTTTTGGCATCATCATATTAAACCAGCAACACTGCTCTGTTACATAATTACAGTTAAGCAGGCTGTACTCCTTATCTCTTCCCCACTGTCTTTCAATTGTATCAGGAAGTAATTCATGAAGCTCATGTTTAAACTATCTGCTTGAGACATTTTAATCATATTTAATAGTTTAAACCTATTATTTGCAACAATACTCATCAAATGTCATTCTTTTAATAACTGTACAGTTTATTTAAGAGAAACTTGAAGTGTACTGTGTAATGCATCTACATATGCGGTTATATATATGCAGGTATGCATGTATGCTTGTATATTGTACAGGCATATATGCATATGTGACCAAATTAGAGATGGGAAAATAATGAAAAAAATCACTGACAAATATTAATTGACAATAATATTTCTATAACATGGTGATGACTGGAAGATAAGTAGGGACAACTACAATACATACTCCACTTGTTGAATATTAGAGCTGTGCGATTTAATCGATTATGCAATTTAATAAATCCACTGATTTATGTTTACGATTGAGAATCAATTCACACTTTTAAAACTATTTAGCTTTTTATTTTTTACACAAGTTATTGACAATGTCCAAAATCGATGAATTCCCTAAAAATATACCTCAGCTTTTGCAGAAAAATATAAAGCTCCTCCATCTTTAACAAATATCTGCATTTGATACCTGTAAGTGCCATATCGCACTTGTTATGAATTTGGTGTTGTGTTTATTTTATTTCATTTATTTGCTGTTATTTCATTTATTCTACCTTGTTCTATTCATTAGTAATGCATTAAGCACTAAGTTTGTTACATAAGCCTTAAGCTTTATATTTCTAAGTTATGCATCCATTTTGACACTCGTAAGTTGGTCTGTGATGTCATTCTACTATTACATGCATTTGTGTGACTGTCATATGATAGAGAGTTCAGTTTAGATGTGGAAGGCTACGGAAACACAAGCTTTAGACCGTCAGCTAATGAGAGCTCCCGGTAAGCTAAAAATGTAAGATACAGCAACTAGGTTGTTGTAACTGTAAGCTCGTAAGCTGGGAATGTAAGATACAACAACTAGGTTGTTGTAACCGTCAGCTAAGGTGAGCTCCCGGTAAGCTAAGAATGTGAGATACAGCAACTAGGTTGTTGTAACCGTAAGCTCCCGTAAGTGGATATATACAGCAAGAGTGTTGTTATATTCGTAAGCTAAGACTGTAATTTACAAGATACAGCAAACAGGTTGTTGTAAAAGTCAGAGATTTGCAAGATGCAGCAACTGGTGTCTGTAATCACAGTGGATTTACTCAAGACGACTGTATGAAGTGTTGATTCTTTGATGCTGACAAAATAAACTACAAGAGACAAAGAGATCGGACTTCTGTCGTGTGAGTGAAACTTTAAACCAAAGCTACGCGTCAAAACTGGTGAAATAATATGACCGCATCTACAATACCCACAATGATACAAGAGTATCACTTCATCTTCTTCAGAGTTTATGTGTGGTTAATGCAGTAGTGCCACCTGGACGGGAGTGTGGAGCAGATGATTTGCAGGGAAAAGAATCCCTTAGTAGGAAGTGTGATGTTTAAACAATCAATAACACATTACACTGCATTTTAATGTTTATTAGATACTTTTAGTAGCTTTAATCGTTTAAAATTAAGAACGTAAAAAAAGTATGAAATATAGCTGATTGAGACAAATCCAATGTTTCTCCTATAAGGAGAGCCAACGAGACTCCCACCATGCCTACACAATAGGACATTATAAAAATCTAACACCATCCAATATACTGTAACAGTCAGGCAAGTTTAGCAATTTGACTACAGAATAATACCAAATTAAGCCACAAGGTGGCACTTATATTTTGTTGTGCTACATTAATGTTTACAGAGAAAAAGTTTTGGCTACAATGTCCCTCTGATTAGCTACCTCACTGAACTTCTTCTCACTGGGAAAAGAACAGTGCAGAGTACTGTATGATTGTTATAATCTACAATTTATTTATAAGTATTGAAAGTGATGTTGTGGAGAACTGGCTTGGATAGTCGTTGTTTAATAGTGTTGGTATAAAGCTACAGTGTGCATATATTAAACGTGTATATATGTGGAAATGTAATATCACAGTGTGTTTTAAAACAGGACAGAGAAAAGTATAAAATATAGATTAAATAGAATCCATGGAGTCTTGGTTGAGAAAATTGTAGCAATGTGCAGCCCTGTTGGCACATTACCTCAGGGCGCACCATAGACACTGCAGTGGCGATCCTGACTGGGGAAGGTGGCCTTAACGTTGAGGGAGCAGCCTTTTCCCCTTCGACAGCTGAGTTGCGATGGCTTCCTTCGAACGAAACTGATAGTGCTGGGCCAGCTCATGCCTGTGAGGGTTGCCCACTAGAGGGCAGTGTTTGTTTGTAGTTTTTGTTCCTAGACTCAGTTTCCCAGAAGGCTCCTCAGTCAGGTGACGTGGATGCTCACCTGAACTGAGGAGGCTCATTAGCATTGTTATAAATACCTGTTTGTTCTGGGAAACTGGGTCGAGCATTAATTTCTGTTATGTGGGTTTTGTTTCCTTGTTTTACTTTGGTTTGATAGTTATAGTTGGCATTTAGTTTCTGGAGCTCTTTAAGTTTGTATTTGCTTTGATTTTGTTTATGTCTCTTTGTCTCTGTGTCTCCTAGCAGGATTAGCCTCTAGGACAATTAGCCTTTTGTGTTTACCCTTTTGTGTAAGTAACCCCCATTGCATGTTTAGCTAGTAGTCTGTTTAAATACTAATGAGGGTGATACTAACATGTTTAGATCTTAGTCTGTCTAGTCTTTGAGTCTGTCTAGTCTCCTTGTCTGCTTAGCTCTTAGTCTGTTTAGGTACTAACATCTTTAGCCACTAACCTTTAGAGTTCTTAGTCTGTTTCATACCTAGTCTGCTGTGTACCTTGTCTGTTCATTCCCTTGGGTCTCAGGCTAATGGCCTGTTGAGCCATTAGTCTGATTAGCTATGAGCTAGCTTAGCAACTAATGTGCAGAACAGGTGTAGACCTAGCCAAGCCTGTCTTGTGTTTGTTTATCCCTTGCATGCATAGTCCCTTGTGTTTAGTCCTCTAGGCTGTTTAGTATGTCTTGTCTCGTCCAGTTTGTATCCCCATGTCTGTATTGTATATTAGTTGTGCAACCCCTAGTCTGATGTCTAAATGTTTGAGTTCTGTATGTATTATGCTCCAAGTTTAAGCCAACTTCCTTAGTTCATGTTTTGTTCATGTTTGCATTTTATTATTAAAGACTCTTTGTGTTTCACTGCATCCCCTCTGCATCTATGCCGCAACACCTTGCCGACAGTCCAACATCATAGCAGAACGTGACAATGCCATCCTTCAGCAGCTGTCTATTGACAGGCGATTAAACAGGTTTGTACAATCAACACACCTTTAGAGCCCCTGGGGCACATGGCATGGCCTCCGTCATTGGCCACTCTGCTTATTGCTGATGAGCAATGGTGGGGCCGAATTAGACTTGCGCAAACAGTGGTTTTTGAAGGCTACTAAGTGGCACGTTGCTGTTGCGGCCAGCTGGCCCCACCCAGTCCTCTTTTGATGTAGTCACAGACGGAGCAGTGATCCTGACTAGGGACGGGGGCCTTAACATCGAAGCAGCAGCCTTTCTCCTTTCAGCAGCTGTGTTGCGGTGGCTGGCTCTCAGGGAAACTGAAAGTCCCGGGGCATCCTTCAGTGTGTGGCTCTTGCCCGGCGATCAAACAGCCACTCTCAACGGTAACATGCCACTTCCAAATGCCAAGCTTAGCTCCACGGTCTATTTAAAGAGTTACGATAGTCACTAAATTAATTATATGCTGCAAACATATAACTTTGCTTAGGTTATATTTTATATTATACATATTATACAGGTAATTGTAAACTGTTATATTATTGGTGTAAGTTATCTGAACACAAAATGTCTTCTGTCAGTAATTATTATATATAAAATATATATTATAATAAAATATTATTGATGCTGAAAATACAATTACTGAATAAATAGCTTGGCCTCTCCAAATCAGCACAACACTGTAGTAGACTAATGGACCAATACACCTAGGCCCTTATTACAGTTGTGAAGTCTCCCATGGAGTTGTGAAAATCAATAGTACACAAATTGACATATTTTCAACCATAGTCATGCACTAGACAAGATGCTGCTGAAATAACAAAAGGCTTAGCCTCTCCTTCAGAGCACTACTCTGTAGTATATTCGTGGAAATTACCAACCAAGTGTTGTGTTGCATAAAATAAATAGCCAAAAATTATAACATGTACTGTACATGCAAAACCTCTATCATTCTCTTGTCACTTTGCCTGAAAAAAAATTCTAGGTGAAACCTTGGTATTATTGAATTAAAATAGAAAATCACAATTGATAAAACATGAACTGGATTAAAGTGACAGTCTACCTACAATTCAAAGCTCTATTGAATATAGACCCATGTTTGTAAGCCGTTCTGACTTTGCCATGATTCATCGATGAAGCTCTTATTGAGTATTTTTTTCTCCCCGTGCCAATCTGCATACAGTGGAACCTTGAATTGTAAAGGTGAGAGAGTGTGAAGGGGCACGTTGTCAAATTACGCACACGCGCACACACATAACTACAGGCCGAAACAGAGAGTAGATCTTTAACATCTCTAATGAGACTTTCTTTTGCTTTACACGTGCGCTGTACACACACACTTACAAACACAAAATAAAACGTGTTGTACACGCACACACGTGGTCACAGTGTTATAGTCAACAGTAGACGTGTGCACGGATGTTGATTATACAGTACCAGTAAGAGACGAGCACCAAGACCCAGCAGGGGAGACGATTACCCCCAATTCCGCAGTGTAAGAGAGAGAAAAAACATTGGCTCAGTTGTGATCCCGTGACACTCGGCGTCAAAACAAGAAGCGCATATATGATACATGATACTCGGTACTCGTAAACCAAGACC
Source organism: Channallabes apus (assembly GCA_030522415.1). Classification (NCBI taxonomy): domain Eukaryota; kingdom Metazoa; phylum Chordata; class Actinopteri; order Siluriformes; family Clariidae; genus Channallabes; species Channallabes apus. Next base: position 34,125,608 of record CM060112.1, read on the forward strand.
TGTTAGTTTTTTCAAGTCAAAATTTATTAAACATCTTTGCTCGTCTTTCGGAACACTCGCAAACCGCGTTACTCGCAATCACTGTTTCACTGTTGAATAGATTACAATGCAGTTTTGGCTCACAGATATAATGTCTTACAACAAAACCTACTCTATTCCCAAATGAGACTGAGCCAATATGTCTGTTACATGTCCATGTGCTACATCTTTGTTCTGGAAGCCAAATGAAGACCATATAATATTGGAATTATTATACATGCCAGTCAAAAGGATATTTGGATAGTGTGTGCAATGATTCAAGCTCTTTTCCTAATCCTACTATTGATTTTTGAGGAGTCAGTTATATCTGTAGTCACAATTGAAACACGAATACCCTGTTTCGAGTGCACAGAGACACAGAGTCTGCTGCACCTGCTTGTGTTTTATTTTAGGACACTGGTAACGGAAAAAATAGCTACATCAGCTTTTGCACAAGCATTCTCAATTCAAACGCAGATTGGGCTGAGATACATTCATAATGATATATTTACAGAGTTACCGATCAATTACTATGAGCCTGACATACTACTATCTCAATTCGAATTACAGTAAACTTCATCAATACAAAACATAGAATTTGATGTAATTAAACAAACAGTTAATGGTAAGATGTGTTGCTGGGTCTGTGCATCTTGTATGTGTGTGTGTGTGTGTGTGTGTGTGTGTGTGTGGTGGCGGGGTCACTTTTTTTTTTTTTTTACTGCAAAATATTTTTTCATGGCACTGTACAATGTGCACAATGCAATGAAATTGAAACACAGACTAATGAAGTGTGAGGATTACCTAATAAAAACCTGTGTGGACCTTTCCTTTTGTCAGTTATCATCATCACTGTATAAAGCAGATTTACAAATATTAAAATACACAAGTGTCAGAGCAAAAAAGGATTTATATTGAAGTATTTTTAATAACACAAAAATTTTCCTTTGGAGGTTACATGTTTTAACTGAGCACTAAATGAAACCCTGTAATCATTATCTTTCTTAACTAGCAGAATTTGGAAGCATTAACTGGAATATTACTTAATATTTTATTAACAAATTCTTCAGTATATCTAGATGCAGAAAACAGTTCACTCACTGGTTCACAGAGTAGTTTAGGAAATCAAAATGAGAAATACATTTATGGGAAATTATTAATACCTGCACAGTTTGGGTCACTGATAATAGGAAAAAAAAGAATGAATAAGTCAGAATGAAAAGAAGTATTGTTTTATAATTGGGGGTTCTCAAGAACTTAACCTAAGATTTTTCTGTAGCCAGTAAGATAACCATACCAATAGTTCCATCCTAAATTGGTCTACAGTTTTTAAATCTAACATTAAGTTGATTATTCCACAGGAAACAGTATACAAATTCTTTTTTTTTTTTTTGTTGGTATACAGTAATTTCGTAATTCTAACAGTAAAATACCGTATAAATGCTACAGAATAAAACCGTATTTCACAAAACTTGGGTAACCGTAGAATTTACAGTGAAAAACTGTAATTAGTTTTACAGAGTAAGACTTTAAATTTAACAGTTAAAAACATATGAAAATGTAGTTTATTGCAGTAAAATTTATGATATACTGTATTTATAAAAAGGAAACTCTCAAAGAAGGTATTTGTTACTAATATCATGAAGGATCAGTTTATATTTTACTAAACCTTTGTTGATAGTTTAAAAATCAGAAAAATATCTGCTCTGTAAAAAATAAACTTTAAAATTTTATGGTACAAAACTGGCAGCTGTGGTTGCCTGAAATTTACCATAAAAAATACGGTAACAACACTATTGTTTTTACGGGATTGCACTCATTATACTGTATATTTTACGCATATTAATAGTTTTTTCTACGGTTTATAGCCGTCTAATTTACATTAACCAAGGACTTCATATTTGTGAATAGTAGTCCATCCTTTGATCACTGTGGCAAGGACAGCCGCTAGCACGCGCCACTTTGCCCGCTGCCACCGCCATACTTAGATTGTCTGCCCAAAAAAATGTCCACCCTGACATTTGTATATTTGATTTTGAGAATTTAAATATTGTTTTGCTGTCTTTATTAAAAAATACATGGGGCCATGCTGATGTCCGAGTCTTGAATAACTTTTGATGGGTTTTGATGATTTGATTTAGGTTTGTATTCATCAATTAGTATAAAAGTACTCTTAATAGTTTCTTAACAGTAAAATCCGAATGCTTAGCAATGTAACTTCTATCTCTTTTAACTCCCAGCTAGTGTGATAAAATGATGCTTTCACAGAATTGCTGAATGAATTCACTGTGGTTATTCATAATAAAACAAATAGTCCAACAACAACGACAGCAATTGTGTAGCAAGCATGGTAGTGTAGTGGTTAGCACTGTCGCCTTCCACCACCAGGGTCCGGGTTCGATTCCCGGCCAGGCTCGATTCCCATCTCTGTGTGCATGGAGTTTGTATGTTCTCCCCATGCTTGGTGGGTTTCCTCCAGGTACTAGTCACCTGCCCCGCCCCCCCCCCCCAATATATAGGATAAAGTTCTATAGATGATGTGTGAGTACTGAGCTGTCAAAAAGATGGAAATAAACTGTTATTATTACAACATCTTTAAATTAGACAGTTCTGAGCTGTAAAAAACATGGTTATGATCCGTATTTGTTACAATGTAAACCCTGGAATTTGCGGGAATAAACTGTTTTTATAACAACATAAACATGTCAATTAGACAGTTATAAACCGTAAAAATATTTTTTTCTAAAAATCTGTAAAAAAATTTACGGTAAACTTCTGACAACCACAGCTGCCATTTTTTACCGTAAAATTAGCGGTTTTTTTTTTTTCGCAGTGCAATAACGGTGCTACCGTATTTTTTATGGTAGAATTCTGGCAACCACAGCTGCCGGTTTTTTACCGTAAAATGTACGATTTATTTTTTACAGTGTACAAATAAATTAAGTAAAACAGTACACAAACACACACACACAAACAGTATGGCAGGTGTTCACAGCCTAAAGGGAGTCTATCATTTCCCGAAGGAGCTGATTGGTAGACTGAACTATTCTCTATGGTTGATGGGGAGTCAGGTGTAGATTCTGTCATCTTGCATTCCAGCCAAAGTCATTTCACACCTAGATATAACTTTACTTCACCCGAAGCATGAATTAATTAGCCTCAGAAGTCCTCCAAATGAACATGCATGATTCATGACAATGTCTCTGTTTACAGTCTGATTTATTCTCATATACGGAACGACACAGCACTTCAAAAAGTGAGCATCGTGTGATGCCAGCTTTAATAACCTGGAGGAAAGAGGAATGAACCTCAGAAATAGTACTGTGTACCGTGAGAGAGAACACAAAATATGAAAATTTAACTACAAATGTTTCATATTTCATATTTCTTCAAAGTTGCACATTCTCGATTTCATAACTCACATACAGTATGTGTTTCTTTGTATTGCATTGTTTTAAGTCTTTCATTGAGAGTTGCCTTAGACAATTATATCAAAATGACAGTAACAAATTAAATTTGTGAATTAGTAGACTTCATTCATTCATTCATTCATTTTCTATACCGCTTAATCCTGTGTTCAGGGTCGCAGGGGACATGGAGCCTATCCCAGGAGACTTCGGGCACTAGGCGGGGTACACCCTGGACAGCGTGCCAATCCATTGCAGGGCACACACACATACACACACTCACACACCACAGGCAATTTAGGAATGCCAATTAGCCTAACCTGCATATCTTTGGACTGTGGGAGGAAACCGGAGTACCCGGAGGAAACCCACCAAGCACGGGGAGAACATGCAAACTCCATGCACACAGAGACGGGAATCGAGCCTGGCCGGGGAATCGAACCCAGACCCTGGAGGTGCAAGGCGACAGTGCTAACCACTACACCACCGCGCCGCCAGTAGACTTCATGTTATTGAATATTAGACACCAGATGCTCCAATGCATAAAACAGAAATAATATACAGTAGAACATGTATGGGGAGGCTGAAACCTGTATAGTGTAATATAGTTTCATAGCATTTGTAATTTGGATAAGATATGACATCTGCAGGTCTGACCCTTTACCCCTTAAAAATATTCTAAGACCTGAGATTACTTTAGATCTGCAGTAAAATAAAAAAGGAACACACTTCATGAGGAGCAATATGATGGGAGTATGCTGCTATTTAAAATGCTTCATCTTAATATTTGCTTAAGTATCTGGGTGTGGTTATGTACTCTGGGAAATAAGCACAGGATGCACAGCATCAGGTAAAATCAGTTTGAAATGAAGGCTGCAGAAAGACTAATGCAATAAGACCTCAACTCAGGCAAAGCAAACCTCTCAACCTACCGCCCTCTCCTTCAGGAGTGAATTGCTTATAACCCCAGAGAGTAGTGTAAGAGAGGAAGCGAGGGAGAGGGGGAGAGAGAGAGAGTATGAAAGTATCTAATAATTCTGAAAAAGTAAAATGACCATAGTGATCGAATTTGGTAAAACTGTGCACCTCACCAGAAATCTTCATAAAAGCAACCATAACCTGCTGGAATTAGATTATCTGCATATTGTTTTCTTTATTTCACAGGGTATTTGGTTGACTTTAATTTACAGTGATTACATTTGGGTGAGAATTACTTTCAACAAGCTAGCGAAGCAATCATGAGCCCCAATACAGTTAAAAACAAATCAACATCTCCCATATTTCTCTATCTCATTCTCTTTCTCTGCACGCAGGCCAGACAGTCATGGATGCACATCCTAATTAGGGAAACAAAGAGAAGGAAGGACAAAAAAACTGTCTCTCCTGTGGCTTTACTGTTTCTTAATATGCAGAGCCTTTCTCAACCCTACAGACATTACAGTAATTAGGCAGTGCCACTGACGCAGCATTGCAATTGTCTCTACTGCCTAATGCCCTGTAAACACACACACATACCAACCATTCAACACTTTTCATTCCACTCATACTAATATCAAACTTGAATGAATTAGCATCTACACCAAGAAAGAAGCATGTTAATTACAATAGGATGTGAACACACACACACACACACACACACACACACACAAACACAAATGTTATGATTAAATTATTGCCGTGTTCCTTACTGGAAGCAGTCTAACACCTTAAACATGAGCCACGCCTATATCATACTGTACCTTTGATAAAGAGTCTGAAAACATGTTATACATCAATAAATATTATCCCAATTAATATTAAATATTACAGTGTATCTGTACTTGTACATGGTGCAATCTCAAGGTGTCACTAATATTTGTACAATAAATTAAAAAATTATATTTGTAAAAACCACAGCTGTAACAATGGGTAAAATGCAGAAATATGGTTTTATAACAGAGAAGAAGTTTTTTGCTTGCTGGAATGTCTAAATGTAAATTTTTTTAAATACATTTGCAATAAACATATTTGTAATAAACACATTTGAACTTATTTTATAATCTTATTTGTAATATTTTTGTAATAACTTAATACATTTAAAAAGCAAACAGGAATAACGGTGTCGGTGCCAGGGTGTGTGTCAGCGGTTTTGTGGCATAAATGCAGGAGGCGGGCAGGCGGTTCACCAATAAAGTTTTATTTAAGTAAAAACAAAACATAAGCTCTTTCTGAGCACCTCTAGTAATTACTTCAACTTAAATAAAACATACACCAACACAAACCTAACGACGATTAATGCAACACAAAATCTACAACTTAAACTGACTATTTATAGTCTTTCTAATTGCCTTCCTCGGTTCAGGTGCCGGCATACGTCACCTGACCGAGGTGCAGTCTGGGAACTGAAGTATAAACACACAGTAACTAAAACAAACTACAACCAAATAAAGGACGCAGTGGCGCCCTCTAGGGGTGAACCCTTACATCACCCCCCCTTTAAAAATGCTCCTCTGGAGCATTCACGGTGGCCCTGGACACTCACCCCAATGCCTCACCTTTTCCTTCTTGTCCCTGAGGCTGGGTGACAGAGCTGGCCTTGGGCCTGTGATTGCCCTCTGCTGAGGAGCAGGCATGACGATCTCAGCGCCGTGCTGAGGAGCGGGCGCGACGATCTCGCCGCCGTGCTGAAGATCTGCAGTAACGATCTCGACGCCTGGCTGAAGATCTGCAGTAACGATCTCGACGCCTGGCTGAAGATCTGCAGTAACGATCTCGGCGCCTTGCTGAGGAGTGGGCGCGACGGTCTCGACGCCTGGCTGAAGATCTGCAGCAATGATCTCGACGCCTGGCTGAAGATCTGCAGCAACGTTCTCGGCGCCTGGCTGAGGAGCGGGCGCGACAATCTCAGCGCCGTGCTGCGGAGCAGGCGCAACGGTCTCGACGCCTGGCTGAGGAGCTGGCACTGGGCTCGACGGCTGCAGTGCCGGAGAGGTGCTCGGCGACTGCAGATGAGCTGGCGCGCTGTCCTCAAAGCCTGGAGGAGGTGGAAGGATTACGCTCTCCAGATCGCACGACAGATGCATCGCTGGAGAAGTGCTCGGCGGCTGCAGCGCTGGCTCGGAGCTTGGAGACGGCGGCGCCGGCATGATGTTCTGATCGCTGGGAGGCGGAGGGAGAGACGCTTCATCCTGGCTGCACAGCCACTGCTCGTATTCTTCCATGTCGAGCACCGGCGGAGGCGGCGGAGGAAACGCGTCCTCTTCCGTGCCAAAGAGCGGCGGCTGTGGAGGAAACGCGTCTCGCTCCGTGTTGAAGAGCGTAGGCGGGGGAAGAGGAAGCTCAGCACCTGCAGCGGGGCTCTCTTGGAGCTCAGAGCCTGAAGCGTGGCTCTCGCTGAGCTCAGAGCCTGAAGCGTGGCTCTCTCGGAGCTCAGAGTCTGAAGCGTGGCTCTCTCGGAACTGGAGGATCAGGCACTGGAGCTCTTCCACCTGCTCCCGCAAGTCTCGTACTCGCTCCCGATTCAGTTCTGAATACCATCTGATTCGATCGCTCTCGTCTCTCCACTGCTGCTCCGCCTGGGGTTTTACTTCCCTCACCTCACCGCCGTACTTGGCCTTCCTGGTCCTTCCCTTCTGGCCGGTGCGGGGAACCCTGTCATCCCTTGTTGCGTCGACCCCGAATGGCGTCCGCCTAATGGCGAGCCTGCAGCCCTCCCAGCTCTGTCGTGCTTCTCTCTCTCTCCGATCCTCGCTGCTCTCCAGCAAGTGCTCCTGCTCTTCGCGCAAGCTGTACTCCCAGCCCTGATATATCTCTGCCTCGCTGTCCTCCAGCCAGTCCGCCAGCTCGTTGGAGATGGTAATAGCTCCCCCCCAGAAATTATCTAGAGGGAAGCCCTCCGCTATGCCACTGTTTAGGTGTTGCATTCTGTCACGGTGCCAGGGTGTGTGTCGGCGGTTTTGTGGCATAAATGCAGGAGGCGAGCAGGCGGTTCACCAATAAAGTTTTATTTAAGTAAAAACAAAACATAAGCTCTTTCTGAGCACCTCTAGTAATTACTTCAACTTAAATAAAACATACACCAACACAAACCTAACGACGATTAATGCAACACAAAATCTACAACTTAAACTGACTATTTATAGTCTTTCTAATTGCCTTCCTCGGTTCAGGTGCCGGCATACGTCACCTGACCGAGGTGCAGTCTGGGAACTGAAGTATAAACACACAGTAACAAAAACAAACTACAACCAAATAAAGGACGCAGTGGCGCCCTCTAGGGGTGAACCCTTACAATAACATGTACTTCTACTACTTCTAACCCTACTACTACTTCTTCTTCTTCTTCATTGTCTTTCGGCTGTTCCCTTTCACTAACAATAATAAATTCAGTAAACACATCCTGTTAGATACTTGGGGAGAATTGAGATATAGCAAAGACACAGGGTCATATATTGTGACAAGGGGTCTGATGTACATATATAAATATGACATGGATCTCTGCACTTTTAGACTTTAGACACTAAATCATAACCTGTCTCTACTGGAGTGACACTCAAACATGCAGTGCATCTATTTGTGATTCTACACAGCAAAATTCCCAGTGTTTAATTAACACTCAGTAATGAATTAACATTGAGTCTTAACTCAATTTAGAATCTAGAATCTTTGCATATTTTGATAGTGTATTGTAAATTTGGAGGAAAAACATTGAAATGCCTCAGGATGTCTTGGTGTTTGGTATGGAAGCTGCAGCTCAAGGTGAAGGACCAATCACTGTTGGAGTAAGACTTACAGTATATACCAAGGAAGTGAGGTCATAAAGTGCTCTGAGAGGTCAGGCACAGTAGAAGATATCTATCTGTGCCTGGAAAGGTAAAGGACAAAATTCTGGAGCAGCAGGAATGGTACAGTATATGGTTTGGTCTATGATTATTTTACACATGACTAATGACACTAGTTATAAGGTACTATTCTTGATATACACTTCACACTCTGACTAATAAAACTGGCTGTTGGTAATTAACTGGTTAAATTGGGTGTGTTAGAGAAGGGGAACCAAATTATGGTGGACTTCACAAACGTGCTGTTCTAATTGAGGAAAGCACCCACTTCTGCTAAGGCAATTTATCAGACCAAATCTTTCTGGCCTAAGAGAGTAAGGAAGAGACAAAAATAAAAAACACCTACGAGAATTACACTGCATCAAAAGAAAATTACACCAACAGCCTAAGCTCTTTGTTAATGCTGGATCTGGAAGTGGGAACACATTCTTTCCTCATTATGATTTTCTGTGCAGTTTTTATCATCGCAGCAAAATTTAGTTAAAACATTTTTAATAAATAAAAAGGTAGTTAAGTTACTGCTATTAAGATACATTAAACTGTATATAGGTCAGCATCATATTTCTCACTCTTGTAACTAGGCATATCTTCTAGTAAATGAGCAACTTATATATATATATATATATATACACACACACACACACACATTAGAGGCAAGCATCTCAGATTAGAGGCATTATGAAGTCTTTACAGAGCATAAGTAGCAGACACATGTTCAAAGGAGATTAATGCATTTTTTGGATGACTTTATAATAAACACAAAAATTATGACGAGTTTAATTCTCTCAAAAATAAAATAATTATTATTAAAATAATTTTATGACGAAATTATTACGAGTTTAATTCTCTAAAGTTGCTTTAATTCTTGGGCTCTTGTAAAGATCAATGACTGAATTTTGTTAGATATCTGTTTGTCTCTGATGACTAACTATAGGCAAGGCAGTATCCCCAATAAGCTGCTTGAAAGACTTAGTGAATAGAAAATCAGCATTTTTTATGGTCACACGGACTGTCAAACCAGGACTTTTGATTATGCATAATAACAGAACACAGTTATAAGAGGGGTTATAAAAACTACCTTCATTTCACTATAAAATCCCCTGCTCATTAATGCACTTATGCCAGCATTTCACTGCTGCTAGGGTACCACCAAGTTTTCTTAGTATGCCAGAGCCAAGGTTAGACCGCACGCTTTGCATCGAAAACATTGGCCTCCCAGGAAGTCCTTTAATGGCCCAAACATGTGGAAATTGCTTGGAGCAAGATCATGACTGTACTTGGATGTGGCAATAACCCCCAGTTAACGTCCGGTATTTTGCAAGTACTGTAGTGTTCATGAAAGATTGTGGGTACAGATCTCATAGACAATGCGTGTCACACTGGCAAAAAAGTTATCAGTTGATTTATTTCATCAGACATTCCACTAACCAGAATTTTCCCAATAATTACTGCAGTGAGCTGTGAACCGCCACAGCCAGGATCATTCACATCATTCACAGACATTTGGCTTTCTTTAAAACATTTGCACCATTCAAATGTTTTACTGCATTAAGTGTCTCATTACTGTACTATGCTTGAAGTCTTCTGTAAATGTCAATTATTACCATTGGTGGAAAGCACACTGACATGCAGTGCCATATATTATGTTTATTTTAAACTCTACTGTATCACTGCATATCAGTGTGATTTCCACCAATGGTAATAATTCTGTGAAATCTTTATATCTGCCAAATGATGTGTCAAACATAGCTTTTAACCATGACCTTCTTTTGCAAATGTGAAACTACAGTAACCCTCACCATTTTTACTGAACTGAATAAGTAAAGACATGTCATATAGAGGGCAATGATGGCACAGAGTGGTCAAGTAGACGCAATATCATATGATTAATATTGAGAGTAGAGAATCTGAACATAATAATAATAATATTAATATTAATATTAAACAATAATAATACTACATTGATTGAAATCTTTATGGCAAATTAAATGAACTGCAACTCAACCAGTCAGAAATGAAAATGACATGCCACAACATAACTGGTAGTACAGTTATTTAGATAGCACAAGACAGATCTGAAGACGCTCTGTGTACAAATCACTCATCTGAAATGGGTTATGTAATATATATATGTGTAATGTTTCATTTGAGGTAAAAAGAAATAACATACAAGATATTGAGAATCTATAGAAACTAACAGAACGGCATGAAACAACAACTGTATCAATCAATAAGAAATAAGATTGATAAATCAAAGTGAATGTATTTTATAGTTAATATTATTGGTCATTGCAGTGCAGCCTGAAATCATAGTGGAACAATATCAATGTGACTATCTGCATGATTAGCATTTATCAGGCTGTTAGTGAATTGGTTGGGCTTCTTTCTTTGTTCTGTTGTATTGCATCTACTCCAGACAGTATTTAGGAAACACAAGACTGTAAATTGCAATAATTAAAGCAGGCATTATTTATGCCCCCCCTCAGATATCATAACCTTTTGCTTTAGTACTATTTCCCTCAAAAAATGTCTGCTCTTTTGTACAATAGCAGTGGCAGCAGTCACTCTCTGAAAATCAGAGGGAATAACGCTGAAAGCACGAGTTATGTACCTGCTTCATATGAAATTCTCTAACTGTAAGTGGACAATAACGCTATTTGCGTTCAGTGATCAAGCCCCGCCCCTTCACACCGGCCACATTGTTAGCGCTTACCGTTATCAGGTAGACGGTTGTCCACCTCTACATTCCCGCTCGCATGTCCATGAACCCAAAGCCACGCGTAGTGTGAGATCCACAGCAGCACGGCGAAGCGACCCATTTCGTTTAACTGGCTTTTCATCCAGACTTCTGCTTTTGCAGGATCACATGTAGCGGGAAAGTATCAGGTTTACTCTCCGTCCATAAGCCTTATATTTTCTTCAGAAAGAATGACACGCCAAAGTTAGAGGGAAAATGAAACAGATAACCACGCAGCTTTTCTTAAGAAACTCAGTTTCTCCTCTCAGCGCTCTCTCTCTCTCTCTCTCTCGCGCGCGCGCTCATGAACTACCGGGCGGTAAGTGTGTGGCGTAGGCACATCATCAACAGGAGAAGGGAGGTGAGTGTGTGAGCTGGACATGGCTGCAAATCAGTTAGGCGGAGTGATACAAGGTGCTAATTAATTCATTAAACATGCATGACGCACAAGTGATACAAAGATATAATTTACACGCGCAACTGTGGGTCGTTGATTAATTTATCAAACATGCCGGAGCGTGTAGTGGAGATATTTCATTGTGAAGCTGAGACAAATTAAATGTTCTTTCACAAAACAATTGACTTGTTCACTAAAACAATTTGTTGTGTGGAAAGATGACCCAGTCTTCATTAGAATAATTGCATTAGTTGTTAGTTATCAGTAAGTGGATGGACATTAAGGAAGAAAATCCAGGTTTTATTCAAGTTGCCCTATACATTTGTAAAAGAGAACACCAGTAAGTCCCCAAAATATGAACAAGCTCCGTTCCGAGAGCTACTTTGTATGTCCAACAAACATTGTCTAGGTATTAGGATACTAACACAATTGGCAATGCACAGTATAAAAATAATAAGTTCTATGACCTTGTCCTTGTTCTTTAGAATCGTGCGGATGGTTAAAAGAACGAGCAATGTATGCCATTTTTTCACCTTGCTCCATTCTTTCATTTATTTTCACTTTTGTCTCCATTGTGAATGCTTGGCTAATCTTAGCATTACCACCTTCATCGTCGCTTATGCCTGCAGTTAGCCTAATCTGGATGTATTTGGACTGTGGGAGAACACTGAAATATGTGGAGGAAACCATTAGGAGAACAGGCAAACTCTACCCACTCAACCTGAGGCAGGATTTGAACCATACACCCTGGAGGTGAGTGGCCACAGTGCTACCGTGCCACGATAGTGCCCAATTTGTTAAGCTTCAGTAGCAAAAAAGAAGACAAATTATTGCTCTGCTACACCTCAATACACTTACCTGCCGTCCCCAAAACAGGAGGAAAGTCTCCCAGTTTATTATCAGCAAAAAGAGCATATTTAATCTTTTGGCCAGAAGCCCTGTGACACGTACATCAAAAGAACCAGTCATTAACATGTCAAATGCCTCTTTTCCACTGCATAGTACGGCACAACAAGGTTCAGTACAGCTCACTTCGGTTCGGCTCAGTTCGGCTCGGTTTGCGCTTCCACTGCAGTTTAGTAACGCTTTAGAGTGGGCGGGATTATTCACGTGTCGTTATAGTTGCGGCGCCGCTACTGCCGTGACATCATCGTAAACGCGCCACAAACAAACACACAACAATGGAGCATATCGACGGCATGGTGTTCTTCATTCTCGGCATGTGGATGTTTTTAACAGCAAGACGAAGGAGTTTGTTTCAAAAGAGGCTGATGGCAGCCAAAGAAAAATTTTGGTTAATACAAAAAGGTGCGTCCGATCCTTCGCTAGCTCTTCTAAATATAGCGGTTCTGTTGTGTCTCGTGTCGCGAGTTCAGTGACGCAGTAATGACGATTTTCTCCGGCCAATTAGTGACCAGCGGAGTTTACACGTCACGTTTTGGTAACGGTTCGGCGCGCTTGGAACCTCGGCTGAGGTGGTACTAAAAAAAGGACCATGTACCAGGTACTGTTCCCAGTGGAAAACTGAACCGTGTCGTGCCGTACTATTCAGTGGAAAAGCGCCAATAGAGAGACCCGGAGGCAGACAGATGATAGGAAGAACAAAACTTTACAGAATGTTTAGTAAATAAAGTATGATTACTTTCATTTGTGTGTAGAGACTTCTGAGACACCATATTGTATAAAAATAAAACATGTAAAAAAAACATGTAAACCCTACAGTAGCCTCCCTTTGCTTGACTATACAAAGGCCTCATTCATGGTTTGCCTGTTTTATGTATCATCCGCATACACATAAACATCAATTAAATATACAATACGCTAAAAGTAAATATTCAGTTAATTTTATGTACTTAAATATTGTATTTGATAAAGCCTTGACTTGATGAATTGGTAAACAGATTTTATAGGCAAACACAAAATTTCATAAAGTATGCACATGCTTTATGCAAAAAAAAATATAAATAAAAATGTGCCACAGCATGAAGCCATGAAGTGTGACGAATGGAACCTAGACACCTATTATTAAGCTTGTTAGCTGTTGGAATGCTGCATCCTGACTCATTTCAGTAGCTAATCATCTCATGCCAGCTGACATTTTCCTTAAATAGAATAATACATTTTTAAGATTTTTAAGAAAAAAAAGATTGTAGCATAACTGAAATGAGTTTCAATTAAAGGATTGCTATACAGAAAAAAAGTCATTGTTTTGCCTAATTTAGTGAAATACAATTGTTTTATTTAGTTTACTAACATGCCAGCTGCCATTCCCTTCAACGAAAGAGAGGGGTGGGGGTAAAGAGGGTAATTTTAGACATGCAATGCAACAGGCTCTTTAGTTATGTTTTAATCAGTGTAGATTGCTGCATTTACATGATTACTGCCATGAATTAGAAGAGTGACAGTAGTGAATGTGAATGTGGGTTTCACACTTGAGCCTAAGGACCTCTTCATGCTCATGTTATCTCATCATGACGAATATAGCCAGCCATATAGACCTGTAGCCTTAAAGCACTGAAATCTCTGACCTAACATTGTACATGTCTTGTAATTGTCCTCCAGAGTGTTTAGATTATTGTATACAAGTGCACTCATCAATAAGGTCACAAGCTCATGGAAAACCAGACAGCTAATTATGTCACTTGGCAGGTATAAGACATTGTGGGAAACACTCTTAGGCCACAACAGCACAAGGCCAATATGTGAAAACATCAAGGACCCATTATTGGAGTCATTTCATCCACAGGTTTTATACTCAGCAAGATGGGAGAGAAACTGCATAACCACTTAAGGACCTTGGAGAGCGCCTCGCTCTTTGGTCCCTGAATTGACTTTACTCAGACCTTATTTTCCTCAAGCTCAGAACCCGCATCATTCATGGTTTTTTTGGGGGGGAGTGAGGGGGGGTACTTCACTCTCGAAGGCCCTTCTCTGTCTCTGACAGTTATGTGGTCATGCTGTAAATATAGCAGAAAAGAATCGGAAAAGAATCAATGACTAGGAAGTTACAGTAATTATGCAAATCACAGCTCTTTTGAGAATGATTCCTTACATTCATGGCACTACAAGTAATTAGCTTCTATGCTGGGTTTGCCAAGATCTGTATTGCTGTCATTCCTTCATGTCAATATTCATTTCCTTCCGAACTTCATTAAAGGGCATAAATCCCCCTAAAAGACTACATACTATATAAACTTTCTTTTGCATTTTGAAGAATAGAAATACCTTGCACAATACTTTCCTGACAGCAGATTAGTCTTAAATATTTAGAACATATAGTACCTATTTACTTTTTTATTTACTTGAAAAAAATAAAAATCACTTTTCTGAAGTCTGTTGAGCAAGTGATGTTGTTTTTCAATAGCTGGTTGAATAGCCTTCTCAAGTATAAATAGGTACACTGCAGATAATACTACGCACAGTAGGATATTGATTACAGCGATGACAGCTCTCTGAGACATTTGCTCCGGTTTTGTGAGCACTCCATGCTTTCAGGAACATTCGGCACTCAGAGCCTCAGAGAAACCCAAGCGACATGAAACCAGTGGTAATGTCTACTTAAAGGAGACATACAGTCTCAATTTTGCATAGGTTAATATGATTCTTTAGGGTCCTAATGAAAAGTTTGTAATATACTTTAATTAAAAATTCTCAATTGTTGTGTAAAAAAAACATTACTTTTACCTGGTAAAAAGTAGCTCTGTTCTCAGCAACCTGTTTCAGTACATGCTCCTTTAAATGTTAATGACCTCTACTGAACCCGCCCCCCAGTTCTGTGGGGCGTGTCTTCACAATACAAGTGGGGTATAGCTTTGACAACAGTTAAAAATATTTAAAAAACAGTTAAAAAATAATTTTACATGATGTTAGAATTATTTTATATATAAAGGAGTTATTTCTACTCTCTTGCTCTCTTCCTCATAGATTTGATATTAACGTGTTAAATCTTCCCTGCTGCTATCTTCCTGTCTCTCTCTCTCCCTCTCTCTCCCCCCCTCTGTCTCCTTCCACCTATCTTCCTCTCCTTTGATTCAAATTAAAATTTTATTTGTCACATACACAGTCATACACAGTATGATATGCAGTGAAATGCTTATACGACAGCCAGTGACCTTAAAAATAAAATAAAAGCTTATACGTAAGGAATAAATATCAATAAAAAGAAATACTAAAGAAAATAAATTTAACTAGTAAAATAGTTGTACAAATATACAATGTACAAATGAGGGCATAATAAAAATCTTACAAAATATAGGGGATATATATATATATATATATATATATATATATATATATATATATATATTTCCCCTATATTTTGTAAGATTTTTATTATGCACTCATATTTATATATATATATATATATATATATATATATATATATATATATATATATACAGTGGTGTGAAAAACTATTTGCCCCCTTCCTGATTTCTTATTCTTTTGCATGTTTGTCACACTTAAATGTTTCTGCTCATCAAAAACCGTTAACTATTAGTCAAAGATAACATAATTGAACACAAAATGCAGTTTTTAAATGAAGGTTTACGTTATTAAGGGAGAAAAAAAACTCCAGATCTACATGGCCCTGTGTGAAAAAGTGATTGCCCCCCTTGTTAAAAAATAACGTAACTGTGGTTTATCACACCTGAGTTCAATTTCTGTAGTCACCCCCGGCCCGATTACTGCCACACCTGTTTCAATCAAGAAATCACTTAAATAGGAGCTACCTGACACAGAGAAGTAGACCAAAAGCACCTCAAAAGCTAGACATCATGCCAGGATACAAAGAAATTCAGGAACAAATGAGAACAAAAGTAATTGAGATCTATCAGTCTGGTAAAGGTTATAAAGCCATTTCTAAAGCTTTGGGACTCCAGCGAACCACAGTGAGAGCCATTATCCACAAATGGCAAAAACATGGAACAGTGGTGAACCTTCCCAGGAGTGGCCGGCCGACCAAAATTACCCCAAGAGCGCAGAGACGACTCATCCGAGAGGCCACAAAAGACCCCAGGACAACATCTAAAGAACTGCAGGCCTCACTTGCCTCAATTAAGGTCAGTGTTCATGACTCCACCATAAGAAAGAGACTGGGCAAAAACGGCCTGCATGGCAGATTTCCAAGGCGCAAACCACTTTTAAGCAAAAAGAACATTAAGGCTCGTCTCAATTTTGCTAAAAAACATCTCAATGATTGCCAAGACTTTTGGGAAAATACCTTGTGGACCGACGAGACAAAAGTTTAACTTTTTGGAAGGTGCGTGTCCCGTTACATCTGGCGTAAAAGTAACACAGCATTTCAGAAAAAGAACATCATACCAACAGTAAAATATGGTGGTGGTAGTGTGATGGTCTGGGGTTGTTTTGCTGCTTCAGGACCTGGAAGGCTTGCTGTGATAGATGGAACCATGAATTCTACTGTCTACCAAAAAATCCTGAAGGAGAATGTCCGGCCATCTGTTCGTCAACTCAAGCTGAAGTAATCTTGGGTGCTGCAGCAGGACAATGACCCAAAACACACCAGCAAATACACCTCTGAATGGCTGAAGAAGAACAAAATGAAGACTTTGGAGTGGCCTAGTCAAAGTCCTGACCTGAATCCTATTGAGATGTTGTGGCATGACCTTAAAAAGGCGGTTCATGCTAGAAAACCCTCAAATAAAGCTGAATTACAACAATTCTGCAAAGATGAGTGGGCCAAAATTCCTCCAGAGCGCTGTAAAAGACTCGTTGCAAGTTATCGCAAACGCTTGATTGCAGTTATTGCTGCTAAGGGTGGCCCAACCAGTTATTAGGTTCAGGGGGCAATTACTTTTTCACATAGGGCCATGTAGGTTTGGATTTTTTTTCTCCCTAAATAATAAAACCCCTCATTTAAAAACTGCATTTTGTGTTTCCTTGTGTTATCTTTGACTAATAGTTAAATGTGTTTGATGATCAGAAACGTTTTGTATGACAAACATGCAAAAGAATAAGAAATCAGGAGGGGGGCAAATAGTTTTTCACACCACTGTATATATATATATATATATATATATATAGTTATATATGTATATAAAATTTTACATGTGAATCTGGTTGTAAAACTTTTTTTGACTTCCCAGACCGGGAATCGCACTCAAGTTGCTGCGCTGAGAGCGCCGTATCCTAACCACTAGACCACGAAGGATTAATGGCTGCCATCTTGGAAATGCCGGCTATATACACGCGAACCATTGTTTTTTTCGGGATCTCACCAGGACATTTACAATGGTTAATTTGTAGTAGCATATGTCTATAGCACAGGCGTTTAGTCAAACATATTTATACCGATCTTTTGCTGTTAATAAACAGAGACCTTTCTGACAGACAACGTGTGTGTGTGTGTGTGTGTGTGTGTGTGTGTGACAGTCATATAGATGCCGGGAATAGGACATCATACACGCGAAGCATTGAGTGTGTGTGTGTGTGTGTGTGTGTTTGACTGTCTCTCCTTATGTCAGAAAAGCTTACCGAAGCATAGCGCTCTCGCCTCATTACTAAACGAACTTTAGAAAAACTTTATAAATATGTAGTGCAAAAAAAAGCATGTACCTTTAGCAGGAATCGAACCTGGGTCTCCCACGTGAAAGCGCCGAATCCTAACCACTAGACCACCGCACTACTGCATCAAACAGCACACCACACTCATGTAGGCGCCATTTTGCTCCAGTGTAGAAAAACAATGGCCGACGGCTCTTTTTTCACTTGGGGCGGATCTTTGCTAAAACACCAGTGTCAATCAACTGTAGTAGGAGCGGCCTCTGTCGGTGTGACTTCACACCGACAGGCTTTTGAAAACGGCCTGATTTCAGAAGGGGCATCTTATATTATTAAATTAAAAGAAAATCGCTGGGCGGCTCTTTATCATTGTAGAGTGGTTGTGTACACACTCTCCTAACACACAATGCAGTCCAAACAGCTTGAAAAAGTCCATGTAGCACCGTAGGTGCCCTTTAAAGACTGATGCATAAGCAGCACCAACAAAATATTAGCAATATACAATGTTCAAGAGTTGACAAACTGTTAACCATATAGAACATCAACTGATTGAAGGGGCAAAGCATTGAGGGATGGATTTAATAAAGATTTGCCCTTACAAAGAAAATACTGGAATGTATAAAAATACTAGAAAGGTTCAAATACTAGAATGTATTTCACCTCAGTTTTCATTGCATTAAATGACCACATCAAATAAATAGGATAAGATTAGATTAGATTAAAATTTATTTGTATTGTGCAAATTACATGTACAGAGACAAAGAAATGCAGTTAGAAGTGTATAAGTGGCCTATTTACAATAAATAATAAATGTGGTAAATGAGGTGTATGGGTCCATATGTACAGTGAGTACAGTGAAGGTACAGTGTGTGTGTGTATATATAATATATATGGCTGCATGAAACAAAGGGGAAAAAAAAATTAATTCTACAGTAAAAAAAAGCCAAGATTGTCTATCCATATGTCAACAACACTTACAAGGTAATAAGAGGTTATCCTTTCAAAAAGTTGGGCATACAAATTTCTGTAGAAAGTAACCATATCTTTCCACTTCAGCACACTGCTGCACTGCCAATTACACACACAGAGGTTACCCCTCTTCTCGCTCTCTTTCTCTTCTCTGCACCTGTCACGCACTGGAGCAGAGCAGGAAATGAAATATGGTGATAGGAATTCCTGCTGTTTTTTTGTGGGTCAGTGATTGTAGCGAAAAGATGGAGCCCTCATTTCTGGCCCAATTTCAGGCTACCTGTTTGATAGCCAGTGCTGTCGAATTACCTCAACCCTTACAGCTTGAGAAAGCAGGTGTACAGTGTTTCACTCCAAGGCCACCCTCTCCCCCATTCTGTGTCTTTCTCTCTAACCAATAATCAAATGGTATTATTTTGGAAACCGTTAATGTTTAAAGTGACTTGTAAGATTTGAAAGCATGGTTGAATTATATTTAAGGTCCTTATATTTGGGGGAAATGCCAACAACACTTGCCAATTACACACACAGAGGTTACCCCTATTCTCGATCTCTTTCTCTTCTGTGCCTTCTTTTCCTTTTTATACCATCATGCATCTTTGTTGTAAAATGTAAGGTGAATTGTCAGCATAATCCTTGTATTCCATAATGCTTGTAAAAACTATGCACTGACTGCTGTTTTTTAATTTAGCAAGGCAGCTTGATATGACCAAAGCTGAGACCCACTTAGTGTTTTTAATTCACAAAAGTAAGTAAAAATGGTAATATTTTATCAAGAATTATTCACCATTTTCAAATACAAAATGGAAGAAAGAAAAAGCAAAGTGTCACTGATATTAAACTCTATTTTACAAAAATGCTGAGAATTATTAATGTGCTCATTTGCACAGCCTTACAGAAGTATGCCCTGGAAATTTTAATATTAGATCACTAAACTGTATCCTTGGTTAATCATATGGGTTTTTATGCCTTTTAATCGTACTTTTGTAATAAAAGAAAATTAGGGTTAGGGTTAAAAATATAAAAACAGTATTCCTACAGTATATATAATCAATGTATCAGCATCATGTCTGGAAAGGGTTAATAAGCCATTTCTAAGGCTTCAGGACCCCTGTAAACCAAGGTGAGAGCCATTATCCACAAAAGGAGAAAACTTGGAACAGTGTTGAACCTTTACAGGAATGTCCAGCCTACCAAAATTACTCCAAGAACACAACTGACTTCTCATATACAGTAAGAAGCCAGAACAACATCTAAAGAACCTCAGGCCTCATATGCCTCAGTTAAGGCAAGTACACATTTGAATGGCTTAAACAACTAAATTAAGGTTTTCAAGTGACCAGTCCAGACAGGTTAGATTGAGATCACCTTAAACAGAGTTAAAATATTTCTGCCTAGAAGAGAGGACCAAAATTCCTTGACAGCAATGTGAGAGACTCATTGCTAGTTATCGCAAACACTCAAATGAAAAAATAAAACTGCATTTTGGATTTACTTGGATTATCTGTGTATAATATTAATATTGGTTTGATGATCTGAATCATTGTCCAGTGGGACAAATATGCAAACAAATAAAAAAAATCAGAATGGGGGCAGACACTTATTAATGGCGCTGTACATACACTGTAAAAAAATTCTTGCTACTCCAACTAAAAAATTTCTAGTGACCTGTTGCATCTAAAATTTTTAGTTGGCTCAATTTAAGTTGTATAAACTATTTTGTTTTTGCTGTGCTGATTACCTCTAAATGTACACACAAATTGAAATAAAACATTCTGTCAACTAAATGTTCTATGCTGAATAAACATGCCTAGTTAGGCCAACAAGTAGTCTCAAATTGAAATATAATGTTGTGTCAATTAAATGTTCCAAGTTGACTGAAAGGTATATTTTGAATTGGAAATTATGCTTGCATAATTATAAAATTAACATCTTAAAGTTTACTTGCGTAGGTTATTCACTGTGGCCACATTTCAAATAACATGACACATTCTTCTAAATTTGAATATTTTTTTTATGTAAACTTTAAACACCTGTTAAAGACTATCAACATTGATTAAGTGCAATCCAGCTACTCTTTCAACAAATAAACAAATGCTGCATTGTTATAACAAAATATGCAAATAACATTCCAAAATGCAAGAATGAAACTGTGCCCTTAACATTCATGTTACAAAGCTTACTAATATCACACTCAGTCAAAACAGTATACTGGAAAAATAGACTTCTGCTTTGTAGAACAAAACATACTGATATTTCTCAGTAAAAACGTGCAGTGGCTTATTTGAAAATAAAATATTTGCTTTAACTCAGAAATGGTTGAAGATATAAAAAAAAAAAAATGTTGTGAAATAATTTTGCCAAGCTCCAAGATTGTTTGCAGATGCAGTAAGCACTGTTTCCCAGATATTCTCCCTAATACCTGAAATACAAAAAGAAAAATATATGAATAACTAATTAAGTAACCGTTTGTAGTTCAAAACCATTAAAAATCCTAGACAAAAAAATGTCCGTTTAGCCATTATAACCATTTTCAGACACTATAAGGTTAATGAATGATGAAGGAGTGAGAACATTAAGCTCCCTCAGTGGAGCACTAACGCGCCGTCTTTTTCAAATAGCCTTTGAAATTATCGGTCATTAAAATGAATAAAATGTATGTAACGTAATTAAACTTTAGCGGTTTCATAGATTAACATTAATGTCAATGTACATACCATCTGAAAAAAAAATGCGTTAGGAGCAAACGAGTGCATTGCCAGATAACTACTGTAACACTCCAAATTATATACATAAACACTCGAAAATATAATGTTCTAAAGCTTGCTGCTGGATAATATATATGTTATAAAGCTAAAATTGCTAATTACTTTGCAGGACAGTTAGTTTCCATGAAGTACTCACCATTTCGGGAGGAAATAGCGGGAAGTTCGAAAATTCTGGAAGAACGCTTTTGCGCATGCGCAGAGGTCCCTCTTGTTCGTTCAACATAAAATTGTTTGTGTGCAGTTAAATGTTTCATGAACACAGTTTTATTCGTTGCCTCGATGAAACTTTCGTAGTTGAGTAATGAAATTTATACAATCATTGAGAAAACATATTTTTCTTTTTTGACACCAGCATTATATTAGCCCAACATATATTTCTTTGTTCCAACAACTATTTTCAGGATTTATTTTTTACAGTGTACAGTACATTTACTGTTGATCACAACATGGATTAAAGTAGGTCGGTATTGTCTGCCATACTGAAGAGAAAGAGAATCCTGGTGAATTGAATCCTGATCTTTATCTGATGCGACTCCGAAGGTGCAAACATATACTTGAAGACACTGATATCACAACAAAAACACTTTTTTTTAAGTCAAGGTCATGTACTTATCACACTTTTCCTGAAGGACAACAAGATAGGATATTAATTCAAATCTATTAAGCACAAAATTAAACAAAAGGAATGAACAGACTGAATTGCAAGGCATTATTGCCAGTTCTACAAAGCTGTCACTATCCTCTCTATATTAGCAACCAAGCCTGTAGGCTGTTCAATAGCATTGTGAGTTAACAGAAATTTATTTCATGGTTGCGTAGATTTAGTCCCTAAAGCCTGAACTGCTAGCTGTTTGGAGATTTTCTTTGCACCTCAGCATTTAATTGATCAATTAGAGTAATTGATTTGCCAGTGAGACAGTTTTGCTGATTTTCCCAGTCTTAATGAGTTAGTGATTAAATGGTAATGAGGGGCAAGACACGTAATGCAATGTTCCAGGTCATGTGGGCAAAGATAGGAAACACAATGTTTTACAGCATGCTGGGTCATAAAGAGGCAAAAAGGCCATGCCTTGAAATGTTATTAATTTACACTCCCATTTATTTGATTCATCTCCAGTAATCCCTTTATCGCCTTATGGGACACCTCCAAGGTCAAGGGTTCGATTCTTGGGTCTGTGTGCATGGGGTTTGCATGTTTTCCGGGGCTTGGTGGGTTTCCTCTGGGTGCTCCAGTTTCCTCCCACATTCCAAAGACATGTAGATAAGGTTAATTGGCGTTCTCGAATTGCCTGTGGTATGTGTGTGTGTGCACCTTGAGATGAATTATGATAGAAGTGAATAAATGGATTTATGAGAGCAAGTCTAAAGAAGGTTCATTCTGCCACCTTGGCATCTAAGCAGAGAGCCTTGATGCATGCTTTTTTTGTACCTCGAGAGAATAATCACTGTTTTAAATCTGATGCTAGTGGCTACAGAAAGCCAATGGATGGATCATATTATTAGGGTAGTAAAACAAATTGTGCAGCTACATTCTGGATTTGTTGTGGTGAGTGAATGGAATACAGTGGCAGACTTACAGTACAGTATGTCATAATGGCAAGAGAGCGAACTACATAAAGCACAAGCCTGATCAGGTGGACTCAGTGGATAGTAATAGATGAATCTAGTGTGGCATATCAGTTTAGCAATATGAGCTGAGAAGAACTTTGATTGTCCATGATTACTCCATAATTGTGTGTAGTTATCAATGTCCAGCGAAGTCACAAGATCCTGACATTGAGAAGTATTTCCTGAAACGAACACAGCTCAGTATTGCTGCAATTAAATTTTAGCCACAAAGTAACTACAATAAACTAATACTGTAGTAAAGGTATAGATTTTAAATGTAAGTTTGGGCCACCGGATGCTCCTAAATTGAACAAGGCTTACAAATGCCAATCAGCCATAACAAGAAAAACCAAAACATTAAGTTCAATATTGTTCAAATTTCCTTACTGTATGTGCCACTGTGGCAGCTCTGGCCCCCAGCACATGACTTGGCAGGGTCTCTGCAGGTGTGCTGTGGTGTCTGGCATAGAAGCGGATCCATTGAGTGCTGTTGATTGCAGAATTGGGCCTCTGTGGACTGGATTTGTTTGTCTGGCACCTTCCATGGATGCTCTGTCGAGTTGAGGTCTGGGGAATTTGGAGTTCGGGTTAACAACCTTAAACACTTTGCCTGCTAAGCCACATACATAGCAGGTGCATTGGCTACTCTGACAGGTTTTCTATTTTGCCCATCATTGACCTTATTAGTTAATTTGTGTTGCATTGTCTTTTTTTGTGGGATTGGGATTGGCCTTGCTTGCCCACCATCCTGTCACCAGTTTATGATTTTTATTTGATAATCAATGCAAAATAAGATACTGTAGAGCCCTTCTGGCCATTTTGAGAAAAATCAAGTTTTTGTAAAAAATGCAAAATAGTATTACAAACTGATAAAGTAAAAGAAATATGTCAAGATTGTTTGGCTATACCAGTGTACTCTTTTTTCACTTGGGGCGGATCTTTGCTAAAACACCAGTGTCAATCAACTGTAGTAGGAGCGGCCTCTGTCGGTGTGACTTCACACCGACAGGCTTTTGAAAACGGCCTGATTTCAGAAGGGGCATCTTATATTATTAAATTAAAAGAAAATCGCTGGGCGGCTCTTTATCATTGTAGAGTGGTTGTGTACACACTCTCCTAACACACAATGCAGTCCAAACAGCTTGAAAAAGTCCATGTAGCACCGTAGGTGCCCTTTAAAGACTGATGCATAAGCAGCACCAACAAAATATTAGCAATATACAATGTTCAAGAGTTGACAAACTGTTAACCATATAGAACATCAACTGATTGAAGGGGCAAAGCATTGAGGGATGGATTTAATAAAGATTTGCCCTTACAAAGAAAATACTGGAATGTATAAAAATACTAGAAAGGTTCAAATACTAGAATGTATTTCACCTCAGTTTTCATTGCATTAAATGACCACATCAAATAAATAGGATAAGATAAGATTAGATTAAAATTTATTTGTATTGTGCAAATTACATGTACAGAGACAAAGAAATGCAGTTAGAAGTGTATAAGTGGCCTATTTACAATAAATAATAAATGTGGTAAATGAGGTGTATGGGTCCATATGTACAGTGAGTACAGTGAAGGTACAGTGTGTGTATATGTATTTAATTATGTATTAATTATGTACATTTTAAATGTATGTAATTATGTATTATTTGTCAAAATGCTACAAATCTGTTACACGTTTGTCAAAATTGATAAATCAGCCTGCAGCTGCGTTTTTGGCAGTGTAAATGAGAATAACCCAATATAAACAGGCAATAAGATTATTTTTTTTGCTTAAGGCTACAGTTGCCAAAATATAATTCTTCATTGGTCAACTGTTAATGTTAATACATTAAGCTCATGTAGATAATATCACCAGGATAGCATTCTTTCACCTCAGAAATATTGGCAAGATAAGAAATATATATCTTCGCTAAACGATGCAGAAAAACTAGTTCATGCTTTTATCACTTCTAGGTTGGACTATTATGCCTATTATAATGCCTTACTGTCTGGTTGTTCAGTTAGGTGCATAAACAAGCTTCAGCTAGTCCAGAATGCAGCAGCGAGAGTCCTCACTAGAACCAGAAGATATGAGCACATCACCCCTATCCTATCTTCACTACATTGGCTCCCTGTGAAATTTCGCATTGATTTTAAAATACTAGTCTTGACATATAAAGCATTAAATGGTCTCGCGCCGCAGTATCTGAGCGAACTGCTAGTGTCTTACGATCCGCCACGCCTACTTCGGTCAAAGGATGCAGGCTGCTTGTCAGTACCGCGTATTATGAAAACTACAGCTGGGGGCAGAGCTTTTTCTTACAAAGCCCCAAAATTATGGAATAATCTTCCAAATAGTGTTCGGAACTCAGACACAGTCTCAGTGTTTAAGTCTATTTATTTAGCCAAGCATTTTTATAAATAGATTTGCCATAAGGTAAAGGAGCAGATCTGGGGGACTCATGGACGTAGAGTATTATGGTGAACTGGTATGTTTAGATGCTGTCTTCCTCAGTCTCATTTGATCACTCAGGTTTGTTGACGGTGAGGTGATTGTTTGCTTTACATCTCAGGGAGCCCTCATGTTTGTGTTTCCTTCTGGATCTCCCTTTTAGTTATGCTGTCATAGTTAGTCCTGCCGGAGTCCCTGCTTGCACTCTACAGTAAATATACATTCACATTATACATTGTGACTGTGACCATACCTAATTGCAATCTCTCCTCCTCTTCTCTTTCTC
Source organism: Channallabes apus (assembly GCA_030522415.1). NCBI lineage: Eukaryota > Metazoa > Chordata > Actinopteri > Siluriformes > Clariidae > Channallabes > Channallabes apus. The sequence goes on from CM060112.1 coordinate 34,151,577, forward strand.
CCCCTCTTTCTCTCCCCCTGTCTCCCCCTTTCACTCTTTCTCTCTCTCTCTCTGTCGAGCTACACATGTCGTTCCTGAGCTGCCAGTGATCCACACTCCCTCTGCCCTCCGGACTTGTCTGATCCATCCTGGTGCCCCGTTTCTGGTTGGAGGTCTCGTCGCATGGATGCCCCGTGTGTCTCTTTGGGATGTGTCTGATGTCTGGGGATGATTCTATCTACTTAGAAGATGGTTCTGGCCTCGACTGGTGTTGTCAGCTGTTTCTCTGAGGACTTGACAATTCGATAGTTCAGGACTGGAACTTTCTACAAGTCTATCTGAGTCTCCAATAACTACTGGACTCCATTTTACATCAACTATTATAACATCAATTAACATCAACTATTATAGCTGAACCTAACACTGTATAAATGCAGATAATTTCCTGCTATCTGTTTCACCCAGATGAGGATGGGTTCCCTGTTGAGTCTGGTTCCTCTCAAGGTTTCTTCCTATTACCATCTCAGGGAGTTTTTCCTTGCCACTGTCGCCCTCGGGCTTGCTCACCAGGGACTATCTGAACATTTTGATTCATACACATTCACATTCCATACAAACTTAAATAATTCTTTTGATTGTGTAAAGCTGTTTTGAGACAATGTCAATTGTTAAAAGCGCTATACAAATAAAACTGAATTGAAATGAATGTTAAAAGTACAGTGAATTGCCTGGTTATACAATTGCACTATGTTACTTTATAGCCTACAGGTATGGTAGGAATTTTTTAAATAATAACCTAGTGTCACCCAGATGGGGATGGGTTCTATTTTAAGACTGGTTGAACACTAAAGGCACTAATTTGGGAACACCTGATGTAAGAGGAAACTGGAGCACTTGGAGGAAAAACACCAAGCACGGGAGAACATGCAAACTCTACGTGCAGACCCCGATACTGGAGGTGCAAGATGACAGTTCAGGTGAAAGTCCATTAAATGAAAAAGTCCATTAAATGCATTCATGATAGCTTATACTGTATTTTCACTTTACTAATCATGTGAGAAAAAGAAAATACAAAATGTCAACATTCACTGTCATGTTTTGACCAAAATGTGTAAGCTTAAAAGCTTCTAAAATAAATATTGTGAATTGCAGAAATGTTTTGCTACAAACAGCTCTGTACTGTATGTCTGAGGAATAAAAAATTGTCATATTGTGCAGTGAAATTCATAACAAACAGATCATCAAGGATCAAACTCCTGATATAAAACTTGAACTCTTCCAGGGTGATAATTTTGGAAAGCCCAATGTTTTAATTGTTCCTGATTTACCATGTGTAGATTTGCCTGTGTCTTCAAGTATTGAATCTGGTTATCACACTATGTTTACCTGTGTCACTTTTGTACATGATCGTTTTTTTATTTATTTATTTTTACAATATTCAATTACCTCTGGTAATTGAATGCTTATCACCCCAGCATTCAACATCACCAGAAAGCATCTTGCTCTGTATAAAGTTAATTCTGAAGTCATATGTGATGATTCTCCAAGGAAAGGGTAATTCACACAATGTGCAATTATGTTTCTCCATAGGTGAATATGATCAATCAAGGACTGGCATTATTAACTGGATAAGCTGAACTATTGCCACATTCGATAACACCACAGAGAATTTCACAAGGTGTTTGACCATCTCTGGTATGAAAAAGAGAAGAACATATTTCTCTTGCTTTCTAACGAGATAAAAAAAAAATCAGCAGCCAATTATGTAATTGCTTTCTGAATTGGCAGTGGAGAGTGAATGTAAACCGGCTATGAAAATGGTTTTCTGCCAAGGCCTAGAAGATGCACTCCAAATGGCACTCGCATGCCAAGTTGAGCTTTTCCCACTCTACCAGTTTATACAGTTGGCTATCTGCACTAACAATCTCATCCAATGCCATCATTACACCAATGACTGAAAGCAAACTAACAGCCCCACTTTGTTGATTACTGGTGCTTAATTGCCATTATTGTTAAATACCAGTATCCTCTCCAGCAGCTCTCAAATAGGCGACAAGTTTCATGAAGTTCACGTCAGCAATAGCATTGAGTGCAAGGTGGCATTCATAACAACATCAGGCCATTATGCATGTTTTGTGATGCCATAAGGCAACGTTAATGTACTTTCTTTTTTAGGCTTTTGTGAATAAAATCCTGAGTAAACGTTTAATCATTGTGTCATTGTATACCTCAATGACATATTGATTTGTAGCTAATCAGAAGAAAAGAACATCCTATAGGAGAGCGTAGTCATCCTGAAACTCTTAGATAACCTCATGTTTGTTAAACTGTAAACCGATCAAATTCAAATCAAATTAAAATTTTATTTGTCATCTACACAGTCATACACAGTACGATATGCAGTGAAATGCTTATACGACTGCCAGTGACCTTAAAAATAAAAGCTTAAACATAAGAAATAAATGTGAATAAAAGAAATACGTTAGAAAATAAAATTAACTAGTAAAATGTACTGTACAAGTGAAATATACTGTAATAAAAGAAATACGGTAGAAAATGAAATTAACTAGTAAAATATACTGTACAAAGTAAAATAAAGTATATTTTACTAGTATATTTTACTCCTTCATACGATGAGATTCTTACTATTAAAACAGACTTAGAAGTGTGGCATCTGTGTCTTGAAATCGCTAAACAAAGCTTGAGAAAGCAGTGGGACCAATTCCATATAAATGCCTAACCACAAAAAAACAGATGTGCCCAAATTTTAATAGAGGCCGCAAGTGGATGCAATGCAATACAAATTGGTGGAGGGAAATCTATTCCAAATATCAAGAAATTTGTCACTCCATGCTGATTTTGTGCTCAATCACACACCTCATGACAGTCACTACTAGAAACATTGTTGTCCAAAGACCCTATCCTTGCCCATCCTTCAAAGACCTCTTTCTTTATCAATCTCCCAACATTTCTAGGTAACCCTTCATCTTTACTTATTATTGAGTCCTTTGCAGGTGGTCGGACTCATCACTGCACCAGAGGGCACCCTCACCTTGTAGCGCGGCCACATAAAGGGGCAGTTAATCAGCAGGGGAATGATGCTAGGGCTAATGTTGCTCACCTGCACCAGCAAACTGGCCCCAGTCAGGTATTTTCGTCCCCATGGCAACGGTGCGTTCATTCCGGGGTTAAGCTCACGCGCGCATGCGCAGCTGTGCCGCGAGAGAACCACGATGACCTATCAGGTCACGTGTGCCGGTATAAAGCCAGAACCGGCATGACATTCGAGACGGAGAGATGAGTCAGCGCGCTGCAGTTGTGAGAGAGAGAGAGCCTGTTTGGACGTTTTGTGAATTACCTTGCCAGATTGCCATTCAGTACCCTTCTCATTCCGTTTCTTCGTTCTCCCAGATTTACCATCATTCCTGGTGAGAACGAACCGTCTCTCCTGTATACCATCCCATTCATTCGCACACACTACTGACATTGTATATATTTGTTTATATTTTGTATATATTGTTTTTTTCGTTGCACTTCATTTGTTTGTTTGTCTTTTGTAAATAATACACTTTGGTTTGGTTTTGGAAGTTGTTGTTGTCACCGTCCTTCCTTGCTCCGCGAAGGTTGCGCAATACCGGAAGTGAGTGTAATCAGCCCTTGTATAGAGATTAGACCCCGATTTAGTGTAATTAGCTCTAATAATAAATCTGAGCGTTACATAGTGGTGGCCCGTACGGGGAGTCTATTTCTTAGGGTAATTTTCCGGTGTTGTGTGAATTTGTGGAGCAACATGGACGCTAACATGGCTAGTGCTAAGGCTAACATTCTTGCTAATGCTAGTAGGACCGGGAGGGCCAACTCTGTTGCCGGTAGTAAAACTCAGGATGAGGAATGTGCATTTGTGACAAGACGTAATCCTAGTTCATTGATTAGTTCATTGTATATGTCAGATAGACATGTTGATGCTAATACTGTGAGTCAGATGTCTAACATGGCTGATAAAATACAAACAATGCGGACTGAACTTAATCAGTGTATGATGGATGTAGAGGCTATGACTGAAAAGGTGGATGTGTTGGAGAGGAATTTCAGAGACTCCATGGACAGCAGCTTAAACCGCGAACTCAGTTTTCGACAGGCAGTAGACACCAAGCTAAATGAGCTGGAGCGCTACTGCCAAGAGTCGCTAGGGAAACTCGAGAAAGCCGTAGCTGACTGTTTCATGCGCCGTGATATCGTCTGGGAGAAGCAGATGAAGAAGCTGCGCCTCTTTAACACGCCCACCGCCCTCAGATCGGAAGTACTCACCTCGGCGTCTTCACCACCTCCATCTCTACACCCAGCCGATCGTCCAAACACTGCAACTCCAGAGAAGGACAGCCAGGAGAAAGGGAAGAAAGGAGCACCACTGCCCACTTCTACTCTGGCCCAAGCCGGACCGTCCAACGCCCAGCCCCTCTCTACACCCTCTCAGCTCTACCACGCCAAGCCAACGAACGCAGAGCTTCCTCAACCTACCTCGGAGCGGTCAGCCGCCCCACCCAGGGACCTCGCAGAGGTGGAACCTCCACAGTGGGAAGGTCTCCAGGTGGCGCTACTAGCCACTGTGGTGGATGTCGGAGCGACCCAGAACCAGGGCGTCTCCTTCGAACACCACCAGGGGGCGTTACACCGTAAAGTTCCGAGGAAGAAGGGAGGAGCACGCCAGCTGGTAGTCCCACCAACACACGTCCAGAAGTTCTTACAAGACTTTCACCAAAAGCCGTCGGGTGGCCACCGGGGGGGTCTAAAAACACTTCTAAGCCTCCTTGACGTCGCCTGGTGGCCCACCATTCGCAAGGACGTCTGGCGGTACGTGGGAGCTTGTGAGGTCTGCCAGAACACCCGGAGCGGGGTCAAGCGAACCAGGGACCAGAAAAGAACGGTCACGCCCGACACCCCTCATCCCTGCAAACCCAAGGGAAGATCCGGGAGCTACCACCTGCCAGACCTCACCAGGGGCCGCTGGAACAGCCTACCACCCAACAACACTCCACAGACCCAACCACCGATTCAGAATCCACCGACATCAGGATCACAGCAGAGGAAGAGACACCCCCACCAACCAGTCAGCCAGCCAAAGAAGCCAGCTACCACAGTTCCCGGCAGCACGAGGCGCCAGAGCTACCGGGCGGGCTGGTTTGGCGGCGGACTCCATCTTTTCCATCTGCCCATCAAAAACTTGTCAGGTGAGCTAGTGCCCAGTGGGAGGGTCCAGCTAAAAGACTTAAAAAAGAACCAATGGACTGACACTAGGTCTGGGGGCATCCCACATAGCCGAATAAGTGGTTTAGAAAATGCGCTAGTGCGGTTCTCTCCTCATACGCCGGAGGCTGGGGGGGGGGGGGTCTATGTAGCGCGGCCACATAAAGGGGCAGTTAATCAGCAGGGGAATGATGCTAGGGCTAATGTTGCTCACCTGCACCAGCAAACTGGCCCCAGTCGGGTATTTTCGTCCCCATGGCAACGGTGCGTTCATTCCGGGGTTAAGCTCACGCGCGCATGCGCAGCTGTGCCGCGAGAGAACCCCGATGACCTATCAGGTCACGTGTGCCGGTATAAAGCCGGAACCGGCATAACGTTCGAGACGGAGAGATGAGTCAGCGCGCTGCAGTTGTGAGAGAGAGCCTGTTTGGACGTTTTGTGAATTACCTTGCCAGATTGCCATTCAGTACCCTTCTCATTCCGTTTCTTCGTTCTCCCAGATTTACCATCATTTCCTGGTCAGAACGAACCGTCTCTCCTGTATACCATCCCATTCATTCAATAGCACGGACTTGGACATTCATACATACGCACTCACACACTCGCACACACTACTGACATTGTATATATTTGTTTATATTTTGTATATATTGTTTTTTCGTTGCACTTCATTTGTTTGTTTGTCTTTTGTAAATAATACACTTTGGTTTGGTTTTGGAAGTTGTTGTTGTCACTGTCTTTCCTTGCTCCGCGAAGGTTGCGCAATACCGGAAGTGAGTGTAATCAGTCCGTGTATAGAGATTAGACCCCGATTTAGTGTAATTAGCTCTAATAATAAATCTGAGCGTTACAACCTGAATTATAATGCTCTTCTTTATTAATTATTTCCACGTCCTGTTAACAAACATAGTAGCACATTCTATGTTTAATATAACCTCCTGCAAACTGTACTGTACTGTTGTGTACTCTAGTTCTTCATTAACTATGAAATTAATGACTGTATTCAAACAGGAACAAGTTTGGCAAAAGAGTCCCCATGCTGTATGTGGATCATACAAGGATGTACTGTATCCATATGAGGACATTCAAGTGTCAAAAGGCTAATGCACATGAACAGTTATACTCATTGTTCTGAGTCATCAGTATGTATTTTTCTGCTGTATTTGCCCTTCTTGTGATTGTTCGGATTTACTGTGTATCTACCATTTGCCTGTGGCTTTGTCTAAGCACTGCTCTGATTCTCCTTCATTACAGTTATAGCCTTCACATTCACCACACCTTTTTCATGACAAGTTTCATGAAGTTCATGTCAGCAATAGCATTGAGTGCAAGGTGGCATTCATAACAACATCAGGCCATTATAAATGTTTGCTGATACCATAAGGCAATGTTAAGTCCTATGGGACATTTTGGATCAGCACCATCAATCACCATCATCAATACCTCAACTGAGGTAAGATAATATTATTTGCTCGCAAATATCCGTAACTAAAAGGAAGGTGAAATTTTGAAAACCAGATAGCACTATGTTATAGAAAATGTCCTAAAGAATGCCACAGAATACATTTGAGAAAGGGCTATATTGGCAGTAGGGATGTAACGGTATCAAAACTTCACGGTACGGTAATAACTCGGTATGAATGGCACAGTACGGTATTTATTGAATCATTTACAGGAAAAACAAAACTAATGAAGACTCAAAAAAAGAGCCAGAAGTGTTTTTTAAACAGTATACATGAACACTGAACATATCAATGGCATACAAATTAGCCACCTATCTGTAAACTTTGAAACATAAACTTTAATTTTAATAACAAAAAATTATTCAACCATATAAAAAAAAAGTTTCAATTTAGTATTCTTGAAAACTCAGACAAAAAATAAAAATAGCAACCTACTTATTCCAGCTGGCCCATGTGCTGAATGAGTATTTGAAAACACTCAACTCATTCACTCACCTTATTCAGACAGAGACAGGATTTTTTCCCCCCCTTTCTCGTTTCTTTTCAGAGAGAAACCGAAATGACTCGATAAAACTATACTGTAGGTCTTCTGAGAACAGTTTGCTCAGGCGAATGGAGCGAACGGAAGGTAGCGGGAACTACAATTCCCATCAGCCCAGACGTGGCCATCATCCTTTGCGGTCTGTTATCACTACAGATCCAGTAATGCTGCTATTAGCGGCGAAGGAAAAGAGATGGAAAGAGTAATTAATCATTACGGAGTAAGCGGATTTTAAATCGGATGTGCGCATTACTGGATCTGTAGCAACAACAGACAAAATAGTCAAAAAAAATCAAAATAGAAAAAAAAGCATGTTCCCCGAGGTCAAACGCGCCCCCCTTGACGGAGCCTCGCGCCGTACCCCCCCCCCCCCCCGGGCGCCCCACTATTTGAGAAACACTGCTTTAAACCCACAGACTTACGTGTACACAAATACACACTAGTTTTAGGATAACCTTAGAGCTAGAGCAGATGGGTTTCATTACAGTGTTCCATATTAAGCAATGCCAGCACTGGCTGGCATAGTTAGCTGGCATGCCCTTCTCTTCTCCCAGTGGTTATGCTTGTCTTTTCACGGAACAAGTATTCACTGCATGATGCGAGGCAAAAGCAGGCTCAGGAGATGTACAAACAGAATTCGACAGAGAGTTTATAATGAAGAACTTAACTAGTGATGTTACATCATTTTACGAACAACAAAACTAAAAAAAAGTAAAACTAACAATGAACTTTACACCTACAGACCCAGTTGAACAAAAAAAAAGAAAGAAAAAAAAGGAAGAAAGATATTCCTTGCCCGTGTTGCATTTACAGACTGCATTTTGCGTCCAAAGTGCCAGACTTTCTTGTTTTTTTTATGTAGACTTGAGGAACCTACGGAAGCGCATTGCATTCACACAATAAAAAAAAATCCACGGGACTTATGTCATAATTATGACTTAATATCTCATAATTATGACTTACTATCTAATAATTATGACTTAATATCTCATAATTATGACATCCTGATCTCATAATTATGACTTACTAACTCATAATTATGACTTAATATCTCATAATTATGACTTACTATCTAATAATTATGACTTATTCATTCATTCATTCATTTTCAATACCGCTTAATCCTGTGTTCAGGGTCGCGGGGGACCTGGAGCCTATCCCAGGAGACTTCGGGCACTAGGCGGGGTACACCCTGGACAGGGTGCCAATCCATCGCAGGGCACACACACATACACACACACTCACACACCCAATCACACACTACGGGCAATTTAGGAACGCCAATTAGCCTAACCTGCATATCTTTGGACTGTGGGAGGAAACCGGAGTACCCGGAGGAAACCCACCAAGCACGGGGAGAACATGCAAACTCCATGCACACAGAGACGGGAATCGAGCCTGGCCGGGGAATCGAACCCAGACCCTGGAGGTGCAAGGCGACAGTGCTAACCACTACACCACCGTGCCGCCTTAATTATGACTTAATATCTCATAATTATGATGTCCTTATCTCATAATTATGACATCCTGATCTCATAATTATGACTTACTAACTCATAATTATGACTTAGTATCTCATAATTATGACTTATTATTACATATAATTATTAGGGTTCTGAGAAGACAGGGACAATGGAGCAAATATTGCCAACTTTAATTAGCTTTTATTTCTTTCTTGGATTGAGACACTGGGAGATATTAATGTCATTGTATGAGGCGCCGTATAGGGCTTAAATCAAACTTCACTCATGCACACACATATGAAACACTCACACATACATATATACTACTAACTGCTCACACAACTGCATATGAAATGCACACTCACACACACATATATATTACTAACTGCTCACACAACTACATATGAAATGCGCACTCACACACACATATACAGTATACTACTAACTGCTCACACAACTACATATGAAATGCGTACTCACACACACATATATACAGTACTACTAACTGCTCACACAACTACATATGAAATGTGCACTCACACACATATATACTACTAACTGCTCACACAACTACATATGAAATGCGCACTCACACACACATACTGTACATACTCTCCGCGCACGCACATACATACATACTTTCAGCAACATTTCATATGTAGTTGTGTGAGCAGTTAGTAGTGTATATGTATGTGTGAATGCGCATTTCATATGTAGTTGTGTGAGCAGTTAGTAGGATATATTGTGGCGTGGGCGGGCCAGCGGCTGACGACCGTCATGCTTTGCGGGGGTTTTCTCTGTCTACCATGAGAGAGAAGGGTGTTTAGGTTAGTGGCTTCGGCCAAGTTGGGTGCGTGTATGTGTATGTGCTTGACCTGTGTATGTGTGCTTGTGCTGAGAGTAATAAACTACTCCCCAGCCATTTGCATTGGGGAGCAAGTAAGCTCACTCGTCCTCCAAGATCCCTGCTAGCGGCGAAAAACGCTACATTGGTGTCAGAAGTGGGATAGAGAGTTTTGAGTTAGAGCGAATGGCGGAGGACCTTCGAAAGATTCAGGAGGGCCGCCGAGTTGCAGCACAACTCCGGAAGAAGAAACATCTCCCGGACGGAATCAGTGCCAGCAAAGCGGCACGACGAAAGCGGAGCGGCGAGATGAGGATCCCGGTCCGCGAGCGGCGCGCCTCTGAGCTACTGGGCGCGTTCGCCATGGACTTAAGAGGCCTGGCGCGCCGGGGCTATCTAGAGTGCGAGCCCAATAAACAGGAAGAGCTAGAGTATCGCGCTTTTCTTCAAGGGCTCCGACCGCCGCGGCTCCGTGAGTACATCAGGTTAGCAGAACCAGCTTCCCTTACCGAGGCGCTACACGCAGCACAGCGCGCTGAACCCACAACTGCGTTGCATCACAGCGAAAGAGCCGAGCGACCACCCGCAGCTCGGGGGCACTCGGTAGGTGAATCTAGCCGGGGACAGGGCTACCCGTCACGGCTAGGCCACGAAGTAGTCTCTGGGGTTTCGCGGCGGTGCCGAGGCAACGTTCCAAGGACTGAGGGACAGCATACCCCAGCAGCCATCGGACGAGCACCGGTGGTCGTGCCAGGTGAACATCCGGGCAGCAAAGCGCGTCGTCGGTACTGCGAGCGAGGTGAAGAGCGCATGTGCCGAGTTACTCCCTCGCCGAGAGCATCGCCCGCAGTAGTTTCACCTGCGCCGCCGCTGGTCAGTGAACGCTTTGTCCACTACACGGCAAAGAAGGGCCCCACCCAGCGCTTGCGGGCACCGCTGCAGGACTTTCGGATGGGGGCACCTGTGGAGCGTGTGGGCGTGGACACTCACAGCCAGGGGCGAGGCTTTGCTGCTGGTGAGCAGGTGTGGGTGTGTTCCTCCGAAAGGAAGAGAGGGCGTTCACCCAAGCTCATGTCTCGAGTTCATCTACCGGGTGCGAGTGTTGCTCCACCGAGACCGTCTTGCGCCTTACCAGCCGCACGCCGGCGAGACATCGAACTCTGCGGAGGCCGGACCGCCTCCGGGACAATGTGCTTCTCCACAAAAGGACCCCGGCGTACACAGCGCCGACCGCCTTCACGCCTCCAAGACTGAGAGTCATGGTGACCGGGGACGGTCACAGCTCGGGTGGGGGCAGTGTGGCGTGGGCGGGCCAGCGGCTGACGACCGTCATGCTTTGCGGGGGTTTACTCTGTCTACCATGAGAGAGAAGGGTGTTTAGGTTAGTGGCTTCGGCCAAGTTGGGTGCGTGCATGTGTGTGTGCTTGACCTGTGTATGTGTGCTTGTGCTGAGAGTAATAAACTACTCCCCAGCCATTTGCATTGGGGAGCAAGTAGGCTCACTCGTCCTCCAAAATCCCTGCTAGCGTCGAAAAACGCTACAATATGTATGTGTGAGTGTTTCATATGTGTGTGCATGAGTGAAGTTTGATTTAAGCCCTATACGGCGCCTCATATCATTGAGTAATTTGGATGCTATTATCATTAGTATGTCAACACTGCGCAGGTATCTAAAGTGCTTAGGACTGTTCAGGAGGAAAGCACATTCTATCCTTCTCGAAGTGGCTCTTCCTTCAGGAGCAGCTAAACCTGTAATGTTTACCTGTAAAGTCTTACGAGGGGCAGAACCACGCGTAAATACATTGCAATACTGCAATAGTCTGAATGGGCAGATCTGCAGAAAAGAAAGGCAGACAGACAAAGTATGCTGTTCAGAGACAGAGGCAAAGCCCCAGCCTTTGATGCCGGTGAGAGAGAAAGAGGGAGCGCATGGCACGCATCAGTCCAGCGTGCGCACTCACGTTAAATACAGTATGAAAGTACAAAAAGACACAAACCCCTCTCTCTCTCTTATAAATCCTCAGTAAGGGCGAACGCTCCGAGAGGATCTAAAGTTATTTTTAGTTTCCCGAGACCCGTCCGTTCTCGCATAGACGGCGGAGCTCTGTTCATTTTGCGTTTCAGTATTAATTTAGTTTCCTTTTAAGTTCCTAATTAATAATCCCCCCCCGCTATCTCCAGAACGGAAAGGTCTTCCCGTGCGTATCATAAGCATTCTCACAACAACTCCTATTTCACTGACCCCCACTAAAGCCCTGCGTTAGGGCTCTTATACACATCATAACACATCGTGGTGCGGCTCTCCATAACCGCCCACGTAACAAAACCAATATGGAGCGCTTCATAGATACAAAATCATGCATTTGAAATGCATCCAAGCTGGCTTTGTGGTATCTCAGAGAACTATCTGGCACCTTCTTAAAATTCTGGTTCCTCGCTTCCGAGCAAAAGGATGCAGTAACTTTCGTTTCCGGTGTCACGCGCTAAAATGCCCCCTGCCACAAACTGCCTCCCCTTATCTCATAATTATGAGACAGTAAGTCATAATTATGAGATCAGGATGTCATAATTATGAGATATTAAGTCATAAGTCCCGTGATTTTTTTTATTGTGTGAATGCAATGCGCTTCCGTAAGGAACAGCTCTTCATGCTTCCTAAAGGACTTTTTTGGTTCTCATTTTTGTTATTCAAGCACAAAAACCATATAAATGCATGAAGAAGAAGTGAGAAACAGGTGCAAATAATGAAAGATTATGACAGACAGTGACTAGCATACTGGTGATGCTGAATTCTTAGGGTTTGGAACAGACAAGAGGGGAACCAAGGTTGCTGCTAAGGTTTTTACATAAACAACCAGTTTTTATATTGTAACTTTAGGCACTTTTTATCCTGTCACAGTAAAATATTTGTTTTCATTTCTTAAATTTAATCTACATACTTTAATTAGATTTAATATGAAAGTGGGGATGCTTTACGTAGGGGTGGCCCAAGACTTGCACAGTACTATATTTCATCAATGGTTTTAACATTCAAGATCCTGGTAGTCTCTATTATTTTATTCTGACTTTATTCAAAATGACCTTCTCTGTCAATATTCCAGCCACCGGAATTGATTGACAGCAGGGAGAGTCAGTTTCACCACCAACAAACCATCCCACTGGTTCTGTATATCCACATCTGACATCTATAAGTGAAAGGAACATGACAGTTGGTATTTCTATAGCAAGGTAATTGTCCTTCATGAGTCATGAGGGAGAGAATAGAATACCCACTGTAAACCCCTTTTTTACTTTCTAGATTAACAGCATTTTCCTATGTGTAATGGACAAATACTTTTACCTTTTTAAAATAAATTAAAATAATAATTTAAATATTCATTTACAGAAATTATGTTTTTCTGTGGTGGCGCGGTGGTGTAGTGGTTAGCACTGTCGCCTTGCACCTCCAGGGTCCAGGGTTCGATTCCCCGGCCAGGCTCGATTCCTGTCTCAAACATGGAGTTTGCATGTTCTCCCCGTGCTTGGTGGGTTTCCTCCGGGTACTCCGGTTTCATCCCACAGTCCAAAGATATGCAGGTTAGGCTAATTGGCGTTCCTAAATTGCCCATAGTGTGTGATTGGGTGTGTGTGTGAGTATGTGTGTGTGCCCTGCGATGGATTGGTGCCCTGTCCAGGGTGTACCCCGCCTAGTGCCCGAAGTCTCCTGGGATAGGCTCCAGGTCCCCTGTGACCCTGAACACAGGATTAAGTGGTATAGAAAATGAATGAATGAATGTTTTTCTGTTTTTTTTTAAAGATTTAGATCATAATACATCACATGGAAACAAAACAGAAATTAATCTACCTTTGTGTTCAACACTTTAGAATAGTCTCAATTCTACAAACTAACATTTGTTGCCTTCTTAACAACTTAGGAAAAAAGCAGCAAAAGGTCCTGACTTCACTGATCAACCTAATAGAAACAATTTGTTTCTATGTTTCTAAAACACTGACACCAAAATTAATGTAAAATGGGAAGCACTTCATTCTCCTTAGTACTGAAACTAGGTTTAGAAAATGTCTTAATTTCTCGGTTTCAGGAAGGCTACAGTACATACAGTACAATCCTAGTTTTCACATGTAGGCATTTACTGTATGTAGAAAATAACACACATTATTTATTTTCAAATCTAAATACAGTGTCCAGAAATCTGAGAAATATGCCAGAGCTGTCTTTTCCGTTTCCATTTTTTTATACCAACCTTCCACTCTCCTTCCCTCTTCCCTTCTCTCTTATTGTCCTTGATATTTCTTTACTCTGCTTGCCGTGATTCCTTCACCTGTCACATCAGTTTACTACTCTGACACCTCAGCATTTCCTGCTTATGAACACTCAGGGGGATAAAAAGCAAAGGATTACAGAAAGAGGCAGCATTAAAAGTCATGAAGCAGAAGAGAAAATTTTCCTCTTTCCTTCACTGTGATGCAACAGAAAGTGCTGAGCACAGAGTGTTTTGGATTTTTCTGACTTAGATATGCCATAAGTCAAGAATTTCCCAGACCGTAAGCACTAGTTGACGGGGCATCTACTCCTACCTCGCAAAACACTGTTTTAGGTCAAGTGTAAAAAAAAACAGTGTTGCAAGGGTGTTCTGCAATGCGGAAAATAACGCAGTGCCATGTGGTAAATAAATTATAAAAAAAATACCTGTCAGATCAGGCATCCTCAAGCAATAGCAGTTATTATGTCCATACTGGAAGAAAAAAATACTTCTGTATTCATCCTATGGATTTAAATGTCAAGTTATTATGAAGAGACATTGTTTCTTTTAACAACCTTTGAATAACACATTTCTTATGAGTTATTGTTTTATACTGTAAAGAGCTATTAATGCTTTGTTATTTATAGTATGTAGTTTTGGTATATTTATGGTATGTGTTTTTATAGTCTTCTATAGTCTTAAATCAATTTACAGGTTGATACTGCACTGTGTTTTAGTGACTGCAACTGTAATTGTTCAACCTTCTACATATTCGCACCTAAAATGTATTGAAAACATGCACAGCAAGTTCATTTATATATTTTTTTAAAAATCCCATTTTTATTATTTATTTATTTATTTGTGTGTAGCTAAGAAATGTATGACACCTCAGGAACCTGCAGCTACTTTTTTATTATTGTACAGCACATTCTCTGAATCTTTCTGACCAAACAGGTCACATTACCATTGACTCTGACATACTATCGTGTAGATGAATAATTGGTTAATTTGATGGCTATAAACCACCTTTTTTCAGTCTGAAAAAAAAAATCTAATTTTAGTCAGTCATAAGCCATAAACAACATGTGGCATAGCTTGGGACCCAACTCTGTTTATTCAAACCAAGTCATTGGTAGGTCTCAACTTTTTGTCTCTAAAAAGTCATTTAAAGGGTGTATTAATGTTGTGTATAAGAATAGATACATGGCAATAGTCATTATTACTGTACATGTAATTAACTTGTTACTGGAAGGTTTGACAAGCTCAGTTTTAACACACCTGTACCTCGTCTCTTTTATGATTTTATAAGATAATAATAAAACATTCCAGAATTAGACAGTGGTGTCAAAAGTATTCACATTCATTACTTGAGTAGAAGTATAGATACTAGGGTTCAAAAATACTTCTTTAGAAGTTGAAGTATCAACCCAAGCTTTTCACTTAAGTAAAAGTTTAAAAGTACTGGTTTCAAAACTACTTAAAGTATAAAAGTAAAAGTACCGTGAGGGGCGACAAAAGCATTAAGGTCTCGCTTTCCGATCATGCGACGGGGTGTGGGGGGGGGGGCTACGGGGGGGGGTGCGTTCTGATCATAAAAATAGAGTAACGAGGCTATTTTTAAAATGTAAGGAGAAGAAAGTACAGATAATTGCTTAAAAATGTAAGGAGTAGAAGTAAAAAGTCGGCTGAAAAATAATTACTCCAGTAAAGTATAGATACCCAAAATTTCTACTTAAGTAAGGTAACAAAGTATTTGTACTTCGTTACTTGACACCTCTGGAATTAGACACAACTATTTCTCTTTCTCTCTCCTACCCTGTCTCCCAAGGCTGTGAAACACGATGCTCATTTGGCAGCTCTATTATCACATACTCTATTGTATGTGTGTGGACAATACAATCATTGAAAAAGTGAAAAAACTTTTGTTAGGGCTGAACATGGAGGAAAATCAGAACAAGAAAGAGGATCTTATCAGAGAAATCACTCCAGAAAATGCGAGAATGTGTTTCTATGTTAGGCAACATGATGTATAAAAACTAATTTGCTATGTGTTTTTCTTTTCATTTAGTTAAATATATGCTGCCATGGTGGCATAGTGGTTAGCACTGTCGCCTTGCACCTCCTGTCTGTGTGCATGGAGTTTGCATGTTCTTACCATGCTTGGTGGGTTTCTTCTGGGTGCTCCAGTTTCCTCCCACCATCCAAAGACTTGAATATTAGGCTAATTGCCGTAACCATATTGCCCTGTGTGTGTGAGTGTGTATGTATATGTGCGTGTGCCCTGCAATAGAGTGGCACCTTGCCCATGGTGTACCTGCCTCAAGCCCTAAGTTTCCTGGGATAGGCTCCAGGCACCCTGTGACCCTAAATACAGGATAAGGCAGTATAGATGAGTACAGTGAGTACAGTAAGTGAGTGAGTAAGTAAATATACAGTACATGAGACAGGATGGAAAAAAGAGTCACCTGGATACACTTATGCTGAGAGCTACAGTATGTCTCATATGACAGCATTTTCCAAATAAATATTTTCTCATCAGATATGCACACCATATGCAGTTGTCGGTGCAGCAGCTCTTCAGATACGCTGTCCCAAATGTTGGCACAAAATTCATATTTTCTTATAATGGATTCTCTAGTGACTGCTAAGTTAAAATCCCTAATTATCATTGCTAATCTTGTCATCTTCTCTCACTGAGCTATTTGCCAAGTTAGCTACTACTGATATGTGCTGTTGCTTAGTGACATCACTGATCATTCATTATTATGCCAGTGCCTTTGAATACATGCCACCAACAGAGTTTAACGGGTCTCCTGTTCCACTACCTCAGCCTGAACTAGCTGATTTTTGCCAATATGCACTAAGGGGATGGATTTCTGCCTATTTTTATACAGTAACAGTTCTTTTTTTTTTTCAAAATCCAAAACTATCTACAAATGTACAGTTCTTCTAAGACTAGAGATTTTTACCCTTCAGAATTTACCACAGCCCTGTGGCCTCTAATGGTAAGAGGTACCAAAGTACTGAAGATGGATATGCCCATTCCCCTCGCTCATGTCATGGCACTTTTTCTCAGGGTGAACTCAATAAAGAGCACTCTTGGGGGACTGGTAAACATTTTGTAGTACCCATCTACTGTAAAAGTGTATATAACAGTCATTACAGAGGGTCACACCATGGATGGCACCTGTCATAGAGTCCTAAATGAATTTATGTCCTTTCTCAAAGGTAACTATACAGTAAGAGCTTTTTTTTCTCCTCCCTCCCATCACTCACTCTACAGTGGTACTTGGAATGAATGATGGCCATACAATCCTCAGACCAGCTGTTTCTCTGTTATGCAGGGAGAAAAAGAAACTTGATAGACTCCCTTGTCTAAGCAGACGTTGGCCTTCTCAGTGGTGTATGTCATAACTAAGGCCTAAAAGCAGGCTGAACACCTGGCTCCCACCATAACATATCTACCTAGAGCATCTGCCCCTTAGTTTCTCCAGTGCTGTAGGTTTGTTTAGCAATCATTTGCAATTGGTTAGTGGGTCTGTTCTTAAGGATACTGACCTGGTAAGAGCTTTGCAACAAATTTCCATGGAAAGATCAGTGTCCTTCTTCATTGGTCTGTTCCTTTTAGAGGTTATTAAAGCATATCACTGAGTTTGCATATTTTGATTTGACACACACTTATGCCAGTGGCCCTTCTTGGCAAAAACCCCACGAAGGATTTTCTTCTTGTGCAACCCACAGTGACTAGGGCTGCTTTCTTGATCAGTAATCAAACCTAAACCATGTCAGTGAGCAAACCAAATGCTAGACACAAGTCCACAAAGCAACCCAAGCAGTACTGTATGTCAGTGTTATTTTTTGCTAATGTGTTATCCCACATTTTAACTATGTTGAAAAGTCTCAGCATGCACATAAAATTAACTAGGTGCTTCATATTGCTTCAGAATACAGCTACGTATGTTACTGTTATTTGTGTAATGCAACCATGGGGGGGGCAATCCAGTGTCTTCTTGTGCCAGTCCCAAGTCTGGATAAATGCAGAGGGTTGTGTCAGGAAGGGCTTCAGACGTAAAAACATTTGCCAAATCAATGATGCGAATCAGAAATATAATTTCCATACCGGATCGGTCGCAGTCCGGGTTAACAACGACCGCCACTGGTGCTGTTGACCTACAGGGTGCCGGTGGAAATTGGGCTACTGTTGGTCGAAAAAGAAGAGGAGGAAGGAGTGTTCGAAAGCAGTGAGAGAAAACGAAAGGCAAGAGTTTAGGAGTGAAAGTAGGGACTTTGAATGTTGGGACCATGACAGGGAAGGGAAGAGAGTTGGTTGATATGATGCAGAGAAGGAAGGTGGATATACTGTGTGTCCAAGAGACCAGGTGGAAAGGTAGCAAGGCTAGAAGCTTAGGATCAGGGTTCAAATTGTTTTACCATGGTGTGGATAGGAAAAGAAATGGAGTAGCAGTTATCCTGAAAGAGGAATTTGTTAGGAATGTTCTAGAGGTGAAAAGAGTATCAGACAGGTTGATGAGTCTAAAGCTGGATATTGAAGGGGTGATGTTCAATGTTGTTGGTGGTTATGCCCCACAGGTAGGCTGTGAGTTAGAAGAGAAGGAGACATTCTGGAGTGAGTTAGATGAAGTGATGCAGAGCATCCCCAGAGGTGAGAGAGTGGTGATTGGTGCAGACTTCAGTGGACATGTTGGGGAAGGGAACAGAGGTGATGAAAATGTGATGGGCAGGTTTGGTCTTCAGGACCGGAATGTAGAAGGACAGATGGTGGTGGACTTTGCAAAGAGGATGGAAATGGCAGTAGTAAATACTTTCTTCCAGAAGAGGCAGGAACATAGGGTGACATATAATAGTGGAGGCAGAAGCACTCGGGTAGATTACATCTTGTGTCGACATTGTAATCTGAAAGAGATTAGTGACTGCAAAGTGTTGGTAGGGGAGAGTGTAGCCAGACAACACAAGATGGTGGTGTGTAAAATAACCCTGGTGGTGAGGAAGATGAAGAGGACCAAAGCAGAGCAGAGGACAAAGTGGTGGAAGCTGAGAAAGGAAGAATGTTGTGTAGTCTATAGGGAGGAGTTGAGACAGGCTACGGGTGGTCAGGAGGTGCTTTCAGTTGACTGGACAACTACAGCCAATGCGATCAGGGAGACAGGTAGGAGGGTACTTGGTTTATCATCTAGTAAGGGAAAAGTGGACAAGGAGACTTGGTAGTGGAACGAGGAAGTCCAGGAGTGTATACAGGGAAAGAGGCTAGCTAAGAAGAAGTGGGACTCTTAGAGGACTAAAGAGAGTAGATAGGAGTACAGGAAGATGCAGCGTAAGGTGAAGATAGAGGTGGCAAAGGCCAAACAAAGAGCATATGAGGACTTGTATGCTACAGTAGGCTGGACAGTAAGGAGGGAGATGTGGATCTGTACAGGTTGGCGAGGCAGAGAGATAGAGATGGGAAGGATGTGCTGCAGGTTAGAGTGATTAAAGATAGCGATGGAAATGTACTGACAGATGCCAGGAGGATGATGGGAAGATTGAAGGAGTACTTTGAGGAGTTGATGAATGAGGAAAACGAAAAGGGAACAAAGAGTAGAAGAGGTCACTGTTGTGGAAGTAGCAAATATTAGTAAAAGTGAGGTGAGAAGGGCGTTGAAGAGGATGAAGAGTGGAAAGGCTGTTGGTTCTGATGACATACCTGTGGAAGTATGGAAGTGCTTTGGAGAGGTGGCAGTAAAGTTTCTGACTAGTTTAACAAGATCTTGGAGATTGAAAGGATTCCAGAATAATGGAGGAGAAGTGTATTGGTGCCGATTTTTAAGAATAAGGGAGATGTGCAGAGCTGTGGCAATTTCAGCCGACTTTTTACTTCTACTCCTTACATTTTTAAGCAATTATCTGTACTTTCTACTCCTTACATTTTAAAAATAGCCTCGTTACTCAATTTTTATGATCAGAACGTGCAACCTCCCCCCGGTCGCATGATAAGAATGCGCACAATGCCCCCCCCCCCTCCCGGTCGCATGATAAGAACGTGCACAACGCCCGCCAATGAGCTGAAGATGTTGAGGTTCTCCTTGGGAGTGACAAGGATGGATAGGATCAAGAATGAGTTCATCAGAGGGACAACCCATGGGAGATGTTTTGGAGATAAAGTCAGAGAGGGCAGATTGAGGTGGTTTGGACATGTTCAGAGGAGAGATGGTGAATATATCGGTAGGAGGATGCTGAGGTTGGAACTGCCAGGCCAGAGGTCTAAAGGAACATCAAAGAGGAGATTTATGGATGCAGTGAGAGAGGACATGAAGTTAGTTGGTGTGAGAGAAGAGGATGCAGAGGATAGGGTTAGATGGAGGCAGATGATTCGCTGTGGCGACCCCTGAAAGGGAACAGCCGAAAGACAAAGAAGAAGATGTTACTTTTATTTGTGTGCAAATAAATAAAAATATGATGGATAAGAAAACATTCAATTTGAAATTCATTATGTTAAAAACAGTTAGACATACTTTAATTACCAACACCAATAACTGATTATAGTGAAACCTCGGATTTCAAGCAACGCGGTTTGCAAGTGTTCTGCAAGACGAGCAGATTCTTTATAAAATAAAATACATTTATTTTCATATTTTTTAATAAACTTTGTGTCTGTGTGCGTGTACACACACACACACACACACACACACACACGCGCGCGCACACCCCTCCTACTTTCGCCTTCACAGACACACACAATCTTTCTCTCTGCTCTGCACAGAAACATTGCTCTGTCAGAATTCTTTTCAAGGGTAAAGTGCAGTTTAATTTTTTTATTTTTACTTTACAGCAGTGATTCTGTTAGTGTGTCGCTCAATCGAGTGTCATTAGAGAGATTTCTTGTTTTTTTTTACAGATGAAAGAGTGTTTCCGTTGTGAGTGCGCGTATGTGTGAAAAGACTGGAGGAAGGGTAACTGTGTAGGACAAGAAGGGGAATAGGGGGCCCTTACTTTAGCTTCACACACACACACAAATACACAGCGCCTGCGCACAAACTGATACACTTATCTGTCGTGATTTATATTTACTTTTAATTAATTTACTTAAAAAAATTTATAGTTAATTTTTTTTATTTTTCTTTATATTTTGTGTTAATTATTTTTATGTAGTTATTATTTTGGGCTGTGGAACAAATAATTCCATATATGCTAAACCAATCGTCTGCTAGCTGCATAGAGTCGTATCTCAGGGTTCACCATATTGAGACTGTGTCTGTTCCCCGAACTAAACAAAAATGTACAAAGACTCGGATAACACTGAATGCACAGCCGGCACCTCTGATCTGAAGTTAGGACGGTTAAATATTAGATCTCTCGCATCAAAAGCAGTTATTGTTAATGAAATTATCACAGATCAGGCATTTGATATACTCTGTTTAACTGAAACATGGGTTAAACAGGACGAGTATGTAGCTCTAAATGAAGCTAGTCTTCCTGGATACAGCTACATACACCAGCCTCGGTTAACTGGTAGAGGAGGAGGCGTCGCAGTTATTCATAATGAAAATTTGATTATTGTATAAAAACACGGACACAAATTAAATTCATTTGAAATTCTTTATAGTAACATAAGTGTACTTAAGTATATTTAGTCAGCTCAGTCGATTCCACTAATTGTCATTTACAGACCTCCAGGGCCGTATTCTGAATTTCTTAGTGAATTTGCAGAGTTCCTCTCAAACCTAGTCGTTTCTGTAGACAAAGTGTTAATTGCTGGAGATTTTAATATTCATTTTGAGAATCCAGAAGACCCTCTGAGAACAGCATTTGTGTCCCTACTAGACTCAGTAGGAGTAAATCAGTGTGTAGTAGGACACACTCATAAAGCAGGTCACACTTTAGATTTAATAATGTACTTTGGATTAAGTTTGGATCTGAAGTTATCTCAGATCACTATCTTGTCTCAATTCAAGTGTGTCACATTACAGTAATAATATACGAACAGCGCCGCGCTATTAAACATACTCGATAAAAGAACTCGATCAGGCGACTGAATATTTAGAGTCGACATTTCGTTATACCTTAGATAATGTAGCTCCAGTTAAAAGAAAAATTGTTAGAGATAAGAAACTCGCTCCCTGGTATAACGATCACACGCGCACTTTAAAATAGACTGCTCGGAAATTAGAACGTAAATGGCGTCAAGCTAAATTGTTAGTATTTCAAATAGCATAAAAAGAGAGCATCCTGAACAATAGGAAAGCTCTTAGTGTAGCTAGATCAGTGGTTCTCAAAGTGTGGGGCGCGCCCCACTAGTGGGGAATACAGACATGACAGGTGGGGCGCAATGAACGGGAGGAAAAACAGGAAAGTACCTATTCTAATTCATGCTTTTCTTTATTGATAATGAAGAGCGTACGCTCAAAACTAAACAATAACACACAAATAAATGGATCATTAATACAAGTAAATTTAAAATAACATCAGTTGTGGGCCGGGAGAAAAAGTGGAACCATAGTGGAACAATAACGGTTTAACGTCGGACAAACTTGAGAAGCGCTGCCCAGTGGCTCGCGCAGGTTTGTGATTCGAGCAGCGCTGCTCAAGTTTGCGCAACTCTGACAGAAATAGACCGCGCCGACCATCAAAATACAATTTACCCCGCTAGGATGCGCACATACAAACCAGGCATGGCAAGGCAGAAACAATATTAAACAGTCCTGACATTTTAAATTAATTGTTTTTAAATAAAACACAGTGGGTCGCGAAGGTTTGTGATTCGAGCGGCGCTGCGCGATCCACCGGGCTGCGAAATAAACCAGATCATCACTGCGCTATCCAGATAGTCGCGCTGCGCTGTATTTTCGCAGATATTTGGTTCAATCGGGTGCCGCGGTTTCGTCCCACTTTTGCTGTGTTTGGCTTCACATACACTTCGACAATGGAAGAAGAATGTGCAGCAGCAGTGAGTTTGCTTACATGTGACAAAACCAACAACGAGGAGATTGTAAAGAAAAAAAGTGCATCGTCTGTGGTGTGGAATTGGTTTGGGGATAAGAAAAGTGATACGAATGAGACGAACGTGATTTGCAGTGCACTATTTTAACAAGTGGTGGAAACACATCAAACCTTTTCTATCATCTGAAATACAAATCGAATATGGCCAAAGTAAAAAAATTGCGGCAAACCTCAGCAATTCACAGTTTAAATAAAATTACATAAAAAAATTAAATTATGTAAAACAATTTCTTTGTGTTTTCATTTGTATTTATGCATTTTCAGATACAAATTGCTATATTGTGATATATATCGTTATTGAGTTAGAAAATTGCTTCTACCGTGATTTTGGTTATATCGCCCACCACTAATGAAGCCTATCTTGAGCTTGGATTCATGGTGGTGATGGTGGGGGCAGAAGAGAGACCCGTGGGTGTTTTGTGTCTTAAACTGCTGGCAGCAGACCGCATGAAACCCAACAAATTAGGAAGACACTTAGGAGACAACACACTCCAGTCACGTTAATAAACCACTGGACGTCTTTGAAAGAAAGCTGGCAGAATACAGACAGCAGGAGAATCGCATGGTAAAATCTGAATCAGTGGACAGCAAAGCACAAATGGCTTCATTCAAAGTTACATACAGAATTGGCCAGTGCAAAAAAACTACAAACAATTGCTGAGCAGCTAATAAACATGGGGTCAATTATGCAAAGATAAGTGCAACGTAAGCCTTGTAACAATTGCACGTGTATTTTATCTTTTTTTAACGTGGTGGTGTTTGATCGTATTGGTTTAGGAATTGATATTTCAATAAACAGTAAACTTGGCCGATTTCGTTATTATTTTGTTGACAAGTGGGGCTTGAAAATTCGCTCACCCCCTTAAGTGGGGAATGACAGAAAAAGTTTGAGAACCACTGAGCTAGATCAACGTATCTCTCCACTCTTATAGAAAATAACAAAAATAATCCTAGATTTTTATTTAATGCCGTAGCCAAATTAACCAGAAGTAAGACCACTGCAGAAATCTCCACAACAACATCATGCAATAGTGAGGACTTCATGAACTTTTTTAATAATAAAATTGTAAATATTAGGCATAAAATTGAGGCTTTGAAACCGAACAATGTAATTGATGCAGATGTTAATCTAGCCATGTCAGATTGGAACCTAGAATACTTTACTCCCCTTGAAGAGAATTAACTAATTTCACTCATCTGTTCTGCAAATTCATCACCCTGTATACTACATCCTATACCGACACATTTTCTTAAACAGATAGTACCAGCGGGCGACGCGGTGGTGTAGTGGTTAGAACTGTCGCCTTGCACCTCCAGGGTCTGGGTTCAATTCCCCGGGCAGGCTCGATTCCTGTCTCTGTGTGCATGGAGTTTGCATGTTCTCCCCGTGCTTGGTGGGTTTCCTCCCACAGTCCAAAGATATGCAGGTTAGGCTAATTGGCGTTCCTAAATTGCCCGTAGTGTGTGATTGGTTGTGTGTGTGTGTATGTGTGTGTGCCCTGCGATGGATTGGCACCCTGTCCAGGGTGTACCCCGCCTAGTGCCCGAAGTCTCCTGGGATAGGCTCCAGGTCCCCCGCGACCCTGAACACAGAATTAAGCGGTATAGAAAATGAATGAATGAAGATAGTACCAGCAATAATAGAACCGCTGTTGAGAATAATTAATTTTTCACTCAGCATTGTTTAATCTTTTAAATTCAAACGAATAATTAAGAATTATAATAATAATAAAGCCTCAAAATTATGGAATAGTCTTCCAAACAGTCTCAGTGTAAAGTCTAGGCTAAAAACCTATTTATTTAGCCAAGCATTTTTATAAATAAATTTGCCTTAGGTAAAGGAGCAGATCTGGGGGACTCATGGACGTAGAATATTACGGTGAACTGGTATGTTTAGAAGCTGTCTTCCTCACTCTCATTGATCACTCAGGTTTGTTGACGGTGAGGTGATTGTTTGCTTTACATCTCAGGGAGCCCTCATGTTTGTGTTTCCTTCTGGCTCTGCCTTTTAGTTATGCTGTCATAGTTAGTCCTGCCGGAGTCCCTGCTTGCACTCTACAGTAAATGTACATTAACATTATACATTATGTGACTGTGACCATACCTAACTGATTGTGTTAAGCTGCTTTGCGACAATGACAATTGTTAAAAGCACTATACAAATAAAATGAATATATTGAATTGGATTGATTTTAAATAATTAAATTTTCCATTATTTCTTATGGAAAAATTCTATTTGGTTTATGAGTGTTTTGAAATACAGTACAAGCCTGCTTCCGGAACTAATTATCCTCGTAATCCAAGGTTCCACTGTATTTGCATAGAATATATCTATCTTCTTCTTCTTTGTCTTCGGCTGTTCCCTTTCAGGGGTCGCCACAGCGAATCATCTGGCTCCATCTAACCCTATCCTCTGCATCCTCTTCTCTCACACCAACTAACTTCATGTCCTCTCTCACTGCATTCATAAATCTCCTCTTTGGCCTTCCTCTAGACCTCCTGCCTGGCAGTTCCAACCTCAGCATCCTTCTACCGATATATTCACCATCTCTCCTCTGAACATGTCCAAACCACCTCAATCTGGCCTCTCTGACTTTATCTCCAAAACATCTCACATGGGTTGTCCCTCTGATGAACTCATTCTTGATCCTATCCATCCTTGTCACTCCCAAGCAGAACCTCAACATCTTCAGCTCTGCTACCTCCAACTCTGCCTCCTGTCTTTTCTTCAGTGCCACTGTCTCTAAGCCGTAGAGCATCGCTGGTCTCACGACTGTCCTGTACACCTTTCCTTTCATTCTCGCCGATACTCTTTTATCGCACAACACAACTGAAACCACCCACCTCCACCTTGAACTCTTCTGTCACACCTACAGCACATCTTACCACTGTCTTAGCGCTCTCATACATGTTCTGTACCACTCTAACATACTTCTCTGTACAGATCCACCTCTCCCTCCTTACTGTCCAGTCTAGCGTGCAAGTCCTCATGTGCTCTTTGTTTGGCCTTTGTCACCTCTATCTTCACCTTACGCTGCATCTCCCTGTACTCCTGTCTACTCTCTTCAGTCCTCTCCGAGTCCCACTTCTTCTTACTAGCCTCTTTCCCTGTATACACTCCTGGACTTTCTCGTTCCACCACCAAGTCTCCTTGTCCACTTTTCCCTTACCTGATGATAAACCAAGTACTCTCCTACCTGTCTCCTTGATGACATTGGCTGTAGTTGCCCAGTCAACTGAAAGCACCTCCCGACCACCCATAGCCTGTCTCAACTCCTCCCTGACGACTACACAACATGCTAAGTATATTAAATCCTAGCATGCCAAAGCATACTTAAATGTACTTGCAGCCAGACTAATGACTAGTATACTTGAAGTTTGCTATTTTGGAACAACTAATTTTGTACTAAGTGTATTTAATTTGTAATTAAATTGTACAAAAGCATAATTTTAAGTGTATTAAGTATACTGTGGCGTGGGCGGGGCTGGCGACCGCCGGATTTGGTCCAGCATTATGTTTGTGTTCACCATGGGTGGGATATTGGTTTTAGGTTAGTGGCTTCGGGCATGTTTAAGCATGTGGTATGTGTGTTTTGACCTGTGTGTTTATGCTTGTGCTGAGATTAATAAAATACTCCCAGTCATTACATTGGGTAGCCACCAAGCTCACTCGTTCTCCAAGATCTCTGATAGCGTTGAAAAACGCTACAATACTTTTGTTTGCTAAAGTGGAACAACTTTAAGTATACTTAGTATACTTAAAGTATATGGCTGTGTGTGTACTAACATACATACCTGACAGTAATTACAGTTTTTTACAATCCCTATGACAGTATTTTCAAAACATTTAACAAGTTTCCTAAACTCTTAACACGGTTAGCACAACATCCGTCTTTGTAGGCTATACAATTAACACATTTCTTGTTGCTTTGATACAAAATGCATACCGTTAGCACCAATTTAAAATGCTTGAACTTCTTTTACACACAAGCTCAACCAAGACCAAAACAATGTAATTTTACAGTCAAATTTACAAATGCTTTCACACTGTATGTCAGAATAGATAACATCATGTTCTAAACATAACTTATATAGGCTAAAGTCAACATAAACAGATGTTCATATTGTGAATTGAAACACAAATATATTTCCTGTATTTTATTCCATTGCCAATGAGAAACAGCTTATTGCAGTTATGCAAATATATAAATCACAGCTGATTCCCATCTAGAAACCACACTCAGGTGTTGAGGTTTTTCCAATCACATGGTCATATGTTCTAAAAGAGGACTCTTTGGGCTGATCTTTGTGGAAAAGGAACAATATAGAGAGAAAGAAAGAAAGAAAAAAAGAGAGAAAGACTGCATGAGGGAGAGGAAGATGAGTACCAGGACAATTGAGATGAGTGGGACAAGGTAGAGGAAGAGGAGGTAGAATGCGTGGTGGCGCTCCAAGAAAGACCAGAGCTAGGGTAACTGATCAAATAAGAGCTACTATCATTGACCATATCATAAACCACGGGCTATCACACAGAGAGGCTGGTGAACGAGTACAGCCAAATCTCAGCCGGGACACAGTGGCATCCATTGTCCGTATTTTCAGAGAAACCAACAGGTAGGATATTGCTTCTCCTACAGTAAAGTGTAAATTATTTTACCATTTACTGTATTAGAGTGACTGTATGCCTCCGGTCTGGCTTCAACTTGGCGAAAAGGCATTGCTGTGGGAGAAACATAATAGGCCAAAGGGCCGGGCCAGGGAGGAGCCAACAACTCCGTGTGTGCCGTAATCTCCAAAAACGGTGCACTCCTGCATAAATGTCAGATTGGCCCCTAAAACACTGACCGCCTTAGGGGTGGATAAGGCATGCCGAAAGATTCTTCCCACGATGCCTTGCCAGAGAAGATATCGGGTGTGACGTGGATGCAAATAAAGTCCTGCAGCAGTTCTGTGTCTGTATTTTTTTTTTTTTACATAAACTGTACATTTTATAAAGCTACTCTGAGATGGTCATCCACTTTTTTGTATTGAATTTCTGCCTCAAAAGAAACAAAATGCATGCATTTACTAAACCCAACAAAACAAAAATGTAGAAAGGCTTCAAATATAAGGGCAGACCTGACACATAAAATGATGCAGTTTCTTTAATTTCAGCGGTGATAGTGTTTTTTTTGTCAATGTGTTATGATTGACTAAATGTTCCTGTTGGAAGACAACATGTGTTACTGTTTTGAATAATTATTTGATTTTAAAACATGTTTGCAGTGTTTTGCTCAACTCAACTCAACTCAGCTTTATTTATATAGCACCATTAAAAACAACAATTGTTGACCAAGGTGCTGTACAGGCGGTCAAATATCAACAACATATAAATATTAAAACATCATGAAATACAGCACAGACCAGTACTGTCAAATTCCAGTTAGCCACAATTGTAGGCAAGTGAAAAGAGATGGGTTTTGAGTTTTTCTGTAAACTCATGCAGTGTAGAAACAGATCTAATAGATATCGGTAAACTGTTCCAGAGTTTTGGAGTAGCAACTGCAAAAGCTCGGTCACCTCGTGATTTTAATTTAGATCGAGGAACGTTTAATAGTCTCTGATTGGAAGACCTAAGAGACTGTCCGGAGTTATGAAGAGATATTAATTCTGATAGATACAAAGGTGCTAACCCATTCAGTGTTTTAAAAACCAGCAACAGAACTTTAAAATCAATTCTATATCGAATTGGTAGCCAATGTAAGGACATTAAAACTGGAGTAATGTGCTCTCGTTTACGCATGCCAGTAAGGAGCCTAGCAGCAGCATTTTGTACCATTTGCAGTCGGTTAAGAGCCGATTGATTTATACCCATGTACAGGGAGTTGCAGTAGTCAAGCCTTGTTGATATAAAAGCATGAATGACCCTTTCAAAGTCCTTACAAGACAGAAATGGTTTCACTTTAGCTAAGATTCTAAGATGGAAAAAACTGGTTTTGACTACTGAACTAATCTGTTTGTCAAATTTAAGATCACTATCAAAATAAACCCCCAGATTCTTCACTACTGGTTTAGCACAGGAAGACAACTGTCCAAGATTTAAGCCTGAGGGACTAGGTGCATATGGTGATTCAAAGACTATAATCTCCGTTTTGCGTACATTCAAGTGAAGGAAGTTTAGGGACATCCAGGCCTTAACATCAGCTATGCATGCCAGCAGAGTATCCAAACCTTTGTTAATCAATTCCAGGGGCAGGTAGATTTGAGTATCATCTGTATAACAATGAAAAGAGACACCATGTTTCCTAAATATTGACCCCAGCAGAAGCATGTACAGAGAGAATAAAATTGGAGCAAGAATAGAGCCCTGAGGGACACAACACACAAGGGGAACTGCATCGGAGGTAAATTCATCAATCTTAACGGAAAACCTTCTATTATTAAAATATGATTGGAACCAATTCAGTGCATTCCCCTGGATGCCCACCCATTGCTCCAAACGAGAAATTAAAATAGAGTGGTCAATTGTGTCAAATGCCGTCTTCAGATCTAACAATACTAACACAGCAGATTTGGCAGCATCAAGAGTCAATAAAATATCGTTCAGAACTTTAAGCAGTGCTGTTTCTGTTGAATTATTTTTTCTAAAACCTGATTGGAACACTTCGAAGATATTGTTATTAAGCAAAAAAATCCTGCAATTGGTAAAATACAATTTTCTCTAAAATTTTTGACATAAAAGAGAAGTTTGAAACTGGCCTAAAATTAGTCAGCACTGATGGATTTAAATTAGGCTTTTTTAAAAGTGGATGTACAATGGCATGCTTCATGTCATCTGGAACCATTGCCATTTCAACACAACTGTTCATAATCTTAAGAACAGTGGGACCAATCACATCAAAAATTTGTATAAAAAAAGCGAGGAGAAAGAATGTCATAAGGAGATCCCGAGGGCTTTAGCTGGCTTACAATATCTTGTAAAGCAGACAAAGTTACTGGCTCAAACTCACTCAAGATGTTAGTGATGAGTGGAGGGACCAAGGGATCTTGACAAGAAGAGGGAGTATCTAGCGTAATATCCCTTGTCTTGTCCACAAAAAAATTACAGAATTTGTCACACATGGCCCGGGACTCTGTGGGGTATAGATTAACTAAAGGGTTAATCACCAAATTAATAGTAGAAAAAAGTACTCTCGAATTGTGAAAGTTATTTTCAATTAGATCTGAAAAGTACTTAAACTTTGCTGCTTTTACTGCTTTCTGATATTGTATCAGGCTGTCCCTTAACATTTCATAAGAAACTTGTAGCTAAACACATTTGCTAAACACACAGTGTACCTGTGGTAGTTTATTATTGTATTTTGAAAATGAGTTTTGGGTTTTAGTTTACAATGTGTGATTTTGAGCACGAAAAAATTAACCGTTTTGCCAATTGTGTGTTTTAGGTGTGATGGTGTGTTAAGAGTTTAGGAAACTTGTTAAATGCGATTGTAAAAAACTGTAGTACAATTTAAGTATATATTTAATGTATTATAAATACATTACAGCTATTTTTACTTTATTACAAATACATGATTAATGTATTATGAGTATATTCTTATTGCAGCAGTAGCATGCTGTTATACTTCTGGTCAATTACAAATACTGTACTAAAAAAGTACACTTTGTGGGTAATGCAAATATACTTTATTGTATCATACAGTACACACAACATATTTTTGAAAAGCATTATATCAGTAATTATGAGGCAGATTTTATTCATGAGTTCAAAAGATTTAATTTGCACAAGGTTACAAAAAAGCACTACTATAGTTTATTTGTGTTCAACAAAAGTCAGGTTGTCTTACAAACACACCGACTAATGTTTAACCTGAACACAGACAGACATTAGTATTAGAATATAAAGGTACAGTATTAGTTTAAACCTGGTGTGTTGATTCTGTTACACAGTGACTGAAAACAGGCCGAGAGCTACGGAGCCATTATACCACAAGCAAAGTACATAAGATTTAGCAACAACACATTAGACAACACATTCTATAGCTTAAAGGAGACATACAGTCTCAATTTTGCATAGGTGTAATATACTTTAATTAAAAATTCTCAATTGTTGTGTAAAAAAAACATTACTTTTACCTGGTAAAAAGTAGCTCTGTTCTCAGCAACCTGTTTCAGTACATGCTCCTTTAAATGTTAATGACCTCTACTGAACCCGCCCCCCAGTTCTGTGGGGCGTGTCTTCACAATACAAGTGGGGTATAGCTTTGACAACAGTTAAAAATATTTTAAAAACAGTTAAAAATAATTTTACATGATGTTAGAATTATTTTATATATAAAGGAGTTATTTCTATTCTCTTGCTCTCTTCCTCATAGATCTGATTTTAACGTGTTAAATCTTCCCTGCTGCTATCTTCCCTCCTCTTGCATCTGTTCATTCATGCTCACCTTCCCATACTCTGTCTCTCTCTCTCCCTTTCTCTCCCCCCTCTGTCTCCTTCCACCTATCTTCCTCTCCTTTGATTCAAATTCAAATTTTATTTGTCACATACACAGTCATACACAGTATGATATGCAGTGAAATGCTTATACGACCTTAAAAAGAAAATAAAAGCTTATACGTAAGGAATAAATATCAATAAAAAGAAATACTAAAGAAAATAAATTTAACTAGTAAAATAGTTGCACAAATATACAATGTACAAATGAGGGCATAATAAAAATCTTACAAAATATAGGGGAAATATATAATTTTATTTAAATTTTTTTTATATATATATATATATATATATATATATATATATATATATATACAGTGGTGTGAAAAACTATTTGCCCCCTTCCTGATTTCTTATTCTTTTGCATGTTTGTCACACTTAAATGTTTCTGCTCATCAAAAACCGTTAACTACTGTATTAGTCAAAGATAACATAATTGAACACAAAATGCAGTTTTTAAATGAAGGTTTACGTTATTAAGGGAGAAAAAAAACTCCAAATCTACATGGCCCTGTGTGAAAAAGTGATTGCCCCCCTTGTTAAAAAATAACTTAACTGTGGTTTATCACACCTGAGTTCAATTTCTGTAGTCACCCCCAGGCCTGATTACTGCCACACCTGTTTCAATCAAGAAATCACTTAAATAGGAGATACGTGACACAGAGAAGTAGACCAAAAGCACCTCAAAAGCTAGACATCATGCCAAGATCCAAAGAAATTCAGGAACAAATGAGAACAAAAGTAATTGAGATCCATCAGTCTGGTAAAGGTTATAAAGCCATTTCTAAAGCTTTGGGACTCCAGCGAACCACAGTGAGAGCCATTATCCACAAATGGCAAAAACATGGAACAGTGGTGAACCTTCCCAGGAGTGGCCGGCCGACCAAAATTACCCCAACAGCGCAGAGACAACTCATCCGAGAGGCCACAAAAGACCCCAGGACAACATCTAAAGAACTGCAGGCCTCACTTGCCTCAATTAAGGTCAGTGTTTATCAATCAATCAATCAAATTTATTTATAAAGCACATTTAAAACAACTTCCGCTGACCAAAGTGCTGTACAAGTATAAAACAATAAATCAGCAGGTACTATACCGCGTATCTACTTAATATTTATCGCTCTCTATTACAAACCATAAAACAGAAATCCATAGGATAAAATAAAAATAAAAATAATCATACTCGTAATAAATAAAATAAAACTAGCTTAATAAATCATAAGGAAAATGCACATGAAAACAGATGTGTTTTAAGCATGGTTTTAAAATGATTAAGATTTTGGGTGGCTCTCAACTGCAAAGGGAGGCCGTTCCACAGGCTGGGGGCTACCGCCGAAAAGGCTCTGCCACCTCTGGTTTTAAGCTTTGTTCTGGGGATGTGCAGTAAATGATGATCAGAGGATCGCAAATCTCTGGAAGGGGAGTACGGGACAAGAAGCTCCGACAGATAGGCAGGTGCCAAATTATTTAAGCTTTTAAAAACAAGAAGTAATATTTTAAACTGGATCCTGAAATGTACAGGAAGCCAGTGAAGGGAAGCCAGTATGGGTGTAATATGATCACGTTTTCTCTTCCCAGTCAAAAGGCGAGCTGCTGCATTTTGAACGGCTTGTAGCTGTTGAAGTTGTGACTGACTGAGACCTATATATAGCGAGTTACAGTAATCAAGGCGTGACGTGATGAAAGCATGAATTACTGTCTCAAACTGTTCAGGGGGGATATAGTGCTTAACTTTACTAAGAAGTCGAAGTTGGAAAAAGCTGGACCTTACAACTGAGCTTATCTGTTCATTCAGCTTAAAGGCAGAGTCAAAAATTACCCCAAGATTTCTGGCAGACTGATGAGAAAAAGATTCCAGTGATCCAATGACACCGTCATACCCACTGAGGAGATTAGACTTTCCAAAAACAATAATTTCTGTTTTATTTTTGTTCAGAGTGAGAAAGTTTCTCTCCATCCATGTTTGAACATCTCTGAGACAGTTCAACAAGGTCTGAATAGATGGATGACTATTTGTTGGGATAGACAAATAAATTTGAATATCATCAGCAAAACAGTGGAAGGCGATTTTATGCTTCCTGAAAATGGACCCCAATGGAAGCATATACAGTGAGAAGAGAACCGGACCTAAAATGGAGCCCTGTGGTACCCCACAGCCAAGAGAAGACACTGAAGATGAATACTTCCCTAGATGGACTGAGAAACTCCTGTCTGACAGATATGATCGGAACCAATTAAGAACAGAACCCCTAATTCCAACGCATGTCTCGAGGCGTGATAAAAGAATGTCATGGTCTACCGTGTCAAAAGCTGCAGTCAGGTCCAACAAAACCAAAATGGCAGAATCACCAGAGTCTGCAGCTAAAAGCAAGTCGTTGAGCACTCTTATGAGAGCAGTTTCAGTGCTATGTCGTGCCTTAAAACCAGACTGAAATTTTTCAGAGATCCCATTAAAATCAACGTGTGCCTGTAACTGATTATAAACAACCTTTTCTAAAACTTTTGATAAAAAGGGGAGTTTAGAAATGGGCCTGAAGTTAGAAAGAACGGAGTGATCCAGATTGCTCTTTTTGATCAGCGGTTGTACTACAGCATGTTTAAAAGCAGCTGGAACACAACCGGACATCAAAGATGAATTAATTAAGTCCACAATGTATGGTCCGATGGAATTCAATACATCCTTGCAAAGGCGTGGTGGTATGGTGTCAAAAGGACAAAAATATGGCCGCAGATGCTTAATTATTTCACTTAAGGTAGAGAGAGAAACTGGTTCAAACTGATGAAAAACAGCTTGGCAAGTAGAAGAAATGGAAGGGTCTAAAACAGAGGTACTGTAAATGGTACACATCTGGCATTTGCAATCTTGTCTTTAAAAAAGTGAAGAAATTGTTCACAAAGTGCAGGTGAAGGTTCAATAGCAGCAGAATCAGAAGGATTAATTAAAGTATTCAGAGTATTAAAAAGAACATGCGGTTTTTGACTATTGTTTGACACAATCTTTGAGAAGTAATGTGATTTCGCTGTTTTAACTGCTCTCTGATATTCCTGAAGGCTGTTTTTGAAGATGTCCAGTGAGACCTGAAGATTGTCCTTTTTCCACTTCCTCTCAGCCCGCCTACACGAGCGTCTGAGAGCGGGTGTGGTCTCATTCAGCCACGGTTCAGTCACTGGTTTAGAGCGTTTAATCCTCATAGGAGCTACTGAGTCCAGAATATTAGAACATGTGGTGTTGAACAGTTCAAGCAATTCATCCGTGTTGAGATTACCACAATCTGCACTGGTAAAGTGCACAGAGTCGTTAAAAGCAAGAGAAAAACGAGTGGCAGTCAAAGAGTTAATGGTGCGCACTCGTAGAGCCGGAGCGCGAGATTTAACGCAGGTGGATGGCTGCGTGACAGTGAATAAAACTACAAAATGGTCCGATATACCCGTGTTGTATATCTCAATGCCAGACAGATCTAAACCATATGACAGAACAAGATCTAATGTGTGCCCCTTTACATGTGTTGGGGCATTCACCGATTGAGTTAAGTTGAAAGAATCAACAAGACTGAGAAACTCCTTGACTAAAGGTTTAGATTCACAGCAGACATGGATGTTAAAATCACCAAGAATAAGAAATCTGTCATAATTCAATGCTACATCCGTTAAAAAGTCAGTAAAATCATTAATAAAATCTTTGTTAAATTTTGGTGGGCGATAAATCAGAGCACAGAGAACAGGAAATTTAAAATGAACAACAAAAGTCTGAAGCTCGAAGCTGGAGAAGAAGTCTGTGGGTAGTAATTTGCAGTGATAGTCCGATTTAAAGACTGTGGCTAGTCCACCACCACGGCCTGAGGTTCGAGGGGAATTAAAAAATAAACAATCGGGGGGCAGAAGTTCAGTAAATGCAGTCAACTCACCCGGTTTCACCCACGTCTCCGAGAGAAAAATGAAATCCAATTCACGCGATTTCATGAAATTGTTTAGAATGAAGGTTTTGTTCGCTATTGATCTAGCGTTTAAAAGAGCCAAACGAAGCACCTCTTCCTCATCAGCCAGTGGAGAGGCCCGCTGTAGTGATCGGAGGTTTGCATGATTCACGCCGCCTGGTCGGACCTGATTCCGCCATGGACGACTCTGTTCCTCGGGAAACGAGCACGAGTCGCCAGTCGTCTGAATGGGAAACACCTGCTGGATCCAGCGACGCCCCAATGATCGGAAAATCACTGGGAATCCACTCGGGGAAAAGCGATCTGGATTCCCGCAGCCGGACGATGTGAGTGTCCTTAGTTTTACCAGAACACCTCCTCGCTTCCCCCGCTTCCTAGAGCGTCTCCTCCGTCTAAAGGTGCGTGGTGAGCGGCACAGGTAAGCCGGTACAGACGCCAGGTGTGGTGGAAGCCTGGACGACTGTTCACCAAAATAGTTGTTTGTTTTCCAAATTTCTTTAGCTGTTCCTAAGGCAAGAAGAGTTTGGCGATCATATGTGAGCAGGGCTAAAACGTCTCGTGAACATACACAGAATAAAATGAAAATAAAAAGATAATACAGGACGGCCTGCAGACTGCTGCCATTCATCGGCGGCATCTTGGAAATTTACGACTCCACCATAAGAAAGAGACTGGGCAAAAAACGGCCTGCATGGCAGATTTCCAAGGCGCAAACCACTTTTAAGCAAAAAGAACATCTAAGGCTCGTCTCAATTTTGCTAAAAAACATCTCAATGATTGCCAAGACTTTTGGGAAAATAACTTGTGGACCGACGAGACAAAAGTTAAACTTTTTGGAAGGTGCTTGTCCTGTTACATCTGACGTAAAAGTAACACAGCATTTCAGAAAAAGAACATCATACCAACAGTAAAATATGGTGGTGGTAGTGTGATTGTCTGGGGTTGTTTTGCTGCTTCAGGACCTGGAAGGCTTGCTGTGATAGATGGAACCATGAATTCTACTGTCTACCAAAAAATCCTGAAGGAGAATGTCCGGCCATCTGTTCGTCACCTCAAGCTGAAGCGATCTTGGGTGCTGCAGCAGGACAATGACCCAAAACACACCAGCAAATCCACCTCTGAATGGCTGAAGAAAAACAAAATGAAGACTTTGGAGTGGCCTAGTCAAAGTCCTGACCTGAATCCTATTGAGATGTTGTGGCATGACCTTAAAAAGGCGGTTCATGCTAGAAAACCCTCAAATAAAGCTGAATTACAACAATTCTGCAAAGATGAGTGGGCCAAAATTCCTCCAGAGCACTGTAAAAGACTCGTTGCAAGTTATCGCAAACGCTTGATTGCAGTTATTGCTGCTAAGGGTGGCCCAACCAGTTATTAGGTTCAGGGGGTAATTTCTTTTTCACACAGGGCCATGTAGGTTTGGATTTTTTTTCTCCCTAAATAATAAAACCCCTCATTTAAAAACTGCATTTTGTGTTTACTTGTGTTATCTTTGACTAATAGTTAAATGTGTTTGATGATCAGAAACATTTTGTGTGACAAACATGCAAAAGAATAAGAAATCAGGAGGGGGGCAAATAATTTTTCACACCACTGTATATATATATATATATATATATATATATATATATATATTTCCCCTATATTTTAAGATTTTTATTATGCCCTCATATTTATATATTTCCCCTATATTTTGTAAGATTTTTATTATGCCCTCCATATTTATATATATATATATATATATATATATATATATATATATATATATATAGTTATATATGTATATAAAATTTTACATGTGAATCTGGTTGTGAAACTTTTTTGACTTCCCAGACCGGGAATTGAACTAGAGTTGCTGCGCTGAGAGCACCGTATCCTAACCACTAGACCACGAAGTATTAATGGCTGCCAGCTTGGGAATGCCGGCTATTCAACCCGCGACCTTATACACGCAAAGCATTGTTTTTTCGGGATCTCACCAGGACATTTACAATGGTTAATTTGTAGTAACATATGTCTATTGCACAGGCATTTATCAAACATATTGATACCGATCTTTTGCTGTTAATAAACAGAGACCTTTCTGACAGACAACGTGTGTGTGTGTGTGTGTGTGTGTGTGTGTGTGTGTGTGTGTGTGTGTGTGTGACTGAGTCATATAGATGCCGGAATAGGACATCATACACGCGAGCAGATCTATTGATAAAACTAGTTCCACACTCTGTCCTTAAAGGGCTTAAATGGATCTAATTTGATTGATAGCTGATTTTGCCGGCTGCACACTCAAATCTTTTGGCCGTTTATCCAATAATCGGGCTAACCCAACTTGTTTTTTACATTCATAATATGTTGCACACTGTGCCAATGCGTATGAAGATTCCCAAATATTTGCAGTATGTTGTGTTTATGCCTCATTATTGCTCACAAAAATAGAATCCAGAATGTTATTCGAGAAACTGTCAGGTTTGGAAGAGAATAGTGTATCCCTCCATCCTAACCAGATGGTCTGCACAAAATAACTTTGAATGTGCACTAGAGTGAGAAAGGCAGCTTGTTCGATCCAGATCATTAAGATTTACAGCCCTGGCTAAATCACTGTAACCCACCCTTGGAAATA
Source organism: Channallabes apus (assembly GCA_030522415.1). Taxonomy (NCBI): domain Eukaryota; kingdom Metazoa; phylum Chordata; class Actinopteri; order Siluriformes; family Clariidae; genus Channallabes; species Channallabes apus. The sequence goes on from CM060112.1 coordinate 34,189,374, forward strand.
GATCGTTATTGAATAGTGCACTGGCAAATGCAGTTATCAATAGAAAAGGCAATGAAGGAGCCTTTGTAACAACAGAGAAATTATATTATAGTGTTCAATGAACAGATGGGAATACGGTAACATAAAGACAGGGACTCATCTGAGGAATGCAATCTGAAATAGAAGAAGAAGAAGAATATTCAATTATTGTCACATGTACTTTTTACAGCACAGCGAAATTTCTTCTTCGCATATCCCAATTAGGAAACTGGGGTCAGAGCGCAGGGTCAGCCAGCTTACAGCGCCCCTGGAGCAGATAGGGTTAAGGGCCTTGCTCAAGGGCTCAACAGTGGCAACTTGCCGATGCTGGGGTTCGAACCCCCGACCTTCCGATCAGTAACCCAGAAACCCACAGCCTTAACCGATTGAGCCACCACTGCCCCTAAATACAGAAAATTAGTATGTTATGTGTATATAATAGATACTGTATGTATATATTTTTTTCTAGGTTTTATAAAGTCTAGTATGTTACTCTAGGGTTTTTGTGATGATAAAATCAAAGCAGCATGTTTCTGATACTGCAGTCTCTTTGTTGTTTTCTCCTTTCCTTGTTTCAGCTTCATGATAGAGAGGGAGTGAAAGGAAGTGAATTTGCTCAGTGCCTTGCCTCAACACTTGAGTGTGAGAAGTGATCAATAGAGCTATGAGACTGTGTATGTGATGTGGGTCAGACAGGTGGAGCAGTGCACTGTGTGTGTGTGTGTGTTGTATACTTAGTATACAGTGTACCCCTAGTATACTTAGTATACAACACCCTGCAATACCCTGGTGAGAAGGTTTTTGCTGGGAGGAAATCACATTGTTTGAGATGCAGACAGAATGAAAATACCACCATCACCACATAAACAACAAATGTTATTTTCTTTCCATTGAATTAATGAATGTAGCATGGAAGCAACCAAATTGTGCGATATTGCTTGATTGATGTATAATGAACTGAAAAAAATTTGTGACTTACTCAATTTCTGTCTTTGCTCTCATCTAATAAGCTTTACAGTTCTTTCGACTCACGCTCACTTCTGCTCTTATAGTGCTCCCGCAATCCACTTTCCTATTTCTCTCACCTTTCATTCTCTCTTCTTTCATCTCACTGCAGTGATGGTGGCTTTCAGCTTTCATGTAAGGTCCGCAAGGTCATCACAATGAGAGTGAGCAAGAGGAAGGGGAGGGCCATAAATCCATAAGCCTGAGGTGTCTCAGGTAGAGATTGTTGAACCTTTTCTCTGTCTCTGAAAAGTAAAGGGAGATTCCTAAGAGAGGTTCACTTCACACCGGGATGTCTGACCTTTAAAATCTCCAGCCTTACTTACATTACTCATTCTTTTTGTACCGAATAGACCACCATGTGCACTACTGGAGAGAATTAAAAAAATTTTTTTATTATTATTCTTTTGGACATGTCCTTGTTCATTTTTCAACACATCATCGATTCTGAAAACACAACCCCTCAAAAAAGAGACATAGATCTACATATATTATTTATATGCAGTATGCCACTATTTTAAATCTACCAAAATGTTCAGTTAAATGGGAACATTCAAACTCACAATAATAGAAATAGTACATTTCATGTGGGCTCATTTGTTACTTTTATATTTTTATGGTGCATTAAATTGTATATTTGTTATTATGGATATAACAATTGAGCCATTATTTGCCTTGAACAACTCTTATGTGGGTTCATGCCCTGGCATAGTAGCTACTCAGTAATTTAATGTAAAACAACCACTCCTTATAACACTTGGTACAGCTCTGACTGCTTACAGTAACACACATGCTCAGTTCTTAGGTTGGATCTCAATATAACCACAATAATAGTTACAGTACCTCACTAAACCACACCTCCACCGCCTTACTCAGTCGTCTCAGATACCTATTTTTTAACATTGCATTTGCTGATATTTATATCAAGGTATTAGTATGTCATCAGTAGTTTTTTAACTACCTCAAAAATATATATATTCCCCATACTGCAAGACCTACTTTGTTGGTGCATCTCTTCTGTTTTTTTTTTTTTTTTTTTTTTTTGCTTACTGGTATCACCCAAATGTGGAAGCATTCTCTGTTAGGGCTGGTTCTTGTCAAGGCTTCGTCCTATTGCCACCTCATGGAGTTTTTCCTTATCACTGTCACCCCTGACTTGATCATTCGGGACAAACTGATAATTATAATTTAATTATTATTCGAATTTTTTTTTTTTTGCCTTTCACTTTTCTAATTTATTTCCATACGTATGTTTTTTCTGCAAAACTGCTTTGTGGCAATGACCTTTAAAAGTGCTATTCAAATAAAATTTAATTGAATTAAAGCGAGAGAGAGAGAGAGAGAGAGAGAGAGAGAGACGTATGTATTTTGAAACTACAGAAGAGCTATGGCTGTGTACAATTCTGCTAGATATGATAAGATGCAAAAAAATGTGCTAATATTATGCAGTGCACAAAGGTTCCCTGATGCCTCTGTTTCAAACTATAAATGAAAAATAAAGATACCTCTTTTTTGTCTCACCAAATAGCTGAGATGAAAAACACTGAAAATGGAAAGACATTGTGTCCAGGACTGGCATCCAGAGAGTACAAATGTTCTGATTGAGTTTGCATGAAAACAAGAAACTCTGTGCAGGCTACAAATGCACATATCAAAAATGAGGTTTAAAATACACATCACACTTGAGTGAGTGAGACAAAGTAATATGCTATAGGGAACACCGCTACTGAAAATGTCTTGATATTACATTGCCATGTGTTTTAAAAATATGCCTTGATACTGCAAGGTCAAATTCTTTCATTCCTTCACTATACCCGTGCTCACACGTTTGTGTGTCCAGGTGTGCTTGGGAATATAGACAAGTGATGAAGCCAAGACTATAATCTGTATTTTGTGATGATGGTCACATTTGAGCAGATCAGAACAGAAACTAAGAGCAATTATGATGCAGCCTCATGCAGGAATGTGTTGAAAAGAACACTCACAGCCTGCATTTCAACATTATCATTCACATTTGACACACATCATGGTATGTTCATCAAAATACAGGATGAATAATGTTCACATACGTAACCTTATTAAAATATAACACAATTTTGTAGAATCTACATGAGCACTTACTGAAACCCCCTAACGTAAATGCCATAAATTCTGCAGAGCAGTTGTGCAGTTTGATTAATTTTTTTAATTTTTTCATAATTTGTTAGTAAACATTATAGGTTTCATCTGTTTACTACACATGAAAGAGATACAGTATGGCAATTTTATTATTATTATCATTAATATGAATGGACTTAATCGTAATGCATCAACATATTAATATATCGTGCTTCATGGAAGAGAATATACTTGGATGTTCTACAACTATTATTCCCCATTAAAACACTAATGAAATGCCATCCAATTAATAGATAAGTCATGTTCATGTTTACAAACTAACCGTATAAATTGTGCATTTATATTGTCTTTGTATACTGTGAAAATTTTTACCTTTTTAAAAAGCCAGTACAAGGAATAAAAGTTGAACTATCCCTTATACATTATTGATCATGAATATGTTCGTGTATGTTGGTGTCCATCAAATAAAGTGTGATTAAAACATTTAAATCTATATAAATCTCTGTCCACATGCATACACTTTGTAAATCCACACAGATTTGCATTCACCACAATCTGTACTTCATTCCTGGGTTCCCAAAGCTCATTCCTAGCTTGTTAAAAAGCAATTCATTATTCACTTCTCTCACTCTAATGTGTTGAAAATAATTCAGTTAGGACTTTTGATTTTGTCTGACCAGAATGCAAAAGCTGCATAAATGAGGTAGCATGGCCAGACATCACAGTTTTTTTTTTTTTTTTTAGAATGCATTGCTAACAGAACTCAAGTATGGAACCAAGTATACTATACCTAGTCTTTAGTAATTATAGAAAATAAATTGACACTTTAATTTTCTACTACTACTCACTACTACTACTACTCCCTACTGTCATGAATAAACCTCGGTGACCAGAAGACGAGTGGATAGGATAACCACGCGATTTATTCTAAGGACTCTCCCGAAAGAGGAGCAAGGGGAAAACATAAATTTAACCCGCGTCCTAAAATACACACTCAAAGATCAGAAAGTAAAAACCCAAGAATTGGTGAGTACTCACAGTTTTGAAGACGGACAATCTGAACCGACATGGGCCGAAACTCAATGACTGAGCGTTGTACCGAGGTTTGTTTACTCCTCTTATACTTCCTGGTTCGCGACCGCATTACTTCCGGGTCCTAGTGCCGGTCGCGTATTTGGTGTGTATGACAGTACCCCGCAGTCCAGGACCGACTCCCGACGGTCCTGGGGTGGAGGATACTCGACGACGATAGTCCCGTATCAGCTCGGGGTCGAGTATAAACTGAGCCAGAATCCAAGACCGTTCCTCGGGGCCGTAGCCTTCCCAGTCGACCAGGTACTGGAGACCTCTGCCCCGAGGGCGTGAATCGAGGATTTGGCGTACGGTGTAGGCGGGACCACCCTCTACGATGCGGGGAGGAGGAGGGTGGGTGGGTGTAATCATGGGAGATGTGATGAAGGGTTTGAGTTGAGAGATATGGAATACTGGATGGATCCGGAGCGCCGCAGGCAGCTGGAGCCGGTAAGTGACAGGATTGATCCGATGAGTGATGCGATATGAGCCGACGAATCTGGGGGAGAGTTTTCTGGACTCGGTGCGGAGGTGTAGGTTCTTAGTGGACAGCCATACATACCTACGTGGTACAATCGTCCCGGTGGGTGTCGACGGCGGTGTTGGATAGTGTAGCGGGTGTTGGCTCGTTGGATGGCTGTGTTGGCTAGGCGCCATACCCGTCGATACCTGCGGACCAACTGTTGGGCCGAAGGTACATCAACCTCCGGTTCTTGGTGTTCGAACATGGAAACCATGGCACACCTCAAATGGGCTTAGCTTGGTGGCGGTGGAGACATGAAGATTGTGTGAAAGCTCCGCCCAAGTGAGGTGGCAGGTCCAGGAGCGCTGACGATCTGCCACGTAACACCTCAGGTAGCGCTCCAGTTGTTGGTTGGTCCGCTCCGTCTGACCATTAGTCTGAGGATGGTAACCAGATGAGAGACTACAGGTGGAGTTGATCAGACGGCTGAAGGCCTTCCAGAACCGGGCAGCGAACTGGGGCCCTCTGTCCGAGACGATGTCCTTGGGGAACCCATGTCGGACTACGTGCTCTAGTATCAGCTCGGCTGTCTGTTTAGCTGACGGAGTCCGGAAAGGGCCACCAGGTGCACAGCTTTGGAGAAACGATCCACAATGGTTAAAATGGTGTCCTTCCCCTCTGAAGCCGGCAGGCCCGTGATAAAGTCAACGGCAATGTGCATCCAGGAACTGCCTGCGAGGACCCAGCCTGCGAGGAACCGGGAGCGGATGGAGTTCCCCGGGTGTCGGTTGGTTTGTGTCCTTGGCCCGGGCGCACACTGGGCACGCCTGAACGAACTCGTTGATGTCCTTGGCCATGGATGGCCACCAGAAGGCGCGTCGGACGAACTGTAGGGTGCGTTGTGTGCCTGGATGTCCGGAGATGGGAGTGGAGTGGCCCCACTGGATAACCTCAGTCTTCATGGCGTTTGGAACATAGAGTCGTCCAGGCGGCACACCTACCGGTTCGTCCTCCACTGTCTGTGCCTGGCGAACCCTGGTCTCCAGTTCCCAACGGAGAGGGGCAATGATTTTTGATGATGGTAGGACAGGCGCGGGATCCGCCCAGGGGGTGTCCTCTTCATGTTGTCACGAGAGGGCGTCGGCTTTGGTGTTCTTGGACCCCAGACGGTAGGACAGATGGAAATTGTATTGTTCGAAGAACAATGCCCACCGCGCCTGTCGGGGGTTTAGCTGCTTGAGGTTACGGATGGTGATAAGGTTCTGATGATCGGTCCAGATGAGGAATGGTTCTCTGGCGCCCTGGAGCCAGTGTCGCCATTCTTCCAATGCCCACTTTATGGCCAGCAGTTCGCGGTCCCCTACCCCGTATCGCTGCTGGGTGGGATAAAATTTTTTGGAAAAGAAGCTACAAGGGTGTAGCTTCTGATCTGGACCTCGTTGTGACAGGACGGCCCCGGCGCCCACATCCGAGGCGTCCACTTCCACAACGAACGGTTGGTTTGCATCTGAGTGAAGGAGGATGGGGGCGGTGGTGAATCGGTGACAGAGTTCGTGGAAGGCGGAGATGGCAGTAGGGTTGAGCTGGAAGTGATGGGACGAAGGTCGGGTCAGAGCGGTTAAGGGGGCCGCAACTGTACTGTAGCCCCGGATAAAGTGACGGTAGAAGTTCGCAAACCTGAGAAACCGTTGAAGCTGCTTGAGGGTCTTGGGTAGGGGCCAATGATGCACAGCCTCTAGTTTCTGCGGGTCCATGGCCACACCCTGGGGCGAGATAACAAAACCCAGGAATGTGGTGGAGTGCTCGTGGAAAGCACAATTTTCCAACTTGCAGTACAGTTGGTGGGCGATTAATCTCTTTAGCACCGCTCTGACGTGTTGGGTATGTTCGGTAAGACTGCGTGAGTAGATGAGTATGTCATCTAGGTAGACGAATACCCATCGGCCGAGCATGTCTCTGAGTACGTCGTTAATGAACTGTTGGAAAGCTGCTGGTGCGTTGCAAAGTCCAAAAGGTATTATGAGGCTTTTGTAGTGTTCTGTGGGTATGATGAAGGCCGTTTTCCACTCATCGCCCTCTCTGATGCGCACCAAGTTGTAGGTGCTCCGGAGGTCCAACTTAGTGAAGATGGTGGCACCAGAGAGGGCGTCCAGGGCAGAGTTGGTAAGCGGGAAAGGATGTCGGTTCTTAATGGTTATATTGTTGAGCCCCCGATAGTCGACACATGGGCGTAGGTCGCCGCCCTTTTTCTTCACGAAGAAGAACCCCGCGGCGGCAGGCAATGAGGAGGGTCGGATGGTGCCGTTATGTAGGGCCGAAGATACATATTCCTCCATCGCCTGAGTCTCGGAGGTGGACAGGGAGTAGAGATGGCCGCAGGGAGGAGTGGAACCTGGCTGAAGATCGATCGCCAGGTCGTATGGGCGATGAGGAGGTAGGTTAGTCGCCCGTCGCTTACAAAATGCTTCAGCCAGGTCCTGATAGGCGGCGGGGATGGCGTTGGTGTCGACGTCAGGGGCCTCGGACTCCCTAGAGCATGTCCCAGCTGGAGCCCATAGGCAGAGTCCTGAGCAGGTCGGGCCCCATTGTAAGATCCTGTTTTGGGTCCAGGAAATTAACGGATCGTGTTGCAGGAGCCACGGGTGTCCAAGTATGATTGGTGGTGACGAGATGGAGGTGAGGTGAAACTGGACCGATTCGTGGTGTTGGCCAATGATGAGGGTGATAGGTTGAGTCTGGGTGGTGATGGGGCTGGAGGAGAGAGGCCGACCGTCAACTGATGTAATTTGAACAGGCTGGGATAGCACAACACAACACAACTCCACTTCCAGTTTTTTGGCATAAGATGAGTGAATGAAATTACCTGCAGCCCCGGAGTCGATGAATGCGGTACTTCTGACCCGTTTGTGGCCAAACTGGAGGTGTACCTGTACCGTGAGATGAGAGACGCTGGGTGCGGTAGCAGAGAGGTGGAGGTGGCCCGGTGAGCTGCTCCCGTCACTCACCGGGCTTGGGCGTTTCCCTGGCGACGTGGGCAGATGGCTCACAATAGGCACAGAGACCTTCTCTGAAGCGTCGTTCTCGTTCTACAGCGGTAAGGGATGCGTGCCCTAGTTGCATGGGTTCCCCGGCTCCGGCGTCAACCACGGCAGTAGGTGGAGAACCAACATGTCCCTGGGCAGTGTACTGTAGGTAGCTGAATTTGATGGACGTGGGGTGGTAGAGGCGAAGGTGGGTGTTGGCGGCAGGGTTCTAGGGACTGGCCTCGGGCGAGAGAGGAGGCGTTGGTCGATCCGAAGGGCGAGTTGGATCAGTCCCTCCAGTGTGGCAGGAAGCTCTCGCCCGGCTAGTTCGTCTTTAATCCTCGAAGCCAGTCCCTCATAGTAGGAGGTCCGGAGCGCTGCATCACCCCAGGTGGTCTGGACGGCGAGGGTGCGGAATTCGGCAGTGTAGCAACTCATGGACGATCCTCCCTGCCACAGGTGGTAAAGTTTGGTGTCAGTCTCCACCTCGCTCGCAGGGTGTTCAAAAGTGAGCCGGAGTTGACGTGTGAACTCGTTGTATGAGTGGGCAGTGTCGGTGTCTGCCTTGAGAACTGCCGTGGCCCACTCAGCTGCCTGCCCCGTGAGCAATGAAACTGTTAGCCCAATGTAGCGTGGATGGTGAACCCAAACGCGGAGATAGGCGAGTGGATAGGATAACCACGCGATTTATTCTAAGGACTCTCCCGAAAGAGGAGCAAGGGGAAAACACAAATTTAACCCGCGTCCTAAAATACACACTCAAAGATCAGAAAGTAAAAACCCAAGAATTGGTGAGTACTCACAGTTTTGAAGACGGACAATCTGAACCGACATGGGCCGAAACTCAATGACTGAGCGTTGTACCGAGGTTTGTTTACTCCTCTTATACCTCCTGGTTCGCGACCGCATTACTTCCGGGTCCTAGTGCCGGTCGCGTATTTGGTGTGTATGACACCTACTACTACTACTACTACTGCATCAACTAATAATAATAATAATAATAATAATAATAATAATAATAGAACTAGTACTAAATTAGTTAGTAGTTCACACTGCCTGGTAAAAAAAAAAAGACTGCATTTTTTAAAACTAAAATTTGGTTAAGATCAAAGGTGACTTTAAAAATTGTGAAGCTGCATTGTAAAAAACACACATTTCTTCACACACACAATTTGATAAGGACTTTAAAAGAATTTATCACTAAACGGCTATGTGAGCATAAGAAAACCATTTGTTAATGAGCAGAAACAGAGAAGAAGGGAAGTGTATTATGCCCACTGCACAAGCCTATGGAGGCACTTCTATGATCTGCGGTTGTTTCAATCGGTCAGGATGTATGTGGCAATAAAATGAACTCAGATGATGATTTGAATGTACTGAATGGCCACGTTATCATGTCAATGGAGTTTCTCTTCCCTGATGGCACAGGCATGTTCCATGACTCAAATTGTGAAAGAGTGGCTTTGGGAGGATGAGTAATCACTTTTACACATGAAATGGTCTAGCTAAAGGGAGTCAAAAAAATATTAAACTGTGCAGACCTACTAGCAAAGTATGGCTATTTGATAATAAATAGTTACTAATTACTGATAATTAGAATATTATAAAATAGTGAATAATTACTGATCACATTGACTTTAATTCTAAATAGTAAACCCTGGAAATCTATTACCCATACATTTTAGGTTTGCACTGAGGTACACATGTATTATTTTTATTTATTCATTCAAGATCTAAGGAAGGAAATAGAAAACAATAACCTACACAGAGCTGTATGTAGTAATACAAACCGGATTCCAAAAAAGTTGGGACACTAAACAAATTGTGAATAAAAACTGAATGCAATGATGTGGAGATGGCAAATGTCAATATTTTATTCAGAATAGAACATAGATGACAGATCAAAAGTTTAATCCGAGAAAATGTATCATTTCAAAGGAAAAATATGTTGATTCCAAATTTCACGGTGTCAACAAATCCCAAAAAAGTTGGGACAAGTAGCAATAAGAGGCTGGAAAAAGTAAATTTGAGCATAACGAAGAGCTGGAAGACCAATTAACAGTAATTAGGTTAATTGGCAACATGATTGGGTATAAAAAGAACTTCTCAGAGTGGCAGTGTCTCTCAGAAGCCAAGATGGGTAGAGGATCACCAATTCCCACAATGTTGCGCAGAAAGATAGTGGAGCAATATCAGAAACGTGTTACCCAGCGAAAAATTGCAAAGACTTTGCAGTTATCATCATCATCTGTGCATAATATCATCCGAAGATTCAGAGAATCTGGAACAATCTCTGTGCGTAAGGGTCAAGGGCGTAAATCCATACTCGATGCCCATGATCTCCGGGCCCTTAAACGACACTGCACCACAAACAGGAATGCTACTGTAAAGGAAATCACAGAATGGGCTCAGGAATACTTCCAGAAACCATCGTCAGTGAACACAATCCACCGTGCCATCCGCCGTTGCCAGCTGAAACTCTACAGTGCAAAGAAGAAGCCATTTCTAAGCAAGATCCACAAGCACAGGCATTTTCATTGGGCCAAGGATCATTTAAAATGGAGTGTGGCAAAATGGAAGACTGTTCTGTGGTCAGACGAGTCACGATTCGAAGTTCTTGTTGGAAATGTGGGACGCCATGTCATCCGGACCAAAGAGGACAAGGACAACCCAAGTTGTTATCAACGCTCAGTTCAGAAGCCTGCATCTCTGATGGTATGGGGTTGCATGAGTGCGTGTGGCATGGGCAGCTTGCATGTCTGGAAAGGCACCATCAATGCAGAAAAATATATTCAGCTTCTAGAACAACATCTAGTCATCTCCTTCAGGGAAGACCCTGCATTTTTCAACAAGATAATGCCAGACCACATTCTGCATCAATCACAACATCATGGCTGCGTAGGAGAAGGATCCGGGTACTGAAATGGCCAGTCTGCAGTCCAGATCTTTCCCCTATAGAGAACATTTGGCGCATCATAAAGAGGAAGGTGCGACAAAGAAGGCCCAAGACGATTGAACAGTTAGAGGCCTGTATTAGACAAGAATGGGAGAGCATTCCTATTTCTAAACTTGAGAAACTGGTCTCCTCGGTCCCCAGACGTCTGTTGAGTGTTGTAAGAAGAAGGGGAGATGCCACACAGTGGTGAAAATGGCCTTGTACCAACTTTTTTGGGATTTGTTGACACCATGACATTTTGATTCACCATATTTTTCCCTTAAAATGATACATTTTCTCAGTTTAAACTTTTGATCTGTCATCTATGTTCTATTCTGAATAAAATATTGACATTTGCCATTTCCACATCATTGCATTCAGTTTTTATTCACAATTTGTTTAGTGTCCCAACTTTTTTGGAATCCGGTTTGTACATAACTAATATTCTTTATAAACATACTTAAAAGTGATGTATAATTATGGACATATGATTATTTTTAAATAATAAATCACTAATACCTACAGTAGTTAAGAGTGAATAACTATGTGTAGCATTGTTACAGATCATCAATAACCGGTGAAGAACACAAACACTTCAGACAATATTGGTGAGCTTCTATGTATTTCACTTTACAATACTGTTCCAGATCACCATTAACTACTTAAGAAACTGGAATAATAATTGTAATGTATCTAAATATGACGCCATATAATAAAAGTGTTTGCATGTTGTATATTGTATTTGAGAAAATAATAGTAAAAGGTTCAGATGGATGATGGTTGATTGGTACAAGCAATAAAGGGGGAAAACAGTACTTTGGGAGCATTTAATATTGAATGGAATGGAATGAAATTGAGAGAAATGTGTATCAAATGAAAGAGAGAGAGAGAGAAGTAATGAGAGAGGAAGTGAAACCAATAAGGAACTGTAGTATGGCCACTGCAGAGCCAACTCAATTACAGAGTCCACTTTGTCCCAAGGCCTCCAGAATTCTCCGTCATCTGATTCAATAGCACTGGAAATTTCATCCAGCTACATCCATCTTCCAAATGAAATGAAAGCCTTCATCTTTCTCTCCCCCCCCCCTCCCATTTTTGTTCTCCCTCAGTCTCTGTGTGAATGGTAATGCTGAAAAGGTCAAAAGCAGACAGAGAATTAGAATGAGAGAAAATGTAATGCCATTATGCTGATTCAACAGATTGGGTGTGTTAAAGGTTTAATGAAGACGGAGCTTATGACACGTACAGTATATAATGACATTCTTATTGACCAATGTAGTGAGATAGCAATATCTGACCAAAATAAAAAAAGATATTTATGTCAAAATGTGTTGATTTGTAAAGGGTCTAGAATGATAATTCATGATTATTATTGAACATTATTTAAAAATATTTTATGATAAAGTCAGGGCACAATGAATACCCTACAATATGTGAAATGTGTGTGTCTGAGTTGGTGGGGGTCACACTGACATTTCTGTAATAGTAGTTAAATTTGTATGCATACAGTGCCTCCAGAAAGTATTCACCTCAGTAGTGATTACTTCTCCTTTTACTCTATTGCATCATCAAATTATACATATCTAAATATATTTTTTCCTGCATAACTCTGTAGAAATACAATAAAATAAATTATTTGATGTCCTCCAAATTTTTAAGTAAAAAAAAAAAAAAAACACTGCTTCAGTTCAGTTAATTGTCCTTTTGCGGAAATTACAGTTGTTTCAGATGTCTATATATGATTTGCTCATTTCGACAATAGCCTGTATTCCTAATTGTAAATTTTCTTCTACCTAGAATGTTGGTGGTGCCTAAACACTGATTTTGGCAATGCCTGGATTATGCCTTGTTTCTGTTGTTTTAATTAGATCATGTTGGCTTTCACAGTTCTTTTAAGAAGGCATAAAACTTCTTTTTTGGCACTGTTTTAATAACCTTCTCCGGCTTTTGTCCCACTAGCAATATTAAAACTTGCACTTTTGGTTCTTCATTTCAGTCAAGCTGAGACCTCTGAAAATCAGTAATATTTAGTGTGCTAACCAGGGCCGGTTCTAGACCAGACCATATTGGGGGGCATTTGAAATTTGAAGGGGGCATCATGGTCTAGCATTGTTTTTTCCCCAGATCATGCTACGGGGGGCTAATCATTTTATTGGAGATCCTACATTCCAAAGTTGGTTGGTTGGAAGCACGTTTGAAGAAAAATATTTAGGCCTAAAAAGATGCTTTAAAATTAATCTAAAATTAATTCATCGGCTTGTATAAACTGATAGCCTTAACAAAAGTCAGCGTTTTGATCAAAAGGATGATAAACGCATGCGAAAAATGCAGTCATGAAGGACTATACTCGACAAGAATATAGAGAATAAGAATCATGTTTATAATAAGATAATTAATTAAATAATAAAATTGTATCAAATAAGAACTTTATCTAAAAGCCAGACCGACCAAATTTCTCATTCACTGCTGAAGTAGTTAAATATGCTTTTACTGTCTGTATACATACGTAGGTTACATATTAAAAGTACAATCACAAGTAAATTACAAACTGCATGTAATGTAAAATATGAATAAAACAGTATTTGTTACGTGCAGGTGTGTGTGTGTGTGTGTTTGTGTGTAGTGCACATAGGTGCGCATGCGTGGCTGCTGGTGGCGGCGCGTGCGCGATCTCTCCCCCTTTTTTCTCTCTTTCACTCTCCCTCTCACAGGTGGCCCCGCCCCGATTGAACATGCCGTGACGTGCGCCAGGATTGGTTGACCCTGGAGCAGCACGTCCTTTTAAGCTGGCGGACGAGAGCGGGAGGCGCGCGACTTTTGCCTTGTGTGTGACTTACGTACCCAAAAGATTGTTTATTTGTTTGCTTGCTTGCTTGATTGTTTGTGTGTGAGTTGTTGTTTGTTTGAAGAGAGAGACTGTTGTGTCACGCCCTGTGCTCTCCTATTTTCTTTTGTTGTTTCTTTTTTTTTTGGACGCGTGGATGGAAGTGTTCCTCCCGCGAATGTATATAGTTTTCTTTTGTGTATATATTACTAGTTCTTTTTGTATATAGTTATAAGGAAGCAGTAGGGGTTGGGTGCCCTTTTTGTTGTCCCCCGTTTTCTCCTGTGGTTTGGTTGGATAGTCAGGGAGTTAGTTTAGTCCTTGTATTTTGATTTATATTCTTTTCTTTGTTCGTTTAGTTAGTTTTGAGGGAGGAGTGGGGTTTTGTTTATTGTTTTGGCCTAGGCCCAACCCTGAAGCCAAGAGCTTCCTGTATGTGTGTGTGTGTATATAAAAATAAAAGATCACGCACTGTACTTTGGTTACAAAGTTTATTTCTTATTTTCTTTGTTGCGTCCCTGGACCCTAGACCAGGGGTCGTAACAGTATTAGACACAAATATATGATATGGTAGTATATGCAATGAAAAAGCTATTTAGCACATGAGTGCTCAAATGTAAAGCAAACGCAATTATTAATTTATTGTGTGTATTTAACTTCATTCAGCCATTTAAGTTATATGAAAAATAACGTGCCTACCAGCCTACTATTATTTTCTGTTCAAATATAATCTTTAATAAAGTTAGCCTAATACAATATTGTTTCCAATACTGATGCAAACATGTTTTTGTTTTAGTCTATTCCCTGAATACAACGCGACAGCACGCTCTGTAAATCCTCTTCTCACCTTTCATTTACGAGAGGTGTGAAGTTATCAACCCGGTTTCGCTGCTGGGGGAATTCGCAGAATTGGGGGTTTTAAAACACACACACACACACACACACACACACACACACACACACTGATTTATACACATCGCTCTTTCTCGCGCTGTCCTAAAAGGGCGGAATTCCAGTGTCCTTTTTCTTCCATTCCAAGGATTAAAAAAGGTAATAATGTCAACTTTAGAATCTAGAATCCAGAAGATTAAATTTAAACAAATTTAAAAAGAGGCCTTAATCACTGAAAGTCTTCAGAAGAGCCTCAGATTCAAGAGGTTTTAAAGTGTGAAGAGGTGCAGTACAGTTCCTCTGAATGTATAGGTGAGAACAGCTGATTCACACTTGGGGAGAGTGCGTCTGCGTCTATTTTTATACAAGATTTTGTATTAATGCTCTTGACGGCTGTCACGTGCCTAGGGTTCATTATAATAGTAATATCATATTTGATGATAATAATAAACCTATGAATTTATGTTCTAATATAATATTTGATAGCGATTCCCTGATCAGGAAATGAACCCGGGTCTTCAGCATGGCAGGCGAATCAACTACCACTGAGCTACCAGGATTAATAGGAATAACACTGAGCTATGTAGTAAATTAAATAGGAGAATCACGATACTGAATCGCAGTCCTGAGCCTAAACCTCATTTAAAAAACAATTGCCCACGTTTAGAAAAGGTTTATAATTTTTTCCGACATGAGTTGGCCCGGTGTTATGCGCAGAGCGCCGGGAGATTTCCTGAAGCTCCGAAATCGCTGGGGCATTTTTTCTAAATAGACGCTATCTTTAATAACTGATGGAGGTTTTGAGCTGTATACACACCCATTTTTGAGGGGTTTAAAACTAATTAATAAGTCCGAGCAGATACATGAAAGGTGTGAAGTGGGATTACTGAGCGCACCGTCACGTTGTACTGTATATACTGTACTACACACGCTTATTAACCTTTTGATAAAAACGCTGGCTTTTGTAAAGTGAAAGTACTTTACAAAATACGAACAGCTTTATTTCAGTAATAAATTCACAATCACATCACATTCCAGCTATTATTTCCAGCCGTAGTTAAATAATGGATGAAATAATTATTCAATGCTGGACACAAACAGCAAATATGATGATTATTATAAAAAGATTAAAAAAAGAATGTCGTATTCATAAAATAATATTTACTTAATTATTAGTTAACACTATCAGATAGCCTACTATCAGGAAATTAAATTAATTTCAAGACCATTTAAACCGAGGCACTTTCATGTCTTTCACTGTTTTGAAAAAGACTTTACAAAAACTATATAAGAAACTTATTAGGAATTTTAAAGCACAAATTTGGGCATCTCATTTCATCATTATGAAAATAATATGAAGCACATACAGTATACACACATTCATCATGAAAGATCTGTTGTAAAACAAAATAAAATTCATGTTTGCTTCAGCATTGGAAACAATATTGTTTTAGGCTAAGTAATTATACACAATTCTACGTTTGGTCCGGCTTTTAGATAAAGTCCTTCGATGCGCCATCTGGCGGATATTCAGTGAAGCACAACACATTTATTTAAATTCCTGAATGTTGCTTACGGGAAGTTGCGGGAAGCCGCGCGCTAAATTGCGGGGCCTCGCGGGAAAACGCGCATTCTTAACGGCCACATATATCATATATATATTAATAATTAAATAAAGTTGTGAATATATTGAGAATTTATGAACAGTTTACTGGCAGAGATTATATACTGTATAGGCAGACAATATAAAAGGTATGAAAGTGCATTAAATATACAGTAGTTTAAATGCATACACTAAATACCTAAATATATACACTACCGTTCAAAAGTTTTAGAACACTTTCTAACTCCATGATGGTTCCTGATTTTTATTTCTTTCTACATTGTAAAGGAATGCTGAAGGCGTCCAAAAATGCATTAATCTCCTTTGAACAGTTGATATTGAGATGTTTCTGCTACTTATTCTCTGTAAAGACCTCATAACGCCTCTAATCTGAGGTGCTGTTAATTGGTCATTCTTCAGGCTGATAACTCTAGATTAACTTCTCGTCTGCGGCAGAGGTAGGTTTTTGTCTCGCCCTCCTGGGATGGCCTTTATGAGAGCTAGTTTCATGATGATGCTTGACGGATTTTTGCAAATGCACTTGACAATACTGTTCTTGCAAGAACTATTACAGAAAGGCTGACCTCTGTGTCTTAAAATAACTGCTACTGTAACTGTTGTTTTTGTTGTTATGTACTTACCTAATTCCATATGCGTTATTTTATAGTTTTGAAATCCCCAGTATTGTTGTAGAATGTAGAAAATAAATCACAAAAAAAAAAAATTAATTGCAAGTGTTCTAAAAGTTTTGAACAGTAGTGTATATATAGGTGTGTGTGTGTGTGTGTGTGTGTGTGTGTGTGTGTGTGTGTGCATGACAGACAGGGTCAACACCGTAGTAAAAATGGTAGACAGAATCTCATCCCGGGCCGCCATGCAGGGCTGCTTCTTTAATCAGCCAAATGAACTGGGTTAAATGAGTATGACTGAAACTCATACATTTTAACCAACTTTCCTTCTCTCAATTTCAGCTTTCATTTCACCCTCATTCCCTCCATCAGTTATCTTAGGGCCTTATGCTGTCTGTCTCTATCAGGCAATGGGTACAACACACACACACACACACACAAATGTCTCGGTTAATCAGTGTCGTTAATGGAGGATGGTGCTCTCAGAGAGATGGCCATTACCAGGTGATAGAAGGATCATTCAGAAGCAAATGTTACTGGCAGGCAGAATTTCAATCAGCCATCCTATCTTTATCTGACCTCCTTGCTTCTGCACTCCTTCATTTCATCCTGCTATCCATTTTGGTAAGCAATTTTTATTTTTGATTACATGTACAGTAATACAGTTATAGTAAGACTATCTTTAAAATCTAATAGATTTGTTCCTTGTTCTTTGTTACTGCCTTGTGGGCACATATGTTTTAATAGTGTACAGTGGTGTGAAAAACGATTTGCCCCCTTCCTGATTTCTTATTCTTTTGCATGTTTGTCACACTTAAATGTTTCTGCTCATCAAAAACAGTTAACAATTAGTCAAAGATAACATAATTGAACACAAAATGCAGTTTTTAAATGAAGGTTTACGTTATTATGGGAGAAAAAAAACTCAAAATCTACATGGCTCTGTGTGAAAAAGTGATTGCCCCCTTGTTAAAAAATAACTTAACTGTGGTTTATCACACCTGAGTTCAATTTCTGTAGTCACCCCCAGGCCTGATTACTGCCACACCTGTTTCAATCAAGAAATCATTTACTGTAAATAGGAGCTACCTGACACAGAGAAGTAGACCAAAAGCACCTCAAAAGCTAGACATCATGCCAAGATCCAAAGAAATTCAGGAACAAATGAGAACAAAAGTAATTGAGATCTATCAGTCTGGTAAAGGTTATAAAGCCATTTCTAAAGCTTTGGGACTCCAGTGAACCACAGTGAGAGCCATTATCCACAAATGGCAAAAACATGGAACAGTGGTGAACCTTCCCAGGAGTGGCCGGCCGACCAAAATTACCCCAAGAGCGCAGAGACAACTCATCCGAGAGGCCACAAAAGACCCCAGGACAACATCTAAAGAACTGCAGGCCTCACTTGCCTCAATTAAGGTCAGTGTTCACGACTCCACCATAAGAAAGAGACTGGGCAAAAACGGCCTGCATGTCAGATTTCCAAGGCGCAAACCACTTTTAAGCAAAAAGAACATTAAGGCTCGTCTCAATTTTGCTAAAAAACATCTCAATGATTGCCAAGACTTTTGGGAAAATACTTTGTGGACCGATGAGACAAAAGTTGAACTTTTTGGAAGGTGCGTGTCCCGTTACATCTGGCGTAAAAGTAACACAGCATTTCAGAAAAAGAACATCATACCAACAGTAAAATATGGTGGTGGTAGTGTGATGGTCTGGGGTTGTTTTGCTGCTTCAGGACCTGGAAGGCTTGCTGTGATAGATGGAACCATGAATTCTACTGTCTACCAAAAAATCCTGAAGGAGAATGTCCGGCCATCTGTTCCTCAACTCAAGCTGAAGCGATCTTGGGTGCTGCAGCAGGACAATGACACAAAACACACCAGCAAATCCACCTCTGAATGGCTGAAGAAAAACAAAATGAAGACTTTGGAGTGGCCTAGTCAAAGTCCTGACCTGAATCCTATTGAGATGTTGTGGCATGACCTTAAAAAGGCGGTTCATGCTAGAAAACCCTCAAATAAAGCTGAATTACAACAATTCTGCAAAGATGAGTGGGCCAAAAATTCCTCCAGAGCGCTGTAAAAGACTCGTTGCAAGTTATCGCAAACGCTTGATTGCAGTTATTGCTGGTAAGGGTGGCCCAACCAGTTATTAGGTTCAGGGGGCAATTACTTTTTCACACAGGGTCATGTAGGTTTGGATTTTTTTTTCTCCCTAAATAATAAAACCCCTCATTTAAAAACTGCATTTTGTGTTCACTTGTGTTATCTTTGACTAATAGTTAAATGTGTTTGATGATCAGAAACATTTTGTGTGACAAACATGCAAAAGAATAAGAAATCAGGAGGGGGCAAATAGTTTTTCACACCACTGTATGCATGCCTTCCATTCCTTCGTGATAACACAACAAATATTTAATTTATGTGTTAGTCAGTAAAAGTTAATTTTAATATGCAATATTATATCAATATAGTATCTTAAACGTGAGAATATGGCATTGTGTCCATGACAAGGTTGTTCCCAAGGGCATATTCAGGAAGGAATGATCTAAAAATCATAAGAACATGTTTATTGGTGATGCCAGGCACAGAGGTTTACCACATTTTTGTGTAAGCAGCTCAAAGAATTCTATCCGCAACTAAGAGAATGCAGTTCATCTTTCTGTTAGCTATAATTCTTACATTTTCCTCATTGTCTACCTCTTGGTAAAATGCTTTCATTCTTGTCACAGGCTTCGTCTTCATGTCCGTACCTATTCATCCTCCCCTCGATCTCTTTCCATTCCATCCTCTTTTTCTTTGTAACTGTGGCTGTCAGGGCAGGTAGGGAATTAATCTTAATTTAAGTGAAACTCAATTTCAGTAGCAGGCTCAGGCAGTGATTACGAGAGAACCATGCTGTAATCTGTGTAATCTGAGGCCTGACGATCATGACTGACTTCATGCTGGGAGCATCACCATGGCTACACCACACCAGCTACTGTAGAAACATAAACATAGAAAGGCCAATGTTCTACTCACCACAGTGGAAAAATTTAAGATCTGGCACCCATTGCCAGATCTTTTTTTTTTTTTTTCACTTGCACAAACTACAGTACATTAAAAAAAAAAACAGTGAACAGAATTATTTGGATCACTACCATGATTAATAATATAGATATACAGTACAGAGATTTTAAAAGGGAAAAAAATGCATTTTAAATATGCCCATTACTAGGTTAATCAGGCCCATACAGTAAGTATTTTGAGAAGGACACAATTTTCATTGTTTTCAGTTCTGAACAAATTAAGTGTAGACCTTCAGGTTTAATTCAAGGTAATATCAAAAATATTGCATTAACTGTTTAGGAATAAAGAATCTCTCTATTTTCACAAGCTCACATTTGACTGATTTCATTCATTTCATAATTGACTGATAAACATTTGCATTGTCAGTTGTGTCAGTTTAATTTGGTTTGTGTCTGGAGCATGTTTAAGCTTACCAAAGTGCTGCGCATCTGAGAAGAAAACAATAAAAATTACATAGTTGTACATGCACACTACACAAAACACAATAAAATATAATAAGATATAAATACTTTAGTTATTGGACCGACTAGACAGATGACACGAAAGAGATCAGATATACTCAAGTACAAAGGAGAAAAAATGGCTCTTAAGGAAAGATTCAATAATGAAGCAATGTTATTCTAAAAGATAACATTTAGATACCACTGTCTATGGGCAGGTACTGAAAATGCAGTGTAACCCTTGTGTTACAATTAATTGTATATATAATAAGAAGGTGGTGCAATACTGTCTTGTAATCAAGTCTAGTAGCAGCCCAGCAGTCCAGACTGGAAACTAATCATAATATGTATGGTTATATTATTTTGTCCAATTATTTCTGTGAAAATATTTGGATTTTGTTAAAATAGCCCTAATTTCTAAAATACTAATGAAATATGTTCTTGTCATTGGGTTAAAGTTCAGCGTTGATTGATTAATGTACAGAGACAAATCTACAAATTTTGCATCTTTGCCCAAATACTTATGGACCTATTTGTATATAATATGTATATAATTTGTATATAATACCCAGTAAATACTGAATAAATAATAAATGTTACTACAGTCATGTAGTAGAATGTTATAAATAAAGGACCATAAAAAGCTCTTTACCCTGTCCTTTGAGACGTCTTACATTATACTGTATATAAAGAATCCTACAACAGAGAAAAAAGAAGGAGCTTCCCTGAGAGCTTTTGAAAAGTTAAAGCAATCAGTTGTCATGAGTCGGCTGCTTGTGTGAGTGTTTGCGTGGCATAAATGCAGAGGCAAAGAGAGCGATGTCTTTGATGTTCTTTCTTTATTTAATAACAAAACAAAACTGAAACAAAACGCTCTAGTTTGAGCTCAAAAGGAAACTTTACTCTAGTCACACGAACAGCACCAACATAGTAACAATACCTATAGCAACCACAACTAATGCTAGACGCCTGACTGAACTTCAGTCAGGCTATTTATAATCAGGTACTTAATTACTCGACTCGGCTCAGGTGGTTGCTTCCTTCACCTGGCCGAGGTGCAGTCTGGGATATGAAGTTCCCAACTAAACTTAACAAAAAACACAAACCAAGTCTTTGGGCGCTTCGGCGCCCTCTAGGGGTTAAACCTTACATCACCCCCCCCTTCAAAAATGCTCCTCCGGAGCATCACCGGAGCTCCTGGACTCCCACCCCAGTGTTCCCACTTTTCCCCCCTATCCCGAGGCTCAGTGGCTGCAGAGCTGGAGCCAGACTCGACGTCTAGCGCGGAGTTTAGTGCCGGCTGCAGACCTGGAGAGGTGCTCAGCGGCTGCAGCGCTGGAGAGGTGCTCGGCGGCTGCAGAGCTGGAGAGGTGCTCGGCGGCTGCAGAGCTGGAGAGGTGCTCGGCGGCTGCAGAGCTGGAGAGGTGCTCGGCGGCTGCAGAGCTGGAGAGGTGCTCGCCGGCTGCGGCGGAGCTGAAGCGGTGCTCGCTGGCTGCGGTGGAGCTGAAGCGGCGCTCGGCGGCTGAGGCGGAGCTGAAGCGAAGCTCGATGACGGGTGCGGAGCTGAAGCGAAGCTCGACGATGGGTGCGGAGCTGATGCGAGGCTCGGCAGGTGCGGAGCTGATGCGAGGTTAAATTTGGATGCATAACTGAGAAATTTAAAGCTTATGGCTTATGTAACAAACTTAATGCTTAATGCTTTACTAATGAATAGAACAAGGTAGAATAAATGAAATAACAACAAGTAAAATAAAATAAAATAAACACAACAACAAATTCATAACAAGTATGATATGGCTCTTACACCACTTATTATGACCGATGTAAACTTCCGGGGAAGATAAAAAGGACGACACATGATGGACAGTAGTTCCAGGTTTGGTGTGCAGGACCGTGTGAGAGGAACAACGCTTGCGCTGTTGCACCAGCTGCTGTTCACCATTAAACACACGCCGCCTCCCCTTGACTTCCCTGAGTCCCGCGTCCTGTCCATGCGGTGAACCGAGAAGAACTCGGCCAGCTGGATGGCGTGGTCCGGCACCGCTGCATTCAGCCATGTCTCGGTGAAGCAGAGGAGGTTGCAGTCCCGAATGTCTCGCTGGAACTTTATCCTGGCCCTGAGGTCATCGAGTTTGTTCTCCAGTGATTGGACGTTGGCGAGCAGGATGCTAGGCAGAGGTGTGCGGTGTGCACAGGCTCTCAGCCTGTTCCTGACGCCGGCTCGTTTCCCTCGGGGCCGCCGCTTCGCGTCCTTTGTTCTCCTTCAGGATCTCACTCGGCCAGCTCGGATCCAAAGTTGAGAACGTTGACATGCGAGAACATTGTAAACCAATAGAAACAAGAGTGTCTCTATCATACCTAATGTACTCAATGGTGATGAATTAGCCGGTTTAAAGTTACTGAAAGATAACTTAAAAGACGAAAAAAACGTAAAATAGGTCGGAGCAGTCGTGACGGCAGCCGACCTCACCGGCGCCATCTTGGAATCGTCCAATCTATATTTTAATCTATATTGTATTACTCATAAATGATTAAAGGAAATAAATTATCACTTAACCCTGCCCACTCTCTATAGTTGGCTGCTTTAACCTTGTGACTCCCTGACTCAACTGCAGTGCACATTGCATTTTCTCCTCAATGATCTCTTTATTTGTGCTTGATAACTATGATCTTAATCAATGTATTCAAACAGAAAGAGGTTTGGCAAAATAATTATACTTACTGGTTTTTATGTAAGGGCTGCACAAATATATATGTAGTTAAGAAGTTTACATGTACTCATGAAGACATTTATGTATCTAAACAATTTAATATGAATGTGTAGTCAATTTGTAGTGAATTATACTCCAGGGGAATAGTCAAAACGTATTTGTGAAAATAACCCGTTTTTAAGTTTTATGCATTTTCATTTTTTTTTTTTTTTTTTTTACTATCCTAGGGTTATACTAGAAGCAATAATAAATGCAAATAAACCCGTGCCTCAGGTTGTTACCTCAGTCTACTGTCCAAGTGCAGTAAATTAACCAGGAAATATGGAAGGAATATATGATCGTAATAAGAAGCATAAGTGTAAATGTTGGTTGAAACTGGGGGGGGGGGGGGGGGCAGAAAAGAAGAAAAGAACAGGTCAGAAAAGAAATAACCTGGGAAGCTGCACATGTTAGATTTTCTAGAGCTAAACAAAGACAGGTCTAAGACTTGGCCAGATGGTCTGTCTGTCCACCTGGGATTTGGAGTGGATGTGCGATTTCTCCCAATTTCCATCTCTCTCTGTACAAACCTGTTTCTTTTTCTTTGCAGGAAATAACACCTGGAGTTGAGCTGCCCTGGAGGACCAACAGAGTACAGAGTCCACTCAACTCCACAAAACAATGTTGCTGCCTATATTGTCTGGTAGATGACAAAGGGTACAGTCCTGTGGATTTTGTGAGGAGTTTGTCAGGAAACACCAGTGTCATTTTGGATTGCTTCATCTATCATACTTATGTGAAACAGACAAGCACATTAAACATTAAAAAATCTCCAGAAAATGCTAAAAGGCCAAAAGGATTATGATTGATTAAAAAAAGTACATAATGTCAACAACAACAAATAAATTCAATAAAATTTTATTTTATTTGTATAGTGCTGTCATAAAGCAGATTTACAGAATCAAAAGAAAATAATGAAAATGTGTATGAGATGTGTGAGAAAATATTTATGAATCAAAATGATCAGATTGTCCCTGATGAACAACCCGAGGAAAAAACCTTGAAAGGAACCAGACAAAAACAGCAAAAACGTCTCGGGTTACTTTGCTGTAACCCTGTTCCCTGAAAAAGCGGGAAGTAGATGCTGCGTGAAAACGCTGTGGGAACATCTTTCTGTGTTGCCGGTTGTGAAGCATGTGTGTATCAAACACGCCAAATTTTGGCATATATAACCTGGGTCAGGTGACGTTATCTGATGAAGCGCACCTGCAGGTTATAAATAGGAGTGAACATTCCTCAGATCAATTTTGCCTGAAAGGACATCCAGTCACGCAAGCAATGCGGCATTGGAGCGCAAAGTAACCAGAGACGTTTCAAAAAGCTACACTTGATGCTGCATGAAAACGCTATGGGAACTAGAATATCATCGCCGCCTCACTGCAAGTGCCTGGACCCCCAGGGTTGTGTAGCGTGTTCGCACAAAGACCAAGGACGTCTCAGAGCTAGCTCTGGGAAGCTGACTCGAGGACTCGTGAGCCCGGAGTAGCATGAATATCCAGACTATAAAATCTGACAAATGTGTGCGGAGAGGACCAACCTGCCGCATCACACACTTGCTGCAGGGGGACACCTCTTGCCAGCGCAATAGATGAGGCAATCCCCCTGGTCAAATGAGCCCTGATCCTAGAGGCGAAGTGAGACCACGCGCCTCATAGGCTAGGGCAATAGCATCTCTCACCCAATGTGACAACGTTTGGTTGCATGTGTAACAGGTATAGAAATTAATCTGTTAAATTGTTAGAATTTACACAAAATTGTTCATTTCATATACCTGATATAAGTGCCTGAGATGAGTCCTTTGCCCTTTAAATCCTGTGATGTCACCTAAAGCCAGCACAATTTCCTGTTTTGTCCCCTCCTCTTCCCTTTTCCTGATGGAACTGTATGGAAGAGATATGTTGTTTCTGACTCCTTGTAATCTAATTCAATCTTTATTTTTATTAATCATTTTATTTCCATATCTTCACTCCAATTTGTGTGTTTAATGTTATTTTATGTATTTGCATGATTATTTTATGGCATTTTTAATTTTTTGAGTTATATTACTAATTTTGGCTTCAACATGTGGAAATCAAATCACATTTTATTTTATAGAAAACAAGGGAAATTCTCACTCAGAGGCTGTTTGTTCCTTTGTGTGTCAGGCATGGTTTCCATGTTTCTTTATATTTAATTTTTTATTTCTTAATATTTAAATGTATTTATACATGTTGAATTATTCTTGCTGTTCTGGCCCTTTTCCTGATGGAACTGTATGGAAGAGAAAACAAGGGCAATTCTCACTCAGAGGCTGTTTGTTCCTTTCTGTGTCAAATTAAATGCTTCCAGTGAACCGCCACCTGTGTCCCGTGTCTGCTTAACACAACGCAGAGAAAAATTTAACTGGAGTGACCAGTTACACATGGTTGAGAATGGAACTTTCGGTTCGTCTGGTGTGAAAGCAACCAAACCAAATCTGATGAAATGATATAGTTTAATGCACTATGGGTAATGGTTGTGGGTAAAATTCTTTTCACTTCCTGTTGACTCCATTAAATTTTTCAAGCTATCGACTCGCGATGAAATCAAACAGCGAAGAAACGTGGAGTGCCGAAGAAATTAAGTGCCTATCTGTATTCACATTAAAGATGAAAAATGTGTGGCTGGGCTGTTTTGATAGGCCAACGGATTACCTGATGGATCTGCAGGAAGATTGCCGGCTAATAACAAAATGATCATTCAGGAGGAGGGCATGTCTCTTCTCCCTGAAGTGGTGCGCAATGTGCCGTCGGCGAGATGAATAAACCAGGAAGCTGGTTTGGAGTCGCAGCCGCGAATCGTGTAAGAAATTAATTGTCTGAAAATAATGATTTGCACGTACAATGTAGTGCCCGAGGATCAGCGCCATGAGCGCAAAGCAAAGCTGTTCATCCATGATTATTGAAAGTGGTGCGATTTTCTGAAAATAGTCTGTTTCCGGTGCCGATGTGCTTCGCGGTCTATTTTGGATCGTTTAGAATGCTGCATATGTGAAAGCAAACCGTACCCACGTCTGATTACTAAATTTTTCTGACTGGTGCAGACTAAAGCAATCGAACTATAGGTGTGAAAGCACCCTAAGAGTCAGAAACCTAACAGGCGCTGACTCTAGTGGTTCAAAAGGGGTGTCAATCAGACCTTCGAGCACAATAGCTAGATCCCAATATGGGACAGTGGCTCTAGTGGGCGGCCTCAACCCGTTTAGCTCCACGAATAAAATGGGCAACTAAAGGCTGCTTACTCACAAAAACCCCATCAATCAGAACATGGCAAGCCGAAATAGCGGCTACGTATGTTCTGAGAGTACTAGGGCATAAGCTCGAGGACAACTTTTCTTGCAGAAACTCCAGCACTGAAACAATTCGACAGTGGACTGGGTCTACATGTTTTGCCATGCACCAATCTTCAAATACATTCCATTTTAGGGCATAAGTTCTTCTAGGCAAGGGAGCCCTAGCACTTAGAATACTTTCAATTATGCTGGCTGGAAGATCAGCATCTCTTACTGTAGTTGGTCCCCTTCAGGGGCCAGACGTGAAGGTTCCAAAGCTCGGGTCGGGATGAAATATTGTCCCTGCGCCTGAGACAGCAGATCCCTCCTCACTGGTATCACCCATGGTGAGCAGTTGAGGAGAGAAATATGGTCTGAGAACCACACTCTGGTCGGGGCGCTCTCAGTAAGAGGCGCAAACCCTGTTGACGGACCCTCGCCAGGACTCCCGGGAGCAGAGCTATTGGAGGAAACGCGTAAAGCTGGAATTTGGGCCACGTATGGGCCATCGCCTTTCATCGCCTTTCAATCTTTCCCAGATTTGACTGACTACTTCAGGGTGGAGTCTCCATTCCCAGTGTGTCAAAGCTTGTTCAAGCAGCGCGAGCGCATTCCGCCCTGGCGATTTATGTATGAGACTACCGTAGCGTTGTCCACCCGCACTAGGACATGATAGCCTCTCAACTGCTGGAGGAAGTGCTTCAGGGCCAGAAATAGAGCCATCATTTCGAGGAAATTGATATGCTATACAAGAAGATGGCCTCTCCACTCCCTTGGGCTGGATGGCCATCTAAGACCACACCCCAGCCCGTAAGAGAAGCATCTGTCGTTAGCATTTTGTGACGACAAGACGGACCTAGAGTGGGACCCAAAGTCAGAAACCGGGGTCTGAACCACATAGTAAGGGCACCAAGCCCCTGGCGCGTAGTGATGAACAGTCACTCTCTAGTCTAGCTTGATTTCCTTTAGGGTGTTGACAATAGATTCGCACGATTGCAGGATCCTTATCCTTGATGCCCGTAAGGTTTAACCACAGGTGCCTCTCCGCGGAAACCAGGGCAGCCATAGAACGGCCGATAGCACGGGCCATCTGCTCTTCCAAATCTGCACGTGAACTCCAGGAATGCGCCGCAGCTCGTGGTTTCTCTTTTAAGAAGACAAAAATATCTGAGGAATGTTTCCGGTTCACTCCTATTTATAACCTGCAGGTGCGCTTCATCAGATGACGTCACCTGAGCGAGGTTATATATGCCAAAATTTGCCGTGTTTGATACACACATGCTTCACAACCGGCAACACAGAAACATATTTGCCTGGTGCAAATTCTACAAGTTGCTACTTAAAGTTGCTATAAACTAAACCATTAATAATGACCTGGAACATGACCACATTTTGTTCACTATAAACTTAGCTTTACAGTACCCCCTGAGACCCAGACACAGATGTTGCGTTCATCACAAGTTCTTCTTAATGTTAATATTTATTTGCAACTGATAAATATGAACCTAATTAATGTCCTTGACTCTGAAGAAGTTTGGCAAGAATAATATCTAACGGTCGTCATATACTGTAAGGATTGTCCAAGGATTTATGACCAATGTAGTTTGGAGAAAATGTCATATCCTCATATGAGGGCTTTTGGGGCTTAAGTAGGTAAGTCAGTAAGAAATGAATGAGACCTGAGCACCACAGAGAGAGCAATACCCACTAAAAGAACATTTGTCTAAGAAATAAGGCAATTTTCATTACACTGCCCTCTCACAGGAGCCCCATCATATTGGCAGAGAATGATCTTGCACATGCAATGGTATGATTGGGTTATATCTCACCAACCTGGTACAACTAACCCTGCAGTTCATGTTCTCCACAAAAACAATTTAATTCAATTCAGCTTAATTTATTTAGATTTAAGCAATGGGCATTGTTACAAATCAGAATAAAAAAATATGGATATAAATAAATTAAGGGAATAAGTAAGTAATAAGTAAGGGAATATATATACATTATAGTTATCAGTTTTTCCCTCAGTTTGCCAAATCATTTGTAATTGTAGAATTCTAGAATTTCAGAGATAAAATCATCGATAAAAACACAGAGGGAAAAGTTAATTGTTCTGCAAGCACTGAGATCAGACATACAGTACTTCAACGAATACTTACAGGGCACATGGGTACGGAGAAAAAGCAAAAAGCGCAGAAATCTACTGTTTTTTTTTCCAGTAATAGGAAGGCAGATTGCCTTCTGCAACACAATTAAAAATGGGATGATCCTTACCCTCTACCACTGTAAAACCATGGTGAGTCATTGCTAGACCTCATATGGAATGGAGGAGTCTATGTAGTAGCTGTTGCCTACTACAGCAATTTTTTCCCCGTTGCTGAAGTTAATAAATTCCAACAATTCTACAACTGCCACATAAAATCAGTGATACAAAATATAGTCTATATTTGTATCAGCATAGAGTTTCATACACACTGCATCAAGCCCCCATTATGCACAAAACTCTTTTTTGTCCTTGCAGAGAAAAAGTGGAGCAAACAATTTATTCAGTCTGTTCTTGAAAAGAAACATGTATCTACCTTTTGAAAGGGGCATTCAAGTCAACCCCGGACTTGTGATGAAATTTCAAATAACAATGCATAAAACTGATGAACATTTACAGAAGGTTTCCACCATCGTATGGTGATAATACTCTGACACTATGATCCTGGCTGAGTTGGCTTGGAGGCCACTGCAATTGTACAAGTGACCTTTGTTTTGTGTTTATGCAGGACAATGCATAGCGTCATACTGCCCACCTCACCCCTTGAACATTAAAAAAGCTTGGCTAAGAGTTATTGCCACATCCACTATACAGTTCTGACCTCACTCTAAGCTATTTCTCACATTTGGGCCATAAAAGGAGTTCCTGGGAGGCCAGTTTTTCATCAGTGACAGCGATGTGAAACAGCCTGTTCAATCATGGATCCAGTGTCCTGAGAAGTCCTTCTACCTTGATTTTATCTAAGCACCAGTGAAATGCTAGCAAATCAAGTATTGCTACAAGACATTGTGCTTGTTACTGCTGACTTAATGCATAAAAAGTATGTTAGTATTGAAACACAACATATAAACGCATGTTCCAAAAGTTTAATGCTATATGTCAATATTGAATGCCAACCACTGAATTAAGCAAAAATGCTGGGAAGGGATATATAGTATGGGTTGTTTTATCACAACATCCCAGGACAGTAGACACATACTCCTCTTTGCCAGCAGAGGTCAGTGTCATCAGTGTTCTTTGAAATCCCTGTCCATAACACAGTCATATATAAAACACGGTTTCCAGTGTGGCTTTGCTAAGTTTTACGCTATTTACTAGTCATGTAATTTCTAAGTCATATTGTAACGGCCTTGCTTTGTACTTCTAACTTTTTTGCTATTCTTTGTTTTACCACTTCCTTGTATTATTCACTAAAATTAAATTAAACTCAATTAAATTTTATTTACATAGGTATACCAAGTATGCCACTGTGTGGTGTAAAATTTTAATACATGGATTTTGTCAAACTGATAAATTACCCAAATTTGTGAGGTTGAAAAATAATGAAGGTGGTATTTTTGCATGAAATGTTACAGGCTTGAATTACATTTTCATTTGAAATTTACTGTACAACCACAATAAATTGCAGTTCCAAAAATTCAAACATTGTAAATGCTGTAGAGATTTTTTTCCATTCAGATGAAATTGCAATGCAGAACAATTAATACATATTTATTGTGTTTATATATTTTTTGCAACATGCTATTTTACTTTAAGGATTTTTGGAGCTGTTATACTTCCATAGGTGTAGTGATTAATTAGCACTGTGACTTTGCCACAGGTCTGTGCTTCGTGGGTTAGTGAGTTCTTCCAATGCTTGGTGAATTTCCTGCAGGTGTACTCTGCAGGTGTCCAAAGTCATGTGGTGTTTCCAACTTTCCCCCGTGTGTGTGTGCGTGTGTGTGTGTGCGCGTGTGTTCCACGTGGGGAATTTGTGAGAAGCAGCTTTACAGAAATACAAATGTACTTTTACAAATGTGGCCAGCCACTGTATGCAGTTCTGGTCCCATTTGAGAAATTTTTATTTAAAATGTCTTAAATGGTAATGTTTGAGATTACCATTGAGATTTGATATTATAAAATTATAAATCTGTTTCTGCTAACCAGTTTGTCATGCATTTCTTTATTCCAACATTGGATGTTTATAATCTGAGTGTAAAGTAAATCTGAGTAGCTTAAAATTGTGATTAATCGGGATTAATCACAGACTGTAACTATACTTAACTAGATAGAACTTTTGAACCGATTGACAACACTAATAAAAAAAACATTGTTTGCATTTTTTGCAAGTTATAATGCTTTATTGTTTGTGACCTTTGTTCATTTTCAAGCACAGTCTTTTGGTTGCACATGCACATGGATCCTCATACCTCAAGTCTAGTTTGTTAAAATAATCTTGGTTATCTTGGTCAGTTTACTGTGCCCCATTTCTTCTGTTGGAGAGAGGTTGTCTAGAACGATTTAGTTGATTGCGTTTAAAATTAGGCACTGCATTCTTCATTTCTCTCTGGTGAGCTATGTTTGTGCCAGCATGCAGCACTGGCCTATCGTCAGCTCATTCCCATTTGTGCCCGAAAGACACATAATCAGTCAGCACCATGACCCTGTCAATTCATGACAAAGGCACATGACCATGAGAGCTGCCTCTTCAAAGGAGCAGATTAATCTTTAAAAATGCACAAACAAAATATTGGTATATGTGCATGAATTTTAAACACATTTTGGTGTAGCTATTTTCATAATTAAGAAAGATAGTGTTGTATTGTAGTATCCCATTTGCTGTGAGCAGTGCAGTGGGTTGGTCATTGTTATTTCTGCAGTTGCTTCAGATTTGTCTCATATTGTTATTTAATTTTTTTAAATAAGCAGTATGTCATGTAGATGGTTGAGATCATTACCTAGTTTCTACTAATGCTGTTACCATGGTAACAATCTAAATATAGGAATTACATACAAATGGTCTTTTAACAGCATATCATATAAACAAAACACTTAAAAAAGCATATATCATTAATAAATAAAAGCAGGTTAGTAAAAAATGAAACATGAGAATATCTTTCTGTTTTGAAATATGTAGAAAATTTGCAGTTAGTTAAACTTAGAGTAAAACTAAATTTTGTCAAGTGTTAAACATTGTCTTTGGCTTTGTAGAAAGTGTAATATACACTGATGAGGAAAACTGGTGTTATATATGGGGTCAGCCTTTCAATCGCATCAAAGGACTTCCTACTGTCAATAACTAAATCAATATCTCATTACTGCATGTCTTTCTCTCACTCTTGAGCTCATTCTGTCTTTCACCTTCTTGGTTTCTTTCTTTTTCCTTTCGCTTTTTCCTTTCCTTTCTTTGTCACTCTCCTCTCTCTCTCTCAGGGTCCTTTTCCTAACTTTTTACATAAAATGAGTCAGTGTCAGACTTTTGTGATCACTATTGAATTATCTTGTTGGACAATTTATTGAGTCCTTTATTTAGGTGATGTGATGTGCAGAATGAAATGTCAATTGGCTGGTTTACATTTAGCGGCCACAACTGAGCACTAACGATATGACAACCGCCATAAAACCTTTCTTACAAAAAGGACAGGATATTTGAGAGTGAAACAGACAGATGTATACTGTATCTGACAGCCCTTAACACACATGTACTGTACAAACAAAAGACTGAAAATGGTTGCCTTTGCTTTATAATTTCATTGCTCGGATACACATACTGTAGCTAAAATAGCACAGCACTTCACTGAATTGAAGGACTTTATGAATATTATAATGATCATATTTTGTTGAAGAATGACATTTATTTTAACTAATAACTAAAATATAGTGTATGCTATTGTCTTTGTCAAACAGCTATGTTAACTGCATTCCATGAATGTCACATTGTTTTATTTCATACTCATTAAATGAGCTGTAAAGAGAAGCAGGAACTCCTGTTTAGCAGTCACATCACTGTTGATCCTCATGACTTTTCAGCTAATTAAATACCAATGATGTGACAACCAGAAATGTTCTGAATTTTAATCAGTGGAATTGTAATGAGTTGTATCTTATATTTAATATGCTGTTACAGAAGGTTGTTACAAAGAGTGAGAGAGAATCAGGATCTGCTGATTGTGTTTAAAGAAAATGTTAGATTTTGGGAGGGGATTACAATAAAATAATATGGGCAGGTTAAATTACTTAGAGATTAATTAGGGATTGCAATAGTGAAGCAGCTTCATTAATTTTCCTTCTTTCTTTCTTTCTTTCTTTCTTTCTTTCTTTATTAGTTTTTTTGTGTGCATATGTTTATGCCAAACTGAAAGAATTCAGATTTTTTTCAATTTCAGACTTTACAAGTTTTCAACTAAAATAAATTAGTTAATTTTTTTAATGAGTTGTTTATTAAATAAAGTGAAAGGAAAATGGTCCTTTCACTTTATAAAGTGAAAGGACCAAATAAAAATATTTTTTTAATTGTCTCAGCTGTTATGCTAGAAGTGTTGCACAACATTAAAAGAAAATGCAGAGCAAACAGCTGATTTATAAGTCATCTTTCATTCTCTGGAAAAATTATACCAAGCTTTAAATATAAGGTGTAATCTTAAATTTACATAAGCTGAGGCATTTCTTTATCATTGATTGCTATGTGCAAACAGACCAGCACTTACTCAGTCTGTATGCAGTGGCGTCATAATTCAAATATTATTTTTATGTCTTATTTTTTCTATTTATTTATGAAATAAAAAAAATGGGTTTTCCAAATCTTTCTGATTGTATTAAATGATCCTATAGTGAAATAGAACAAGGATGTGTGCTTGATACAGACTCCAAAGCATGCTTTGTATAAACGCATTTCTAAAATGCTATCTAATTAAATAAAATTAAGTTTTTGTCTGTACATTGGTCAGAACTTGCTCATTCAATGATATATTTATGTTTCATACATTGGAGGACCTGAAACCAGTCTCAGAAAAATTTCTGTCTGCATGGCTGTATATCTGTACGTTTGTTCAGACAGATTTTATCCCAGCATCATGCAAACATGACTGGACAGAATTGAATGAAACCAAAATAAAAAATGTTGAGTAGAAGGGACGTTATGAGCAGTTTACAGTGTATAGACAGACAGCTGAAATAACAGCGCTGAAGTAGTACTGTATAAGTGGATTTTAACATGCTGGAGTCATTTTAAGACAAAACTTAGACTTTATCAAATCTATTTTTTCGATTGGGCATCTGTGATTTGCTCTCTGATTAACGAACAGGTACAACTCACTATAAACAAGGCACAAGATACTAAACTTTATGAAATGTTATTTCTTTGTATTAATAAAGGTAATGAAAAGCTGAGCACATTCACCGCAGTTGAATGAATGGATATGAGAGTGCTTATATTGTGCTGTAATTGATTCCAAGTGAATGGGATCAGTAAGCAGGTTTTGAACATGAGAGATGGGAAGTGGAGGTTTTGGTGGTATTGTTTGTGGGCCATATGATGTGGAGATGAACTTTAAATCCAGCATTCAAACAATAGTTTTTTTATCAATCTCTTTTTTTTCTCTTTCTCTCTTCAAGTTAGTAAGACAACACATTGTGCCATGCTAATCATCAGCCCTTGATTTACTGATAATTAGCAGGTGTTTGAAGCTGGTTTGAAGCATGTGTTCTGAGAGTCAATTGTTGCTGCACATTAATTTGGAAAGGGTTATAAAATCATTTACAAACAATTTGTGATTCATTGTACTACAGTGTGAAAGATTATTTACAAGTGAAAAGCATTCAAGACAGGTGCCAATCTTCCCAGAAATGAATGTCCCAGCACATTCACCCCAAACTCAGACCATGCAATGCTCAGAGAAATTAATAATAGAAAAAAAGAGCTATCTCAGAACTTGGAGGGGTTGCCAGGAGAAACCTCTTCTTTCTAGAAAAAACATGGAAGCAAAACTGCATATAAACAAACCTGCATCTGTCGTTAATGCCCAGCGTTACTTCATACCCATTGTCAAGCACAGTGTTAATAATCATAGGGGTGATTATTTGGGCTTGTTTTTGCAGGCACAGGATCTGCTCACCTTGGGATCCAGACCACAACCCAATTGAAAGCCGTCGCAAGGCTATGCATATGCAAATGCCCCAAAACCTCGAAGAAGTAGCGTTGTAAAGAAGAATTGACCAAAACTGATAAAGAGGCAGATAAAGAGACCTTCTTTAATGGATCTTCAATAGCTTGTAGATCCACCTTTAGCAGCAATTACTTGAAGTTATTGCTGCTAATCGTGGATCTACAAGCTATTGAATCAAGTGTGTACACAGTATTGCCCTCATTCTTTTATTCATTCTTGATGAATAAACAGTGGTGTCAAAAGTATTCACATTCATTACTTGAGTAGAAGTATAGATACTAGGGTTTAAAAAGACTTCTTTAGAAGTTGAAGTATCAACTCAAGCTTTTTACTCAAGTAAAAGTGTAAAAGTACTGGTTTCAAAACTACTTAAAGTATAAAAGTAAAAGTAATGTGAGGGGGGAAAAAGTATTAAGGATAAAAGCTTAGGCTGTGCAACGGGCCTATATACTGCACTAACACTAAAAAGAAAAGAAAAATGTGTTGTTTTTTTTGTTGTATTTTTTAACGGCCATAGTGATTTGGGATACTGTATATGGCAATTGAAAAAGAATGCATTTTAGTACAATGCAAATACATTAAAGAACAATATACTGTATGCGTACTACTGAGCATTAACATGTTTTATGGAGAAAAAGATATGATAACTAGTTACCTATAAGTATTTTAATGGTGCAAAAAGTCAAACTTCAGAGGCATGTCATCGGTAACCTTTATTGGAATGTAAATGTACATCCAAGCTTAGCTGCAGGAATCTGTGAGGGCAACATACAAGAAAATTAGTGTACCCAGGGCAGGTTTAGTAACAATTACCTTTGTATGATTGTCTACAATAAACATTAGTGGTGTCAGAATGAATTATTCATCCAAGTGATTAATCAAAAAAATAATGATATATACTGTAAATATATATATAATAATTCCTGTTAACGTCCTGATGCTGTTCCCTTCCTCGCTGGTGCTTGGTTGTGATATTTCGCTCGAATCTTGAATCTCTATCACGAACATCTTCGTCTACTTATCACAACCTTATCAACTGAAAATGCTAATTTATTCAAATGTCCTTGCTGGAATGTGTGACGTGACGTCATGGGCAGGTGCGATGGATCGCGTACCAACCAATAGGGTGTCAGAATGGTATGTTTATACTTCTCATCCAACCACAATCAAATTCGCTCCATCCAGATGGCGCGATTTATTCGGATGTTTTTTTTGTTTGTTTTTTGAATGACAAGCTGAAATGAAATAGGAGTAACAAGGCTATTTTCAAAATGTAAGGAGTAGAAAGTACAGATAATTGCGTGAAAATTTAAGGAGTAGAAGTAAAAAGTCGGTTGAAAAATAATTACTCAAGTAAAGTATAGATACCCAAAATTTCTACTTCAATGAGGTAACAAAGTATTTGTACTTCGTTACTTGACACCTCTGTGAATAAATAATGTCACAATTAAAAACATTTTATGTTGTTGTTTGTCTGAGGTTACTAGGACCCAGTACGATAAGATTATTTTTATGATGTTTTTTCAAGGAAAAATAAAAAAATAGAATTAAAAGAGAGGGCACTGAAACATGATTATAACTACTTATATACTGCATAATGTGATCCACAGTAAATCTTTCAAGGAAAACAGCACGTAATTCTGTATGCACTGTGTATACATTTTTTTATTTTATTTTTTGGTTTTGGTCATTTGGTGGTCAATGCACATTTCTAACTTTTTCACATTAGGCTTATTTTGTGTTATTGGGCAAATAACAACTTAGAAATGAGAAAAAGGACATTTTTCAAGGTTTTGAAAATAGAAAAAGACCTGTTGTATGCATTGACGATTCTGCCAAGAGCAACACTAGCAGTGAGATAAAAAACAGAGTTTTATAAGGTGTTGTTTCAATAACAAAAAAAAAAACCCTGAATCAATCTCTCTCACTCTTGCTCAAGCACTCGGTGAGTAGTTGCATGTGTATGTGTGTGTTGTACAGACATCAAAGGTATAATAAATGCAGTTCTTGTATACGTTCTATGAAATATAATCCTGCCGGTGTCCCTGAGATGAAAATCCTAACAACAATTTTATACGGCCTAAACGAAAAGTCAATATTAAAATATATTCAGGATAAGTGAATTTTTATTGCTTAAACAATTTCAAATAAAACATGTGAGCGCACTTCCAACTACCTTAAGTGTTTGTGAGTCCTTTTTATGAGGTTACTCACTTTCTCTAAAGCATAATTGATTATTCATTCATTCATTCATTAATTTTCTATACCGCTTAATCCTGTGTTCAGGGTCGCGGGGGACCTGGAGCCTATCCCAGGAGACTTCGGGCACTAGGCGGGATACACCCTGGACAGGGTGCCAATCCATCGCAGGGCACACACACATACACACACTCACACAACCAATCACACACTACGGGCAATTTAGGAACGCCAATTAGCCTAACCTGCATATCTTTGGACTGTGGGAGGAAACTGGAGTACCCGGAGGAAACCCACCAAGCACGGGGAGAACATGCAAACTCCATGCACACAGAGACGGGAATCAAACCCAGACCCTGGAGGTGCAAGGCAACAGTGCTAACCACTACACCACCGCGCCGCGCATAATTGATTAGAAATTGTAAAACATGTCAGGGTCCCTTAGGCTTTCTTAAAACATTTCTCTCTGAAGGCTCATCATGGAAATTCCACTTGAAACTTCAGTGCAGGTGAGACACTCAGAACAACAACCAGCAGTTGTAGAGTGAGTAATCGGGTTTGTTCTATCATTAACAGAATCTGCATCAGTCCTGTCTCTTCACTGCACATGGTGGATATTGTCTGATTCTGATGAATAATACCTGCCCTGGTAAATAGATACAGTATCGTTAATAGAAACTGGCCTGTTCCAGTTTTAAGCGTATTTTTAAAATAGATCTTGTCATTCATAATACAAATATGCATGAGAAAGGATAGTGCATTGGCATAAGTAGTGCATTGGCATAGTTCCAATGTAAATAAAGTGCAAAAAAGATACTACTACCACCACCTCTACTACTCCTACTACTACTACTACTACTACTAATAATAATAAATTGAAATTAAAATTTTATTTGTCACATACACAGTCATACACAGTATAATATGCAGTGAAATGCTTATACGACCGCCAGTGACCTTAAAAAGGAAAATAAAAGCTTGTATGTAAAATAAATAATCAATAAAAAGGAAATACTAAAGAAATAATTTTAACTAGTAAAATTAATTGTACAATAAGGGCATAATAAAATATTGCAAATAGAGTATATATGTATATATAATTAAAGTGTCATTGGTTGTGCAAATATGCATGAAAGGTGACATGTGCAATTGTCCAGATGTATAAATATTTAGTGCAAGTGTGTATGAATGTGTCCATGATTGTCCAGTCAGTGTTGTGAGCTTAAAAGATGTTATTAGTCCTGTGTGGAGGTGTGATTGAGAGACCTTATCGCCTGCGTGAAGAAGCTCCTCCTCAGCCTCTCTGTGTTGGCCTTTAGGGAGCGGAATCGCTTCCCAGACCGCAACAAAGAGAACAGTCCATTACTGGGGTGACTGAGGTCCTTCATGATCTTCCTGGCCTTAGTCCAGCACCGCTTGCTGTAGATCGAGTGCAGGTCAGGGAGCTCAGTGCGGATGATGCGCTCGGCTGATCGCACCACCCTCTGTAGAGCTCGTCTGTCCTGCATGGTGCTGTTCCCGAACCAGGTCGTGATGTTTCCCGTCAGGATGCTCTCTATGGTGCAGGAGTAGAAGTTCCTGAGCACCTTGGAGGGCAGTCTAAAGTCTCTTAAGCGTCTGAGGTGGTAGAGACGCTGCCGGGCTTTTTTCACCACGGTGTTGAAATGACAGGACCATGACAGGTCCTGCGTGATGTGAACACCGAGGTATCTGAAGCTGTCCACTCTCTCCACTGGGCTCCTGTTGATGATGGGGGTCTGGTAGTTCCTCTCCTGCTTTGTACTAAAGTCCACTATCAGCTCCTTTGTCTTACTGACGTTCAGGAGGAGATTGTTCCTCTGGCACCAGTTCTCCAGATTTCCAATCTCCTCTAGGTAGTCCGACTCATCATTGTTGGTGATCAGTCCGACCACGACGGTGTCGTCAGCAAACTTGATGATGGAGGTGGAGTTGGTAGTGGCCACGCAGTCGTGGGTGTACAAAGAGTACAGCAGGGGGCTCAGAACACAACCCTGGGGGGCTCCAGTGCTGAGAGTGAGTGTAGCTGAGACATGACCGCCCATCCTTACTGCCTGTGGTCTGCCAGTCAGAAAATTGGAGATCCACTGACATATAGATGAGCTGAGTCCCAGGTGCTCCAGCTTGGTGGTGAGTGTGGAGGGAATTATGGTATTAAAAGCAGAGCTGTAGTCGATGAAGAGCATTTTAACATAATTCCCTTTCCTAGTGTCCAGGTGAGTGAGTGATGTGTGGAGGAGATGAGAGATTGCATCGTCTGTGGAGCGGTTCTGACGGTATGCAAACTATAGTGGGTCCTGTGTGTCGGGTAGTGAAGAAATGATGAAGTCTCTGATAAGGCGTTCAAAGCACTTCATCACTACTGAGGTGAGGGCTACAGGGCGATAGTCATTGAGGGAAGCAGGATGTGGTTTCTTCGGGACAGGAACAATGATGGACTCTTTGAAGCATGTGGGGATCACCGACTGAGATAAAGAGATGTTGAATATCTCAGTGAACACAGGTGCTAGCTGGTCTGCGCAGGCTCTGAGGATACGGCCTGAGATGCCGTCTGGTCCTGCTGCTTTCCTGGTGCTCACTCTCTTGAAGGCTCTCCTCACGTCGTGCTCGGAGATGATGAGCGCGTTCCCGGTGGTGGCAGTGTCTTCCTGTCTGCAGCCGTTAGCGCCGCTAGCATTAGCGCCATATAGCATTAGCACCGTATAGCATTAGCGCCGTTAGCGTTAGCGCCGTTAGCGTTAGCGCCGTTAGCGTTAGCGCCGTTAGCATTAGCATCGCTAGCGTCTTTAGCTGCAGCCTCGAAGCGAGCATAGAAGGTGTTGAGCTCGTCTGCCAGAGTCGCGTCCGCGTTCGTCATACCGGATGTTGGTGCTTTATAATCCGTTATTGTTCTCAGTCCCTGCCACAGGCTCCTAGAGTCACTCTGTTGAAGCTGTGACTCTAGTTTTCTCCCGTAGCGCTGCTTCGCCTCTTTCACCGCCTTCCGGACGTTATATGACGCAGCCTTGTACGGTTCCATGTCCCCCGACGCAAGTCCCGTGTTGTAGGCAGCTGTGCGAGATCTCAGAGCGTCGCGGATGGTTTTATCCACCCACGGCTTCTG
The DNA here is from genome assembly GCA_030522415.1 of Channallabes apus. Taxonomy (NCBI): domain Eukaryota; kingdom Metazoa; phylum Chordata; class Actinopteri; order Siluriformes; family Clariidae; genus Channallabes; species Channallabes apus. Next base: position 34,229,011 of record CM060112.1, read on the forward strand.
GTTGGGAAACGTTCTGATAGTCTTTTTCTCCACCGTATCGTCTACCACAGGGGTGTCAAACTCATTTTAGGGTGAGGGCCGGATGAGAAGAAATGTGACCATGTGCGGGCCGAATTTGTTTTTTTAATCATAGTCCATCAAATTACAACAAATACACTATATTCTGTAAAACTGCATGTAACAAGTCCTCAGAAACTGTTCATTAACACTCTTATTCCTTTTTGGGGGAAAAACAATGCCAAGTAATGGCAAGCAAAATCCTTTCCTTTGAACATGAATATTACTTGTCAGATAAGAAATAAAAAATGCTGCAGACTCTGTGTACAGACAGTTACATTAAATATGAAGCTATAGGCTACAATATAATTTACAAACTAGAAAAACACTTCATAATTTAAAAAAACTGCCTTTAACAACTCAATAGCTTAGAATCATATACAAAAATAAATTCTTTATGGTTAATGCAAATGAAAAAAATATATTATTCACTTTGGATATGAACATTAACTCTACACTACAAATGAGAACTTTCCTTTAACAAATAAAAAATTTTTTTTAAAGCGGATGCTAAAGCATTAACTTTTTCCATTTGGAACTGTCCAGTGTATTTATTATATTTCTCTGCGTGTATGTCATAGTGCCGTTTAATGTTGTATTCTTTTTGCACAGCCACGGCTTGTGAGCGGATTAAACTTACCGGCTTGCCGTTGACCTCACAGAAGAAATACTTCTCTTTCCATTTCTCCTGAAACATCCGCCCTTCCAGATCAATTTTTCTTTTTTTGGACATTTTTTTAAAATCGCGAGTGCTTGCCACACATCTTCAAATAGCTGAAGAAATTAGATTTAGGCGCCAATTTAGAATGCGCATGCGTGTTAGAGGTTTCGGCAGAAGCGCAAGAGAAGAGCAGTTAAATGATCAATGATAAAATAAAAAAATTAATAAAACCAAACACAATATTGCAGCGAATACCCGGACATAGACTTTATTTAATACTACTACTACTACTACTTATAATGATAATAAAAAATATTTGATATTTAATATTATTGTTCAAATCATCCCGCGGGCCGTACTGGACACCTTAGTGGGCCGTATTCGGCCCGCGGGCCGTATGTTTGACACCCCTGGTCTACCAGCTTCTCAATAAATCCCACAACCGCTTCCGTAAACACGCTGACGTCATCATCGGAGCTGTTTCTGAACATGTCCCAGTCTGCGTCATCGAGTGCGTCCTGTAACGCGGCCACCGGTTGGTCCGTCCAGCGCGCAACCTCCCTCTTCCTGAAACTTCCTGTTTCAGCCTTTGTTTATATTTTGGCATGAGGAAGATGGCGGCGTGGTCGGATTTACCAAACGCTGGATGAGATTGTGCCTTGTAACCATCTTTGACCGTGGTATAACAATGGTCCAGTGTCCTTTCGCCCCTGGTGGGGCAGGTGATGTGCTGATAAAAGTTCGGTGCTGCGCGTTTGAGGTTGGCACTATTAAAATCCCCCGCCACAATGAGCGCAGTGTCCCGGTGTTGTGTCTGGTGCTGTGTGAGTGCCTCATGCATCATTGTCCGCTAGTGGTGGAATGTAAACGGCACTGATTATGACCGATGTGAACTCCCGTGGAAGATAAAATGGACGACACATGATGGACAGTAGTTCCAGGTTTGGTGTGCAGGAGCGTGTAAGAGGAACAACGCTCGCGCTGTTGCACCAGCTGTTGTTCACCATTAAGCACACGCCACCTCCCCTTGACTTCCCCAAGTCCCGCGTCCTGTCCATGCGGTGAACCGAGAAGAACTCGGCTGGTTGTATGGCGTGGTCTGGCACCGCTGGGTTCAGCCATGTCTCGGTGAAGCAGAGGAGATTGCAGTCCCGAATGTCTCTCTGGAACTTTATCCTGGCCCTGAGGTCATCGAGTTTGTTCTCCAGTGACTGGACGTTGGCGAGCAGGATACTAGGCAGAGGTGTGCGGTGTGCACGGGTTCTCAGCCGGTTCCTCACGCCAGCTCGTCTCCCTCGAGGCCTCTGCTTATAATAATAATAATAATAATAAATAAGGTGAATGCAAACATAAAATGCTTGTTGCCACCAATTTTACAGGTGATCAATACAGTATAGCATTTTGTTTACCATCTAGCAGCAGTTTAAGAGGTAAAGACCCTCTGAGAACAGCATTTATATCCATACTGGACTCCGTAGGCGTAAATCAGTGTGTAGTAGGACCCACTCATAAAGCAGGTCACACTTTAGATTTAGTAATATTCTTCGGATTAATTATAAGAAATGTATTCACAATTCCACTGTCTGAAATTATCTCAGATCACTATCTTGTCTCCATTCAAGTGTCTCACAGTGATAATGTACGCACAGTACCGCGCTACCGTATTAAACGTACATTCACATCAACTACCACACAGAGTTTTATCAGTAATCTCCCAGAGTTACCAACTTCGATTAGGCCACCGTCTGACCCCACAGAACTTGATCAGGCGACTGAATATTTAGAGTCGACACTTCGTTGTACCTTAGATAATGTAGCTCCAGCTAAAAGAAAAATTATTAGAGATAAGAAACTCGCTCCCTGGTATAACGATCACACGCGCACTTTAAAACAGACTGCTCGGAAATTAGAGTGTAAATGGCGTCAAACTAAATTGTTGGTATTTCAAATAGCATGGAAAGAGAGCATCCTGAACTATAGGAAAGCTCTTAGTGTAGCTAGATCAACGTATCTCTCCACTCTTATAGAAGAAAATAAAAATAATCCTAGATTTTTATTTAATACCGTAGCCAAATTAACCAGAAATAAGACCACTACAGAAATCTCCACAACAACATCATGCAATAGTGAGGACTTCATGAACTTTTTTAATAATAAAATTGTAAATATCAGGCATAAAATTGAGGCTTTGAAACCAAACAATGTAATTGATACTGATGTTAACCTAGCCATGTCAGATTCAAACCTAGAATACTTTACTCCTCTTGAAGAGAATGAACTAATTTCACTCATCTCTTCTGCAAATTCATCAACCTGTATATTAGATCCTATACCGACACATTTTCTTAAACAGATAGTACCAGTAATAACAGAACCGATGTTGAGAATAATTAATTCCTCACTCAGCATTGGTTATGTTCCAAAATCTTTTAAAGTAGCAGTTATTAAACCAATAATTAAGAAACCTGACCTCGACCCCTGTCAGCTGTCCAATTACAGGCCAATATCAAACCTCCGCTTTATCTCTAAGATTCTGGAAAAGATAGTAGCGGAGCAGCTATGCTCATATCTACATAGAAATGGCATACATGAACTGTATCAGTCAGGATTTAGGCCTCATCACAGCACAGAAACAGCACTCGTTAAAGTAGTAAATGACCTCCTATTGGCCTCTGATCAGGGTTGTGTAACTATGCTTGTATTACTCGACCTCAGTGCAGCTTTTGACACTATTGATCATGCTATTCTTCTTCACAGATTAGAAAATTTAGTAGGAATTAAGGGTACAACCCTCTCCTGGCTCAGATCCTATTTGACCGATCGTTATCAGTATGTAGACTTAAATGGTGATTATTCTGCATGTTCTCTAGTGGAGTTTGGCGTTCCGCAGGGTTCAGTTTTAGGCCCACTGCTTTTTTCCCTTTACATGCTTCCTCTGGGCAACATAATCCGTAAGCATGGTATTAGTTTTCATTGTTATGCTGACGACACACAGCTATACGTCTCAACAAAACCTGATGAGAAAAACCATCTTACTAAAGTTGAGCAATGTGTTCATGACATAAGAAATTGGATGCTAATTAACTTCCTTCTGCTTAATCCGGATAAGACAGAAGTTCTAGTCATAGGACCGCATACAGCTAGAAGTAAAATCTTAGATCACACCGTAACTTTAGATGGCCTTTCTGTTCCGTCAAGTGCAACAGTAAAAGACCTCGGCGTGATTATAGATTCCAGCCTTTCATTTGAAGCTCATGTAGATAATATCACCAGGATAGCATTCTTTCACCTTAGAAATATCGCCAAAATAAGAAATATATTGTCGCTAAATGATGCAGAAAAACTAGTTCATGCTTTTATCACTTCTAGGTTGGACTATTGTAATGCCTTACTGTCTGGTTGTTCAGTTAGGTGCATAAACAAGCTTCAGCTAGTCCAAAATGCAGCAGCGAGAGTCCTCACTAGAACCAGAAGATATGAGCACATCACCCCTATCCTATCTTCACTGCATTGGCTCCCTGTGAAATTTCGCATTGATTTTAAAATACTACTCTTGACATATAAGGCATTAAATGGTCTCGCGCCGCAGTATCTGAGCGAACTGCTAGTGTCTTACGATCCGCCACGCCTACTTCGGTCAAAGGATGCAGGCTGCTTATCAGTACCGCGTATTATGAAAACTACAGCTGGGGGCAGAGCTTTTTCTTACAAAGCCCCAAAATTATGGAATAGTCTTCCAAATAGTGTTCGGGACTCAGACACAGTCTCAGTGTTTAAGTCTAGGCTAAAAACCTATTTATTTAACCAAGCATTTTATAAATAGATTTGCCATAAGGTAAAGGAGCAGATCTGGGGGACTCATGGACGTAGAGTATTATGGTGAACTGGTATGTTTAGATGCTGTCTTCCTCAGTCTCATTTGATCACTCAGGTTTGTTGACGGTGAGGTGATTGTTTGCTTTACATCTCAGGGAGCCCTCATGTTTGTGTTTCCTTCTGGCTCTCCCTTTTAGTTATGCTGTCATAGTTAGTCCTGCCGGAGTCCCTGCTTGCACTCTACAGTAAATATACATTCACATTAGACATTGTGACTGTGACCATACCTAATTGCAGTCTCTCCTCCTCTTCTCTTCCTCCCCCTCTTTCTCTTTCCTCTCTCCCCCTGTCTCCCCCTTTCACTCTTTCTCTCTCTCTCTCTGTCGAGCTACACATGTGGTTCCTGAGCTGCCAGTGATCCAGACTCCCTCTGCCCTCCGGACCTGTCTGATCCATCCTGGTGCCCGGTTTCTGGTTGGAGGTCTCATCGCATGGATGCCCCGTGTGTCTCTTTAGGATGCGTCTGGTGTCTGGGGATGATTCTCTATACTTAGAAGATGGTTCTGGCCTCGACTGGTGTGGTCAGCTGTTTCTCTGAGGACTTGACAATTCGATAGTTCAGGACTGGAACTTTCTACAAGTCTATCTGAGTCTCGAATAACTACTGGACTCCATTTTACATCAAGTATTATAACATCAATTGACATCAACTATTATAGCTGAACCTAACACTTAACACTGTATAAATGCAGATAATTTCCTGCTATCTGTTTCACCCAGATGAGGATGGGTTCCCTGTCGAGTCTGGTTCCTCTCAAGGTGTTTTGAGACAATGTCAATTGTTAAAAGCGCTATACAAATAAAACTGAATTGAATTGAATTGAATTAAATAGAAACAGCTTTGAGTGAGAGCATATTTGCGTTTGTTAGTGTGTATGTGCTTGTTGTATTAGTCCAGTTCATGGATTTTAAGTCTGACTGTGTGGGTTGTTATGGTGCGGTACCTTTTGCCAAATGGCAAGAGGATAAAAAGTTTTTTGTAAAGAGTATGTGTGCTCACCTTCATTGATGCGGAGTCAATGAGGGTCACAAGAAAAACCAGAAAGAGCTGTTTTTACTATCTGCTGCAGGGTCTTGCAATTTTCAATCCAAGATGCTTAGTCTATAGTCTCTCTGTAGAATGTGGTGATGACAGGGTTGAGAAATGATGGTGTTTTTCAGCCTCCACAGAAGGTAGACCAGTTAAGGTTCTTTGCCACGTGAACACCAAAGAATGGTTGATCTTGATCACCATGGCTCTCCAAGCCATTGATGTTCAGTGGAGAGTGGGCATACTGTGCTCTTCTGAAGTCAAAAAACATATCTTTAGTTTATCCAAGTCCAGATACAGGATGCCGGCTCTGCACCAGTCCACTGCAGCACCGCTCTGTGCAATGACTTGTTGTTCTTGCTGATTAGACCCACCATGTTCATGTCATCAGCAAACTTGATGATGTAATTAAAGCCATGCATTGCTGTACTGTTGTGAGTCATCTGAGTGAACAGCATTTGAACATACTGTACAGTAAGTGTCCTTTTCATCCAGGTAGGTTAGGTCCAGATGGAGTTATTTAACATGATCTGCTATTTAACAGTATCAGAATGGTTTCATAGGGAGCAAAAAAAAAAAAAAAAGTCAGACATTTTTACTTTTGGCACATCAAACTCTCAGTGCCATGCACTTTGTTTTAAATTCTGCCAAGACTTGAAAAAACTTTCATGTGGCCATGGGAAGTGCAGCGTGAATGTGGAGAAATCTAAAAACAAAATACAAAAGATAGTATTTCAAACGATTCGAGGAGAAAACATGACACTTCCATTAGGCAAAGACAAATAGATGATTTCCTTTGTGTCTGCTTCCTTGGGGAGAAAAATGTCCTTGGCACTTATTATTTTTATGGCATGATACATAAAATCTGTTATCATGAAAACCAGCCAACCACATCACGTACTGTAAATAGTAAATTTATGGCACCATATTTGTGTGTGAATAATGGCTGCATTACTCTGTCTTTCAGCCTGACCACACATCAGACACTTGTGTGTATGCATAAACCTAAAGAATGATATACATTACTCCTCCAGGACTTGTTTTCATCCTATTTAGTCATTTACCATAGAAAATAGAGTTAAAATAAAAAATAAATAGAACAAAAAAATATGCACTGGTGAAATTTGCAGTATGGATGATCATGCCTTGGTTAATGACGCTTAGTGTTTCTGATCTACCATTATTCTCACATACATTCAGCCTATAAAGTACACAATACTTACAGTTTTTTTTTTCATTATTTGTGTTTCTCTTGCAGCACCATTTTTAAACTGCATACATCTTTACATAAAGAAAGAATATACTGTACTGTACTATACTGTACTGTATTTTCTAAATGCATTGTGCTCTGAGAAATGTATATCTGTTAATATGTTGCTGTCTAAGGTCAAAACCTTTGCTCCTTATATTCAATATTGTTCACAGTTGTGGGTTAAACAAGTGTATTCATAAGTCCATTGGGACGTCATGATAAACAAGATCTGCAAACACTTCACTGAAGGCTCATTACAATCACGCTCTGTTAGGCAAGGTTGATCTGTAGTTGAGTGACATTCAGTGACTGGCTAGTTCATAGCAGAAGGGAGGGTGACAGATTTAGTGAAGGAAGAGAAAGAAACTGCAATGTGCACTGAACTGTGCTCTTTTCATTATCTTGCTACCAATCAATAACAGCTGCATTTCTTGCCAACAGAACATGACACACACACACACACACACACATTGCCTTAGAGAAGGGGAAGAAAAGTGGGCACAAACAAAAGGATAAGGCAGCTAATTCTAACAGAAGCTAAACTTGGATTTCTGATCTGCAATAAAGTACTAACATGGTGAATATGCTGTTAATAATGATGCTTTGAGCATTGATTCCTTAATTCATTTACACATTACTCCTATGTTCTGGTCAGGTTTATGGTAGCCTGGAGCCTATCCCAATGTGCACATCAGGAACACAGTTAATTGCAGAGAATTTAACATATTTTGTTATAGTCAAACCTTGCTTCAAGTAAATGTACATGCACATGGGCAGTACCAGGCCACTAAAACCTGAAGTAATGTGTGTCTAAAGTGTAAACATGCTATCAAATTTGTTGTACTGTTTTTTTTTTAATCAGGAAATGAGTTTTGTAGGAATGTATATCTGGGAATGTAGTCGGTGATCACTGATTTATGCACTGAGTTCAGTGTGCTGAAGTGCGTTAGGAGGATTGTGCTGGTTAATAAAAGAAACACAGTGCCCTCTACTGACCTTTTCTATAAACACAGGCGTTATGAAAGAACAAATCTTTGTTGCCAAGTTACGATGATTTACTGTACAGGATCACGTGTAAAGTATTCTTTTATTAGTTGTGTATTATGTTTCATATTTTTTGTCAGTTTCTGTCTATTGAGTTATATTATGGACACACAGAAAACACTTTTTTTTTCATTACAGAAAATGCTAATGCTAACAACAAGGAAATAATTAAACAATGACAATCCTCTTCAAAATATTCATGTAATACTTTGCCTAAATAATATTTTATAATGTTGTCACTCATTTTCACTTTTGTGAGTACAGATAGAAAATCACATAGCAATAAATAAATAACTACACAAACAAATAAATAAACAAACAAACAATACAACTTTAAATAGTCACAGTTTCTTCAAGATTAGTTTTTTCAAGTATAGCTCCAGTTTAAACAAAATGAATCAGTGGCTCATGTACAGTGTTCTCGTTTCGTTTCTATGCTGGTCGGACTGTAATGGTTCTGAAGCCACGTATAACAAGGCAGTTGATATCCAGATTCAGACTTGCTTGCAGCATTTTTACTCCTGACATCTTTGGTATAAAGCGTACCAAGGTGCTCATGGTCTCTCTGGGCTGTAGGTCAACACTGTAGCAGGGGAAAAGTACACTTAATTCACACCAGTGCTATTATATAAGTAAAGTTGTGGATATATTGAGAATTTATGAACAGTTTACTGGCAGAGATAATATACTGTATAGGCAGACAATATAAAAGGTATGAATGTGCATTAAATATACAGTAGTTTAAATGCATAAACTAAATACCTGAACATTCCGTTCAGTCTGCATGTCTACATTACAAGCATATTTACGTACAGTTCCTTTGTGTGTTTTATGACACACTACAGTTACTATAGTGACAGAACACTACAGGATGAATTTCTGATCGTTTAGCCGATAGTGAAACTAAAGAATTGCTTAATGCTGATGACACTAAAGTTCCTCAAGTAAGTATCTACCAAGTAGACACCACGCCCAGTTTGGCATGTACTATTTAGGTATTTAGTGGGTGGAAGTTGACATCATGACTGACGGAATAGTTTTTTTTCGTTGCTATTCCTCTATGCTGTGTGACACTTTTAGAAAGTATGTGCACATTCATTAAAGCATTGAATGAAGACTCTCTGAATCACAATGCTTTAGGTTCTTTTCCCATGAACTTAACTAGCTCAGACAATATTAAGGCTTAATCATTTGAACATATACTAGCAAAATATTCTCAGTATGATGGTGTTGTGACAAGGCCTTCAATTTAAAAAAAAAAGAGATGATCTTGTTATTGCAGCACATTCAGGAAACCAGGTGCAGCACCAGTGCAAAAAGGAATGAAGTTAAAGTGGACTGCAGTAAACTGAGATTGAGCTGAAAAGCTTTTCACATACTTGATGAGCACTTTGTTCTCCAGCAGGCCTGAACCGGCCACAGTCAACACGCCTCTCACTGCCACGGAGAACGGATTGATGAATGTCACCATAGCAACCTGGCGTCTGTGGACAGCGATAGCGCCCTTTTCCTCAACCTGGAAAAAACAAACAGTGATGTTGATACAAGGTCTGACAGCTAAAGTAAAGATAGTAAATATTTTCATTAAAAGTTTAACATAAAATTGAAAGCTACTGTAGTTGTTCATGCTTGGTTAATCGTTTTAAAATTTAACATTCCTTTATGTTAATTTATGCAGTCTTTTTTCATTAATGTACTGTATACTATATAGATGTAATTTAATGTATACTATATAGAGTACACAATATAAAGAAATTATTTCCCTGTTCTAACATATTTATACCCTGGATCTCATACCTGAACATTAATGACTGGGCTGGTGATGTTAAACTCTTCAGAAGCCAGGATTCTCTCCTGAGTAGCCATATCCATGATTACTGCTGCTAAATTGACTAGCTGATCATTCCCCAGTGCTGAATACTGACTGTATGTGATGTGGTGCTGTAGCACTTTTCCTGAGTAGCAAGAGAAAAAATATATTATATATTATATTCACAAATAATAACCAGAACATTTATCATGTTATTATTTGTGAATATAAAAAAACAGAAATAAATTATTGCAATTTTTTTTAATTAATGCATTACATAGCCAGAGACTGGGTTGGGGATGCATGATAAGCCTCTGGCATGTTCCATTTCACACAAGGACAAACAATTTAAAGTATGGTTTGGTGAATACTTTCCCTCAATGTAATCATATCACGGACATCTAGTTAAGAGTAAATTAATGTCCAGACATCTGAATCATTTAATTATTCTTTGCAAACATTACAGCAAATTATGTTTATGCTAAATCTGGGTTTTCACCTCAAACAAACACCAGTTCTATACATTTGGACAAACATACTTCCACGGGGAGCAAGTTGGATGATGTTTTCAGCCTCCCAGAAGGTATCCAAGGGACTGTGGTCATAGTTCTTTGGCTGAGCATTGACATATTCTCTTACTGTCTTTGGAACACTGCTATGGTTAATCACAGTGACTGAAAAGCAGATATTTTCTCCAAGTACGGGTACTCCGATAAGGCTCACCCTCACAGAAAGATTTTGCGATGATTCTATGTGCAATGATACAAAAACAGTTGATGTTTTATACTGTAAGTCATATCTCAAAAATAGCAAATTCCAACAGCATTGATGAAAAAGGCAAAAATTTTTAAAAACGAACTACATATTGAAAAGACTTACTTGGAATTACTGATCTGTCACATGGTGTTGGAGCTGCATTGATGGAATAAAAATATTTTAGCAATATAGAAACATGTTTTAAAAAATTAAATATTTTTCTACCTCTTTCTGTCTGTTACTTGCTTTCCTATTATCACCTTTTTTGTATTTGTAGGTAGAAGTGATATCCTGTGGTCGGTTGGATCCCAGACTTTTAGTACATATGAGAACACCCACTCTGTCTGTCTCAGTGGTGCAGCTCACAACTTGTGCTTGGCGCACAACGCACACACGCACATCAGCATTAACTTCAGCGTAGATGAATGGGACATCATAGGACATGTCAATCTGACGCTCCCGAATGGCTTTCACTGGGGCAGGACCACATCTGTATACTCCTATGATGTGACATGGATTGGTCAATCATACTTAATTTCTGACACAACTAAACCAACCTATATATATATATATATATATATATATATATATATATAATTAAGTAAAGTTGTGGATATATTGAGAATTTATGAACAGTTTACTGGCAGTGATAATATACTGTATAGGCAGACAATATAAAAGGTATGAAAGTGCATTAAATATACAGTAGTTTAAATGCATAAACTAAATACCTGAACATTCCGTTCAGTCTGCAAGTCTACATTACACGCATATTTACATACAGTTCCTTTGTGTGTTTTATGACACACTACAGTTACTATAGTGACAGAACACTACAGGATGAATTTCTGATCGTTTAGCTGAAGAATTGCTTAATGCTGATGACACTAAAGTTCCTCAAGTAAGTATCTACCAAGTAGACACCACGCCCAGTTGTGGCAGTTAAACCAACCTACATGTACAGTGGTGTGAAAAACTATTTGCCCCCCTCCTGATTTCTTATTCTTTTGCATGTTTGTCACACAAAATGTTTCTGATCATCAAACACATTTAACTATTAGTCAAAGATAACACAAGTAAACACAAAATGCAGTTTTTAAATGAGGGGTTTTATTATTTAGGGAGAAAAAAATCCAAACCTACATGGCCCTGTGTGAAAAAGTAATTGCCCCCTGAACCTAATAACTGGTTGGGCCACCCTTAGCAGCAATAACTGCAATCAAGCGTTTGCGATAACTTGCAACGAGTCTTTTACAGCGCTCTGGAGGAATTTTGGCCCACTCATCTTTGCAGAATTGTTGTATTTCAGCTTTATTTGAGGGTTTTCTAGCATGAACCGCCTTTTTAAGGTCATGCCACAACATCTCAATAGGATTCAGGTCAGGACTTTGACTAGGCCACTCCAAAGTCTTCATTTTGTTTTTCTTCAGCCATTCAGAGGTAGATTTGCTGGTGTGTTTTGGGTCATTGTCCTGCTGCAGCACCTAAGATCGCTTCAGCTTGAGTTGACGAACAGATGGCCGGACATTCTCCTTCAGGATTTTTTGGTAGACAGTAGAATTCATGGTTCCATCTATCACAGCAAGCGTTCCAGGTCCTGAAGCAGCAAAACAACCCCAGACCATCACACTACCACCACCATATTTTACTGCTGGTATGATGTTCTTTTTCTGAAATGCTGTGTTACTTTTACGCCAGATGTAACGGGACATGCACCTTCCAAAAAGTTCAACTTTTGTCTCGTCGGTCCACAAGGTATTTTCCCAAAAGTCTTGGCAATCATTGAGATGTTTTTTAGCAAAATTGAGACGAGCCTTAATGTTCTTTTTGCTTAAAATGGTTTGCGCCTTGGAAATCTGCCATGCAGGCCGTTTTTGCCCAGTCTCTTTCTTATGGTGGAGTCGTGAACACTGACCTTAATTGAGGCAAGTGAGGCCTGCAGTTCTTTAGATGTTGTCCTGGGGTCTTTTGTGGCCTCTCGGATGAGTCGTCTCTGCGCTCTTGGGGTAATTTTGGTCGGCCGGCCACTCCTGGGAAAGTTCACCACTGTTCCATGTTTTTGCCATTTGTGGATAATGGCTCTCACTGTGGTTCGCTGGAGCCCCAAAGCTTTAGAAATGGCTTTATAACCTTTACCAGACTGATAGATCTCAATTACTTTTGTTTTCATTTGTTCCTGAATTTCTTTGGATCTTGGCATGATGTCTAGCTTTTGAGGTGCTTTTGGTCTACTTCTCTGTGTCAGGTAGCTCCTATTTAAGTGATTTCTTGATTGAAACAGGTGTGGCAGTAATCAGGCCTGGGGGTGACTACAGAAATTGAACTCAGGTGTGATAAACCACAGTTAAGTTATTTTTTTAACAAGGGGGGCAATCACTTTTTCACACAGGGCCATGTAGATTTGGATTTATTTTTCTCACTTAATAACGTAAACCTTCATTTAAAAACTGCATTTTGTGTTCAATTATGTTATCTTTGACTAATAGTTAACGGTTTTTGATGAGCAGAATCATTTAAGTCTGACAAACATGCAAAAGAATAAGAAATCAGGAAGGGGGCAAATAGTTTTTCACACCACTGTACATACTGATTTCAGATATCATGAAAGACTTTAGCTAGAGAGAAAAAACTGACCTTTGCTTTTCTCCTGTGGAGTGGGGTCGACCGCCTGCCAGCCATCAAAACCTGGTCTCAGATCTCCTCTCGTCATCCAGCACTCTGCCCACACATGAAAGTTCCTGCCAGGAACATATTACAGTGTTTAACTTTCAGATTTCTTGTGCCTATTATAATTATCATCATAATAGACTGATGACAGGTAAGTACTGTAATTCCACTGGCACTACTAACACACAACTCACCAGATACTGTCACGATTATGAGGCAGCTTTTCCCCTTTCTCGGTGTAATACTCTTCAATTACCAGGTTCCCATTAGTGTCATGAGCCGAGTTGTAGTTGGTGACCACGCGAGTTGGAATTCCCAGGACTCTCATTACTAATGAAGACACAGTTTGATTTTATAGGCGGATACTCCCCAAAATAAAATTTTGAAGGCATATATTATTCAGTACCTGTGCACATGACAGCAGCAAAAACCCAGCACTGTCCATATTTGACAGGTCTGAAGCCAGAGTTGGCCCACTGTTTAAGTATGCTTCCACTTTCTGTCCACTGTGATGGGTTGACACCATTGGTGAAATTATCTGACCAATTCCCTTGTAGCACACCACTGTCATCATTACTATTTATCTGTTAAAAAAAATACCTTTAGTACACAGAAAACAAACTGAGAGACATTTGAGAGAAAAATTTGAGGATGATAAATTTCTCACCATAGCTGAGACAACTCTGCTTATGTAAACAGGGTCTGAGCGATTAACATAATCTTGCTTCCAGTTTTTCTTGTGTTCATTGCTCACCTGCAGCAACATCATACAGATCTCCAGGATACCACTTTCGTACTGAAAACATTCAGTACATAAAATGTTAGTACCTCCACCCACAGTAACAGCACCCATACCTACAGTATCTGCTAGCATAAATCATGTTGAGGAAGGAGTTCATTCATTCATTCATTCATCTTCTATACCACTTTATCCTTCTATTCAGGGTCGCGGGGGACCTGGAGCCTATCCCAGGAGACTTCGGGCACTAGGCGGGGTACACCCTGGACAGGGTGCCAATCCATCGCAGGGCACACACACATACGCACATTCACACACTACGGTCAATTTGGGAACACCAATTAGCCTAACCTGCATATCTTTGGACTGTGGGAGGAAACCGGAGTACCCGGAGGAAACCCACCAAGCACGGGGAGAACATGCAAACTCCATGCACACAGAGACGGGAATCGAGCCTGGCCGGGGAACCGAACCCAGGCCCTGGAGGTGCAAGGCGACAGTGCTAACCACTACACTACCGTGCCGCCTGAGGAAGGAGTTTACATACATAAAAGCAGCATGCCTAAAACATGTTGTCTAAAATTTTGCCTCTTAGAATGAATTTCAGACATGGATCAACCTTGTAGTTAGGTGCTGAACAATTAACATAAGTTTAGTTCAGATGCTGGCTGCCAATGTCTGTGGCATACTTGGGTGTCACCCCATCATAATCATTAAAAAAAAACAGACAATGATATAATATTTATATAGCTTCATTAAAATACTAAAATAATCAGCCAACAGTACAGATTGAATTAATTATGTAGCATTCAACTAGAGGTTGTAATTAAAAATACAGTACAGCAGAGACATCCAACCCTGTAAAACACATTTCAGAGAGAACCACAAAACCCTCAAGTCTACACACCCAGTCATACATTACAGGCAATTTGAAACACCAATCAGCCTACACCGCATGTTTTTGGACTTAAACCGGAGTAACCAAAGGAACCCCATAAAGCACAGGGAGAACATGCAAACTCCATGCACACAGACAGGAGGTGAGATTCAAATCCCTGATCCTGGAGGTACAAGACCACAGTGCTAACCACTAAGCTTCCATGCTGTTCTATATTCTATTCTATTCTTTTAAATTTTTTTTATTTTGTAGCTATCATTGAATTTATGAGCTATATTCCAACCAAATATACAGTAAGTTTGACCTCATCAATACCTTCTGTATATTGTAGCTACAGTTGTGATAATATTACGTTTGTGAACACGTTAGAAGTTTTCCTTTCTACATACTTGTGTAATTCTAAAACAACAACATGTGTTTAAATGCTGCAAGTGAATCTGACCTCAAGCGGTAAGACCTCAAGTGTCACTATGGGCAATGCTCATACAGTAATTGAAAAGATAACTCAAGTTCCATTACAAACTTAGAGCTTATACAAATGTAGATTGGGTTATACTTTTATATTTAGGCTGAGAATTTTATTAGGTTTTCTCTGATTTCATTTTTGGTGAAAACCAGACTTTAAAATGCTAGAACATTGTTCAAGGTTGAGATATTTCATTTCATTTTCATTTGAAACTGGTCTTATATTTGAGAACTGCTGATCTGTAGATTTTTTACACTACCTTGAAAAGTTTTAGTTTTAACTTCATTTAACCACGGAGAATTAAGAAGGTCAAACCTTCCCCGAAGAGTAACACATTGTATTTTCACTCACCTGATCAAAGCCCCATGGCTTAAAGCTGATGTTTTTGGCTGTGCCCTGATACAACAGTCCAAAGTCATTCCTCACATATTCTTCTCTCTGATCTTCTTCAGGGAGGTAGACGGAATCAGCTAAATAGCACAGACACAAAGAACAGAATTTTGTGTCATCTTTGATACTCATATATTCTTTGGATAAATAATAAACCACAGATCAGTGGTACTATGTAATGGCAGAATGCTTCAGTGTACTGTATAGTGTACTGTAACTTCACATATTTTTGCAACTTCAGAAAATTCCAGACGCACCTATGCACCAAGGATTACAGAGCAGGGTAAACTGTCCAACCCTGCCACTGTAAGAGCTAGTGCGAGACATGAGCAAAAGATGAACCTGATACACTCCCACAATAGCAGTTGGTGGACTGTACACACACACAGAAGCCTTGTAAGGGTCGCTGGGGTCGATCATGCCATGTTGAAAGTAAGCAGACCACTGCGACTGAGATGTGGCTTTTGAGGAAGTAATGGGAATTTCATAGCAAAGACGATCTGCATGGAAGAATAAAAGTAGATAAAAAGTTGAGAAAGTGGTTTCTCAGTAGACTGAGAAAATGGTGCATAGAGGGGTAACTGTTTGAGGAAGAGTCCTAGACCCCTTTTTCATATGTCTAAAAGTGTATAAAGTAATAGCATGTACTTTACAAAAACATAAGCTCATAAATGCAGTGGTTAGTGGTATCTATGAATGATAAAACATGGCTTTGTTAGTAGTGTCATCATCAGTGTTTCAAGGAATTAATTAATTAATTAATTAATCAATCAATCAATTAATCCATAGTTTGAATTATGAGGCATCTCTCTCCAAATGTAGTTTGGCAAAAATTGTTTTCTTCTGTAAGATTTCTTTCAAATAACGCAAAAATGTGGATTCATACCTAGAACTATTCTGAGCATAAGATCATCTTTGCTTGACATATAAGGGCAATTGAAGCACAGTGTGAGTCTAAAGTGCTGTCCCCGCCTCACTACCAAAGACTTGGAGCTTAGGCCTTCTGTCCTGTGCCACACATGATTCTGCGCTTCCTCCAAGCTGGCACGGATAAGTTTCAAACCTGCAAACACAAACAATACAGAACATTAACAAACAAGTCTATGATTATAGCATGACATTTTTTTAATGTAAAGCTGGTTATCAGTTAGTCAACCTTAGCAAAAATCTGGATAAAAATTATAGAATAATCTGTTTATACTTCACTTAACTGTAGAAATATTCACCAGTTGTATAGTGCATCACAAGTCAAAAACAAAACATAACATACAGTACAAAAATCATGATTGATAGAATTATAGAAGCTCACCTTCCATTAGTGCTGTGTGAGGTGCTTAATGCTCAACATTCCTTTATATACTCAGCACAGTGCCACGCCTCCTAGATAAAATGTTACAAACAATTTCTTGGGTAGCTGCATTGACATCAGCTGACAAACCTGCAGTGACGCCATACCCAGTGCTAAAGTCACACATTGCGTGTGTATTGCTGCAGCAATTATCTGTATAATATTTAAAGATAGTACTGTAGATCAGATCAGATTAGATTTAGAAATTTGTATTTTCAAACAATTTTAATATTTTTAAAACCAATAAAAAAAATGTAGTGGTAAATTTACCTTTGTGTTCCTTGTGTTTAGTTTTTTTTTTTTTTAAATGAAATGGTTGAAACTTGAACAGGCAAGTGAACATCACAAAAATATGCTTAAGCCTTTGATGAGGTTGATAAATGTGGGCTTAACTGGCAATGGTTACTGTTTAAATGATGAGAAATTTTCTGTTTCCATAGATATGCCTTATAATGAGTTAAGTTATAAGAAGAAAAAGATGTGTGTGTGTGGGCGGGGGAGGGGGGGAATGTAGATAATCAAGATATGTACAGTAGTCTATTGTAACACAGTGGATAACATCATTGAATGTACATTTCCTTCCCAGTGATAAAAAAAGGTACCCTCAGTTGATGGTTGTTATTTTTATTAAAAGCGTAGAAGTTAAGGAACAAAAAATATAATTAAATATCAATTGCATTATTATTATTACTATTATTATTTATTTTTTTATACAGTAGATGAAAAACTGTGTCCACATGTATGAATTACAGCAAATACTTAAACTGACTGACTTAAGAGGTTTTTAATCAATCTTTTATTGTTAGTTTTAAAGTCATGTCTAAAACAAAAGGAAAACTATTACATTTGAGCCTGATAAGTCCCAGCATCTTGGAATACTCCTGTGCCATCACGGAAGAAAAAAATCCATTGATGGAAAAACCTGGTCATTTAGTATATTCAGGAAGTCAGCTGTCCATGGACCTAATTTTTTTGGGAACATAATGTTGCTGAACCTGGACCTGGCCTACAGAAGCAACCACAGATCATAACACTGGCCCATAGGTTTGTATGTTATACACTAGGCATGATGGGTGCATCACTTCATCTTCCTCTCTTCTTACCCTAAACTTTACCCAGAGCATCTATCACTCTGGAGCAGCATAAATCTGGACAGTGTTTCTTTTGAGAGCTTTATTTTTACACAAAGGAATAATAAACAGTAGCTGCAGCAGGAGCAAAGGAGATATGCTGTGTGTGTGTGTTTCCATTTCGCCAAGTTCAAATCTTTTTGCTTCCTAGCAAATTTAAGCCTTTTTTCAAATTTGTCTCACTAACAAGTGGTTTTCTTATGGACACACAGCTATTCCCAATACCCTGAGTTCTCTTCGCACTGTGCAAGTGGAAATGTTTTTATATCATTATTTTAAAAATATTTGTTCTATAACAACTATTTAAAAAAGCTCTACTGTTTTTTTGGATTTAATTTGATTTCACAATTTGATTTAATTTAAGTGATATCTCATGATGTTCAATCAGGACTGACAAAATTTCACCACCACATCCCTTCAGGTTTTAATAATCTTTTACTGTATGTCGATATACTGTAGACATTGATATGGATACATACTGTAGATACATTTTACACAGTACTAGGTAGCACAATGAATGAATGAAGAAATACCTTGTAACAGTTTTACTGAAAATGGTTAATATATACTATGCTAAATAATATTAGGAAAATACATTTTACTAAGTAAAACCAAATAGTGGAAAAAATGCATGCTCTTGTTGTGGTTTATCATGTTTCTCATCATGGTGACTGGTAACCATTAAAAGTCATGTAAAAGTTTGTAAAGTGTGCAAACAATATTAATTTAAATATATAAAAAGCTGCACTATGCCATATATATATATATATATATATACTCAGCAAAAAAATAAACATCCTCTGACTTTCAACTGTTTTTACTTTCAGTAAAGTTTATGTGTAAATATTTGTATGAACACTAAAAGAGTCAACACCATAAGACATAAACTAAAGATGTTTCTCAATGTGTCCCTGAATGAAGGGAGGCTCAAAATCAAAAGTACCAGTCAGTATCTGGTGTGGCCACCAGCTGCATGAAGTACTGCAGTGCATCTCCTCCTCATGGACTGGACCAGATTTGTCAGTTCTTGCTGTGAGATGGAGGGATTGTGTGTTCCTGGTGTGACTCGGGCAGTTGTTGTGGCCATCCTGTACCTGTCACGCAGGTGTGATATTCGGATGTACTCATCCTGTGCAGGTGTTGTTACACGTGGTCTTCCACTGCGAGGATGATCAGCTGTCCTTCCTGTCTCCCTGTAGCGCTGTCTTAGGCGTCTCACAGTGCGGACATGGCAATTTATTGCCCCAACCACATCAGCCCTAGCCACATCACATTTTCCTCTGAATATTCAGAGGTGTCAAGTAAGGAAGTACAAATACTTCGTTACCTTACTTAAGTAGAAATTTTGGGTATCTATACTTTACTGGAGTAATTATTTTTCAGTCGACTTTTTACTTTTACTCCTTACATTTTCACGCAATTATCTGTACTATCTACTCCTTACATTTTAAAAATAGCCTTGTTACTCCTATTTTATTTCAGCTTGTCATTCAAAAAAACAAACAAACAAATTGCATAATTTATACAACAGATAAATCGCGCCATCCAGATGGAGTGAATTTGATTGTTGTTGGATGAGAAGTATAAACGTACCATTCCGACACCCTATCGGTACTGAAAATGTCACAACCAAGTACCAGCGAGGAGGTTGGTAGCCACAAAGACCAGCCAACTCTTATACATCCCTGGCCATACCTGAATAATTTTTCAAAATGGTTGGATGCAAAAACAGCTCCTTTCGAATGAGCTGCAAGCTCTGTGCACCCAAGTACCACGAACTAATGGCTTTCAAAAACTCGCAGTCTAATTTGAAAAAGCATATTGAGGTAGGTTGGAACAACACATTTTTCTTTTTTTATGAGGTGTTAGTGCAGTATAGGACCGTGGCACAGCCTAAGCTTTTTTTCCCCTTACGTTACTTTTACTTTTATACTTTAAGTAGTTTTGAAACCAGTACTTTTACACTTTTACTTGAGTAAAAAGCTTGAGTTAATACTTCAACTTCTAAAGAAATTTAAAAAAAAAATTTTTTGGCAGTGTGGGGGAAAAGGGAATGACTATGAAAGAATAATATAGCAGGCATGATGTGTTTATTGCGGTGTAGTACAGATGGTGGCTTGGGTGTGCACTTGGTGGGAGATATTTGCATATGAGGTACAAGAGTAATGAGTCACATACTGTAGCACACCTAAGCCCATTCACTAGTTGCCTCACTTCTATTTACATGAACTTTTCCCACTTTCACTCCCTGAATGCTACAGACTGACTACCAAGCGAGTTCTAGAAGCCCAAAGAAAAAAGTCAGGAAGCCCAGTGACAGCACTGAAATGATGTTGTCTGCACGCCCCCCCCCCCCCATCCCCTCCATCCCCCCACCACCACCATCACAACTTCTTCATAGTAGCTTTTTTGTGCATTTACTGTTTTGTGTTTTTGCACACCATTATAGATCTGGATCTACACTATTGGTAATGCTGATGATGAGATATTAACATCGCCCTTCACTGGAAATAAAACAAACATGTTTGATCATATTCCTATGCCTAGTTCATGAAGACAAATTTAGACAATTTACATAGTAATATTTTGGGTTAACAATACGACTATAGTGAAAAATCTATTTAAACTTAAAGGGAAAGTTATGTGAATTGTTATGAAAGATGAATATAGCTATGATGCAGCCACCTTTGTATCATAACAACCATAACATTTCATAAAATTGATTGCAGAATTGTCTAGAATGTCTTTTTATGCTGTGCCCTTAACATCACCCTTCACTGGAAAAATACAAAAAAGGCTTAAACACATTCCATCATATCCCTGTGCACAAAGCAAGTTTTGCCAGTTTAAGTAAACAATAATTTGAGTAGTTATGAAAGAACCTTTATATCATAACACTCATGGTAATACTGTAGTTATTGTGGTGTAGTACAAGGGGTGGCATGGGTGTGCACTTGGTGGGGGATGTTTGGCTATGAGGTACAAGAGTAATGAGTCACATACTGTAGCACACCTAAGCCCTACTCTCTAAATGCCTCACTTCTGTTTACATGAACTTTTCTCCCTTTCACTCCCGGAATGTTACTGACTACGAAACCAGTGCTACAGTGCTTTTTTTCCCCACCACAACTTCTTCACATAGCTGAAGTCTCATTAACACAAGCTTTCGTAAATTATGAATGTAAAAAGAAAAATACACAAGTATCAAAGTCATCACTATAATGTTATTTCTATATTTTGATTAATAATATGATCAAATAAAATCTCTGGATCACTGAGAGCTCAGGAGCAGCATGTGTAGCTCTAAACAACCATGAAGCAGAATTCAGCTGGAGGTGGTCATTCTCTGGATGCCTTAGGATCCGCGCAGGTTTGGCCTCTCTCTATGAGCTATCACACTCTTCAGATGCCATGGGATGCTTAAAAAAGAACAGGTGAAAAGGAATTAGCGTAGCTGCTGTTTATGATATTAGCAGCATTAGATGAAACTGTGCATTTAAATGGACTGGAGTATAAAGGTTATGTGATGAATTATATTTATACCAGGTTAAAGAAATATGTCTTTAGTCTACTTTTAAACTGGGAGACTGTGTCTGATCCACGAACACTGTCAGGAAGGCTATTCCAAAGCTTAGGAATTTAATTTGAAAATGCTCTACCCACTTTTATAGATTTTGATGAGTTTGATGATATTAAGGAGCATGGTAGAGTGTAATGTGTCAGAGGACTGGCTACATATGTGGGAGCTAAACCATGTAGAGCCTTGTACCCAAGTCAGTTTGTTGCATACAGTGATGTATAATTAAAAACTATTTTATGGTCTCACAAAACCTTTTCCTATACAGTGAGTGAAACTGTTGTTAGCTTTCTGGTGCATGCATATGGATACTACTGTAGATAACCAGCTAACTAGCAGAAATACACAGACAGGTACAGTACATCTTTATTAATGCACACATGGTATACTGTACATAAGTTAAACACTGAATAAATTCATTTTTAAATGACCTGACCTCTATTTGGACTGTGATATATTCTAACTCAAATGAACTATTAGCTGTTGGAGGCCACATGCCTGCAGCAATCCATCTTAGACTCTTGGACATGAGCTTTTGTTCTGACAAAGTACAGTAGCATGGTGGAGTGTCTGTGTATGTGTTACTGTAGGTTTAAGAGCACAACAAGTACTGCTCCTCCATTCATTAAATAGTGGAAAGTATTTCCAGATAAGTGTATGTTATTATAACATAGTTTGACCAACCCTGCGTTAATGAACATGATTCAGGAATTGGCACATGCAAGGTTTTATTTATGCTACATTATATCACCTATTGTTTTCCTGGTTGTTAGTTTACCAGTTGTTTTATTTTCCAAGACTTTCAAAATTGTTGTGTCAGCGAAATCCAGCAGTTGCAGTTCATTTAGTGTTGGCATTTCAAATTCAAATTCAATTCAAATTCAAATTTTATTAGTCACATACACAGTCATACACAGTATAATATGCAGTGAAATGCTTATACGACCGCCAGTGACCTTAAAAAAAGAAAATAAAAGCTTGTACGTAAAATAAATAATCAATAAAAAGGAAATACTAAAGAAATAATTTTAACTAGTAAAATTAACTGTACAATAAGGGCATAATAAAATATTGCAAAAATATGCATTTTATCAGGCATAACTGGTATAACTTAAACCCAAAGTTATTCAGCGTATGAGAAAATAACATCTTTAGAGGGAACAATCTAACTCAAGAGAACATCTTTTATGGAATCGAGTGCAAACACTTACACGATGTTCCTGCAGTCTTTTCCTGGTTCCAACAAGTAACATTAATAACCTGAAATTTCATCAGCACTTAAAGCGCCTTGTAAAGTACTTTTCCATATGTTGTCACAGTAGAAATGGAAGGAAAATGCAAATAAAACAAATAAAAATCTAAGTGTCGTGTGCATTTGTATTCAGCATCTTTCATTCTGATACCCCTAACTAAAAATCCTGTGGAACCAATTGCATTAAAAAGTCATTAATTGTAGTAATTAGTAAATAAAATCCACCTGTGTATAATTTATCCCAGTGCAAATACACAGCTGTTCTTCAGAGGTTTGTTTGAGAACATTAGTAAACAAACAGCATCATAAAACTCAAGGAACATACCAGACAGGTCAGGAGTAAAGCTGTGGAGATGTTTAAAGCCGAGTTAGGTTATAAAAAATATCCCAAGCTTTGAATATCTCATGGTGCACTATTTAATCCATCCATCAAAAATGGAAAGAGTATGGAACACCTGCAAATCTACCAACATCAAATCTTCCATCTAAGCTGTACACACATGTAAGACTAATGCCATACAAGTAAGGCATTAGTCAGAGAAGGAGCAAAGAGGCCCATGGTAACTCTGGAGAAGCTGCAAAGATCCACAGCGGAGGTGAGAGAATCTGTCCACAGCAACTAGTAGTCATGCACCCCACAAATCTGGCCTTTACATAAGAGTGTTTAGAAGAAAACCACTGTTGAAAGAAACATATAAAAAAATTTCAAACAACTAAATTTTACTTTTTGGCCTAAATGCAAGATGCTAAGTGTGCCGGAAAACACATACTACACATCACTTTTAACATACCAGTCCCAACGTGAAACATGGTGGTGACAGCATCATGTTGTGGGGATAGTTTTCTTTAGAATAAACAGGCAACACATTAATAACCTGAAATTGGATCAGAACTTACAGTGCCAAATACAGGGCAATTTTAGAAGAAAACCTGTTAGAGTTTGCAAAAGACTAGAGACTGGGCAGAGGTTCACCTTCCTGCAGGACAACAACCCTAAACATACAACCAGAGTTACAATAGAATGGTTTAGATCAAAACATATTGATGTGTTAGAATGACCCAGTCAAAGTCCGGGGCTAAATCTGATTGATAATCTGTGGAAAGACTTGAAAATTGCTGTTCATGGACGCTCTACATCCAATCTTGAGCTATTTGGCAAATTTCACTCTCCAAGTTAGTAGAGATATACCACAAAAGACTTGCAGCTGTAATTGCAGCGAACAATGGTTCTACAAAGTATTGACTCAGGGGGGCTGAATACAAATACACGGCACACTTTTCAGATATTTATTAGGATTTTTTTATTAATTCATTTGGCATTTTCCTTCCACTTAATTACATAAAATGCCAATAAAATACATCTACGTTTGTGGTTGTAACATGACAAAATATGGTAGAGTTTAAGGACTATGAATACTTTTGCAGGGAACTACAGTATAGATGGTGAGTAGGTATGCTTTTCGAAGACTCCAGTGCCCTCTAGTGACAGGTTGTAAAAAGTCCACAAAAAAGTGTGACAAACCTTTAAAGCGTTATCCTTGACTTTAACTCAAAGTCGTTAAAAGACATCTAATGAACGTTATAGTGCAGTCATGTGACAATCTGTGAATTTGCATACCCATGATATCACTTCCAAAATGCTGACGTGCATAGGTAGCATATGTGAGAAACCGCTTGTTTTTCTGCTATGGAAAATAGGTTTTATTCTAATTTACAATTCTAAAAATGGAATAACATCTTATATTTTTATATATAACCTGTTCTGCATGAATTCCTTAGAATTTAAATAAAACAAATTGTAGCATTGTATAGTGCTGTGACACATAGGGCTTTTATCCACACAAGTGTTAGGGAAAATACAATGTGATGTCTTTCAAAATGTCTTACATGTGTGGTCTATTAATAGTCTGTAATAATTTCGGGTAAAAGGGGTGATTATTGTAATTAATGATGTGATTATTCATAATTATTGAACAGTGATATGTTTCACCTGGCAACAATTATTTTAACCCTAACTGATGTAGTGAGTAGCTTCTTTTTTCTTAAACAATCATGGTGGAAGACAAATCCCTGGTCCTCACTTTTTGAAGGTTACTTCAAAAAATATTTCAGTTTGCCAAGAAGGATAAAGATTGGACTTTGAAGCCATGGAAAAAGGTAATGTGCCCTGATTAGTCCAAAATTATGCTATTCCAGAGTGATTGGATAAGAAAGGAAGCACATGAAACAACAAAGTCATCATGCATAGTGGCCACTACGCAAGCCTCTGGAAGCAGCATTATGATCTGATGCTGCTTCATTCAGTCTGATTAAGGCTTGTGTGGTCATAAAATACAATCAGTTGACAACCTAAATGTATTAAATGAATGAAACCAACTTGTGACATAGGATAAAATTGTTGAAACAACGCTACAGCAAATTTATGAGTAAACACAAACTGCACTCCTACTCCCTTTTAGTCATATTTGCATAAGTTGTGACTGCATTAAATGTAACATTTTTTTTATAGTGCAGTAAATCTCACTAGTTCTTTAGACAAGATAAGCTTTTGACAAACAAACATCCGTGACCTGTAAAATATGTATTTAAAAAAAATCACAATAAGAAACTGTATGGTATATAAAATTGTAACTGGCAAAAATAGCAGTTTCTTATAAAGAAGTTTCTTTAACCAGAAGACTCAATCAATGAACTGAGAGTGTGGGGTAGTGAAAGGATCATGAAAAAGTCTTCCCAGATTTTTGTAAATTTTATTAAGTTTTCTCTGTGTTATTTAGCAAGATAAGGACATTTCTTGCCTAAAAATGTCAACAACAATAACAGAACATTTTAAGACAACTGCTGGACAATAAAAAAAAAAAAAAAAGTGTTTCATCTCAGTTTCAACTTCAAAATAAAAGCCTCATGTCCTTATAGCCCTTGTTGCTGCTAAAATGTGGTTATGTAAAGAACTACACAAAACGAAAACGTTTCAATCTGTTACACCTCTGTGTGGATTCATTATAATATCAGTACCTTTTAAGCAAAGACATACAGTAGCTAGTAATTTTGTAGTTATCCCTGAAATCAACAATACATTAGAAACAGAAACAAACCAAAAAAGCAAAGACAAAATGAACATTTCTGAGCAATTTTCAGCAGAAATTAAGTTTTTACCACACTGCTGAGCTGCTAAGCCAGGGACTTAAATCAGTCTGTAAAAGCAGATAAACTAAACATAATTGTGCTTAAGTAAGTGCACAATCATGGACTGATCGATAAGTTAAAACACTGTTTTCTTGCCATCACTGCAAAAGATACACAGACCAGCCACATTATTAAATCTAATGGAAGCTGAAGTAAATATTGCCGGTGGCATGTGTCAATATAGTAGGCATAAAGTGAACATTCAGTTCTCGAAAAACAGGAGACTTTGACAAGGCTAAATTGTACTGGCTAAATCAGCAAGTTCTTTGAATCTTGAATCTAAATGACTGAGGGCATCTCTGTAATTGCAGGTCTTGTGGGATGTTCCCAGTATGCCATGAGTAGTCCATGAAAGGAAAACTGATGAAAGGGTCATGAGCACCCAAGGTCTGCTGATGCTTGTGAGGAGTAATGACTAACCCATGTGGTCTGATCACACTGAAGAGCTATAGTAGCACAAATTGCTGAAAAAGTTCATGCTGACTATGACAGACAGGTGACAGATCATAGAGCATGAGAGCTTGCTGCATATGATGTGTCGAAACTACAGTGCCTATAATGGGCACGGGAGCAAGCGAACTAGACCACAGAGCAATGGAACAGGGAGGGGGTGTTTTCTCTTACATTATGGGGAAGGCTGGGTTCATGCACATCACTTACTTGAGGAAGAGATGGAACCATGTTGCATTATGGGCAAAGGTAAAATCAGGCAGTGTGATGCACTGACCAATGTCCTGGTCTTAAACCTTGGGTCCTGGGGGGGTGTTCTTCGTACGTCGCTTGAAACATCCGGGATGAATTGACACATCTAAGATGAGATCATCGTGCTAATTACGCTCCGGCTAAGTTGGTTCTTCGAGCACACCTGTTGTTGATGATTAGTATGACTGGATTGAGTTGTCTAGGATTATTGCGCGTTCGTGCGTTGGTTTAAAAGGCGATATGCATCGACAGGAGAAACACTGATCACAAGCCCTTTGATTGGTTGACGAAATGACAAAAGAACAAGCTAAATTTTTTTGTAACACCTGTTATGCACTGAAATGCCCCCCCCCCACGTGTTATGCACTGAAATGCTTCCCTGAAATGGATCCCCCCCTCCCCACACACACACATAATCGCTATCAAATATTATATTAGAAGGTAATATGCGCATATGCAGGGGCGTCGCACCCGTGGGGGATGTGGGTGTTTTAACACCCACACTTTTCCCGGTGAGAGAGTTCAACACACAATTTTTCTGCAGTTTTCCCGCAGTATTGAACAAACGCATTCGCTCCTCCGTTTCTCTGGCCGCTCTGTGTCTACACTCGCTTCAGCTCTCCTCTCCCCTCCCTCTCAAACATGACACCGGCTGATGATTGGCTGTTCTGCCAATGTTTGTCAGTCTTGCCTCTCTTGGTGTGTTAGATTTATCGGGCAGCTCGTGCAGAGGAGGCAGGAACTTGTGGTTGTTATGATTACTTACATCTCTGTTTTCCAGGTACTTTGAATGTTTATGCTTTTGAGGTTTTTAAATAAGCTTGATATATGTTTGGGAAGATGTTCTGTTTATGTTTTGTTGACATATCGAATGTTTTCTGTATTATATTTCGTTTTTTAGACTAATGACAATTGCTAATTGGGATAGTGTTCAGTAGCTAACTTAGCTAAATTCGGTTATGTGTGTGGCGATGCATAAAGTAACTGTGATGAAGATGGCAGGAAATTGATGAGGAGGGACAAATTGACAATGTTAAGCAATATATTTATGGGTTTATTGCCAGTGCAATTGATTTTGATATTTTGAGCATTGTTTGTTCATTAGCTGACTTGCCTGTTGTGTTTGACATAAAGACAAGCTGCACAGGGTAAACAGAAAAAAGGTTGCTGAGCAGTTTGTCTCTTGTAAGGAGAGCAGAAAGAGCACTTTTGGTTCTTTTAAATGAGAGATATAGTTGTTGATATATTATTTGGTCAGTTGTTGTTGTTGGTTGCATTTATATATGTACATAGTTGTTTATATTTCTGTTCTGAATATACAGTATGTTGTTTGTATGAAATGTTTTCTGTATATTTGGAATAACAAAAATAATTTCTCCCTGAGATTATTAAAGCATTTCTGATTCTAAATCTTTAGCAAGTGTGTTCTGAGTGTGTTTTTAGTATCACTCTAGTATCACTATCACTCATTTAAATTGAAAGCTTTTTATATCTTGTATGTTAATACCTTTCGTACCCTTCTGTCATTGTATTCATCATTTTTATTGTTAACAAACAAACCACATTCATCCCCCACACTTTTGAAAAGCTTGCTATGCCCCTGCGCATATGGTTTACAAATTACATGAGAAAATAAAATAAAAAATATGAAAATAAATATATGGAATAATAGAAATATGAATTTTTTTTCAAAAACATGTATACTTTTATATTGTTTATTTTATAATAAAATTACTTTTGTCCAATTTTTCATTATAAAAAAAATATTATTATATATATAAATATTTATTTGCATATTCATGACGAACCCCTGAAAAATAAATGTGTTAGAAAATAAACATTATACAAGAATTTGAAATAATGGTCTTGAGGGCTGTCCCGTGCCTAGAGTTTACTATAATAATAAAAAAACCTATGAATTTATGTTCTAATATAATATTTGATAGCAATTATATGCATGCAAGATACTTTTCTTTCCCCACGTGAGTCAGTCCAAGTCAGTTGTGCACTTTAACCAATCAGATGTGACCTCACCATTTCAACCAATCATAACCCGGCAGGAGCGCAGCCTTAATCCTGTTTACATGAAATAAACCTGCTACCGAGCAGGTTCAAGCTTATGGACATGTTGCTATGACAACAAATGCGAGATGAGCATCGAAGAACGAAACAATCCAAGATCAGGACAAATCCACAACAATCAAATCCAGCTAACTGAGTTAGCGACGTACGAAGAACACCCCCCTGGCATTCACATGGATATTATTTTGATCACTCTTCATGGCAAGAGTTAAAGTTGTTTACCTGGCCTCTATATTCCTCAGATGTCAATCTGATCAAGCATCTGTGGAATGTGCTGAAACAATCCATGGACGCCTCACCTCACAACTTACAGGACCTAAATGAACTGCTGCTAATGTCTTAGGTGTTAGATACCACAGCACACCTAAAGAGGTCTTGTGGAGTCCATGCCTCAATGGTTGAAGTTGTTCTGGTGGCACTATAGAAACCTGTATAATATTATGCAGGTGGATTTAACGTTATGGTTGATTGGTGTACAAAATCAAAATTCATGTACGACATTCTATGTTCCCCTAAATCAAAGAGAAATAAAAAGCACCACTTCATATAAATCAAATATTTGGTTAATAATTAAATTAAAATTAAATGTTCAAATTGTCTTTTATTCCTTTTTAAAGATTATGAAATAGGTTCTATTTGAACACCAATTTACAAAATTTATGTGCAAAAAGTACTAAATTAGACCATCATACATTCACTTAAAATTAGGATTACATAAAGGACATTATGTAAAAGTGCAGATTTGATGGCCATCAGGATTATGCCATATAACAAAATCTCTGATGAATAATCGTACAATTTCCTGACAATTATCACTGGTTGTGGTTTAATAGAGAAGAAGTTACAACAAGTTTAAATCTGTGGTTTGTTGTATATGAGAAAATCAGTAAGGTCATGCCATGTGTTGCTGTCATGGTATAAGTAGGTCATAGAAGACTGGAGTGAGGGCTGGAGTGTGTGAGGATGGTATTCAAATAACCAGAGGACAATGCCCCACACCAGCATGGCGAACAGTGGGAAGGGGTCTTTTTTGGGCTTTGGGATGTATCCCTTTTCTACACCAAGGCGACACAAGGCAAAGAGTATTCTAGATAGCAAGTACATGTTTATCTAGGAAAAAGAGAATAGTAGCACTGTGTCAGATATATACTCATGAGACTATACTGTATAAAGTAACTACCTAAAAATCAGTAAAGTGAAAAAACAAGCTGGATTAAGCAAGTATTTAGAATCCTTTCACATCAAATAAATGCATATACTAATAAGCAAACTAAATAACTTACCTGGCTGTTGATATTATTATTGTCCCCGAATACCAGCCAACCTCCAAAACATGCAGCCAAGAACGAGTGAGACTGAAGACTCTTACCCTGAATGTACTTCTGGAGTGCCAACAGTCCTTTATATGAAAATACAAAGTAGGCTAGATTCCTTGAGTGTGTATATGTGGCCTGGGTTATTGCTTTCAGCTTGGACTGAAGGCTAGAATGCAAAGACAAAATAGAAAATGAGTATTCAAATTGTCTTTAAAATATATGTTCAGTGAATAAAATAATAAACTAAAAACTACAGCAGTAACTAAAACTAGCAGTACAGTACTGGGCCTTTTGTGAGGTCCTGCTTACACAGATTTGTAAAAATTACTGCAAAATACCCATTTAAGAGGCTAACTGAACTTGTATGAGGGTGGGTAAAACATTATCCACACTCCGGTTATGTTAAAACTTCTGTTTGCTGCACAGTCTTATTAACACTTTCCATTCAAGGCTACTGTCGCCCCAGTCACTGCTTGTATGTGTGAACACGTTACGTCCCAGTCTAGAGTTGGGCCAGCAAATGATTGGTTCTGGGTTCTATGTTAAACTGTGTGAAAAAGGTGGAATATAATTGTGTAATATACCAGAAGGAAATAGACATACTTCAGCTGGCAAAAAGATGAGGTTTGTATTGCTTTACACAAAGCAAATTCAAATAAAGATACAAACACCACACCAGGATTAGCTTCAGGGTGGACCCAGGCCAAAATAATAAACAAAACAGGTATCTGTATTTGATAAGCTAATTTACCTAGCAAACAAAACACAAACAAAAATACAGATACCTTACCTAACTTCCTAAACCAAAAACAGTGAATAAATTCCCTTACTACACCCCTACTACTGGTGAGTGCACAAACATACAGTGAAATGATTTACAAGAATATATATATATATATATATATATATATATATATATATATATACATACATATACACACACACCAAAAAAACAAGCAACTAAACCAAAAGGGACAAAGCAATAATCCAAGTCAAGGGATGCAATAAAGTCAAAACCATAATACACAAGCCAATATCAAAAACACCAAAATCACAATCAATCAATCAATCAATCAAGCTTTCTCTCTCTCTCTAGACCAGTGGTTCTCAAACTGTGGGGCGCGCCCCACTAGTGGGGAATACAGACATGACAGGTGGGGCGCAATGAACGGGAGGAAAAACAGGAAAGTACCTATTCTAATTCATGCTTTTCTGTATTGATAATGAAGAGCGTACGCTCAAAACAATCACACACAAATAAATGGATCATTAATACAAGTACATTTAAAATAACATCAGTTGTGGGCCGGGAGAAAAAGTGGAACCATAGTGGAACAAACTTGAGCTGCACTGCTCGAATCACAAACCTGCGCGAGCCAGTGGGCAGCACTGCGCGACTCTGACAGAAATAAACAGCGCCGACCATCAAAATACATTTTACCCCGCTGGTATGCGCACGTACAATCCAGGCATGGCAAGGCGGAAACAATATTAAACAGTCCTGACATTTTAAATGAATTGTTTTTAAATAAAACACAGTGGGTCGCGC
The DNA here is from genome assembly GCA_030522415.1 of Channallabes apus. Classification (NCBI taxonomy): domain Eukaryota; kingdom Metazoa; phylum Chordata; class Actinopteri; order Siluriformes; family Clariidae; genus Channallabes; species Channallabes apus. The sequence continues at coordinate 34,260,799 of CM060112.1, forward strand.
AGGTTTGTGAATCGAGCGGCGCTGCGCGATCCACCGGGCTGCGCAAATAAACCGGATCATCACTGCGGTATCCAGATAGTCGCGCTGCGCTGCATTTGCGCAGATATTTGGTTCAATCGGGTGCCGCGGTTTCGTCCCACTTTTGATGTGTTTGGCTTCACATACACTTCGACAATGGAAGAAGACGCTGCAGCAGCAGTGAGTTTGCTTACATGTGACGAGGAGACTGTAAAGAAAAAATATGCCTCGTCTGTGGTGTGGAATTGGTTTGGGTAAAAGAAAAGTGATACGAATGAGATGAACGTGATTTGCAAGGTACACAAGTGCACTGTTTTAACAAGTGGTGGAAACACATCAAACCTTTTCTATAATCTGAAATACAAACATCCAAACGAATATGGCCAAAGTAAAAAAATGCGGCAAACCTCAGCAATTCACAGTTTAAATAAAATTACATTATGTAAAACAGTTTCTTTGTGTTTGAATTTTTATTTATGCATTTTCAGATACAAATTGCTATATTGTGTTATATATCATTATTGAGTTAGAAAATTGCTTCTACCGTGATAGAAGATTTTGGTTATATCGCCCACCCCTAATGTAGCCTATCTTGAGCTTGGATTCATGGTGGGGATGGTGGGGGCAGAAGAGTTTTGTGTGTGTTTTGTGTCTTAAACCGCTGGCAGCAGACCGCATGAGACCCAACAAATTAGGAAGACACTTAGAGACAACACACTCCAGTCACGTTAATAAACCACTGGACGTCTTTGAAAGAAAGCTGGCAGAATACAGACAGCAGGAGAATCGCATGGTAAAATCTGAATCAGTGGACAGCAAAGCACAAATGGCTTCATTCAAAGTTGCATACAGAATTGGCCAGTGCAAAAAAACTACAAACGATTGCTGAGCAGCTAATAAACATGGGGTCAATTATGCAAAGATAAGTGACAACGTAAGCCTTTTATAACAATTGCACGTGTATTTTATCTTTTTTTAACTTGGTGGTGTTTGATCGTATTGGTTTAGGAATTGATATTTCAATAAACAGTAAACTTGGTCGATTTCGTTATTATTTTGTTGACAAGTGGGGCTTGAAAATTCGCTCACCCCCTTAAGTGGGGAATGACAGAAAAAGTTTGAGAACCACTGCTCTAGACAATCAACACCTCGCCTCCACGTTCCCGCGACTCTCTCCGGTTTATAAGTGGTCTGCTCGTTGCTGACGTCACTCAGGGTGGATGCGCACGTATGGAAGGTCAAGCAGCTGCTGGTGTAGTGGAAAAACCTGGAGTGGAATCAGGAGCGGCGCGTGACCTGGACACGCTGTAGTGGCAGTTGGAAAACCTGGAGCAGCACCCGACCAGGAGGCTGTTCCATAAACCAAGATTAGAGTATAAGCCAGGCTTATTTCGGTTAGTCAGGCTTATTTTTGGTAGAATCGGTTTCATAAATCAAACTTAAAGTTCAAACTCAGTTACCCCGGCAACTTATGCTGGCAAATTAACCTGGTCCGGGGCAGGCTAACTGTCTCGCTTATTTAAGCGGTGTCTCAAAGAATCTCCGACGTGTGGGAACATATTCCCTAAAGATCGTTCCGTCAGTTTAATTTCCGCGCTCTCACTAATCATGTCGTGTAATAAAAAATTATTAAGCCTATAAAAATCATGTCTCAGCATTTGAATTATCCCCAAAATATTTTAAATAAAATCGTAAGCATATTAAAAAAGGACAACATTAAATGCAATGACTGAAAACTGAAAATCAGAAATTAATAAATTCATAAAATCATATGAACAGTTACACAAAAAAGCCTTTACATTTACCAAAATAATAATAATAATAAAAAAAAAAACGAGATGTCAGCTTAATTGCCTAATGAAGGTCAGGCCTATTTAAGCAGTACTGAGTGAGACCAACACCTGCATGGAGATTCAGAACGAAAGAGAAACAGAGAAGCCCCAGTACGTTATTATGGCCTGTCCATTTATTGAAGACCCTGTGGATGAGGGTGCACGGATATTAGAAAGAGCTTTCAGACCACCAGCCCTAAGGGTCTTTAGGGACAGAGTAAACCCTCTTGCCTTCCCAGATGACTATCTGTGGAAGAGATACCGGTTCAGCAGACCCAGCATAGTCTACCTATGAGCTATTGGAACCACACCTCAGCAAACCCACCTTCACCTTGAACTCTTCTGTCACACCTACAGCACATCTCACCACTGAGCGCTCTCAGACATGTCCTGCACCACTCTAACATAATTCTCTGCCACTCCAGCATAGTCTACCTATATGAGCTGTTGGAACCACACCTCAGCAAACCCACACGGCGAAGGCAATGCCTGACCACAGTGCAATCTGTCTTTATTGCATTGCGTTTCTTCGCCAGTGTCCTCTACAGTGTTGGTGATGCTGAGTGTTTAAAGCAACCGTATGCCGTGAAATAAGGATGGTCTACCTTTCTCTGAGGCAATATTTAAATATTTATATCACCTTTCCTGGCCATCTACCAACACAGTGGATCAAGGAGAACTTTTATGCAATAGCAGGTATGTGACAGTTAAAGTAGACTTAAAAATTGATGCCTGTATTAAGCTAAATTTGTTTCTCAGGTTTTCCCAATGTCTTGGGTGCTGTGGATGGCACCCACATCAAAATACAGAACCCAGCTGGACCAACTGAGGCAGACTATGTGAACAGGAAATCTTTCCATAGCCTCAATGTACAGGTCTGTAGATTGGCAATAACTTCATACATTGCCAGTGATTTAGCTCTGAATTTGACAATAAATTAAAATAACAAAACAATAATTTGAACAAGTTGGAATACTTTATTCAAGGTGCAAAAATATGTCCGTGTATTAAATCACCATGCACAGCGTTTGCTCAGCAGCGGAGAAAAAAAACTGCCCGCGTTTTACCTGTCTGGCTCATTTTGGATCTATGTTTCGTTCATCCATTCATATGTGCTTTTAAAATATCGCGGGCGCGCGCACAAAGTGAGACTACTGTATGCAAACCTGCCTTGAATAAGCCTCGATTAGTTACAGCTGAGCTACGTTTGTGGAACGACGTGAGGCTTAATTTGGAGATGCCGCTAATTTGAGTCTCACTTTTGCGCGGAAGTCTGGCTTTATTTAGCTACTTTCATGGAATAGCCCCCTGGACACAATATACACACAGGCTCCGAAGCACAGCAACACAGACGCATAAAACACAAACAGCGACCAACATGTTGCGGGTCGTAACAACGTTCAGTTCACTGCAAAAATGTATGTCCCACTTGTTATTTGCTTTAAAGAAGAGCAGTGTGCAGTGATTCATTTGGATATCTTCAAACAAATTTGGACAGATAATCTCAAGTAGGTAAAGGTTTTTTTTAAGAATCATTACTGGTGACAAAACATGGATTAATCACTGAGAGTCATCGAGTCTAAGAGTAAACATCCTTAATTGTCCAAAAAGCTAAAAAGTCAACCATCAGCTTACAGTTTTCTGGGATTCTCATGGGCCAGTGTTGGAACATTATCAGGAAAAAGGTTCAATCTACAGTGCTTGTTACAATCAGATGCTTATTGAATAGCTGAAGCCTGAACTTTCCAAGGGCGGTGTGATCTTGCAACAATCGCATACTTCTGCCCACTTTGCAAAAACTTTGTTTTGAGGTGTTGAATTATCTCTATAGTCCTGGGGCCTGTTTCAAAAAGGAGGTTCAAACAACTCGGAGTTTAAACTTGAACTCTGAGTTGATTGACCCAGAGATTAAAAACTCAGTTTTCGGTTTCAGAACAGCTGATCTGAGTAAGGTCAATCAACTCTGAGTGGACTAACTCAGAGTTAAGCGTGTACACCGCGACTCTAAAAAGCCATTATCAATGGAGCGCAGATATTACGAGTTACCATGGCAACAGCAGAAAAAAAAAGAGATCTGCATTTTCCCCCCCAGCTAAACTTGATATGCTCATGCAAACTTATAGCAAATATGAGCACATATTTAAAAAGAAAAAAAAAAAGTAACACCACTGCATCGGCGAAACAGAAACAGGTAGCGTGGGAAAACATAGCTGCTCAAGTTAATACGTAATTTTACATTTAAAGTATTTAAATATTTCAGTATAATAGATAATAAGTAATGTGTGACGTTTTAATTTTTAGGAAATAAAGAAGACCAAATAAAGTGTTGTGACTTGTGTTTATTTCATTTCATTTATTTTATTTTTTGTGGTGGTGGTGAGGCACACTTTCCGTACAGCTCTGCATACAGTGGCCTTACTAATATGCTCCGCATCCCCGATATTGTACAGAAAGCTTACATTAGCAAAGAAACGTAAAGCTGCACATAGTATCTGCTCGGATGTAAGAGCACGGCCACGATGGGTGATATTAGTGATGTAAGGACGGATTAGATTATGGATATATGTAATTGATAGCAATGAAAAACGGTAACGCTCAAACAAAAATGTATGGGGAAAAGACAAAAAAAATCCTTGCCCGACGTAAATGTAATTCTCTTCGAATTAATGCAGCCTCCTCATCTATGGGATCCTCCAAAAAAGGACAAGCCATTCTCCTAACTGTCTTCTCTGTTTGTGTCCGAAATGTGGGCAATGAATGACTAAGGCTACGACGAGAAATACCACTGCGTCTTTAAAAAAGGGGAGGAGACCGACAGAAACTCAGAGTTCAGAGAATAAAACCTGCTCCCGACCAGGTTAGGTTCACAGAGTAAGTTGCCACGGTAACTGACTCTGAGTAATGGTTACCTCTCTTTCAGAAACAGGCTTGAGTTACCCTGCTTTCTCGGGTTTGACAAACCTGCCTTTTTGAAACGGAAAACTGACTCTCTCTTATCTCAGGGTTACCAAACTCTGAGTTTTCACTTAACCTGCTTTCTGAAACAGGCCCCTGATCTTGCTCTATCGGACTTTCACCTGTTTAGTCCACAGAAAGCAGTACTACAAGGACGAAGATTCAATTCTAATGTGAAGACAGCAGTGCATTCGTAGCACACAGCTCAGCCTAAAACATGTTTAATGAGGGAATACAAAAGTTTGTTGACAGATGGACAAAGTGTATTAAAAAGCAAGGAGATTAAGTTAAAAAAAAATAGTTATTTGACATTTCTAAAAGTTAATTTAAATAAATTCTATAGTGCAGATAATTTTCCCCACACCCCCGTATATTTGTGACCTGATTTACCTGCCAGTTCGAAAAAGAAAGGTCATCACCAATGCATGTGGAGCTCGAATCTTGGCACCATACCTGTAACAAGGTTCTATAGATTAATGACAATCATGACATAATTAAGACTAGATTCAACATGATGTTGGACTCTAGGCATTTGGAAACGATATCATTTGCACAGAGAAAAGGGCTGAGAGTATGCATTAATACTAACAAACTGGCAGACAAAATGTGAATTTCTGTGAAATGGCCATAATAAGTATTAATACCATCTGCACACTAAAATACCTCCATAGTACAAGAAAGTGAAGAACTGTGATTTCCATTTTGATTTATACAGGATCACAGATTAGAGATAATTTAAAGCAGCTAAAGGAGTGGTGTGTTGATCTTTACAGCAGGATGTCATTTCGAAAAGTCAGTGATAATATACTGACTGACACACACTGACACACACACATTCAAACTGAAATGAATGGATTGTAGTTAGTGACCTGTGCCTCATTTGCCCGTCACGGAAGTTGTGCTATTTACTACAATATGAAATCAGTGTTTGTATTATCAACCGACATTACAGTTTATCTAAGATTACACAACCTTGTTACTACTTGTTAGTAGTGCTAGAGGACGTGTTGAAATATAACAATACAACCAATATATGGAACACAAGAAACTCACACGGCGCCATTTCGGAATCCTTTAAGCACAGCAAGAGCTGCTTTGTATTTCTCCTTCTGTAGTAAGGCATTGATTGTATAAAGCAAGGTTTTTAATACATTGGACTCCGTCATATCTGTGTATTGCGGATTCTTAATGCTGTACAAAGTTATGAGTGCACAGAGAGCGCGAGCCGACAAGAAACATAGGTTGACAAAAAAAAGGTTCCGCATTTTTGATAATGTGAGTGGAACCAATAACGTACAAGCAGTGCATGGGCGTAAATCCCGGGGGGAAGAGGGGGACATGAATCTGCTGTATTAGTGATTAAATTATTACTTATCTAGTTAACATTAGCTTGTTTATAATCGCTTGATGCATAGTGCACTGCAACTAACACGACAAACGCCGTTTCCCATGCATTGTTTTATTTGTGACGACTTCGCATAATGTTAACGTAACATTAACCGCCACAATTAACATATTGTTTAGCTGTGCATTTACTAAATGAGCACTGTGCTCCGTCCGAATTGACACCACTGTATTTTTTTTTTGTATAATCAATATCCATTCTGTTCTAAGTGTCTTATGAAAATACTAATGTCACATATCAATCACAGGCAAAGGAGACAGAAATGATTGAGTGACAGGTAGACCAGGGTCAATACAGTGTCACGTAAGTGTGGTGCTTTTATTGAAGGGATGATGACAGATTGTTTTTTAACATAGAGCAGTTACTGTAAATTGATTATTTAATAATTGATTTTGTTACAAAACATTACTTATTTTATATATCTTTTTCACAATAACAGTCATGTTTAGATTTTATTGTATGTTGATGGCTTAACTGTAAACAACATAATGCAATAAATAGTTTTGAAGAACAATCTGCTTTGTCATTGAACCTGAGAAAAACTTGGAAAAAAGCATAATGGCGCAGTCTCCATGCTACAATAATAATGATAGAAGCAAAGTTTTTCACTGTGGGGACATATCTTTATAAGTACAATTTCACTGTATTATTTGTGTACCCTTCAAAAATTGCTCATGAGAAATTTTATATTTATTGTCCCCCCCTACTGTTAAATGAAATGCACGCCCACAAAGCAGTGTGCACAACTAATAACTGTTTTAAAGCCAAAACTATGTTTATAAATGCCTAATATGAAGGAAAGTTTGTCAACAAAAAGAGAAACAGTTTTAAACAATACATCAATAAGACATAACATTAAAACCACTGACAGGTGAATAAGGCATCCCATTGTGGTGCCATAGAAACTAGAGCGTATGATATTTTAGCAAAGTTTATAATTACAGCCAGTGGAAGCTGAGGTCATGGAAATAGTAATCTTAGCTGGTTAAAGTAGAACTCTGTTCTCGGTTCTATTTACCCAAGTCCAAGCGTTAGTAGTAAATGTTTAGCATTTAACTATATGAAAACATTCAGGGCACACTGCTTAGCACTACACTGCATGAAAAGAGCTGTATCCGGACAAATATGGTATGGGAAATCCCCGCTAAACTTTAAGTTTGCCAGTTGTATGAGGCAGGGTGCTTGGAAAGGTAGAATGCAAAGGAAATTTTGTGAAATGACCAGATACCTCATGTATGTGGATATATACGGGAATTGGTGAAACTTTCTAGGAATCCTCACACCTAGCAGTGAGAGGTGATGGCTGTGAGGTGTAAAGGCCTTTTGTATGTTAATGACTAGCAAGAAGAAGTCCTGTCCTTCTTATCATAGCCGGGTGGGGGGATTAGCCATGGTGTGTCTGTGTCTATTCAGCTTGAGTGTTTGAAGGAGAAGCAAGCTGCACACACTGCTCTTCTCAAAGAGGTTATCCAGCGTCTTGATGCATTTGAGCGCAAGTTTGATGAGAGAAGACTGCAGGAAGAGTCAAGCCATGTGCATAAAAGAGCTAAAAGCATGGATAACGTGGGCACTGCGGTAAGTTGAGCTTTATGTTACCTGACAATACAGCAGTAAATTATACCTTGCTAAGTTAGCCTAAGCATTTGGCTACACATCTACTTTTTGTTACTTGTATTGTTGTAGGTGTCCAGCATATTTAAAAGTTTGTCACGTCTGAATTATACGATGTTGTTTACAAATGTATGTATTAAAGCATTTTAAATTCAACATTACAGGAAGCTGTAAGGAGCCTCCATAATTCAGAAAACAACCCACATAAATACGATCCACAAACTGGGTAAGAATGTTGTTTCTTTACATGCTATGTATGGGGTTTTACATAATCATTTTAAATGTAAGTAATGATACTACTCTCTTTCCACACAGAATAAGTTTACTTCATGATCAGGCAGTGATGACATACTGTATCTGCTGGAGGAATTAAAGATGACTTTTGCAGATGCAGACCCGGAGTGTATAAAGGTTAATCAGAAATTGTTATTGTAATTATTTTCATGTCCCTTTATTTTTGTTCCTCTAATAATTTGAATTGTTTCTGTCACTTATCTGATTTTTTTTATCCAGCATGTTACAGGACTATGAGACATTGCAGAGGAAATACTCTGTCTCGGCCAGGAAAGTCTCAGCTAAGAGACTCCATTAAGACAGGGGCTAAAAACTGACAAAGATAAGTAAGTGTACAAATTCATCTATGTATTAAGTTCGGTACATCTCTGAGTGTTTTAAGGGTTAATGTATGGTGTGTTTTGCAGTTGCTGGAGTCCAGGTGTAGAGCCGTTCAAACAGATGCACAGAAAGAACTGTGGCAGACTGCAATACTGGAGCTGATGTCCGATGAGGAGGATGCCATTGCGTGCCATGCCATCAGTGTGTAATATCTAATGGGACCAAGCTAGAAGGACATTTATTTTGGATATCTAACAAGCACTGGTGCATGTTTGTTTTAGTATTGCTTTTAATTTAATTGCACCTTCATAAATGCACATTTGTTAATTTTTTCCAGATTTTATGTTTTTTTTTTCATTATTCTTACTTTGCTTTGTATATTTATTAGTGTTTGGTTTGATTTTAATAAAACAATTATTAATCAATTCTACTGTCATTTTTAAAGGATGTGAGGGATATATAGTATTGTGGGGGGGGTTGGATAGGGTCTATCTACATACCTGCCCAATAACCAATCAAGTCACTAAGTAAGTTATGAGGGCTTGGGTTGGGCTACTGTAAATAAAAAGTAGTGACTGGGTAATGTCCCAATAGATGTCAGGGTTTTGGGAGTGTTTTTAAAGAAAAAAAAACAGCCAATCAATGTTCAGATAAGAAACCAATAGGGAAGAGCAGAGTTGGGCAAAGGTGTAAAATGCAAATGGGGCTTGAGGTGTGACTGTCTCCTGACAAAATCCTTGAGTGGATTATTTGCCATGGCAACAAATGGCTGTACCATGGAAGGATTCCTCAGCAAGATTAATCCGAATTGGTATCAATCCGGAAGTATCCTAGCTTGGTGGAATTTGATGTATACTCTCAGAGGTACTTGTAGATACTTCCGGAAATCAGTGGTGTATACAGGAGTTTCCTAGTACAGATACACCTCTTTTCATGCAGTGCTAGAGATGAGAAACTCTGATCCTTTAACGGATTCGACTTCTTCTGAATCACTCACTAAACGAGTCCATGTCTCTTGAGTCCTTTGGTTCACTTGAGACAGTAGGGATTCTGACTGCATTTTCCTATGGTCTCTCCACTAGAGGGCGGTCACTAAATCCCTACACCCTAAAAAATGCTGGGTTAAAAACAACCCAATCTGGGTTGTTTTTAACCCAGCTGCTGGGTAAATATAGGACTAACTAAATGCTGGGTTAATTTAACCCAGCAAGATGGGTTATTTGTTTAACCCAACCAGATGGGTTAAATATTCAATGCAAATGCTAGGTCATATTTAACTATAATGCTGGGTTAATTCCACCACATAAATTGGTCTATTTGTGAGGTAGAATTGGGTTAATTCTACCTCACAAATAGGTTATTATTATTTTCATGTTTTACAGTGAATCTGTAAAAAAAAAAAAAAAAAGAAAAAAAAAAAAAAAACCCATGTCTATTAAACAGTTAAATTACTTTGACATACTGGTCTATTACAAAAAACATACATGTATGCAATAAACATCATCCTATTAAATGTTCTTAGAAAAAACATTTATTTTTCAAAAGCACAAGAACAGATAATCAACAGTGACATCATTACTATACTATTACTGACAAGGGCAGAATGGAGTAATTGAACAAATAGGCTGAAGCAACTTCTACAGAGCAGGATCAAAACTATCCAGCCCTGGTCTCATTTTAACATACAAACACTGTCTATGACTTTTCAGGTAGGTCTCGCTATTTCATAGCAACATTACAACATTACTGAGAGCAGCGCTGGTCATTATCTCCCAACGTCAGGATGTAGGGGTACGGCCTTGACACTTCAGCCTGCTGGAGGTATTCCACCATGTTGGTGCCAACCTTAGAAAGAAAGAAATGAAAAAGTTAAAATTTTGTTGAATAGCAAAGATTAAACTGAATAAGACTATCAATTTCGTGTGAAATACGATTGATACTAAAAAATTACAAAGCTGCCCATTAAGATAGGGTATAGGTAACCAGAAACAAAAACATGGAGACAGCTACTACCAAAAATAAAACAGCAGAATAAGCATGGCTTTTAGGATACAGCACTTTATGTCAGACTAGTTGATATTGTAGTCTGCATTGATTTTAAGCTAATTACCGAAAAAATGTCATAGCTGGTGTCATACTGGTACATTACAATCACCAAAATATTAATACTTCATCTAGTAGTTATCTGTACAGCTGTGGTACTTTTTCCTGTAGTTGGCGCGCTGACTGATAGTTAATTTAACTTTGGTTAAAGAGAGCTACCTGGTTAGCTTACATGCTATTACTGGTGATACATTTGCATACTTGCCAAAGGGGGAAAGGTGTAAAATATTGTTATAACTCGGGAGAAACGCAGGAGAAATTTGACCGCAGAGTAAATTACTAGCTAGTGAAAAACGGGAGGGTTAGCAGGTCTGTATATTTGTGAGAGGGTCAGTGTTTTGTAACACCACAGCATTTTATTGTCTCAAGCAGTGAGTTTAATAAAGTTCTAAAGTGGTTGCTAATGCTAGCAAACTAACTAAATGCCTGGTCATGCTAACACTACAGTTAACAGTTTAGCGTTCATTCATCACTTCACCATCTTCGTAACCCTGCAAACATTCTGCAGAGAAAGCTAAAAAGCTCAGACATCTTAGCCGTTTCTTTCATACACAGGTGGGGTTTATGGCTAGCAGCTATTCTCAGCTAAATTATCATCCAGTACCTCAGACCAGCCGGAAAGTTTGTGTGTAACCTTAACACGGCAACAGCAATAAATGTTACATATAGTAATAATTTTTCAGTCATATGTGAATTAGGTGAGTGAACATGTGTATACAGACCTTGTATTTAACGCCATTTTCCCTTAAATGTCCGAGGAGCATGAACCGTCATCAGCGGTGTGGGAGCTCAAGAGACACGAAGCTGAGTGACAGCCGCTGAATCCACCGGTGAACTTTGGGGGAGGGGCCAACCAAACTTCAACCCAGCAGCTGGGTTACACAAAAACTACCCAACTCTCTGTAAATAACCCAGAAAAATGACCCAACAGCGGCAACCCAGCGTTTGGGTAGAAAAAACAACCCAGCATTTTTTAGAGTGTAGTATCCATCGAATCCTTGGACTCATGAACACACTGAGTCCATCAGATCCGGTGTCTGACTGATCCGCTGAATCCACCAGTTTAGATAAATCAGGACACGTGTACACTGTATAGTATTTTTGAGTCTTTTTTTGTTTCTGACCATAAAATATAAATGAATGAGAATCAAGTTTCTTTTAATTAAAATGCACATAGAAATAAGTTTAGACAACAAATATCAATAAAATATTTATACAATTTATAAGCGGTATCTGATCATTTAATTTTTATCGGTTAAAAAAACATAATGAACCGTATTTTTGTAGGATATTATAAAAAGTATTTTAGTATAATTTTTATAATGTTTTAGATTGTTACAAAAAAAAAAAAAGTACAGGTAAAGCCAGGATTTGAGGTTGAGTTTTTATGCATATAGTGATTGTCCTCAGAATCCACCGAATCCTTGGACTGATATACACACTCTGAGTCTCCCGGATCCGGAATCGCTCATCTCTACTTATCACTGTGGTGTCGTACCTTCAGGGTTAAGGGTTTAATTTCCCGCTTGGGTCTGTGTGTATGGAGTTTGTATGTTCTCCCTGTGCTTTCCTTTCACTGTCCAGACATGCAAATTAGGTTAATTGATGTTCCCAAAAATTGCCGATAGTGCGCGTGTGTGTGTGTGTGTGTACACTGCAGTGGATTGGCACCCTGCCTTGTGCTCAAAGGCTCTAGCCACCTGCAACCCTGTACAGGATAAGCGAGATAAAAGATGAATTCAAGTCATTACTAGTTCAACCTGTATTGGCTTTGCCATTTTGTTTTTCAGTGTAGTAATGCGTTTCTGATCAATAGTTATCACTTACATGGCTAACTAACCATGCACACAAGATTATCATGGTTATATTGACTCACTCACTAACTCACTCAATCATTCTCTATAGCACTGTCAAAGTCACGGGAAGCCGAGATTCAGGAGACTCAGGGCACTACACAGGGTAATCAAGCACACCCACACTCTATGGGAATGTCTTTGAATAGTGGAAGCAAACTGGAGAACCCACTGGTTATCCTCTGGTTACACTCTGAAGCTGCAGAACCACAGTCCTAACCACTAAGCCAGCATGGAAATAATTTCTTATTTTAAATACACACACAGAAAAATATTTCACTACTAAAAGCTCACATAAGATGTCCCAGTAATGTATTAGTACAAACATGGACCTTTACATGATTACTTAGATTAAGTAAGAAGAACTTGTGTGGGACTAATGCATGCAGGGACAGCATTTGAAAATTAACAACTCTTGCTTCTGTATCACACCTTCCACACAAAAAGTCTTTCAAAAAAGGCCATGGATGTCAAGGTGGCGAGATTCTGAACTTTCTTCTGTCATTTTTCAGGTGCTCAGTATCGCTGGCTTTTGCTCTTACTGTATCTTGTATTACTGTAGTAACAGATAGTTTTTTCTGAGTACTAATAGGTGCAACCAAAAGGTCAAAGCAAATTAGCCAAAATAAAATGAGTGCTGTACTCTGATTGGGATGATTTCTCTGCTTCAATTTGAAGGAACAACACATATCAGATAATGTAAGGGAGTGAAACATGTAAAGTTTTATTATGAATTAGTGAAATTAAATAGTTCTTCAACATGGAAATACTTTAATAAAGTACACATACTTGCTAACAAAATTAGGATTACAAAATAACATTGAATTTATTACTGTCCACTTGGAGGGATGGTTGTTTTGTTTTATATATATATATATATATATATATATATATATATATATATATATATATATATATATATATATATATATATATATATAAAATATTAGGCATTAGGAGTTTTTGATGATATTGCTGATTTTGTATATTTCAGCAAAAAAAATTGATAAACAGTAGCTTGATATATCCAGTGATAGAAACTTCAAAGCACTTTTGTAAGTTGCTGTGGATAAGAGCATCAGCCAAATGCATAAATGTAATTAAATAAATAAATAAAATGAGTTGAAATTCTTCTTCTTATTATTATTATTATAACTTTTCCTTATATCCTCCCATGGTCAACAATATATATATATATATATATATATATATATATATATATATATATATATATATATATAAAAAATTATATATATATATATATATATATATATATATATATATATATATATATATATATATAAAATAATACATGTGAAATTAGGTAATTACATAACAACAAAAACAACCGTTAGTTGATATTTTAAGACACAGAGGTCAGCCTTTCTGTAATAGTTCTTGCAAGAACAGTATTGTCAAGTGAATTTGCAAAATCCGTCAAGCACCATAATGAAACTGGCTCTCATGAAGGCCATCCCAGGAGGGCGAGACAAAAACCTAGACGAGAAGTTCATTTAGAGTTATCAGCCTGAAAAATGACCAATTACCACCACGTCAGATTAGAGGCGTTATGAAGTCTTTACAGAGCATAAGTAGTAGACATATCTCAATATCAACTGTTCAAATGAAATTAATGCATTTTTTGGACACCTTTAGCATTCCTTTACAATGTAGAAAGAAATAAAAATCTGGAACGATCATGGAGTTAGAAAGTGACCCCAAACTTTTGTACGGTAGTGTGTGTGTGTGTGTGTATATATATATATATATATATATATATATATATATATATATATATATAATATATACAAAATATTCTGCTTTACAAATATATATATTTTTTATTCCTTTGCCTTATACTGGTCACACCGCATCTAGAGCTTATCCCAGGAACACTATAGACATAAGATGGGAATACACACCGGATGGGAGTTACAGTAAAAATGACCGTACTGTGCATTTTGCAGAAAAGGAGGAAACAGGTGAATCCAGAAGAAACTGACATGCACAGAAAGAGAAAAATGTGAAACAGTGGCTTGTGCCCAGCTGTGTTAATTTTAAAATATAACCATTGCACTACTCATTTCTCTTGGTAATAATAAACAGTAAGGAAATGTCACCAAGTTGTAAATCTGTATCCTGTGCTACTGAACAAGTGCCATTTCATGGATAACTAGGGAGTACTGGCTCACATTTGTATGTGGTCTTCATAGTCTAGTCTTGAGTAACTACCTGATTTTTTTCCCTCAGCAATGAATCTGAACGACAATTAAGTTTTTTGATTAGGTTGGGAAAACATCATCCCAAGCCGCCTTTTTATCAGAGTCTGGTGCCAAGACCAGGACTGTAATAGCTGCCAACGATGCAGCTGAGCTAGTCACGTTATCTGGAAACTGTCCAATAGCTACATGAATTACAGACTGTCATGATTAACACAGGACATTGATAAATGTGCATGACAAAAACAATTTGTAAGTAGACACTCAAAGCAAAATAAATGGTTTCTTTTTTGTTTGTTTGTTTGCTTTTTAAACAGACATTGTCAGCAGCTTTATAGAAACCTGGGTGTAGGTCCCTAGTGAATAATCTAAGGCCACAACCAGGGAAGAGAAAAAAGGAAATGATTTAGTTGGCTCTATTCAGAGACGTTTCAAACTAAAACTGAAATCTATGTACAAAAAAAGTATAGCATCATACAAACAAATATGACTGGTTTTAGTGCAAAACAAAATAAATCCATTCAGGCAGTTTTGAGAAAAATGTTTCTTTGCAAAAGAAAAATATTTTGTGCATGTTTTCTTTGAGTCCCAAGCGTGTGAAGGGCACACATGGCAAAATATTATGTAAAAATTGTTTTGGGCCCGGTTTCTCGATAACGCACACTATTCGCGCACTAAGAAGACTCTTAAGATATATCTTAGATATAAGTGATAACTTTTCTAAGTATATTTCTCGAACTGTCTCTTAGGAGTCTTCTTAAGTCGCTGCCTCTTACGTCCGACGTTACAAGGCGCTGTCTACAGTGAAGGTCCTGAATTAGCGGACATCGGTTGCTCAGGAATCGATTTTTGACTCATTTTGCATGACAGCGTTAAGAAAGACAGCACTTTCTATGCAAATTAAACATTGCACTAAATTCTTTTAATAGCGTTTATTTCGACATGGGTTAACTTATCAATAACATACCATAATAGACAAATATATAAATTAAATCACCAAACTGTCGCTAATATTTTCATGTAAGCTGTGGCGGTGAAACGAACCGGGTATACAATCATAGTTGATGGACAAACAGCTGATAACACTCTTTACCAGCTTCAGAAACAATGTGAAGTATGTCAGTGGTTGGGATTGTATAGCGCACTATGGAATGAATATGATGCGATGACAGAGTGGAGGTTTAATACCCCTATCTCACCTCCGCGGTTTTGCGCAGGGGCCGTAAGTGCACTTCATCAAGATTCAGAGTGAGTTTTGGTGCCATGGTTACGTTTCCATTTTACCACGCAAAAAAATTAAACATGTTTAACATGCGGAAGCTCGCGGACCTTGCAGATCTTCGTGGACCGTCAGGCGCCGGTCACTCGAGGCGGCTCACGGTGCCTAATATCCCCCTCTCTCACCTGTGTGGCCTGACTCATCTCTGTGAGCTGCCGTGATTGCCCGCGACGTTCCTTTAACGTTCTGCGAAGTTCTGCAAGCTTCCGCGAGGACCAGCAAAAAGATTTTACGTTTAATTTTTCACGCGGAAAGATGGAAACGTAATCACAGCGCAAAAACGCGGGGTGAATCATGATGAACCCTACTTACAGCCACAGCGCGAGACCGTGCAGGTGAGATAGGGGTATAACACCGCATCTCACAGCGAGTCAAACTGCATAAGTGAATAGGGGTATTAAGCATTACAATCACCCAGAAAAATGAATGGATGCGGGGTCTGAAACTCCCAAGGTTATTTTCTCATTTAACTAAATCAAATTTCATAAAAAATAAAACGTGTCAAAAGAAAAGCCCATAAAGTTATGGATAATGGCTAATGAACAATGAAACATATTTTAAACAAAAAGCAGCGAGCAGCTGGATATCGGGACGTAGAGCGTAAGTACGATGCGTTGGCCTGGCACGCGCAGGTCTGAGCAGCTCAAGAAGCTCCATAATCTGTTTCTTTGGAAAGCAAAACTTTTTTTTTTTTAAATAACGACCACGGGGAAAATATGAAAAGGGCTGAAGTTTTGTCTAAAGGAAAAATGTACATGACCCACACGGCTCCGCGGACCGCGCCGTCTTCAGTTTAACACAACAACACGCTGTATTGCTGCCAAATTGTTTGCCACCTGTTCAATTTTAAATCATTAGTCACATTATGAAATAGGCTAATTAAAAGTCACTCTATTAGTTCTGATATCAAATAAAATAATATTCTTAAACAGGTCTACAGTATATTCCATCATTAATACGACTTTGATAGCGTGCCATAATGTGTTTGCATACACCGCTGGTTTATAAAGACTGCTGCTCAGTGTCGGCGACTAGCGTCTTGAGCTGAAACTACGCTAAGTATGAGTTAAGGTTGGTCCAGACCAACCTTACGAACGTGTGACTTAGCTAAGAGATACTTAGCGTAAGAACGTTTCGGGAAATGCGCCATAACGTTACGAGAGAGGTTAAGGTACAACTTAAGAACTACTTAGCGATAAGAAGCTTTTGAGAAACCGGGCCTTGGACCGTAAGGGTCTGCCCCTAGAGGGCACTGGGGCTGAGTTTTGTCTTTTGTAGTTTTGTGTTAGAAGATCCAGTTTCCCAGAAGGCACCTCGGTCAGGTGATGAAGTTTCACCTGTGCCGAGGTGGATCATTAGTGCTCTTATAAAAAGCTGTTAGCTCTGGGGAACTGGGTCGAGCATTAATATTGTCTAGTGGGTTTTTGTTTTGTTTTATTTGAATACCATTTGTTTTTGCTGGCTCTGTAGGTTTGTTTTTCTGTGTTAAAAGTGATTTTGCCTAGTGTTTATGTGAGTATGAAGAACGTGGTTCTTATTCTTGTGTTTCCGGTCATTCTAGTTGGTTTAGTCTGTGTGTACTTGGTGTCCTTCCCTCTGGTTAATCTAAGTGTAAAACTTGTACATGCTTCTATGTGTGTGTGTGTCTGATGTGCTTAGGTGAGTATGTGTGTGTATGAGGTGCTTAGGTAAGAGTGTGGGTATAATGGGTATAAGAGAGCGTGTACGATGTGCATAGGAGTGAGTGCGTGTAAGATGTGCATGGGAGTGAGTGCGTGTAAGATGTGCATGGGTGTGAGTGCGTGTAAGATGTGCATGGGAGTGAGTGCGTGTATGATGAGCATGGGAGTGAGTGCGTGTATGATGAGCATGGGAGTGAGTGCGTGTATGATGAGCATGGGAGTGAGTGTGTATATGAGGTGCACAGAGGTAGGTATATGAAGTGCATGGGAGTGCGGTTATGTTCGGCACAGATGTGCGTGTTAGTGTGTGTAGGATAGATTCATAAGTGAGGATGAGTGTGAGAGCCTGTGTCTCGCTCCTACAGTAGGGAGCATGGGTATGTATGGAACACGTAGAAGCAGACGTACAATCAAATCTTAAGGAACGTTAGCTTTATGTTTAGTTATCTATGAGTATCTCTGTCAATACCGAAATCTTATGTGTTTGGTATTAAAGCCTGCCTGTTCGAGAGCCAGTGTGGTAGCACAGAGCTAATGTGTTTGTGTTCCAATAAAACTCATATTAACTGTTTCAGGTATTAGAGCCTGGTTATTCGAGAGCCTGTGTTATCGCATCGAGCTAGGCAATAGGTTTCCGGTATTAGAGCCGGCATGGCAGAGTTTGTAACCGAGTAGAGCTAACGTTACCTGGTTTGAGTAGTAAAACTTGTGGGTAGAGGAGCCAGGTCCACTACCCTGAACTGGAGTCAAGTAAACAAGATTTCCCGAATGTCGGAGTGTTACGTTCCATGAACCCTTGTGTGTTTGTTCCCAGCACCTCTGTAAGTTCTGTATCCAGAGCCAGTGTTTTGGTTTGTTTCATATTTTGTTTGTTTAATAAAAGACTCTTAATTTCAATAACAAACCTCTGTGTTTATGCCCTCCTTTGTACGCCCACGGCTACACCAACAGCCCGTAGCAACACCATCATGACATGGACATATTTTTTTATTTATTATCCTTCAATAATTAAAAATTGTTATATATTAATTATATTTATACATTGTATAAATAAAAAAATCTCTTGGAGTGTTGTGTTTTTAGACAGAAAACTGGAAAAGCCCACCCCCATTTTTTTTAAAACACAAAATCGTTTAATTACAAAGATTGTTGAAGAGCATGAGAAATTAAATAACTTTTTTTTAATATCAGTATACAATACTTATCACCTCTACCAGTTCAGAAGTGACTGCTGGGGGAAACTGCAATAGCAGTCAGTAGATGGCAAATGTTAATTTTCAACATTCTCCAAACATCTACTGAATCTGACCTCATGACAGAAAGATGAGATGTGATGTTACGTTTTGCCATGAAATGCAATCATTCACTGTTCGGTTTTGCCAAAAATGTGTTTAAAGCTTACATTAGAGGGATATATCATAATTTGGAAAATGTTTAGTTTTAGACAACTAGAATAATGAGAAAACATGCAAAATTATGATGATAAAATATTTGACAGTATATAAACTGTCTGAGCTTTTCATACTTAATCAGTTTTCTCTGCGTATTGAGCTGTATGGTATGTGCCAAATCCTAACACAATTTTACACACTTCGTACCCCCTTTCAACTTGTATACTGTAGGATACCAATGCTCTATTACTGACCTTGTCCTTCTTTTACATGGAAATTTCTCCCCTTATAATTAGGGTTGGGTACCGAAACCCGGTGCCAAGACGGCACCGGCACCTATAGAACCGGTATGTACCGGACCGAAACAGAATGAGAATTTCGGTGCCTCATTTCGGTGCCACTTAAATGCCTGAACTGTCGATTGAAATATTTGTTCTCTAGATTCATATATTTTTGTAGATTAATAGTTTATTAGATTAAATAAAAAAATTAAAAGCACAAATCATCCGGAAATGAGAGACCATCCGACATGCGCGTGAATGCAGTAACTAACGTTACACTCGCTCTGACGGCAGCAGGCGGTCTACCGATAGCTTAGCATGCTAAAGTAAACAACTCTCGTTAAAATGCCTAAAACTAAACCGTCGAAAGTGTGGCTGTATTTCACAAGAAAGGATTCCGACACCGCGACGTGCAGCGAATGTCTTACAGCAGTTGCGTGTAAAGGCGGAAACACGTTAAATCTAATGAAACATTCGAGGGCAGACGGAATAAAGTTAAAAGCATGCGGAGGCACCGTGTTTAACAGCTTGTGGACAACAGCTGGCGCTATCGGTGTGGACGACCCTCAGCCCCAGTCACACCAACTGTAGCAAAAAGGAGTCACTGATTATGATGACGTCAGCAGCCTTGCCGCAGGTTAGTAGTAGGATAATGTAATGTTAATAGCAAAATGCAAATCTTGCATTCATGCTAACAAATAGTCAAACGATTTGTAAAAAAAACTAATGTAACATGGATTCTGTTTATAATTATGGCTTTCCAGCCTGTACTAGTAGTACTACAACAGTGACCCCATTTACCATTGTAAAGAAGGCTATACATGTCCTGTGCAGGGCAATAAGTCAGGAAAGGTGTCGTATTTTGACAGAAAAGGCAAATATGGTGAAATTTCTGCAAAAGAATTGCTAAAATTTGAAGCTTACATATTCATATATACTTTAAACTTTTAATATATTGGTCACTTCCTCCGTACGAGGACGCTGAGAAGCTGCTTTTTTCCGAGCTCCACCATACTGACCAACTTTTAAACTTTTTCGTCCCCTTACGAAGAGTGTACATAAAACGGATAAGTATCTTATAATATATTTACTCGAAACGCGTGTTATATCGTTAACTTTTAATTGTTTTGCAGCACACCGCTTTTAGCCGACATTAGCATCGCTAATTAGCATTAGCATCGCTAGCCCAGCTATCACGTTTGTTTGTTTGTTTGTAAAGCTTGTTTTCGCTTCCTCACACCGATTATTTTCCGTGTTTAGACACCATGTCGGTTGTGATTCTGCCTCTGAGTGCAGGTGAGGAGACATTGGAGCTGCACTCGGTGGATTTGGAGGTGGAGGCCGTGGAGAAGCTGATCCGTGAGCTACAGGTGAAGCTGGCCCGGTTACAGCAGCGGAAAGCCACGCTTGAATCGACGCAGACCGACGCTCATCTGTCCCAGGTAAATTCTCGGCGTGAGAATTCTCCTACAACCTCAACCCCGCGTGTTTCTCTGCCCAGGTCCAACACACCAAGGACGCAGCCCGCCCAGTGTTCCTACACCCCGGCGCCGGGATACCACGGACCCTGGATACAGGAGCGGCGGAAGAAGCACGCCAAGCCCCGGGCGAGGACCTCTCCCCCTCCACCACCACCACCCGTCTTCGACATCTCGACCCAAAACCGCTTCGCTCCTCTCCGCGAGACGGCACAAGACGTCCTGGTCATCGGAGACTCCATCGTTCGTCACGTGCGTGCTACCACGGCTAAAGGTAAGGTGCACACACGCTGTTTACCTGGTGCACGTGTTCTTGATGTTGCTGCACAGGTGCCTGCTGCCCTGAGGAAGAACATTGGAGCTGTGGTTCTTCATGCCGGCACGAACGACACCAGGCTGAGGCAGACGGAGATCCTAAAGAAGGACTTCAGGAGCCTGGTCGAGAAGGTCCGCAGCACATCACCCACGACAAGGATCATCGTATCTGGACCGCTTCCCACATTTCAGCGAGGAATCGAGAAGTTCAGTAGATTATTTGCTTTTAATGAATGGTTACAATCTTGGTGTCAACAACAGAAATTACGCTTTGTTGATAACTGGAATGTTTTCTGGGAGCGTCCTAGGCTCTATCACACCGATGGCCTACACCCTAGCAGAGCTGGAGCAGCGGTCCTCTCTGACAACATCTCCAGAACACTACGAACCATCTGACTGGCGGTAAGTCATACTGTAGATTCCAAACATATTAGACACATCACAACTCAACGTAGTGATAGACGAACACACATAGCTTGTCCTATAGAAACTGTGTCTGTTCCCCGAATACTGAGAAAAAAGAATAAATTTGTTAAATTTGCCCGAAACAATCTGATAACCATAAAACCAGAAAAAGGCAAAATAAGTAGTCAAAATCCACCTCTAAAGTTTGGACTACTCAACATTAGATCCCTTGCGCCTAAAGCACTTATTGTTAATGAAATTATCTCAGATTATTGCCTTGACGCACTCTGTCTCACTGAAACCTGGCTTAAACCAAATGAATATTTTGGTCTGAATGAGTCTACTCCGTCAGGATATTTCTATAAGCACGAGCCCCGTCTAATTGGTCGCGGTGGTGGTGTCGCCACTATCTACAATGATGTACTCACTGTTACCCAGAAAATAAGGCCCAGGTTTAATTCATTTGAAGTGCTTATCATTAATGTTGCACTAAATGAAATACGTAATAAACCCTTGCTATATTTTACCCTGGCCACCGTGTACAGACCCCCGGGGCCATATGGCGATTTTCTTAAAGAATTTGGACATCTGCTATCAGACCTATTGGTTAACTCTGACAAAGTATTGATAGTAGGAGACTTTAACATTCATGTAGATGATGCTAACGACACTTTAGCACTCACATTTATGGATTTATTAAATTCCTTTGGGGTTAAGCAAAATATAATTGGAGCAACTCACCGCTTTAATCATACGCTAGATTTAATTATATCCCATGGTATAGATGTCTCTAATATAGAGATCATACCTCAAAGTGATGATATCACAGATCATCACCTCCTGACATATACTCTACCCGTAGAACAGATTAGCTGTGTCTCCCCACGTTATCAATCTGTTAGAAATATGAATCCCACCACTAAAGACAGATTCACAAGTAATCTGCCGGATCTGTCCCAATTTCTTATTAGACCCCTAAATGCAGATGATCTAGATGAAGTGACTAGCAGCATGGGCACTATTTTTACCAGTACATTAGACACTGTTGCTCCCATCAGATTAAAAAAAGTCAGAGATAAAACATTTGCACCGTGGTACAACAGTCATACTCGCGCCCTAAAGAGAGCAACCCGTAACCTCGAGCGAAAATGGAGGAAAACTAAATTAGAAGTCTTTCGAATTGCATATAAAGACAGTATGTGCAGCTATAGACAGGCTCTAAAAACTGCTAGGACCGAGCATCTTAGCCAACTGATAGCAAGAAACCAAAACAATCCCAGGTTCTTATTTAGTACAGTGGCTCGCCTAACAAAACCTAAGATGCCCGCAGAGAGTATCCCATCACAGTTTAGAAGTGAAGACTTTATGGACTTCTTTAATGAAAAAATCAATAATATCAGGAAGAAAATAATGGAGGTTCAACCTCTAATAGTATCTCACGATCCAGTTCAGCCTATAGCTTCACATTTAGATTTTCACTGCTTTACAGGTATAGGACAGGAAGAGCTGTATAAACTCATCACCTCGGCTAAATCAACAACGTGCCTGTTAGACCCAATCCCAACCAGATTTTTAAAAGAAGTGATGCTTACGGTTGGAGAGCCACTCCTAAACATTATTAATTCTTCATTACATCTAGGTCACGTCCCTAAACCTTTCAAGTTAGCAGTTATTAAGCCGCTTCTTAAAAAATCTAATTTAGACGCGAATGAAATAAAAAATTACAGACCGATTTCAAACCTCCCGTTCATATCAAAAATACTAGAAAAAGTAGTATCAGCTCAAATTTGCACATTCTTGCAGGATAACAACATCCTTGAAGAATTTCAGTCAGGTTTCAGGCCCCATCATAGCACAGAAACTGCACTAGTTAAGATTACAAATGACTTGTTTTTAGCTTCAGACCAAGGCTGCATCTCATTGCTAGTCCTGCTTGATCTTAGTGCTGCATTCGACACTATAGATCATAATATTCTCATAGATCGCTTACAAAATTATATAGGTATTCAGGGACAGGCATTAAAATGGTTTAGATCTTACCTGTCTGATCGCTACCATTTTGTAGATCTAAATGGAGAACCGTCTGGTATAATGCCAGTGAAATATGGGGTCCCACAAGGGTCAGTTTTAGGACCTCTGTTGTTCTCAATATACATGCTTCCCTTGGGTAACATCATTAGAAGACATGGGATTAGTTTCCATTGTTATGCTGATGATACCCAATTATATATCTCAACTAAACCAGACGAAATACCTAAGCTGTCTAGATTAACTGAGTGTGTCCAGGACATAAAAGATTGGATGACCAATAACTTTCTTTTATTAAATTCAGATAAGACAGAGATATTACTTATTGGCCCAAAAACCAGCACACAACAGCTTTCACAATTCAGCTTGCGCTTAGAAGGATGTACTGTTATTACCAGCTCAGCAGTAAAAGATCTGGGAGTAATATTAGACAGTAACTTGTCTTTTGAAAATCACATTTCAAATATCACAAAAACAGCCTTTTTCCATCTTCGAAATATTGCTAAACTTAGGAACATCTTATCCGTATCTGATGCAGAAAAACTAGTTCATGCATTCATGACCTCCAGACTGGACTATTGTAATGCATTACTAGGTGGTTGTCCTGCATCCTCAATAAACAAGCTTCAGTTAATCCAAAATGCAGCTGCCAGGGTTCTCACTAGATCCAGAAAATATGATCATATAACCCCAATATTATCATCCCTGCACTGGCTACCTGTTCAGTTTAGAATAAATTACAAAATAGTATTACTTACATACAAGGCCTTAAATGGTTTAGCTCCCACATACCTAACCAGTCTTCTGATACGCTACAATCCACCACGCGCCTTAAGATCACAAAACTCCGGACTTCTGGTAGTTCCCAGAATTTCAAAATCTACAAAAGGGGGTAGGGCTTTTTCATATTTAGCTCCAAAGCTTTGGAATAGCCTTCCAGACAGTGTTCGGGGAGCAGACACGGTTTCTCAGTTCAAAAGTAGACTCAAGACGCATCTTTTTAATCTGGCATACACATAACTCATCCCAGTACTCATACTCCAGTACACCTATACCGAATGGCAACTACGCTAATTCTCCCCATCTGTTCTGTATTTCTCTACCCATCCCGAGGCATCGGGAGATTTTGCCAGCTTCAGTAGACAAAGGCCGACCCTGCGAGGTTCCTGAGGCATCCAGAGAAGGACCAGCTCCAGCTGGATTCAGCTTTATGATGGTTGGAGCTACACATGCTGCTCCTGTGCTTCCAGTGATCCAGACCTCATCTGCCCTCTGCACCTACTGACTCGTCCCTATGCTGAACTGGTCTTCATGTCAATTTAAATAATTTCTGTCATATTGAATTTTCACCTGCACAACACACAAGATGTTATATTTCTATCTGTTATCGCCCAAATGAGGATGGGTTCCCTGTTGAGTCTGGTTCCTCTCAAGGTTTCTTCCTATTGCCATCTCAGGGAGTTTTTCCTTGCCACCGTCGCCGTCACCCTTGGCTTGCTCATCAGAGAAATTTCATTCATTCGTCTCATTATTATCTGCACATTTTTCTCACACATCCACACTTCCAATTATTTTCTTTTCTATAATTATTATTATTATTTGTTTTTATTTATTTATTTTCTATTATAATTTTATTTATGGCGGCGCGGTGGTGTAGTGGTTAGCACTGTCGCCTTGCACCTCCAGGGTCTGGGTTCGATTCCCCGGCCAGGCTCGATTCCCGTCTCTGTGTGCATGGAGTTTGCATGTTCTCCCCGTGCTTGGTGGGTTTCCTCCGGGTACTCCGGTTTCCTCCCACAGTCCAAAGATATGCAGGTTAGGCTAATTGGCGTTCCCAAATTGACCGTAGTGTGTGAATGAGTGTGTGAATGTGCGTATGAGTGTGTGCCCTGCGATGGATTGGCACCCTGTCCAGGGTGTACCCCGCCTTGTGCCCGAAGTCTCCTGGGATAGGCTCCAGGTCCCCCGCGACCCTGAATAGAAGGATAAAGCGGTACAGAAGATGAATGAATGAATGAATGAATGAATTTTATTTATTTATTTATTATTTTATATATAATTATTCTATATACAGTTTTTTTTTTTTTTTTTTTTTTTTTGTTAAATTTCTTTAATTTTTGTGAAGCTGCTTTGAGACAATGACCATTGTTAAAAGCGCTATATAAATAAAATTGAATTGAATTGAATTGAATTAAATTTTAAGCATAAAATTTTTTGTTCAATAAAAATTCATTCTTGAGCCATCCACTATAATTTTTTGGCTTAAAAGTATCGGTTCAGGCACCGTTTTGGCACCGGTACCGTTTTCAAAGTATCGATTTGGCACCGGTATCGAAAAAAACCCAAACGATACCCAACCCTACTTATAATACCTCTTAGCTGTGCAGAATCTTACCTAAAGACCCATGCTTATCCCAGAATTCCAGTTCATAATATGATAACTTGCAGCATTTAATGATGTTTATGTTCTCTGTATGATTGCAATGCATATAATTCCACTATCTGCTACCTAGAAGAAGACAGCTTATGCTTTAAATTTTTTTTATTTTATTATATTTTAAAATAATCTACTAACATATGCTTTATGCTAGCATACTAGATGTCACCGTACTGTACATGTCATCAAAACAATTCCTTTACAGAAATAACAGCTCTGAGTAGATTATGTTTCAGATACTATAATGCTTAGAGGTTCCTATTTATGAACAATTTTGTATTTCAAAATTTGCTGGTGGTCATCTGTCAATGTTTAAGTACGTGATAGTGACCATAAACGTCCAGTGTGTTTTTGTTATTTCTTTCATCACTTCACATAAAGGGACTAGATTGTCTGCGCTTACATTTCTCTAAGTAAAACACTAGATACAATAAGCAATATGCAATAAGCCCTAATTCAAATAGTATCTAATGCTTCTGCAGTTTCTATCTTTTGTTTTTGCTCAGTAAAGTGTCATTTTGTTTTGAAATAAATAAGAAAGGCTATAAAGAGACTATAATGAAACCATTCTGGATGAATATAGAAAAGCTGAAAGGAGAAATGCACTATATACAATGTCCATAATATTGTTATTGTCATAATATAAATAATGTATAGTCCCACACTGCATGATTCCACGCGTCAAGCATCTTGCATTTCTTTCTTTTAAAAATCACCTGAATTATTATATGAATCAACATTCTTGAAGGAACAGCTTAAGAGAGAGCTGTTGCCTACAACAAATTAATGACTTCAAAAAAACATCCCATTTAACATTTACCAAATGGAGTAATATAGAATAATATACTGTTATTGCTATATATATACTATTATATATAAAATAATATGCTATTATTGCTATAGCACACCATAGCACCAAATCATGACCACAAATCATCACAGATCTGCAATAACATTGCAAACCACCAGGAGTCTCCCACTGCCTCAAAAAGTTTGGTGTTTTTAATGAATATGTTCATCATCTTAGAACCAGGAATGTTGAAATCATGATGATTCCATATGACCCCCCAAACCCTCCCAAACCACCACTTCTCCCACTGCCCCAAAAAGGCATTTTTTTGTGTGCCTTTATTAGATATTTATGTTCTATGGGATCAGGGTATTTCTGTCAGAGGTCCTCTTAGGCCCTCATAAATATATAAATCTGTAGTTAAATGGGTCTACATTTTGCATGACTTCTGCATGAGTCGTTTGTGCATGAGCATAATGTTAGGCATCTACATTGCTTGCTGATCCACAAATCTGCTTCATTAATAGCATTAATTTGTAATGCCATAAAGAACGACTGATTAAGATGTTCAAGTAATGCTAGAGTCCTAACTCCATGCCTTAATATTGGGCATGTACATATCTTGGACATTTTTATTAGAATATTTTATAGAGCTGTGTAATAGCAAAAGTAAACATTAATAATAGAATATTATTCTAACAATGTTATTCTAATATGGAAAGATGTACATATGCATGGGACATACGTGCATCATGTCATGTGTCAGGAGTGAACTAACCTCGGAGACCAGAAGACGTAGCTTTAGCGGTTAGCCCAATGTAGCATGGATGGTAAACCCAAACGCGGATAAGAAGCGAGTATGCAGGATAACCACGCGACTTTAATCTAAGGACTTTCACGAAAGGGGAGCAAGGGAAAAACACAAATTTAACCTGCATCCTATAAATACATACACAATAGCAGAAAGCAGATAACCCAAAGGGTGAGAACTCACGGTTTGCTGAAACGACAACCTGAACCGACATGGGCCGAACTCAATGACTGAGCGGTAAGCCATCGTTTGTTTACTCCTCTTATACTTCCTGGTAGGCAACCGTCTTACTTCCGGGTCCTAATGCCGGCCGCAGATTGGGTGTGCATGACAGTACCCCCCTGTCCAGGACCGGCTCCTGCCAGTCCTGGGGTGGAGGATACCCGGCGACGGTAGTCTCGAATCAGCTCGGGGTCGAGAATGAACTGGACCAGGATCTAAGACCGCTCCTCGGGGCCGTAGCCCTCCCAGTCAACCAGGTATTGAGTACCTCTGCCCCAAGGGCGCGAGTCGAGGATCCAGCGTACGGTGTAGGTGAGACCACCGTCGATGATCCGGGGAGGAGGAGCTGGGGGGTGTGGGTGGAATCATGGGTGAGGTGGTGAAAGGTTTGAATTGAGAAAGGTGAAATACTGGGTGGATCCGGAGCGCTGCAGGCAGCTGGAGCCGGTAGGTGACAGGGTTGATCCTGTGGGTGATGCGGTATGGTCCGATGAACCTGGGTGAAAGTTTTCTTGATTCAGTGTGAAGGTGGAGATTTTTTGTAGAAAGCCATACCTTGTCACCTACGTGGTACAATCGTCCCGGGGGATGTCGACGGTGGTGTTGGTGAGTGTAGCGGGCATTGGCGCGTTGGATGGCCCGGTTGGTTGTGTTCCATAGCCGCCGACATCTGCGGACCAACTGTTGGGCGGACGGTACATCAACCTCCGGTTCTGGGTGGTTGAACATTGAAGGTTGGAAACTGTGGCATACCTCAAATGGGCTTAGGTTGGTGGCAGAGGAGGTGTGGAGGTTGTGTGACAGCTCAGCCCAAATTAGGTAGCGAGCCCAGGAGCGCTGACGATCTGCTATGAAACATCTCAGATAGCGCTCTAGCTGTTGGTTGGCCCGCACCGTCTGACCGTTAGTCTGTGGGTGGTATCCAGATGATAGACTGCAGGAGGAGTCGATCAGACGGCAGAAGGCCTTCCAGAACCGGGCTGTGAACTGGGGCCCTCTGTCCGAAACAATGTCCTTGGGGAACCCATGCAGACGGACTACGTGCTCTAAAATCAGCTCTGCTGTTTTTTGGCTGACGGAAGTCCGGCGAGAGCCACCAGATGCACAGCTTTAGAGAACCGATCGACGATTGTTAGGATGGTGTCCTTCCCTTCGGAGGCCGGCAGGCCCGTGATGAAGTCGACGGCAATGTGCGTCCAGGTCCGTCGAGGAACTGGGAGTGGTTGCAGTTCACCTTGGGCCGGTTGATTGGTGTTGTTCGCCCTGGCGCACACTGGGCATGCCTGAACGAACTCTTGGACGTCCCTCGTGATGGATGGCCACCAGAAGTCACGCTGGAGAAATTGGAGGGTCCGTCGTGTGCCCGGATGTCCTGAAATGGGTGAGGAGTGTCCCCACTGGAGGACTTCTGACCTCATAATGTCGGGCACAAAGAGTCGTCCAGGTGGCACACCTGCCGGTTCGGTCTCTGTGGCCTGCGCCTGACGAACTCTCATTTCCAGGTCTAGTTGGAGTGGGGCGATTATCCTGGAAGAGGGAAGGACAGGCGCAGGATCCACCCGGGGAAAGTCCAACTCCAGCTGTCGTGAGAGGGCGTCCGCCTTCGTGTTCTTGGACCCCGGGCGGTATGAGAGGTGGAAATCATAGTTCTCAAAAAATAAAGTCCACCGCGCCTGTCGTGAATTTAATTGCTTCAGGTTCCTGATGGTGATGAGATTTTGGTGGTCCATCCAGATTATGAATGGCTCTCTGGCGCCCTGGAGCCAGTGACGCCACTCCTCCAAAGCCGACTTTATGGCCAGCAGCTCGCGGTCCCCTACCCCATATCGCTGCTGAGTGAAGTCAAATTTTTTGGAGAAGAAACTACATGGGTGTAGTTTCTGATCTGGACATCGTTGGGAGAGGATGGCTCCAGCGCCCACATCTGAAGCATCCACCTCCACAACGAATGATTAACTGATGTCAAGATGAAGGAGAATCGGTGCGGTGGTGAAGCGGTGACAAAGTCTCTTGAAAGCGGAGACAGCTGCAGGGTTGAGGTGAAAAGGGAGAGATGAGGGACGAGTCAGAACGGTTAAGGGGGCGGCAACTGTACTGTAGTCCCGGATAAAGTGACGATAGAAATTCGCAAACCCGAGAAACCGTTGAAGCTTCTTAAGTATCTTGGGTAGGGGCCAATTACGCACAACCTCTAGCTTCTGCGGGTCCATGGCCACACCCTGCGGCGAGTTAACAAAACCCAGGAACGTGGTGGAGTGCTCGTGAAAAGCGCACTTTTCCAACTTACAGTACAGTTGATGGGCGAGTAATCTCTTTAGGACCGCCCTGACGTGCTGGGTATGTTCTTCAGTGGTGCGTGAATAAATGAGGATGTCATCCAGATAAGCGAATGCCCACCGACCGAGCATGTCGCGAAGGACGTAGTTGATCAGATGTTGAAATGCGGCGGGGGCATTACACAGTCCAAAGGGGATGACGAGACTCTCATAATGTCCAGTTGGGGTGATAAAGGCCGTCTTCCACTCATCGCCCTCTCTGATGCGCACCAAGTTGTAGGCACTCCGGAGGTCCAACTTAGTAAAGATGGTGGCGCCAGAGAGGGTGTCCAGGGCTGAGTTGGTAAGAGGCAATGGGTGTCGGTTTTTGATAGTTATGTTGTTTAGCCCCCGATAGTCGACATAGGGGCGAAGTTCACCGCCCCTCTTTTTCACAAAGAAGAACCCCGCGGCGGCAGGTGAGGAGGAGGGCCTGATGGTGCCTTGGCGAATGGCGTTGGTCACATACTCCTCCATAGCCTGCGTCTCTGTAGATGTCAGCGAGTAGAGGTGGCCGCGGGGTGGGACGGCGCCAGGTTGGAGGTCAATGGCAAGATCGTACTGACGATGTGGAGGAAGATGGGTAGCTTGCCTCTTGCATAAAACCTCTGCCAGGTCCCGATAAGACTCTGGGATGGAGTTGGTGTCGACGTCGGGGGCCTTGGACTCCCTAGAGCACGTCCCAGCCACTGCCCATAGGCATAGTTTGGTGCAGGTCGCGCCCCACTGGAGGATCCGGTTTTGGCTCCAGGAGATGAGGGGGTCATGTTGTAATAGCCAGGGATGTCCAAGGATGATGGGAGGTGAAGAGATGGAGGTGACATAGAAGCGAAGCTGTTCTCGGTGTTGATTGATGGAGATGGTGATAGGTTCCGTCTGGGTAGTGATTGGGCTGGTGGATAGGGGGCGACCGTCAACAGATGTGATTCGAACGGGCTGGGATAACGCCTCGAGTTTTACCCCCAATTCTTTGGCATAAGAAGAGTCAATGAAGTTACCTGCTGCCCCGGAGTCGATGAATGCAGCACTTCTGACTCGTTTGTGGCCAATTTGAAGGTGTACTTGGACCGTGAGATGGGAGGAGGTGGCGGTGATGGCGGAGAGAAGAAGGTAACCCGGCGAGTGCCTCTCACATCTCACCTGTGCGTTTCCCGGCCGTAGAGGACAAAGCGCCCGGTGATGTATTACTGATCCGCAGTAGGCGCAGAGACCTTCTCGATACCGTCGCTCCCATTCTGCAGCGGTCAAGGAGGCGCGTCCTAATTGCATGGGTTCCCCGGCTCCTATGTCAACCACGGCAGGAGGTGGAGAACCGACATGTCCAGCCAGGGGTGGTGTAGGTAGCGGACTCTGCGGGTCGTGGGGTAGTGAAGGCGAAGGTGGGTGCTGGTGGCAAGGTGCGAGGAGTTGTCTTCGGGCGAGAGAGAAGGCGCTGGTCGTTCCGGAGAGCGAGCTGAATTAAACCTTCCAATGTGGCAGGAAGCTCTCGCCCGGCTAGTTCATCTTTGATCCGAGAAGCCAGACCCTCGTAGTAGGATGTCCGGAACGCTGTATCTCCCCAGGTGGTCTGGACGGCGAGGGTACGAAATTCAGCAGTGTAGCGACTCACGGATGATCCTCCCTGCCTCAGGTGGTAGAGAACTCATTATATGAGTGGGCGGTGTCAGTGTTTGCTTTGAGAACTGCCGTGGCCCACTCAGCTGCCTGCCCTGTGAGCAACGAAACGAGGAGAGCAATGCGTAGCCGATTGGTGGAGTACTTGGTGGAATTGAACTCAAACACCAGATCGAGCGCTATCAAAAACACACTGCACTTCCCGTCCGTGCTGTTCCATTTTTCTGGTAATGATGAGAAGACATCAGTAGGGGGGGAGGCCTGCTAGCCACGCTAGCAACAGCCGCACGGAGATCTGCGTTCTCTCGCCTGAGCTCCGCAACCTCGCGGAGCAAGGCCGCAACGTCTTGGACGCCCTGACGCAGAGTAGCGATCTCTCCAGTTAGCTTGTTGATTAGCATGGCATGCTGATCTACCACGTCACAGAGGCGCGCATGATCCGCTGGGTTTACCGCGGACGGCTCAGTCATTCTGTCAGGAGTGAACTAACCTCGGGGACCAGAAAACGTAGCTTTAGCGGTTAGCCCAATGTAGTATTTGGATGGTAAACCCAAACGCGGATAAGAAGCGAGTAGGCAGGATAACCGCGCAACTTTAATCTAAGGACTCTCACGAAAGGGGAGCAAGGGAAAAACACAAATTTAACCCACGTCCTATAAATACACACACAATAGCAGAAAGCAGATAACCCAAAGGGTGAGTACTCACGGTTTGCTGAAACGACAACCTGAACCGACATGGGCCGAACTCAATGACTGAGCGGTAAGCCATCGTTTGTTTACTCCTCTTATACTTCCTGGTAGGCGACCGCAGATTGGGTGTGCATGATATCATGTGCTTTTCCTCTTACCCAAAAGTACCCATTGCTCTGGAAAGTCAATCTGGACAGGCAGGAGTGAGCGCATCTGCAGGCACAGTGAGGTGAAGACTTTTGGAAGATGGCCTGGTGTCAAGAAGGGCAGCAAAGAAGCCACTTCTCTCCAAAAAAAAAAAACATGAGGGACAGATTGATCTTCTGCAGAAAGTATGGTGAATGGACTGCTGAGGACTGGGGCAAAGTCATATTCTCAGATGAAGCTGCTTTCCAATTGTTTGGGGCATCTGGAAAAAGGCTTGTCCGGAGAAGAAAAGGTGAGCGCTACCATCAGTCCTGTGTCATGCCAACAGTAAAGCATCCTGAGACCATTCATGTGTGGGGTTGCTTCTCATTCAAGGGAGTGGGCTCACTCACAATTTTGTCCAAAAATACAGATGTGAATAAAGAATGGTACCAAAACACCCTCCAACAGCAACTTCTTCCAACAATCCAACAACAGTTTGGTGAAGAACAATGCATTTTCCAGCACGATGGAGCACCATGCCATAAGGCAAAAGTGATAACTAAGTGGCTCGGGGACCAAAACGTTGAAATTTTGGGTTCATGGCCTGGAAACTCCCCAGATCTTAATCCCATTGAGAACTTGTGGTCAATCCTCAAGAGGCGGGTGGACAAACAAAAACCCACTAATTCTGACGCCAAGAAGTGATTATGAAAGAATGGGTTGCTATCAGTCAGGATTTGGCCCAGAAGTTGATTGAGAGCATGCCCAGTCGAATTGCAGAGGTCCTGAAAAAGAAGGGCCAACAATGCAAATACTGACTCTTTGCATAAATGTCATGTAATTGTCGATAAAAGCCTTTGAAACATATGAAGTGCTTGTAATTATATTTCAGTACATCACAGAAACAACTGAAAAAGATCTAAAAGCAGTTTAGCAGTAAACTTTGTGAAAACTAATATTTGTGTCATTCTCAAAACTTTTGGCCACGACTGTAGAGTGGAAGCAGAGATTCCGGCAGGACTAACTATAACAGCATAACTAAAAGGGAGAGCCAGAAAGTAACAGACATGAGGGAGATGTAAAGCAAACAATCACCTCACCATCAACAAAACCTGAGTGATCAATGAGAGCGGGAAAGACAGCATCTAAACACACCAGTTCACCATAATACTCTACTGCAAGCGGTCCTATGACTAGAACTTCTGTCTTATCAGGATTAAGCAGAAACAAGTTAATTAGCATCCCATCTCTTATATCCTTCACGCATTGTTTTTTCCTCACCTGGTTTTGCAGAGACATATAACTGTGTCGTCAGCATAACAATGAAAACTAATACCATGCTTACGGATTATGTTGCCCAAAGGAAGCATGTAAAGGGAAAAAAGCAGTGGGCCTAAAACTGAACCCTGTGGAACACCAAACTTCACTAAAGAACATGCAAAATAATCACCATTGAAATCTACATACTGACAATGATCAGTCAAATAGGATCTGAGCCAGGAGAGGGCTGTTTCCTTAATTCCTACTACATTTTCTAATCTGTGAAGAAGAATACAATGATCCATGGTGTCAAAGCTGCACTAAGGTCGGGTAATACAATCATAGTTACACAACCCTGATCAGAGGCCAATAGGAGATAATTTACTACCTTAACGAGTGTTGTTTCTGTGCTGTGATGAGGTAAAATCCTGACTGATGCAGTTCATGTATGCTATTTCTATGTAGATATGAGCATAGCTGCTCCGCTACTATCTTTTCCAATTATCGGTTTAATAACTGCTAATTTAAAAGGATTTTGGAACATACCCAATGCTAAGTGAAGAATTCATTATTCTCAACAGGGATTCTGTTATTTCTGGCACTATCTGTTTGAGAAAGTGTGTCGTCGGTATGGGATCTAATATACAGATTGATGAATTTGCAGAAGAGATGAGTGAAATTAGTTCTTGGTTTAGCTTTGGTTTGATCATTTACTTACAAGAACGGAAGTCCGATGATTTCTTTGTCTTGGTATTTTATTTTCAGCATCAAAGATTCAACACTTCATACAGTCGTCTTGAGTAAATCCACTGTGGTTACAACACCTGTTGCTGTATCAAAGG
This sequence comes from Channallabes apus, assembly GCA_030522415.1. NCBI lineage: Eukaryota > Metazoa > Chordata > Actinopteri > Siluriformes > Clariidae > Channallabes > Channallabes apus. The sequence continues at coordinate 34,295,381 of CM060112.1, forward strand.
GTTCAATGTTACCTTATAACAACAGCTTCATTATATCTATCTCGTTGCGTTTAGCTCACGGTCAAAAGCTTCTTTTTCCGTAGCCTTCCGCATCTAAACTGAACTTTCTATCATACGATAGTCATACAAATACATGTAATAGTGGAATGACATCACAGACCACCTCACGATTGTCAAAATGGATGCTTAACTAACAAGTTCAAAACTTATGGCTTATGTAATAAACTTAATGCTTAATGCTTAACTAATGAACAGAATAAGATAGAATGAAATGAATTAAAACAAATAAAATAAAATAAACACAACAACAAATTCTGCAGATTCATCTTACATAACAAATGTGATATGGCTCTTACATTCCAGCCCCTAATTGACAGGCAGGAAGACTGACAATTACCATTTTGTGTTTTTTTTTTTTTTTGTAACAACATGAAATTAAACATTCTTAACCTTCAAAACATTTAAAAAATTTTAAATCTATAATATTTATCTCAGGTGTTTATGTGTGCATATCAAATTCATAACAGATTATAACACATTTAACAGTCCATTTCACATTTGAGGCACAGCTTGTCGATGGGTCTTTCCAGAGTGTTGGTCTTAGTTTTAACTAGCACACGTCTCACAAGACCCCTTTTGTTGGGGAACACTTTCGTGATTCTTTCCATGACCCATGAATTTCTTGGAGAAGACTCATCAGTTATTAAAACTATGTCTCCAATCGAAAGTTTTTTTCTCTCTTGAAACCATTTTTGACGTTCCTGGAGCAAGGGCAATTATTCACGCACCCATCGCTTCCAGAACAGGTCTGATAGGTACTGAATCTGCTTCCACCTGCGACATGCATAGATGTTTTCCTTCTTAAAAAGCCCAGGGGGCAGGTTTGGTTGTTTTTTCATCATCAGCAGGTGGTTTGGTGTCAGAGGTTCCAGATCTGTGGGATCTTCTGAGACAGTAGTGAGGGGTCGGTTATTCATTATCGCTTCTACCTCACAGATGAATGTATGCAGGCTTTCATCAGTTAGTGTTTGTTCTTTCAGTACTGATCTCAAGATCTTTCTAACTGACCTAATCTGTCTTTCCCATATTCCACCAAAGTGAGATCCAGAAGGTGAATTGAATGTCCACTGTATGTTCCTTTGAGTGAGGAAGTTTTCAATTCGTGACTGATTCCATTGCTGAATAGCCTCGCGCAGTTCAGTCTCAGCGCCTATGATGTTTGTTCCATTGTCACTTCTCATAACTGACACCTGACCTCTCCTGCTTATAAAGCGTTGCATGGCATTCACACAAGAGTCTGTGTCAAGCGAATGAGCGATTTCAATGTGCACGGCTCTTGTTGTCAGACAAGTGAAAAGTATACCATATCTTTTAACGTTACTTCTGCCACGTTTGACCTCGAAGGGTCCGAAGTAGTCTACTCCCACATTAGTAAAGGGTGGGTGATCTGGTGTTATTCTATCACTTGGCAGTTCTGATCACATGATTTAGCTCTAGACTTTCTGCATATCACGCACCTGGAGAGAAACTGTCTTACAAGTGAGTTAGCAGTCGGAATCCAGTATTTCTGCCGCAATTCTGAAAGCGTGTAATTTCTGCCACTGTGTCCAATCTTTTCATGAACTTCTCTTAATATTAATGTTAAAATATGTGAGTCTTTAGGTACAATTACTGGGTGTTTAACGTGCTCTGGCATTGCGGACCTGCCGAGACGTCCTCCGACTCAGCAATCCATCCTGTAGTACTGGGTCCAGTTTGGACAAGCAGCTGTTTCTTTTTACAGATGCCTTTCATTTTTTCTGTGTGGGAATTCCCTGTTTGAATTCTGCTGCTGCTTTACCCTTTTGCAACGTGAGAATTTCTTCCTTAAAATTTTGTCTTTGAGTGAACTTAATGATTTCGTTTTCTGCTCTTGTTAGGTCTTAAGCTGTTAGAGACTTGTAGTTTTCAGTCTTTGGGTTATCTACTTGTGTTTTGACCCTTTCTGTTTTTTGTTTGAGCATGTCTCTGATGCAAAGGATCCAGGCAACGGATCTTTTTAACTTGTGTCAATCGGAGTGATAATTAATTAGTTTGCTCACTGCGTCTGTGCCTTCTGTAGTGCTCACAATGTAAACTGAAGCTGAGAGCTTAATTTCATCATAATTTTCTTTTATTGATGTGTCATGAATATTTTCAGGCCAGTTACACTCTGCTTCTTTGAGAAAGGAAGGGCCGTAAATCCAGGTGACGTTTTTCATAAACTTTTCACAGGGTACCCCCCTGGACGCAGAATCAGCTGGGTTTTTTGAGGTATTGACGTACCTCCATTGCTTTGTCTTGGTTGACTCTCTTATAGTGGCAATTCTGTTGGCCACAAAGGTCTTAAAACGAAGTCTTTTATTGTCAATGTATCTCAAAACAGTTGTACTGTCAGTCCAAAACATTGAGTCTAGTAATTTCAATTCTAGTTGCTCTCTCAACATTTGTATCATTTTTTACAGCGATCACTGCCGCCGTCAATTCCATTCGTGGAATTGTGGTTTGTTTCAGGGGTGCTACACGGGAGTTCCCCATCATGAATGTGTGAGTCCATCAGCATTTACTAACCTGAGGTACTGTATGAGACAACTCCGTATCCCATTTCACTTGTATCGGAAAAGTGATGAATTTGCGCTGTAACTGTGGCTCCAAAGTCGGCTGGTTTCACGCACCTTGCTACGCTGAACTCGGACAGTTGGGGCAGCTCTTGCAGCCAGGTTTTCCATGCTTTAGCAAACTGCTCGGGAATGTCGTCATCCCATGCGAGTTTTTCTTTACATAACTGTTGCATTAGAGTTTTAGCTGGCAGTATGACAGGTGCGAGAAAATCTAAGGGGTCGTAAATCGAACTGGTGATTGACAGGATTCCTCGTCTTGTCACAGGTCGTTCTTTTTTTTTTTGATCAAAGTTTTTTTATTTATTTTCAAACTATACAGAAAAAAACCCCACAAGAAAACACAACAAAAGAGAACACAAAAACCAACCCCCCCATCCCCCCCCAACACCAGACAAACACAAGGATGCCATAACAATCAGATGTCCATAATTTTTTTTTTATTAAATAAAATAATAAGTAAATAAGTAATCTTCCCCACACACTTCCTTTACAGTACAATAATATCTGCGTTCAGGCCCTATATCATAAAATGTGTCAGTAGACCCTTTAATTTATAATTTTAATATACCTAATTTTCTCCAATTTAAGGCAGTACATCACTTCCCTTATCCAGTGGCTAAATGTTGGTGGATCAGGGTTTTTCCATTTAGTCAGAATTAATCTCCTAGCTAAAAGGGAACAGAAGGCCAATATTTTAATTTTCCTTTGGTCAAAACTGGTGTTTTCTGGAGGCACACCAAACAATGCAACAAATGGAGTTGGCTCTACTGTCTCTCCAAATATTCCAGAAAAAGTATTGAAAATCTTGGTCCAGAACACGTAGAGTCTTGGACAAGTCCAGAACATATGCAGCAGAGTTGCAGGAGCCTGTCTGCATATGTCACATGTGGTGTCTATATCAGTTTTAATTTTAGAAAGTCTGACTTTTGACCAGTGTAGACGATGTACAATCTTAAATTGTATTACAGCATGTCTAAGGCAAATGGATGATGAAAAAAATTCCCTGTATTATTTTGTGCCAGATTTCCTCTGAAATTGGTTTATCTAAATCTGTCTCCCATTTATTCCTGAGTAAGTCTAAGGGTGTTGAATCATACACATTGAGTATTTCATAGATCCTGCACATAGTTTGTTTTTGGACTGATTTATATTCAAATATTGAATCTAATAAAGAAAGTGTAGGGCATGATGGAAAATTATTAGAATTCAATGCCACAAAATTCCGAAGCTGCAAATACCTATAAAAATGTGATTTAGGAATATCGTATTTCTGTACTAACTGTTCGAAGTAGGGCTGCACGATATTAGGAAAATATGCGATATGCGATATTGTTGTTGAATACTGCGATAACGATATTTCTTGCGATATAACATTTCCCTAGAGAAATGCATTTTTTTTTATTATTATTGCCTATTTTTTTAATATTTATTTATATGTAATGATCATACTAAAATAAACAGGTAATAGATATTCGTCTGATGAAATTAAATCTAATTCAGGCTAAAAAGAAACTATATGTCAAGGAAGTTGCAAATATTTAGACTTCAAAACACTATGAATGACTTAAAACCTTCAGCAGATATTCTGACTTCTGGTTTGCTGTTACTATAAACCTGCCAACACAATATGAATTACTTTCAAACATGACTTTTTATTTACATGTAACCATACACTCATCAATAGTGTCTTAAAACAAGAGCATCTTTTAAACAAAATATTCTCTTTGGCTTGCCTGTTTTATAAAAATTAAATATAAAAATTTAAGTAAACAAAAATTTTATTAAAAAAATACTATTTGTCACACGCACGCGCGCACACACGCACGCTCCGTGACCGGCACTAGGACCCGGAAGTAATGCGGGCGCGAACCCGGAAGTATAAGAGTTGTAAACAAAGCATTGCATACAGCTTAGTCACTGAGTTCGCCATGTCGGTTCAGAGATTTACTTTCTGATTCGAGTGTGTGTCTATAGGATGCGGGTTAAATGTGTGTTTTTCCCTTGCTCCCCTTCTGTGACAGTCCTTAGACTAATTCGCGTGGTTATCCTGCCTACTCACTTGCTTCCGCGTTTGGGTTTACAATCCACGCTACAAAAGGCTAACGGCTAATCGCTAAGTCGGGCTAACGGCTAATCGCTAAGTCTTCTGATCATCCAGGCTTAGTTTGCGACAGAATGAAGTATAAAGATATAAATTATATATATATATATATATATATATATATATATATATATATATATATATATATAAAAAGATATAAGCGGGTATAAACATAGTAAGGACCCATCTGATTGGTCAAATTTGGACACACAAATGCTTGGCAAATAAAGTATTTATCACAACTCTTTGCGATATAGTTATCGCGCATGCCATTATCGCGATCCCGATATTTTTTCAATATATCGTGCAGCCCTAGTTTCTAGCCCAAATTTTAAAAGCATCATCCATCATAGATGGAACAAACATGTAATTTTCAGCAATTGGGGCAGCCTGTGGTAATTCTTTAAGAGAAAACGATAGTCTGAATTGATTCCAGATTTTAACTGAATGTATAACAACTGGATTAGAGGTCAAACTAGAGATTGGTTGAATAAGTGGTATTTTAGAACACAATAATGCTATTAGAGAGGTGGGCCTAACTGAGGCCCCCTCCAGAATTGTCCATACAGGGGGATTAATGTCATTATTTAACCAGAACATCAGTGCTCTTATATTGGCTGCCCAGTAATAGTACATGAAATTTGGAAGTGCCATCCCTCCTTTTGCACGAGGTCTCTGCAGTATACTTCTTTTAATTCTTGGTGTTTTTTTGTTCCAAATAAAGATTGAAATATGATTATTTAATTTGGAAAAGAAAGATTTGGTTAAAAATAACGGAAGGCACTGAAAAATATACAGAAACTTGGGCAATACACTCATTTTTATTGTATTAATTCTTCCACCCAATGAAAGATGGAGGTGGTCCCAACGCTCAAGATCTTGTTTTAGATTGGATAAGAGAGGTGGATAATTGGCTCCGAACAAGTCTTTATGATCATGCGTAACCCAAATCCCAAGATATTTAAATTTTTTAGGGCTAATTTTAAAAGGAATTGAGCTTAAAGATGACAGACTGACCCCATCACCAACAGGCATTAGTTCACTTTTCTGGATATTAACTTTATAGCCAGATATTTTGCCAAACTCTGTAAGTAGAGTCACTAACTTAGGTAAATTTGTCAGGGGCTGGGACAAGTATAATAACATGTCGTCTGCATAAAGCGAAACCTTATGTTCCAATCCTGACAAAATTGAATACCCTGGGTATCGGCTCTTTGTCTCAAAGTCAAAGCAAGTGGTTCCATTGCGACTGCAAATAGAAGTGGAGACAGAGGGCATCCCTGTCTCGTGCCACGTTGAAGCTCAAAATAAGCAGATATGCTGTTATTAGTACGCACAGCGGCTAATGCAGACGTATACAAAAGTGTTATCCATGATATAAGCTTATGACTAAATCCAAATCTCTCCAGAGTATTAAAAAGATAACCCCATTCCACACGGTCAAATGCCTTTTCCGCATCCAATGAGAGAACTACCTCCGGTGTGCCAGGTGGAGAGGGGCCGTAAAGAATATTCAAAAGTCGTCTGATGTTAAAAAAAGAATAACGATTCTTAATAAACCCTGTTTGGTCAGGTGATATGATGGAGGGCAACACCCCTTCTAAATGTCACGCAAGGACTTTAGCAAGCACTTTGGCATCAGTATTAAGAAGGGAAATTGGACTAAATGAGCTACACTCAAGAGGGCTCTTGTCTTTTTTAAGGATTAATGAGATAACTGCCTGACGCATGGTTGGTGGTAGAGATTTTATTGAGAGTGACTCTTCAAAAACTGACAACAATAAAGGGGAAAGCTGCTCTGAAAGTTTTTTGAAGAAATCTGTTGGGAAACCATCCGGTCCCGGTGACTTGCCACTCTGCATAGATCTAATTGCTGAAACTATCTCTTCCACCGTGAGATTTTCTTCCAATTCAGCAACCGTCACCGGATCCACAGAAGGGATATGTATATTATTGAAAAAGTCCTCCAGGGAGAGAGGATCGACACATGAATCGGAAGTATATAGTGACTGATAAAAATTTTGGAAACATGCATTAATTTTAAGGCTATCAGTATTATTTAAGCCTTGCTCATTGTTAATTACAGGGATGGACTGATTGGCAGTCCTTTGTCTTAGCTGATGAGCAAGTGTTCGCCCAGCCTTATCTCCATGCTCATAGGACATATGTCTTGATTTAGAAATAAGATATTCAGCCTGCCTTGTTGCCAAACGTCAGCTATACCATACGATTTAAGAAAAAGTTTAATTGAACGTGCTGATTTAGAAAGTGGAGCTTTTTTGGACGAACTACGGTCTAAAACGGGGGAGAGTACACAATTCTGTCAAGGGCTTGGATAGGAGTGAACCCAATAGCAGACTGTTCCTTAAGAGATGTTCTTCGAGTGCAGGGACGCTAGATGTGTCAGTGCAGTATGAGTGGAGAAGGGAGGTGGTGTGTGTGTGTGTGTGCGTGCTTAGTGACTGAGCCTGGGGAAGCCCTAGTGACGAGAGAGGAGGCGGGGCTATGACGCGGGGAATCTCTGCGATCCCGGAAGTAGAGCGCCGAAGTAATCGTGGGTCTTTGCGAGCGTTCTTGGTTCTTGCAACGCTGAGCATGCAGTGGACACAAGGCGAAGGGCAGTGGTTTGATTCCCTTGGTGAAGACGGAGGCTGGCGCGCAGCGTGAGTGCTCTCCCGAGATCCGCGAACACGGAAGTGCTCGTGTCGCCGGCTGAAAAGCCGGATTGCGGAGGAAGAGAGAAGAAGGACGAGAAGAGTCGTTTTTTCCAGGCGAGGTTCGGTATCCAGAGTTCCAGCAGCGGGGCGAAAGAATCCAAATCGTAAGTCCGTTATCCAAAAGTCCAAAAAGCTTGCGAGGTCATACACGTAGGCACAAACACTGAAGGATATTCCAAGGGGCTAGGCACGAAACAGAACTCTTGGGTACAGGTCAGGATACTATGGGTCTTATCTGAGAAACATGGAATGAGGGGTGAATGTGTCGCATCGTGGATGGTAAGAGCAGTCTGACTGTGCAAGGGTTAATGATCTTGACTATGGTAAATGGGCCAATGAATCTAGGAGAGATCTTGCGGGAGAGTGTCTTTATGGGGATGTTGCGGGTGGAGAGCATGACCCTCTGTCCAACACGATAGGCAGGGGCGGTAGAATGGTGGCGATCGGCCTGACGTTTAAATAGTGTGATTGACTGGCGAAGTCTAGCTCTCGCCCGCAGCCAGGTCCTCTTGCAACGTCGTACACCTCTTCTTCTTGGGATGGGAATAAGGGAGGTTGGTATCCTAGACAACATTGGAATGGGGAGATGCCTGTAGATGCTGTGGGTAGGGAATTGTGTGTGTACTCTACCCACGGTAGCATTCGGCTCCAGGAGCGAGGGTCCTTGGAGGTCATGCAACGAAGTGCTGTTTCCAGATCCTGATTGGCTCTCTCGGTCTGCCCATTGGTCTGGGGGTGATAACCGGAGGACAGGCTGGGAGTAGCTCCAACAAGTTTGCAGAATGCCGTCCAGAACTGGGCAGAGAACTGGGGTCCACGATCAGAGACGATGTCCACAGGAATGCCATGAAGGCGGAAGACATGCAGAATGAGCAATTCGGCCATCTCTTTGGCAGAGGGAAGTTTAACGAGGGGAACAAAGTGGGCGGCTTTGGAAAAGCGGTCGACAATGGTTAGAATGCAGGTGTTACCATCAGAATCTGGGAGTCCCGTGACGAAGTCCAGGGCAATGTGGGACCAGGGTCTGTGGGGCACAGGAAGTGGTCTGAGGAGGCCTGCCGGTGGTTTATTGCCTGTCTTATTGCGAGTACAGATGTCGCAAGCGGCGACAAATTGGCGGGTGTCCTCTCTGATCGAAGGCCACCAAAAGCGTTGCTGTAACAGAGCGAGGGTGCGAGTTCCACCAGGGTGACAGGCTAATTGAGAATTATGGCTCCACTTGAGAACTTGGGGGCGAGCCATCAGTGGTACAAAGAGTTTGCCCAGCGGTGCTTCTGGGGTGTCAGGCTCTTGTTCTAGGCTCCGCTTAACCAGGGACTCTATGTCAAGGGAAGTGGCCCCAATGAGGCTTTGTGAAGGCAGGATGGTGGAAACTGGAGCCTCACCTGTGACTGAGGTGAACTGACGGGAGAGGGAATCGGGCTTGGTGTTCTTGCTCCCTGGTCGGAAGGATAGAGAGAAGTTAAAACGGGAGAAGAATAATGACCATCTTGCTTGGCGGGCATTTAGACGTTTGGCCGATCTGAGATACTCCAGGTTCTTGTGGTCCGTCCAAATGAGAAATGGGACCTCAGTCCCTTCGAGCCAGTGTCTCCATTCCTCTAGTGCCAGTTTTATTGCGAGTAGCTCCTGGTCGCCGATTCCGTAGTTTCTCTCTGTGGTCGAAAGACGGCGAGAAAAATAGCAGCAGGGGTGTAGCTTGCCGTCGGTTGGTGATCTCTGGGAAAGAACTGCCCCAACCCCGGAGTCTGACGCGTCTACTTCCACCACGAATTGAAGAGTGGGATCCGGCTGGGTGAGGATGGGTGCTGAGGTGAAGCGATCCTTGAGTTTGGTGAACGATTCCGCCGCTTGATCAGACCACAGAAAGGGGTTCTTGATGGATGTGAGTAATAAAGTTTAGTAAAAACATTAGCTCCCTGGAGGAGGTCGAAGGCAGTAGACATTAGTGGAAGGGGGTAACGGTTCTTGACTGTTATCTCGTTCAAACCTCGGTAATCTATGCACGGCCGTAACGTCTTGTCCTTTTTTGCCACAAAGAAGAACCCAGCTCCAGCAGGGGACGACGAAGGACGGATGATTCCAGCAGCCAGAGACTCTGATATATATCTATCCATGGCTTCTCTCTCCTGTGACGACAATGAATACAGTCTCCCCCTGGGAGGTGTTGAGCCCGGAAAGAGGTCAATAGCACAATCATATGGCCGGTGGGGTGGTAGAGAGAGGGCCCGCGACTTACTGAAGACCTGCTTGAGGTCCGAATAGTCCGAAGGAACAGCTGAGAGGTCGGGAAATTCCTCATTGCCAGAGGTTGTGGCCGGTGAGTAGTGAGCTGACTTAAGACAGGTTGACGAGCACAGAGGACTCCATTCCAGAATGGTGTTCTTGGACCAGTCTATGTGAGGGTTGTGACGAGTCAGCCATGGGCGTCCGAGAACTATAGGGGAATGGGCGTTCTGCATGATTAAGAAGGACGTTTCCTCTGTATGATTGCCAGACACTTGTAGGGTTACGGGACCGTCCGTCGGGTGATGACAGGCAGGGGGGTTCCATCAAGGGCCTGAACGGCTAATGGGTCTCCCAAAGGCTGCGTTGGGAGATTCAGTTCCTGAACCTTTGAGGCGGAAATCAGGTTCTGATCAGATCCAGAGTCGATTAGGGCTGAGATAGTGTGAAACCCGCCTCGCGCTATGATAATGGCTGGAAGGAGCGGATGTGGGCTAGGGAAATGGTTAGTGGCGGGCCCCTCCAGAGCCCCTAGATTCACTGGAGGGGCTTTGCTTTTAACGGACACTGGAGGCGATAATGACCCGTTTGGCCACAATAAAGACAGGAACCAGATTGGATTCTTCGTTGACGTTCCTATGGCGAAATCCGGGTACTGCCTACTTGCATGGGTTCTGGGTCTGCCATGGGTCTTGGCAACGAGACAGAGTTGGAAGTAGACGGGAGTGAAACCGAGGGTCTGGGCCCAGAAGTAGGCTGAGAGGTTCGATGATGGCGTCTCTGTGCTAGACGGGCATCCACTCGCCCTGCTAGGTCCATGAGGCCATTTAAATCACTGGGGAGTTCCTGGCTGATCAGGTGGTCCTTAACCTCCTCCGATAGACCATGAAGGAAGGCATCATAAAGTGCTTGGGTGTCCCAGTTAGCAGAAGCCGCCAGTGTACAGAACTCAATGGCATAATCGTAGGCTGAACGAGAACCTTGACGGAGCTCCAGAAGATGTCTGGCTGCCTCTCTGCCAGAGTGGGAGTGGTCAAACACCCTTCTCATCTCCTCCGTGAATGATTTAAAAGAGGAACAGCATGGATCATTAGCATCCCAAACCGCAGTCCCCCATTCGCGAGCTCGGTCGGTGAGGAGCGTGATCACGTAAGCCACTCTGGAGCGCTCAGTAGGGAAAAGAGACGTTTGGAGCTCCAACAATAGCGAGCATTGGGAAAGGAAGGAGCGGCAGGTTCCGGGCTCACCGTTATATGGTTGTGGGTTTGGTAGTCGAGGTTCAAGACGTGGAGTTGACATCGGGGTCGGAGGAGGGTTAGCTGAGAGTTGTTGAAGTTGAGTGGTGATGGAAGAGAGAGTCTGGGTCACCTCTTGGATGCTTTGTTGGTGAGAACCCAGCAGCGCTCCTTGTTGTAAGAGCGCTTGCCTTAAATGCTCTAAGTCCGCTGGGTCCGTCATGGCCGATGTATACTGTCAAGGGCTTGGATAGGAGTGAACCCAATAGCAGACTGTTCCTTAAGAGATGTTCTTCAAGTGCAGGGACGCTAGATGTGTCAGTGCAGTATGAGTGGAGAAGGGAGGTGGTGTGTGTGTGCGTGCTTAGTGGCTGAGCCTGGGGAAGCCCTAGTGACGAGAGAGGAGGCGGGGCTATGACGCTGGGAATCTCCGCGATCCTGGAAGTAGAGCGCCGAAGTAATCGTGGGTCTTTGCGAGCGTTCTTGGTTCTTGCAACGCTGAGCATGCAGTGGACACAAGGCGAAGGGCAGTGGTTTGATTCCCTTGGTGAAGACGGAGGCTGGCGCGCAGCGTGAGCGCTCTCCTGAGATCCGCGAACATGGAAGTGCTCGTGTCGCTGGCTGAAAAGCCGGATTGCGGAGGAAGAGAGAAGAAGGACGAGAAGAGTCGTTTTTTCCAGGCGACGTTCGATATCCAGAGTTCCAGCAGCGGGGCGAAAGAATCCAAATCGTAAGTCCGTTATCCAAAAGTCCAAAAAGCTTGCGAGGTCATACACGTAGGCACAAACACTGAAGGATATTCCAAGGGGCTAGGCACGAAACAGAATCCAGAAAACGAGCGAGGTCGAACACAGAGTTGGAGTACTAAGGAAGCTTGTTTGGGAAACGGGACAAAGGGCACGCAAGTAAGATACATCGGCAAGGAGTGAAATATTCGGCTTCTATTTAAAGCCACCAATGTGTTGCCAAATTAGGGACAGGTGTGCTCAGGTAATCAGCCCAGGGAGCACGGAAAACCCTGGATGGAGTTAAGAACTGGATGTGTTGGGTAGACTGTGCAGGTTCGTGACAAATTCGTGTCACGACCAAGAATAAGGTGGTGTGATGATATATCTGGTAGCCGAGAGAACAGGTTTGAAAAGAATGCAGGGTTATCCCAGTTTGGTGCATAAATATTGGCCAGGATGACTGGTAGGGAATAAAGCTGGCCCACCACAATAACATATCGTCCAAAGGAATCAGCCTCTACACTAGTCATAGTGAATGGCGTGTTTTTCTTGATGAGTATGGCCACACCTCTAGCTTTTGAATGGAAATTGGAATGATACATCTGTTCCACCCAACTCCCTCTAAGCCGGAAATGATCTGTTGAACGTAAATGAGTCTCCTGAAGAAATGCGATGTCTGCATCAAGTTGTTTTAAATGTGCAAATATCTTTTTACGTTTCACTGGATGGTTAAGTGACTTAACATTCCAGCTCACGAAATTAACTGAGCAGTCATCCAGCACTTTGGAAGTTTTGGTAGCTGTCATCTTAAGGGGAAGTGTTTATATAAATGAAATCCATAAAAGCAACTTGAAAACAAGTGTAAATTAACATGGACATCTGACAGAATAAGTCTGGTAGGAAAAAAAACAGAAAAAAAAAAACCCAATAAACCCCCTCCCCGCTCCCCCCCATCACCTACACGAACATGGTGAACAAAATACCCTGCAAAAACTAATCCATACATTAAATGTTTGCGTTGGGAGCTCTACAGAGCCATCAGCTCACGCTCCTGCCAAACCCACCATACTAAAGTAACTCAAATAGCGCATCATGATATGTCGTACAATCTGCGAAATAACATAGTAATAACAGTAAGAATAATAATGGTAATAACAATAGGGGAAAAAGTAAATTAAAGTAAGCCTATTAAGACCAGCAAAGATATTAAACACTTCTCTTAAAATGCAACTAAGCAATACAAGCTCAGAGTTGAGGAAGAGTCACACCATTAATTAAAATATATAAAATAATAATAATAACAGTAAAATAGATAAACCAAAAAAAGATAAAAGTAGAGATGGAAACCTTAACGGTACACCAATAATAGAGTCAGTGATGTTTCCATGAGTAGCGAGACTATTAAGTAAATATTGTCATGTCAGTATTATCAGTGGAAAGTCTCCTGCTCATGACTGAATAGTACCTTGTACGCCCTCTAGGAGGAGCTAAAAACAATGCAAACAAAAGGTCACTGCTCCACTGAAGCGTGGTCTAGGCTGGAAGACGGTATAAACGAAATAGAAGTTAAGTGTTTGCAACATTTTCAGGGCTCTGCGGGGATAATGTTCTTCCTGATATACCTCATGGCTTCCTCTGCATCTGTAAACACCTTTTCTGTTCCGTCGTGTGAAACACGTAAACGAGCTGGGTATAGAATGCCAAACCGGACGCCCTGACGATTCCGCAGTAATTTCCGAGCCTCGGTAAACGCAGCTCTGGCCTTGGCAACACTCGCAGTGTAATCCGGGAAAATGGCGACCGATTCTCGGTTAAATGTCAGCGGAGCCCGAGCGCGCGCACGGCTCAACACCTCGACACAGTCTTGGTGGTAGTGAAGTTTCGTCATGATGACACGCGGTTTTCCATCCGATCTTCTTGGAGCCTGAATTCTATGCGAGTGGTCCACAAGCACATCCATCTCCATTTGTAGTGTTTCTTTCAGCAGCCTCGAAACAAACACAGTAGAGTTTGATCCCTCCGTCTCAGCGACCCCCACTATCCTGATATTACACCTTCTCATCCTTCCCTCCATGTCCTCGCATTTCCCTCTTAACTCAGCTACAGTACCTCTGTTTTTAAACAAGTGACCACCGATTTTAAAGTCGTCACCTCGTCCGACCACGTTGAAAGGCCGCCTTCCACCTCCTGTATCACGGTCTTCATTTGTTCTATTTCCGAGTGAAATGCCGCCGCATTATTTATAATTTCCCTTTTAACGGATTGTATCTTGTTTTTAAGGGCGTTAAAATCATCGGCAAGCGCGTTTTTTAGTTCAGCCTTAATTACTGCCGAGATGTCTTCTTTTAATGAGCGAAGAATCTCGGATTTCAAGGCCTCAGCATCCATTTTCTCCGGACTGCCCGGAGGAGATGGTGTTGCTCGAGACCGGGTGACGGTGGAGCACGAAGACGAGGCGACGTTGGGCCTAGTGTTGGATGATGCGTCGTATTTATATTTGCGTAATTTTTCCGCCATTGACCCGCATATTAATTTCCCCCTTACTTCAGAGGGTAAATCATATCAAATTTGTTGTACTGTTTTGTAAAATAAAGCGCTTCTTATATAAAAAAAACAAGAGTTCGGCGAGAGCACGAGCCAAACACGTCCTACTCCATTGCCATGCAAGAGCGCCCCCCCCCCAGGTCGTTCTTTTAAACTAATTTTGAACATGTCTGAATTGATGCACCACAGCACCCCCAGAGCTCTCTCAACAGGGACTGCATCTTTACTCAAGTTTAAGTCTCTCATGTCTTTGATCCTTTCGCTCTCGGGAATGAAAGTCAGTAGGGCACGGCTATTGCTTGCCCACTTAGTGAGGTTAAACCCTCCGCTTGCACAGAGACTTGTGAGATCGTTGTATAGGGCGACTGCTTGATCATGGCTTGAAACGGATTTTAGGCAGTCGTCTACGTAGAAGTTTTTAAGTACTGTACTGACTGCCACAGCAGGTGCGTTGCTGCGGTTTTCTTCGCTGTCTTTCTAAGGGCGCGAAATTGGCAATGCTTGGAGACGATTTTGCACCGAACAAATGAACTACCATTTTATACTCAACTAAATCTTGGTTCACGTCTCCATTCGGCCACCATAGGAAGCGCAGCAGATCTGTGTCCTTCTCGGGGACTCTCACTTGATAGTACATGGCTTCTACATCTGCCATCATGGCATTTTCTTCTTGTCTAAAGCGTGTGAGCAAGCCAATGAGTGAGTTTGTTAGGTCTGGTACTTGTAGGAGCTCACTATTTAATGACACTCCTTGATAACTGGCAGCACAGTCAAAAACAACCTCAGTTTATTCTTTTGAGGATGAGTACTCCTCGTGAAAGGAGTTGTTGCTAGTGAGTTTTCTTTTGAGATTCAATATGCGCTGCATAGCTGCATTTCGGTTGTTGGGCATTTGAACGGATGCTTTCTTAAGTGGGAGGCCGATGTAGAGGAGATTATCTGTGAACTGCAAGGAGTAATTAACGAGATCTAAGAACTGATAATCTTCTTGTGACATCTCTGCCTTGTCATCGCAATTTCGTTCGGGAAAATCATGGTTATATTGCTCTATCAGCATTCGTTCTACACTTTCAATAGATGTTCGGTTAACTGTATCGCTCGCTGCTTCGTTATTGGGCTGGCTGTCCTCGACGGGTTCTCGGAGAGGCCCGTTCACGATCCAGCCGAGGGGGGTTTGTACTGCGTATGGGCCCATGTGCCTGCTATTAATGATTCGCGATGGTTCTAAGAGCTCGTACTCTCTATTACCTATGAGAATTTCGATTCCAGCATTAATCTGGGGCAGGTATGGCAACTTATCGATGTCATGCTGTTGTGGAATGTTTTCCACTGTAGCTGGGATGCTCTTGTGTGTGAGAACTTTGGGAAGTTCGATGAAGGTGTTTTCTTCCAGCCCACTAATCTCTAGGTCAGTGAGCATGTAACTGTCGACTGGTTTTGTGGAGCTCATGGTGCTCAGCAGTATTTTAACTCTTCTGCCTTGTACATTCAATTGCCTTGCTAGTGACTCTGTGCAGAATGTGGCGGAACTACCTTAGTCTATAAATGCATACACTTCTACTATTTTGTCACCTTTCTTGGACTTTATTTTAACAGGTACAATGGGGAGGATGCAATTATCTCCAGCCCCAGTGAGCGTATTTGATTCTTGACTCACTGCAGGTGGTGTATTTTTTGTTTCACCTTCAGTTTCGTTTCCGTGGGCACTTGTGGCTAACTGCGCCGTGTCTTGCACTGCTATGTGTAGCATGCAAGGATGTGGCTTTGAGCACAATGAACATGTTATTTTTCTGGCACAGTCTTTCCATAAATGACCCGTTCTTAAACATCCGAAACAGAATCCATTCTTTTTCAAGAATTCTACCTTGTCACGGGCTGACTAGGGTGATGATGAATCCAAGCGCGAGTGATGACGGCAGGCGAAGGGGGCGTGGTCGAGGGGCGACAGCGTAGTCGGCAACAGATGATCAGGCAGCGGAACGTCAGGGCAAAAACGTGAGGCGGGCGGCGTAGTCAAAAGGGAAGCGAGAGTTCGGAAACCGGGAGATCTAAGAGCGAGGCAAACAAAACCAAATCGAGAACCAAAAGGCGGAAACGAGGGACAAAACGAGTTCGGCAACGTGAAGATCGGAGAGAAAGAAAAACGCGAGAACATTGAGACATGAAAACACACACAATAATCCAGCGATCTGAGCAGCGCGCCGCGCATGCTTAAATGGGCTTGGGACGAGGTGGCGCAGCTGGGATACATGGAACGTGGGGTTAACTCGCCGCATTGTAGAAGGGAGCAAAAGTTTGACGGCGCATGGATTGACGATCTTGGTGATGGTGAAAGGCCCAATGTATCGGGGAGAGAGCTTACGAGAGGCGGCCTTTAAGTGAATGTCTCAGGTGGATAACATGACTCTCTGCCCTATTCTGAACTTGGGGGCCTGAGAGCGCCTGCGGTCTGCTTGGTCCTTGTACCTCTTGTTGACTCGCAGCAAGGTCTTCCTTGCTTGCTGCCATGTCCTTTTACAGCGTCGGATGAAGGCTTGAACAGAGGGAACGTTGACCTCCTCTTCCTGAGAAGGGAACAGGGGCGGCTGATAACCTAAGCAGCATTGGAACGGAGACAGACCAGTTGATGACGAGATCTGGGAGTTGTGAGCGTATTCTACCCAGGGCAGAAATTTGCTCCACGAGGTAGCGTCCCGGGAGGTCATACACCTCAGGGCGACCTCGAGGGACTGGTTCTTCCTCTCAGTCTGACCATTAGATTGGGGATGAAATCCTGATGATAGACTGGGAGTGGCCCCGATCAGTTTGCAGAAACCCTTCCAAAATTGAGAGGTAAACTGTGGACCTCGATCCGAGACAACGTCTGTTGGAAGGCTATGTAGCTTGAAAACGTGGTTGACCATGAGTTCTGCGGTTTCCTTGGCGGAGGGTAGTCGTGGTAGGGGAATGAAGTGGGCGGCCTTAGAAAATCGGTCCACCACCGTCATGATGCAGGTGTGGCTGTTCGATGTGGGTAGCCCCGTGACGAAGTCTAAGGCTATGTGGGACCATGGGCGGTGTGGGATGGGTAGAGGCCTGAGAAGGCCCGCTGGGGCTGTGTTGGTGTGTTTAGCCCTCACACAGGTGTCACATGCCGCAACAAAGCTGGAGACATCCTCCTTAACTGTGGGCCACCAAAATCGTTGCTGAGTCTGTGCCAAGGTGCGGGTTATGCCCGGGTGACAGGAAAGTCTAGAGCTATGGGCCCACTCCAGGACCTGGGAACGCAGGTGGAGAGGGACGAAGAGGTGATTAGGGGGAACGTTGCTGGGCCCAGGTTCGTGGGTCGAAGCCTGCTTTACCTTGGTCTCGATGTCAAGTTCTGCGGCGGCGAGTAAGGAGGTCGGAGGCAGGATAGTGTCGTTGACATGGATGTCGTGAGTGGCAGCGAACTGTCTCGAGAGTGCATCCGGCTTGCCGTTCTTGGATCCTGGGCGGAAGGAGAGGGTAAAATTGAATCGGCTAAAGAACAGGGCCCATCGGGCTTGGCGGGCGTTGAGTCTCTTGGCACTCCGAAGGTATTCCAGGTTCTTATGATCAGTCCATACTATGAAGGGGACCTCCGTCCCCTCTAACCAGTGTCTCCACTCCTCCAGAGCGAGCTTAATGGCCAGGAGCTCACGATCGCCGATGCCATAGTTCCTTTCAGCAGGCGTTAGGCGGTGTGAGAAGAAGGAGCAGGGGTGCAGTTTGTTGTCGTGTGGGGCTCTCTGGGACAAAATGCCCCCTACCCCCGTGCTGGAGGCGTCGACCTCCAAGGTGAACTGGCGTGAAGGGTCTGGAATGGTTAGGATTGGGGCGGACGTGAACCGTTGTTTCAGTTCCGTAAAGGCCTTCTCTGCTTCCGGGGCCCAGTGAAAGTGGTTCTTGGGAGAGGTGAGTATTGTTAGGGGGGCAGCAATGGAGCTGTAGTTCCGGATAAAGCGTCGGTAGAAGTTGGCGAACCCCAGGAATCTCTGGAGTGCCTGTCGTGAGGAGAGAGTGGGCCAGCTGGCCACGGCTTGGAGCTTGATTGGTTCCATCCTGATGCCTTCGGAACCAATAACGAACCCAAGGAATGTGGTGGTCATGGAGTGGAACTCGCATTTCTCAGCCTTGACAAATAGGTTGTTCTCTAATAGTCTCTGAAGCACCTGTCGGACGTGGTGTTGGTGTTCCTCCAGGTCTCGGGAGAAGATCAGGATATCGTCAAGGTAAACGAATACGAAGGAGTTGAGGAAGTCTCTGAGAACGTCGTTGATAAGGGCCTGGAAGACTGCGGGGGCATTGGTCAGGCCGAAGGGGACCACCAGGTATTCATAGTGCCCCGTTGGGGTGTTGAAGGCAGTCTTCCATTCGTCTCCCTCCCGAATGCGGACGAGGTGGTAAGCATTACGTAAATCCAGCTTGGTAAATATCTTGGCTCCCTGGAGAAGTTCAAAGGCGGTAGCCATTAGCGGCAGAGGGGAGCGGTTCTTGACAGTGATGTCGTTTAGGCCCCTGTAATCTATGCACGGGCGAAGAGACCCGTCCTTTTTGCCCACGAAGAAGAAACCTGCTCCTGCTGGGGAGGAGGAAGGGCGGATGATTCCTGCGGCGAGGGATTCCGTGATGTATTGGTTCATCGCCTCACGTTCCTTTGGTGACAGCGAGTATAGGCGACCCTTGGGTGGTGTGGTGCCCGGGAGAAGGTCGATGGCGCAGTCGTATGGACAGTGAGGGGGCAGAGAGGTGGCGCGATATTTACTGAAGACCTCTCTAAGGTCATGGTATTCTGATGGGATGTGGATGAGATCGGGTAGTTCCCCTGCGGGGGCGGGGCTGGGGCATGGTGTGGTAGCAGCTTGTAAGCATGTCCTGGAACATGATGGACTCCAGGCCAAAATTGTGTTCCTCTCCCAATCCATTTGTGGGTTGTGCCGGATTAGCCAGGGCAGACCCAGAACGATCGTGGCGTGAGATCCTTCCATGACAAACAGTGACGTCCGTTCAGTGTGGTTGCCTGAGATCCTGAGGTTGATGAGAGGGGTCTTGTGGGTGATAGATGGGAGCGGACTCCCGTCGAGGGCCTGGACCTTTAGGTGGGTCTCCAAAGGCAGTGCGGGGATACCCAGAGCCTTGGCCGCGGCTGCGTTGATGAGGTTGCGGTCTGATCCTGAGTCAACCAGCGCCTGTACCACGTGGGTGTGTCGTTCATAGAGGAGAAAGACGGGGAGCAGGCGACGTTGGTCTGGGAGTCTTTTTGGAATCACGCCCTCTAGTGCTCCCAGCTGGACTAGAGGGCACTTCCTTTTGCTGGGCAGTTCCTAAGCTGGTGACCCAATTTCCCGCAGTAAAAACAGGCCCTCTCCACTTGGCGTCGTCGTCTCTCCTCTGGGGAGATGTGCGTTCTGTCCAGTTGCATTGCTTCTTCCTGGAAGTCGACTCGTGGAGGAGAGGGTTGGGGGGGAAACCTGAGTGGGGGGCCCCGAGTAGCTCTACGGAGGCGGAGACATGAGTCCACTCGTCCGGCCAAGTCTATGAGCCCCTGGAGTGAGGAGGGTAGCTCTTGAGAAGCCAGCTCATCTTTGAGTGTCTCTGTCAGGCCCTCCAAAAACACATCACATAGGGCTCGTTCATTCCATCCACTGGGGAGCGCCAGGGTTTGGAATTCGATGGCGTAATCGTAGGCCGAACGCGCGCCTTGTTTTAGTGTCAGCAGCTTACGTCCAGCCTCCCTTCCATGACATGAGCGATCAAACACTCTCTTCATCTCCTGGGCGAAACTCTCATACTCAGAGCAGCAAGGATCATGAGCATCCCAGAGCGCAGTACTCCATTCCCGGGCTCTTCCTGTGAGGAGTGTGATGACGTATGCCACCTTGGAGCGATCAGTGGTGAACGTGGAGGCCTGGAGCTCGAAGATCAGCGAGCACTGGGAGAGAAACGAGCGACAGGTACCTGGATCTCCTTCGTAAGTGGGGGGGGCGGGGAGGCGTGGCTCTCGTCGCTCACTGGAAAATCCATCTGGCGCTGGAGAGAGTCGAAGTCTTTGGATCTGGCTTGTGACATCGGCGAGTGACTGCTTCATAGTGAGCAGCTCCTGCTGATGTGCTCCAAGCAGTGCGCCCTGGCTTTCCAGTGCTGTCTTCATGCGGTCAAAACTCGCTGGATCCATTTCGTGGCTGGATTATTCTGTCACGGGCTGACTAGGGTGATGATGAATCCAAGCGCGAGTGATGACGGCAGGCGAAGGGGGCGTGGTCGAGGGGCGAAAGCGGAGTCGGCAACAGATGATCAGGCAGCGGAATGTCGGGGCAAAAACGTGAGGCGGGCGGCGTAGTCAAAAGGGAAGCGAGAGTTCGGAAACCGGGAGATCTAAGAGCGAGGCAAACAAAACCAAATCGAGAACCAAAAGGCGGAAACGAGGGACAAAACGAGTTCGGCAACGTGAAGATCGGAGAGAAAGAAAAACGCGAGAACATTGAGACATGAAAACACACACAATAATCCAGCGATCTGAGCAGCGCACCGCGCATGCTTAAATCGCTGGAGTAATCAGTCAGGGAATGAGAAACAGGTGAGCAGACGGGGTGGAAACGGGGGCGTGAGAGTGCACGTGACGGCTAGACAAAAACATGAGCGCATGGGGGAGTGACAGCGTGGGAAAAAGACGGCAGGCAGGGCGTGGAACATGACATACCTTGTCTTTGTGTGTCTTATCATTAAATTGGAAGCAATCGTCTAAGATATGCTCCCCTTTGCAATGTGCGCACGGTTTAGTGAAGGCTCTGACAGGTAATGCACTGGCGTTCCCTTTTATAATCGAGTCTTTGTAATGTTTACCAACCTGTCTGACCTCGGTTGCGAAGCTGACCCTGGGTTTTCCTTGGCCCTTTTGTTTGGGTCCTTGAAGGGATGTGTGACTGGGTTTTCTGTCGCTGGTTGCGGCGTCCAGGTCAGCGAAGGATGGGCTGGAGTACAGTCTAGCTTGTTGATCGATGAGCTCGTAGTGCTGGTTAGAGCGAAGCTTCCACCTGTCGATCAGCTTGTGGGGCAGCTTTGTGAGAATGTCAGTCATGCACTGTCTGCTATTCAACTCGTCCATGGATTCACGGTTTTCCATGGCATTTTGGCAGGTTGTCAGGAACGAGGAGAGGGCACTTAACGCCCTTCCGTTGTCTGGCTTTATTTTTGGCCACTTAGCTGCCTTTTGCTTATATGCTGCTGCAATTCTTAGTTCGTTACCAAACCTGTCGTGCAGCAATTTCTTTGCTCTTCCGTAGCCATCTGTCAAGGCTCGCTACAAGGTCTTTGGGTTCGCCTGTGGTGAACAGTTCGAGATAGGACAGCTTTTCAACGTCGTTGTCAGCTTTGGATTCAACGAACCGCTCAAAGGATATCATGAAGGACGAGAATTTAAATGGTTCCCCGTTGTACGGAGGAATGTTGCGCTGTGGCATCATGTGGCTTCTCGCGAGCATTTCTGTGAGTTCTGCTTGACGTTGCACCTGGAGCCCTACTGTGTCGAGGTTCTGACGTGAGGGTTCATTGTCTTGAGTGGTGCATTCTGTCATACTAAATGGCTTTCTTAAGGTGCTTATCGGTTGCTGATTTGTGCTTGCAAGCGCGCATGGGTGAAATGCCTGGCGTTGCATTTGACGCCGTACTGCATCATAACCCTGCTATAGATGTTCGTTGTTGTGGGTAGAATGTTTCTTCGGGGTGCTTGTCATTTGTGGGTTTGAGCTCATGGGCATGCCTGAGTGCGTTGCCCCGTAGAGCGTTTGCATTCGATAATGTGCTGTATCGAAGCTCTGACATAACTGTTCATTGTCCAGGATGGGACATTAATTTTGAGTACTTGCCATTGTGGGTCTGACACTGATGGGCTCGCTTGAACGGGCCGCCTCGAAACGTGACTCTTGAACGGGCTGCCACGAAGCGTGTGCATGCTGTGCTCGTAGAGTTCATAGTGTTCTAAGTCTGTAGAGTGCGCGCTGCTTTGGTGCGCGTTGCTCGATTCAGTGACCGCGCTGTCCTTTGCAGGCTGCGCTCGGCTTTTGCATTTTGAGTTGGAAAGGTGAGAGTGCGCGATGCTCGGGCACGCGCTGCTCGGACGCGCGATGCTCGAATACGCGGCTGTCGTATTTGGAGTAAACAGTTATTTCAGCTTCGGCCTTTGCGAGTTCCGTATCAAGTCTCAGCCTTTCCTTCTGTGCCTTTAGTTTTACCTTTCCATTTCTAGCTGCGCCTTTAGTTGCGCCCTTTCCAATTTTAGTTGCGCCTTTAGTTGCTCTTCTTGCTCTTCCAGCTTCTGCCGTTGGTCTACGGCTGCTGCTTCAGCTAGCAGGGCTGCTGCTCTGGTGGCTTCTGCCCTTTTGCCGAGCTAATGATGCTGTAGATGATGAGGAGGACCTCTTGGACGCTGCCGTTATCTGTGACACGCTGTCACCTGGCGAGACATCGTCTTTGCGTGTTCGCGACGTCATAGAGTGGCCCTTGGTGTACTTGGTGTCCGTTATCCAGCGATCCACTTTAGCTATGAATACTGTGCAGCCTTGAATCTCAGGTGCGACGCAGGCGACCTGATCGCGTTTGTGTTCATCTTTATGAGTGTACACTAGCACATCAACATTGCTTCTCATAAAGTCTTCTCGCAACTTCCCGTATTTGCGTCTGTACTTCCTCGAGCACCGTCTCACGTTCAGACTCGGCTATAACTGTGTCGTTCTCAGCCGTCAGACATACAGTAGTGAAGCGCAGAGCACTCAGATCCTCTTTCATTTTCAATTTCAACAGTCACTTCTCTTCGCGCTTAAACAACAGAAGAAGCTTTTGACTTTTATGTAGATGCAGTCATGTTATTTCACTAGTTTGACGCGTAGCTTTGGTTTGATCATTTACTCACAAGAACGGAAGTCCAATGATTTCTTTGTCTTGGTATTTTATTTTCAGCATCAAAGATTCAACACTTCATACAGTCGTCTTGAGTAAATCCACTGTGGTTACAACACCTGTTGCTGTATCGAATGGTTCAATGTTACCTTATAACAACAGCTTCGTTATATCTATCTCGTTGCGTTTAGCTCACGGTCAAAAGCTTCTGTTTCCGTAGCCTTCCGCATCTAAACTGAACTTTCTATCATACGATAGTCATACAAATACATGTAATAGCAGAATGACATCACAGACCAACTCACGATTGTCAAAATGGATGCTTAACTAACAAGTTCAAAGCTTATGGCTTATGTAATAAACTTAATGCTTAATGCTTAACTAATGAACAGAATAAGATAGAATGAAATGAATTAAAACAAATAAAATAAAATAAACACAACAACAAATTCTGCAGATTCATCATACATAACAAATGTGATATGGCTCTTACAGGGAGTAAATTATTCTAGGTTCTGATCTGACATGATAAGTTAACATCTACATCAATTACATTGTCCATTTTTCAAAGCCTCAATTTTGTGCCTAATAATTACAATTTTATTATTTAAAAATGTTCACCGGTGATCTTGATGATCCAAGTCCCAGTGACAACCTCATGAATCTGATGAAAGAACGCTATGAGTGTGCCAAGCTGTCAAAGCTAAATGTAGCCACTTTGGACAATCAAAAATATAAAACATGTACCTGCAGATTGGGAACTGCAGTATTGACGTTGCTCTGAACCATCACATCACCCCTCACACTTTTTCTCTTGTAACAGTAGGTAGTAGCTACTGTACAGTTACAATATCTCGATACAATGCCACCTGAAAGTGGAATATATGAGACAACAAGTGAACATTTTGTCCCTAAAATCGACGTGCTGAAAGCAGAAAAAAAAATTGTGATGACTATTGATAATTGTGATGGCTAGATAATTGGATCAGAGCAACAACTCCTCCTACAGGGCTGTACCTGTATATAGATATAAGTTTATCATGTCTGCATTATTATGTACAAAGCCATTCACTGTTTCCAAACATACATTAAAATTAATAAACAACATTATGCTTGATGAAAATGTGAGACCATCTTTGCAAAAATTTTTTAGCTGAACCAAAGATTGATTTTGTAACATTAAATGAATCAATAAATCCACCAAGGAATAGCTCAAAAGAAAGACATTGAGAGCTAGAACTTGTGGCCAAATGGCCAAATTAAAGCCTTAACACTGTTGAGATGCTGTGGGGTGACTTAAAAAGGGCTGTGCATGCAGAGACATGGTATAATTGTAAGCAATGATATCATCTTTATCTGTATATATAAATTGAAAGAAGATTTATATTATTATCTTTTTATATTCTACTCAAATATTGATATTTCTTAGTAAAGAAGCATAAATATTAAATGAGGTGTCCTAATTTTTTTTTTCACATGACTGTAAGTCAGATCAATGGGCAAATATAATATTCTGTTGATATCATATTATAAATGGTAGAACCCTTCTATCCACACCTTTACTATTGCACAAAAAACTTAGTTGACATTTGTTACGCCCCCGTCTAGGTCGGGCAGTAACAGGAGTGGAAAAAAAAAGGAAGAAGGGGGTGAGACCAAAAGTGCGTTTGCTTAGTGTTTATTTACAATAAGCTGAATTAGCAAATGCCCAAAAGGTGGCTGTAAGCTTCAGAAGCCGACAAGGCCAAAACAATAAACAAAATTACCTCTATCTAATAAGTTAAACAACTAACCTGCACCGAAAATAAAGAAACAGAAATACAAAGTTCTTCCCTCAACTCCCTAACTAACCACAAACCAAGAAAACAAAGTGCAAACAAAATGGCGTCGACTCCTTACTAAGCCACTAAATAAAGTAAATACAAATATATACAAAAGTATCTACAACCAAACCAACAAAAACAAAGAGGGCAAACACAAAAGCATAGTCCAAAACAAGCAAAAGGGTCATACACGGAATAGGCAATCGAAAACCAAGCAATTATCAAAAGGGGAAAATCTAAGAGTAGTCAGAAACGTAGCAAAAGGGTCATACATAGAGTAACATTTAGGATCAAGCATGAGATAAACAGTAAGCAAAAACACAGTCTGTAGCATGGTGGTCTGAAGGCCTTAAGTAGGCCTCTGGGTGTCCTGGAGAACCAATCAGCTGGGAGGAGGCGGGACCAACAAAGGACAGGCAGAGCAGCAGCCAATAGATTTACAGGCACACTGAAGAGGGTGGAACCTGAAACAAGGGGAGACACACCCTATCCCACCACCAGCAGAGCCAAAGCAGAGATAACCAAACACACAAAAACAAATAAATCCAATATTGTAACATCCCCTCCCTTAAGAGTGAACATCCTGTTCACAAGTATAATCATGGCATCGAGACAATGAGTCAGCTACTACGTTTTCAGACCCTTTCTTATGTCGAATATTCAGGTTAAAACCTTGCACAATTAAACACCAACGCATGAGTCGTTGGTTGCTGTTTGACATACGATGCAAGAATACGATGGGGTTATGATCTGTAAAAACTGTAATGGGGTCCGAGCTGGAACCGATGTAAACCTCAAAATGTTGAAGAGCAAGCAAAAGCGCAAGGGCTTCCTTCTCAATAGTGCTGTAGTTCAGCTGGTGACGGTTAAACTTATGAGAAAAGTAACTTACAGGATGATCTATGCCATCTGCATCCTCCTGAATCAAAACAGCACCAGCACCTGTACCACTGGCATCCACCTCAAGTTTGAAAGGTTTGGAAAAGTCAGGAGCAAAAAGGACAGGTGCAATACATAAAAGCGATTTAGCAGACTCAAATGCTGCTTCACAACTAGGTGACCAAACAAAAGGGACAGAGTTATGGAGGAGAGATGTAAGAGGCAAAACAACATCAGAAAAATTTCTACAAAAGCTTCTGTAATAGCCTGCCATACCGAGAAAACGTAGAAAAGCTCTCTTTTTGTTTTGGGTGCGGGAAATGCAACAATTGCCTTAACTTTGGCATCTAGCGGGCGAACTGTACCTTGTCCCACCTGTTTACCAAGGTATGTAACGGTGGCATGACCAAACTGACATTTTGCTAGGTTTAATGTTAAGGAAGCTTTCTGAAGGCGAGATAATACAGAATCTAATGTACGGACATGTGCATCCCCAGTATCAGACAATACTACCACATCATCAAGGTAGGCTTCACAATTAGGCACATCACCCAGAACCTGGGTCATCAAACGCTGAAATGTAGCAGGTGCATTTCTAAGTCCAAATGCCATCACAGTATATTGAAGGAACCTGTCCGGGGTGACAAAAGCAGATATTTCAGATGCACGTGATGTTAGAGGAACTTGCCAGTAACCTTTTAGCAGGTCTAATTTTGTAACAAATTTTGCATTTCCTATACGATCAACACAATCTTCCATTCTAGGAAGTGGAAACGAATCTGCTTTATTTAAAGCATTAACTTTTCGATAATCTGTACAAAAACGCTAGCTTTTGTCAGGTTTCGGAACTAGGAGACAAGCAGAACTCCAAGGACTGCAGCTAGGGACAGCAAGACCATTCTTAAGTAAATAATCAGTTTCTTGTTTCATAAGAGCACGTTTTGTGGGATTAATTCTATATGTATTCTGCTTCACAGGAGAGTGCTCACCAACATCAATGTCATGTTGAAGGACAGTAGTGCGAGAGGGCATATCAGAAAAAAGCTTAGGGTAACTCTCAATGAGACTGACTATGTCCTTTTAGGCGGACTCAGACAAGTGACTAAGCTTAGATTGAATATCTGACAACCATTCTGAGTTTGGCAGTCTAGCACAGGAAAAACAAGCTCGACCCAATCTGAGACCATCAAACTCGGGAGAATACTCATAGGGTGACGATTCCACTGAGGCAGTTACTGAACTGGCCACTGGGACAGAGACATCTGCCGTGGAGCGAGTGATATAAGGTTTAAGCATATTGATATGGCACACACGAGATTTCCTCTTATGGTCAGGAGTTTTTACAACATAATCCGTATTGCTCAATTTTGACTCAATAACATAAGGGCCAGAAAACCTAGCCTGGAGAGCAGAACCCAGCACTAGTAGCAAAACCAACACTTTGTCACCTGCTTAGAAATGACGCACAACAGCCTTTTTATCAAAATGATTCTTCATACGAGTTTGTGAGGAGGCAAGAGAACGTTTTGCTACCTCACATGCTGCATGTAGGCATTCACGAAAGGAACTCACATAATCTAAAACATTCATAGTTGGACCTTTCCCAGGATTCGGAGACAGTAGCTCTTCCTGCAGTACTTTTAGGGGACCACGAACAGAGTGGCCGAAAACCAATTCTGCAGGGCTGAATCCAAGAGACTCCTGCACAGCATCACGAATAGCAAACAGAACTAATGGTACTCCTTCATCCCAATCTCTTTCATGGTTCAAACAGTATGTTCGGAGCATAGACTAAGGTTTGGTGGAAACGCTCTAATGCACCTTGGGACTCCGGGTGATAGGCACTAGAAACCTGGTGTTGTATATTCAGCTGGTTCATAACCTTTTTGAACAAAGCAGACATAAAATTTGAACCTTGGTCCAACTGAACATATTTGGGCAAACCAAAGGTGGTGCAAAATTTAATAAGTGCTCGAATGATGGCATGTGATTTGATGCTACGCAGGGGTATGGCTTCAGGATATCTCGTGGCAGCACACATCAGGGTTAGCAGATACACATTACCAGATTTAGTTCGAGGAAGGGGACCACCACAATCTAACAAAAGGCTCTCAAAAGGCTCTCCCAGAACAGGGATAGGTTTAAGTGGAGCAGGGGGAATAACCTGGTTAGGTTTCCCTGCAATTTGACAAACATGACATGACCGACAGTACTTAGCAACATCAGACTTCATGGCAGGCCAAAAGAAATGATTTAAAATGCGGAGGTGGGTCTTCCTTACACCAAGGTGACCAGCGAGATCATGGTCATGGGCAATACGCAAAACTTGTGTTCTATATGGTTTTGGAACCACAACCTGGAAAACAGCCTTTGACTCATGCTTAACATCAGAGGGTGACCACTTTCGCATTAAAACATCATTGTCAAAGAAGTATGCCATTGAGTGTTGAGGTAACTCCGCACTATCTACAGCTGCAGCAATACAACGAGAGAGAGACGTGTCGGATTTCTGAGCGACAACGAGCTGCTCTCGCCCAACACCCCATGTAGCGACATCATTTTGTACGTAGGAGGCCTTATCCTCCGGTGACACATGTGGACTGGCAGACATATTCTCGTCTTCAAATACTGGGTTATCACTACACATAAACGAATTAGAAAGATCGTCAACATCCTTCATTTTACGAGCCTGTGTGCGCGCGTCACCACACAGTTACTAAAAACAGAGGGAAACTCACCTGATAGCGCATCACTTTCATGAACCTCAGGAGCATCCGTTACAACAGGCAAGTGAAAAACCTTACCACCAGCTAAATATAAGAGAAACTCCTTTAATTGGCAACTGAGGACGAACTGCAACCTTAACAAAACCAGACACGAGATCACAGTTAAGATAAATCATATGTAACGGAGCTTTCACCACTCCAAGTTCAATTGCCTGAACTAAAACATCTGCACCACAACTAGATTGGTCAGATAAACGCAAGACACCTTCCAAAATAAATGACTGAGCAGCGCCGGTGTCTCTCAGAATACGAAGTGGCGTAGGCTCAGAATCTGCATCCGAAAGTGAAACCATTCCATCCAAGATAAATGGGTTAAACGCAGCGTCCACTGACGAAAGCGAAGTTGAACTTTCTGCTTGCTACGGTGGTACATTAACTAAAGCCACACTCTTTGTGTTCTGTGCTTTACGACGGTTCTTACAAGATAACGTAGGACAGGTAGCGATGAAATGTCCAGATTCATGACAATAGAAACATTCACGGGAATCACTACCATTCTTAGACGCGCTAGCGGAAACTTTAGGGCTACGATTTGCCATATCACGGTGCGGAGGCGAAAACACAGTTTTGTGAGTGAGCACAAACTCCTCAGCCAAAACGGCAGCATCAGCAAGCGACGAGACTTTTTGTTCATTTAAATAAACAACTATTTTGTCAGAAATACAGTCTTTGAACTCTTCTAAAAGTATCAATTCTTTTAACTGGTCAAAGGTGGTGACTTTACTGGCTGCACACCACTTGTCAAACAAGGCGCATTTTTCACGGGCAAATTCTACAAATGTTTGGCTGGCGGATTTGGCATGTTTTCTAAACTTCTGTCGATAAGCTTCGGGGAGAAGTTCATATGCCTGTAACACAGCTGACTTAACAGTTTCATAATCAATACTTTGTTCAAGTGTTAAGGCAGAACATACTTCCTGAGCTTTACCCACAAACTTGCACTGTAAAAGTAAGGACTAAATACTCCTAGGCCACTGCAGAGTGGCAGCGATACGCTCAAACACAGGGAAATAAGTATCAACCTCACTCTCTCTGAACACAGGCACCAAAGCAATGTGCTTACTTACATCAAATCCAGAACTAACTGACGGGATGGGTCCTAGCACAGGTGACGACTCAGATACAGGCACGGGTGCAGGCACAGGCGAGGATGTGTGAACAGGTACAGGAGACACAGATGCACTGGTGGGCCCAAACCTTGAAGCCAACTCCAGCTCCAACTCTTTCAGCCTTATCTCCTTCTTAGTTTCCAGCTCCAATGTTTGGAACTGTAGCTGCTGAGCTTTGTACTGCTGCCGACTTAACTCCAAGTCCAGCTGTTTTAATTGCAGCGCAATCATGGGTTCCTCTAATGGTGAGCTTCCTACAGCGGGATCTATGCGTGCGGGATCCTTGGGCCTGGCGCCAGCCTCCACTGCAGCCAAATCCTCTGGATCACCTGAGTGAGTTGCAACACCCGCCTCGGGATGCTCACAAATAATGCGCTGTTCAAACAGCTCAGCGTACAGCAGCTTCTTAATATCGCGCTTAGTAGCACTTCGTGACACTGAAATCCGATAGTAATTCGCGAGCAACAATAAGTCATCCTTACGGCACTTCTCAAACTGCTCTACCGTGGGGCAAATGGTAAAGAACAAACACTCCCCTACCACAAAGACAAATGCCGCCAGACAAACACAGGCACACTGAAACAAACGGGACGGAGCGAGGAAAAGCAATGGACGAGCCCCCAATTCTGTTACGCCCCTCTGTCTAGGTCGGGCCGTAACAGGAGTGAAAAAAAAGAAGAAGGGGGTATAAAATATAAGAAAAATAAATATGCCAAATAATTATATTAATATTATCATGTATAATAAGTACACTACTGTTAACCAGTAATTCAAAAAGTAAAAAAGTAAGTGAAATAAATAATCTCTGTTTTGACAATACTGTATTTATTCTTATTTGAGCTGTGCTTTAAAACAACTGCGTATATATTTAAAAAAATCTGAAACAAACAAGGTCGATACTAGGTTGTATGCACAAAATATAGAAAAACTAATAATCACCCAAAGGTAAACACAGAGTACAGATGTCGCCATTAAAAACGCGCGTTTCGAGAAAAGGGATCCCGTGACTTGTCGCGGCTTTGCGCGGCTGCGTGCGGGAAGCTGTGAACATGCCCTTCATTACCTGTAGGGGGCAGTCGTGTTTCAGTCTGAAGTATTGTGTGTCTACTGAAGCCGAAAATGTGTGCAAATTAAACTGCGCATGCGTGTTTGGAGACGCTGTGCCCGCGCTGTGTATCAGTCGGTTGGGAATCATCACGGAGGTTACAACACGGCGTGGCTGGAACTGGAGTTTGTCGTGTTCGAGGTAAGTTTAGCTTTCTTTTTTGGATGTGATTCTCGCTTTCATGACTCGATTTCTTATTCTTTTGCATGTTTGTCACACAAAATGTTTCTGGTCATCAAACACATTTAACTATTAGTCAAAGATAACACAAGTAAACACAAAATGCAGTTTTTAAATGCGGGGTTTTATTATTTAGGGAGAAAAAAAATCCAAACCTACATAGCCTTGTGTGAAAAAGTAATTGCCCCCTGAACCTAATAACTGGTTGGGCCACCCTTAGCAGCAATAACTGCAATCAAACATTTGCGATAACTTGCAACGAGTCTTTTACAGCGCTCTGGAGGAATTTTGGCCCACTCATCTTTGCAGAATTGTTGTAATTCAGCTTATTTGAGGGTTTTCTAGCATGAACCGCCTTTTTAAGGTCATGCCACAACATCTCAATAGGATTCAGGTCAGGACTTTGACTTGGACACTCCAAAGTCTTCATTTTGTTTTTCTTCAGCCATTCAGAGGTGGATTTGCTGGTGTGTTTTGGGTCATTGTCCTGCTACAGCACCCAAGATCGCTTCAGCTTGAGTTGACGAACAGATGGCCGGACATTCTCCTTCAGGATTTTTTGGTAGACAGTAGAATTCATGGTTCCTTCTATCACAGCAAGCCTTCCAGGTCCTGAAGCAGCAAAACAACCCCAGACCATCACACTACCACCACCATATTTTACTGTTGGTATGATGTTCTTTTTCTGAAATGCTGTGTTACTTTCACGCCAGATGTAACGGGACACGCACCTTCCAAAAAGTTCAACTTTTGTCTCGTCGGTCCACAAGGTATTTTCCCAAAAGTCTTGGCAATCATTGAGATGTTTTTTAGCAAAATTGAGACGAGCCTTAATGTTCTTTTTGCTTAAAAGTGGTTTACGCCTTGGAAATCTGCCATGCAGGCCATTTTTGCTCAGTCTCTTTCTTATGGTGGAGTCGTGAACACTGACCTTAATTGAGGCAAGTGAGGCCTGGAGTTCTTTAGATGTTGTCCTGGGGTCTTTTGTGGCCTCTCGGATGAGTTGTCTCTGCGCTCTTGGGGTAATTTCGGTCGGCCGGCCACTCCTGGGAAGGTTCACCACTGTTCCATGTTTTTGCCATTTGTGGATAATGGCTCTCACTGTGGTTCACTGGAGTCCCAAAGCTTTAGAAATGGCTTTATAACCTTTACCAGACTGATATATCTCAATTACTTTTGTTCTCATTTGTTCCTGAATTTCTTTGGATCTTGGCATGATGTCTAGCTTTTGAAGTGCTTTTGGTCTACTTCTCTGTGTCAAGTAGCTCCTATTTAAGTGATTTCTTGATTGAAACAGGTGTGGCAGTAATCAGGCCTGGGGGTGACTACAGAAATTGAACTCAGGTGTGATAAACCACAGTTAAGTTATTTTTTAACAAGGGGGGCAATCACTTTTTCACACAGGGCCATGTAGATTTGGAGTCTTTTTTCTCCCTTAATAACGTAAACCTTCATTTAAAAACTGCATTTTGTGTTCAATTATGGTATCTTTGACTAATAGTTAATAGTTTTTGATGAGCAGAAACATTTAAGTGTGACAAACATGCAAAAGAATAAGAAATCAGGAAAGGGGCAAATAGTTTTTCACACCACTGTATACAGGGGCGTAGATTTAGGGTGGACGGAGGGGATGTGTCCCCACCAATATCCTCTGACCATTGAAATGTCCCCACCAATAATTTAATCCACTTTTTTTTTTAATCGTTCTGTCAACATTAACCTAGACACGCAGAAAGGGATAAATCACGTTCTCTCCTTGAGTCCTCCCGCCCCCAAAACAAATATGAACATTTTGATTGGCTGTGCCTTTCCCTGCCATCATGTGATAGACTATGGCTGCGTTCAGACACAAGCAGCGCCAAATGCAGTGGACTCACATTCAGTACAGCAGGCCAGGATATAGTCTGTGAATACGGACTTAAAACTAACAGCAGATTAAACAGCTAAATGTAAAAGTATAAATATGATCCCTGTCAGTCTCCTAATCTAATGACTGTTTGTCAGAAATCAGTATTGTGAAAGAAATTGATAAGCTAATATACTAATATTGCCATACCCAGATAGCAGAACAACATTGAATCATCGTTGAATCAACATTAAAGCATCAACCAACTTGTCATTGAATCAATGTTGAAATTTCAATGTTAAACGTTGATTTTTCATCAGGTTTGCACCTTGAAATAATGTTATTTCAATGATGAAAAATAGATCAAGATGGGCATAAAATCAATGTTTGTTCAACGTAAATTCAATCACTTATTTTACATTGAATCAACATTGAAACAATTATAGTTTAGTCTTGCTTTATGAACAGCAAGATTCTATGACAGTAAATCATGTCCGTTTTGATTTATTTCTTTAAATCAGAGACCATGTAGGGCTGAAAAGCTTTTTTTTTTTTTTTTTTTAAACAAAAAGTCAGTAACTCAACATCCTTCAGTTTACATGTAAACATATTTATTTATTTATGCTCCATACCCATTTAAACAGGAAGTAACATCACAATTACAATAAAACAACTATATAATAAAACACACTACAACTTACATACAAATTATTATAAACTGGATGACAATATGACTTTTTAGAAGAGAACTATTAGAAGAGATTGTTAATTCTGAATTCATAAAACAGAATCTAACTGCCAAGAGAAGAGACTGGAAAACCATAATATAAAAATGGCAGCCTGCCTCAGCAAAATTTAGTCAAATGCAAATAGAAACAACCAAGTCAGAAACACAACAGATGACTGAAACATTATTCGTAAGTTGAAATGTATTTACTCAGCAAAACAGATAAGACATGAGTCTGAACTTATGGTTTTCCACCACAAGCAATTTCCCCCCCAGCCGTTCTGGGGCATAACGAAGCCATTTCTGAACTGTTGAAGCAAAGAAACTCCTTTTTCAGCTGTTGTTGTAGTGCATCTAAAGAATGAAAAACAAACAAAAGGTTAGAACTTTACAATGCTCTAAAAACTTGGAGTGGTAGTTGTTTATGAATGACAGAAGGTGGGTCCTAAATTTTTGGAAATGTGACTTTTACAAATGTACAGATATGCAACATATGTTTTGAAATGTCCTACAATCTTCCATAGATACAATGCACACATTAGATTTTTTTTAATATACAGGTCCTTCTCAAAAAATTAGCATATTGTGATAGAGTTCATTATTTTCTGTAATGTACTGATCAACATTAGACTTTCATATATTTTAGATTCATTACACACAACTGAAGTAGTTCAAGCCTTTTATTGTTTTAATATTGATGATTGTGGCATACAGCTCATGAAAACCCAAAATCCCTATCTCAAAAAATTAGCATATTTCATCCGACCAATAAAAGAAAAGTGTTTTTAATACAAAAATAGTCAACCTTCATATAATTATGTTCAGTTCTGCACTCAATACTTGGTCGGGAATCCTTTTGCAGATTCTTGTGTCTTGTGTCTCAACTTTCTCTTCACAATATCGCACAGATTCTCTATGGGGTTCAGGTCAGGAGAGTTGGCAGGCCAATTGAGCACAGTAATACCATGGTCAGTAAACCATTTACCAGTGGTTTTGGCACTGTGAGCAGGTGCCAGGTCGTGCTGAAAAATGAAATCTTCATCTCCATAAGGCTTTTCAGCAGATGGAAGCATGAAGTGCTCCAAAATCTCCTGATAGCTAGCTGCATTGACCCTGCCCTTGATAAAATTCAGTGGACCAACACCAGCAGCTGACATGGCACCCAAGACCATCACTGACTGTGGGTACTTGACACTGGACTTCAGGCATTTTGGCATTTCCCTCTCCCCAGTCTTCCTCCAGACTCTGGCACCTTGATTTCCGAATGACATGCAAAATTTGCAATCTGTAGCCCATTTCCTGCACACGCCTGTACACGGTGGCTCTGGATGTTTCTACTCCAGACTCAGTCCACTGCTTCCGCAGGTCCCCCAAGGTCTGGAATCGGTCCTTCTACACAATCTTCCTCAGGGCCCGGTCACCTCTTCTCGTTGTGCAGCGTTTTCTGCCACACTTTTTCCTTCCCACAGACTTCCCACTGAGGTGCCTTGATACAGC
This sequence comes from Channallabes apus, assembly GCA_030522415.1. Classification (NCBI taxonomy): domain Eukaryota; kingdom Metazoa; phylum Chordata; class Actinopteri; order Siluriformes; family Clariidae; genus Channallabes; species Channallabes apus. Next base: position 34,330,418 of record CM060112.1, read on the forward strand.
ACTCTGGGAACAGCCTATTCGTTCAGAAATGTCTTTCTGTGTCTTACCCTCTTGCTTGAGGGTGTCAATGATGGCCTTCTGGACAGCAGTCAGGTCGGCAGTCTTACCCATGATTGCGGTTTTGAGTAATGAACCAGGCTGGGAGTTTTTAAAAGCCTCAGGAATCTTTTGTAGGTGTTTATAGATAATTAGTTGATTCAGATGATTAGGTTAATAGCTCATTTAGAGAAACTTTTCATGATATGCTAATTGTTTGAGATAGGGATTTTGGGTTTTCATGAGCTGTATGCCACAATCATCAATATTAAAACAATAAAAGGCTTGAACTACTTCAGTTGTGTGTAATGAATCTAAAATATATGAAAGTCTAATGTTTATCAGTACATTACAGAAAATAATTAACTTTATCACAATATGCTAATTTTTTGAGAAGGACCTGTATGTGTTATTTCACAATCTGCAAATGTTGTCCTACAATGTACATATTCAATGCTATGAAAACAAATATACTTAATGTAACAATGTAGTCTTTTATGTGCAAAAAAAAAAAAAAAAAAAACCTGTAGGACCAAAAAAATAAATAAATTTAAAAAAAAATCAATCCGTGGCGACGGTTTTGCAATTTGTCCCCCGCACTCACAAATACTTAAACTGTTCCCTCAGTTTAACAAATCGTGGCCACGGATTAACAAACTGTATGCACAAATTTCCAATCCGTACGCTCAGATACCGTACTGTTTGCATATTTATTCTTAACGAGAAGACTTATTTTGGTGATTTTATTATAAGCTTTTTACCCAGAGTTAGATGCATGCTGCACTGTTAATGTTATTATTAAATAACGCCTATTATTACATTGCATTTAGTTTGAGAGCAAAGTAATGACAACATAAACTGTACATTATTTGTTTTGCATTGCTTTTTACCTTCTCCTCAAACTCACACTGCATGATTTTCAAAGTCACCATTGTTTTCACACTGTACTATCTGTGGTAGCATTTAGTTGCTGCTGTGTTCACACTGCACAATGAATTGGCGACAGGAGATTACACACTGCATGACTTTACAATAGGAAGAATCACCAACAACTCTGTCTGGTGTGCAAGCTACAGCCAAACGCACACAAGAAGTGATAAGGAAACAAACCCAAGATCATGCTGACATTGTGGTCTATAATTCCTCCCCGAACAAACAATAATTAAAAAAAGATGACGTCCTTGTTTAAGATCCCATATGGTCAAAACTGAAATTTCATGGCTTTTTTCATGGTAACTGAGGTCTAGGGGCTATGTAACTACCATATAAGTTTCAAAACAGTCAATCCACAGTAGAATGCACACAGCTTGCATAAAGTAGCTCTGCCTTTTCACGAGCTGCTGTGATGTCCAATCTACTCAGTCACCGCTTTCAGTCACCATCAACCACCATCCCACCCTTCTTTTGCCAAAACATCACGTCCATGCCATTGCTGAACAACAATAACATGAAAACAAGTCGAAAAAACGCTGTTCAGTCGATAGATGTCGAAACTACATCATTACACAGGCTTCCGAACAACATTAATATAAAAGACTATTGGCACGTCAGCTTCAGCATCTTTCACACAGCCATTCCATTAAACTTTAAAAATTTACATTAAAAATTTTATTTAATTAATAGAAGTTAATTGATAAAGAAAATCTATTTATGACATTATTTTTGACAGCATTATGATTATTTATTAAAACTTCAGACAACAACAATTAGTGCCACGAGGTTATTTGCAACACTATATGTTCTACAAAATAGAGGACTACACACCTTACAGCGCAATATAATGTGGCTTTAGAAGAGGAAAGGTAGGATTAAGAAGTGAGCAAGTGATGAATTAGTATTATAGGTCCCGAGCAGATACAGTAACAATAATGGGTGCCCTACCTTATGCAGTCTCCATTGATGGCTAATAAACATTGATACAAGTAGGTTATGGTTAAAGTTGTGAACTTATAAAGTCTTAAAGGGCACCTACAGTGCTACATGGACTTTTTCAAGCTGTTTGGACTGCATTGTGTGTTAGGAGAGGGTGTACACAACCACTCTACAGTGATAAAGAGCCGCCCAGCGATTTTCTTTTAATTTAATAATATAAGATGCCCCTTCTGAAATCAGCCCGTTTTCAAAAGCCTGTCGGTGTGAACTCACACCGACAGAGGCCGCTCCTACTACAGTTGATTGACACTGGTGTTTTAGCAAAGACCCGCCCCGAGTGAAAAAAAGAGCCGTCGGCCATTGTTATTCTACACGGGAGCAAAATGGCACCTACATGAGTGTGGTGTGCTGTTTGTTGCAGCAGCCTTGCAGTAGTGTGGTGGTCTAGTGGTTAGGATTTGGTGTTTTCACGTGGGAGACCCGGGTTCGATTCCTGCTTAAGGTACATGCTTTTTTTGCACTACATATTTATAAAGTTTTTCTAATGTTCGTTTAGTAACGAGGCGAGTGCGCTATGCTTTGATAAGCTTTTCTGACATAAGGAGAGACTCAGTCACACACACACACACACACACACACACAATGCTTCGCGTGTATGTTGTCCTATTCCCGACATCTATATGCCTCATTCACACACACAGACACACACACGTTGTTTGTCAGAAAGTTCTCTGTTTATTAACAGCAAAAGATCGGTATAAATATGTTTGACTAAACGCCTGTGCTATAGACATATGTTACTACAAATGACCCATTGTAAATGTCCTGGTGAGATCCCGAAAAAAAAAACAATGCTTCGCGTGTATAAGGTCGCGGGTTGAATAGCCGGCATTTCAGCAGTGGTAACCGTTAATCCTTCGTGATGTAGTGGCTAGGCTGCCGCGCTCTAATGCGGTAGCCCCGGGTTCGATTCCCCCTCAAGGCACATGCTTTTTGCACTACATATTTATAAAGTTTTTCTAAAAGTTCGTTTAGTAACGAGGCGAGTGCGCTATGCTTCGGTAAGCTTTTCTGACATAAGGAGAGACTCACACACACACACACAATGCTTCGCGTGTATGATGTCCTATTCCCGGCATCTATATGACAGTCAGAGACACACACACACACACACACAGGTTGTCTGTCAGAAAGGTCTCTGTTTATTAACAGCAAAAGATCGGTATAAATATGTTTGACTAAACGCCTGTGCTATAGACATATGTTACTACAAATGAACCATTGTAAATGTCCTGGTAAGATCCCGAAAAAACAATGCTTCGCGTCTATAAGGTCGCGGGTTGAATAGCCGGCATTTCCAAGCGGCAGCCATTAATCCTCCGTGGTCTCGTGGTTAGGATACGCGCTCTCATCGCAGCGGCCCGAGTTCGATTCCCGGTCTGGGAAGTCAAAAAAGTTTTACAACTAGATTCACATGTAAAATTTTATATACATATATAACTATATATATATAAAAATATGAGTGCATAATAAAAATCTTACTATATATATATATATATATATATATATATATATATATAATAAAAATAATAATAATAATAATATTTATATATCCCCTATATTTTGTAAGATTTTTATTATGCCCTCATTTGTACATTGTATATTTGTACAACTATTTTACTAGTTAAATTTATTTTCTTTAGTATTTCTTTTTATTGATATTTATTCCTTACTCATTTATTTAATTTTTAAGGTCACTGGCTGTCGTATAAGCATTTCACTGCATATCATACTGTGTATGACTGTGTATGTGACAAATAAAATTAGAATTTGAACCAAAGGAGAGGAAGAGAGACAGAGAGAGAGAGGGAGAGAGAGAGACAGAGTATGGGAAGGTGAGCATGAATGAACAGATGCAAGAGGAGACAGGAAGATAGCAGCAGGGAAGATTTAACACGTTAATATCAGATCTATGAGGAAGAGAGCAAGAGAGTAGAAATAACTCCTTTATATATAAAATAATTCTAACATCATGTAAAATTATTTTTAACTGTTTTTTAAATATTTTTAACTGTTGTCAAAGCTATACCCCACTTGTATTGTGAAGACACGCCCCACAGAACTGGGGGGCGGGTTCAGTAGAGGTCATTAACATTTAAAGGAGCATGTACTGAAACAGGTTGCTGAGAACAGAGCTACTTTTTACCAGGTAAAAGTTATGTTTTTTTTACACAACAATTGAGATTTTTTAATTAAAGTATATTACAAACTTTTCATTAGGACCCTAAAGAATCATATTAACCTATGCAAAAATTGAGACTGTATGTCCACTTTAAATATTTTGTTTTCCCTTCTCAACGCATTATGCATTTACTCACCAATAATGGCTACCTTTTTAATTTGGTCAAGTCTCCAAGTCGAAGGTGCCCAGCAGCAGATTCCGTACCATAGCAGTAGCAGAGGTGGCAAGGCGGGCTGCTCTCCACGCTTCTGCCTGGCAAAACACCCCAGCGCACTTTATAACTTCAATCTGAAAAATTATTTCACATCACAATATTAATTTATTGGCAACTTTTAGAAACTTTTCATGTTTCATACGGATTCTTATGTTTAGCTTCCCAATAGTTAATAGGATTTTATGTATAAATGCAGATTAATGATAATCTGGACATTCTGGACATTTGTTTACATGCAGGGTAAAACTGCAACAGGAACAGTACAAAATAAAAACTGAAAAAAGACGGACATTCAGAGTAAAACAGTGCAAGATAAAAAAAAAAAACTGTACAAAACATACATGCAGGGTAAGCATTGGTGGGAGCAATGTCCAAGCAGTGTAGAGAAATATTTCTGTACGGCTTCATTGTTTTGTGCTGTGTAGTATAGTATTGTAATAGCTGATCAGAGGGATCAACTCCCCATGTGCTGGTTGTACGCAGTCACAGGACATGGAAATGTCTTTGTAGTCCATGTACCTTGTAATTTCACCCTCATCTTCACCACATCTACTGTAAAGCAGAATGGATGGTAGAACAGGTAGATACTTCTCGTGTGTCCATCCACTTCACAAATACAAGAGGTCCATCTGAACGGAGCTTGCGTGTCCTGATGTGAGGGGCTGGTGAAGGCAAGGGTGATGCAGACACATTCCTAAAAACAAATAAATAAATAAAATGTTAGCCTATACTGTTCAGAGTAAATGGATGTGCAATTAATATGGATGCACAATATATACAGTACAGAGATGACCAAAAATGTATCCACACTTCAACATGAAAAATATACACCTCTCTTCTGTAGGTCACATGACAGCATCAATGATGGTGATAGATAATACTACACACTGCAGCCAGAATTCAATTTGAGTTTTAAAAAACACCATCCACTGGACATTACACACATATTGAACACATTCTAAACAATTACATCTTATCAGGTATTTGTAAATACACGCTAAACAAAAGGGATTATATACATTTACACCAAAGAAATATTCATAAGCATCACTTAGCTACATAAGGCTGTATTTTAGCCACCTGCAACTTGCTTGTTTGTGCTAAATAACATTACCGATAGCAGTGTTATAAGCTAACCAAAATGGAGCCAAATACACATTAGCAACCATAATCTAAAGCTATCCAAAACAAGGTGAATATAAACATCTGTAAACTCCATAAGGCATTAGCTTAGCCACCGGGAAATATCATGTTTGTGCTACATGAGGCAGCATGCTAGCATGATTTACCTAAACTATATAAATGGCATTGAAAGCCAATGTGTCACACAAGCTGATAAGAGCTAGCTGTAGTGAGGAAAATATTTACTAATATTAGTTTAATATTATCAGAATAAGAGTTATATAAGACTTAATAACTTACCCAGTGTAGCATGGGTCTATTCTCTGTTCAAAATGCTCCCGTTCGTCGTCGGAGTCACACAGTCTTCTTCTGAGGTAAATGTAAACTTTCCAGAACATTCTGAAGACTTTCCTCGGATGTGTAAGCGCGTGCCATCTTCCAAAACGTGCTGAAAACTCACTGAATCGGAGTATTTTCAAACCTGTCTCTCTGTGTTTTTCATGCCGGTGTCCGGGGGCGTGGTCTAGTATGTAAATTACCCTGACTGATTTCAGTGTGATTGGCGCATGGGCGTGTCCTGCCTCTGGTCATTAGCATATAAGTGTGACAGAAATTCTGTGCCTCTCCTTGGTTTCATACGGATTACATAAACTGAGAATATTTGTTTTCAATGTGACTTGCATCATTTAAAAGTAGACATTTTAAGCTTTATATAGATATATTTCTCATTTCAGTTAATTTTAGTGACGTGTTTCAAAAAGATTTTCACGGAGACTGAGGTTTCATATATGTGCATATATCCTCATATACTGTATGTGGCCAATTAGGATTAGTTTTTTGCATTTTTTTTGTTAGTTCTTAGTTATTGTCTTGATAATAGAAAATATGAGCTAGGCATCATGTATGACAGTTGCCAAAGTGAGATATGAGCTAAAATGACCAGATCCTGCCATAGGAGACATATCTTGTATGTACATATACAGTAGGGCTTATATGTGGATATAAAGAAGCAATACAGGAGACCTATATGGCCTGTATATGCACATATATGCACCTCAATGTTGCCTACATGTGGCATATATACGCATATATGCAGCATATATACGCATATATGCAGCATATATATTATCATATATGTGCATATATACTGCATATAGGTTTCATATATGCGCATATATCCTCATATTTACATTTACATTTAGGCATTTGGCAGACGCTCTTATCCAGAGCGACTTACATTTTTATCTCATTATACATCTGAGCAGTTGAGGGTTAAGGGCCTTGCTCAAGGGCCCAACAGTGGCAACTTGGTGGTTGTGGGGTTTGAACCTTAGTCCAATGCCTTAACCACTGAGCTACCCCTGGCCCCATATAGGTGCGGTTATATGCGCATATATACTGCATATAGGTTTCATAAATGCGCATATATCCTCATATAGGTTCTTTCCATGTGGGGCACGCACACTGCTCTGGGTCAGACACAGACAACGGGAAACAGGAACTAAGGTCTCAAACAAATGCTTCCCAACAGAATACCGTAGGTCGCATCGCCAAAATTCTTTCACCGTGAGTGGCAGGAACTTCCAGAGTACAACATATTGAATTCTCATGCCTGTAGAGTGTATTATAATGACGTGGTAACACCCTCCGATGTTAAATGCGAGCCGAAAATTGAGTACTTTTGAACGGCAAACAGGAATTAAGCTCTCAAGTGAGTAAACTAGACAGCAAGGTAAATACACAAAACTTACCGTCAAATTATTTTTTTTCCTCAATAACTAATATATATATATATATATATATATATATATATATATATATATAAAATAATAATATATTTTTTTTTTTAAGCACCATGGCAAATCTCTTGTAGTCAATTTTTTAACCTGTTTTAAACACATACACACATGCATACACATTTTTATAGAAATGTACTTAGTTAATTTAATTTGCCTTACATTGTTGAATGAGGATGGGTTCCACAACCAAAAATCAACATTGATTCAATGTTTGTCTTTTCAACACTGAAAAGCATTGAATTAACAACATTGATTCAACATTATTTAGCATTGAAAAATCAACCTCAACCAAAATGATGATTCTGATGAAATTTCAACATTGAATCAATGTCACCTTGCTATCTGGGTATGGCTAGAATTTTGTTGACACCAATAGAAAATCCTCTTCAGAAAAATAGTTTTTAAAATGCATTAACTTATTTGGCAAACATTAATGATTTGATTCGAGGTTTGCACACTAAGACTCAGAAAAAGTGAAATAAAATGATTGCTGTTTAAATGCCATGTGTTTATCCTGTTTTGTCAGGTAACAGAACCTAAACAACTGTGCTGTATATCAGACAGCGATGGAGAGAGTGTAGATTACACACAGGTGCTCTCTATTTAGTCATCAGCACTCATCAGGCAATGTCTATGGGCAACTGACTGCACTCAGACATAAGGGGGCTGAATAATTACACACACCCCACTTTTCAGTTATTTATTTGTTCCACTTCTCGCGTGTACACTACTTTGTATTGGTCTTTCACGTGGAATTCCAATAAAATTGATTCATGTTTGTGGCTGTAATGTGACAAAATGTGGAAAAGTTCACGGGGGGCGAATACTTTTGCAAGCCACTGTAGTTGTCCTGAGATTTAACATTGTTACCAATAATAGGCTGAGGCATTCTCTGTCCATGCTCATAAGGAATCCCTCAATGTTTTTCAATTAGGGGACAGAAGCAGATCAGCCATGTTGTAGTTCAGGTGAAGAGGCGAGGTCACAGGAGGTCAATCTGAATGTTGATTATATATATAACATATAATATGTGTGCGTGTATTATACATGTTGATTACAGTATACTAATATTTAGCATTATGAGGAGTGATAGGCTGAGGATGTAAGTGATTCATTAGTGTTTTTGGCAAAAGTTTTGAACTGACATTTCACTTTTTTGTCACGCTATTTCATCAGGTGGCAATGCTGTCCGGTCCTAGTGCAGTCAGAGGGGAAGAGTTAGGGTCAAAGCCATTGTTCACCCCCAAAAAAACTTTACTCACTATTTACTCCTTAAGTGGTTCCGAACTTTAATGATTTTCTTTATTTTGTTGAATACAAAATAAGATATTGGGGAAAAAAGCTGAAAACATTGACTTCCGTAGCAGGAAAAACAAATACTATGTAAATCAATGATTACAGGTTTTCAGCATTCTACAAAATATCATCTTTAGTGTTTATCAGAAGAAAAAAAGAACAGCCTGGACAATATTGATGTCAAACAAATATGCCAGCAGTTTATTTCTGTTAACGAGAGACGAAGGCATGTTTTTGTCTCCTTCATATAGGAGCAATAGGCATTGAGCTGCTGTGTGGTACTGTACCTACAGTAGTAGTTCATGTTTAGATGTAATCTACTTTTATATATATATATATATATATATATATATATATATATATATATACAGATGATTGAGATGTTTCATTTGCACTAGGGCTCAATAAAGAATAGTTTTTATTTTATTAAAGACTATCTTTTTGTCAGTTATGAAACATTCCTTTACACTATTCCTTAATTTAACTTAATGAATTGCATTTCGAGTGGATTAATATCAATCGAAGCATTGCTAGTATTAATGTAAAGTGATTTCGCACCATATTAAGAAAAACATGCATTCAGTGGACATAGTTGGGGTGGGAGGTTGGTGGGTGGAAAAGGGGATTGGGGGATGTGGTATTAGTTGGAGTCATAGGTAGCAAACCTACGCCCTTGTGTGTGTGTGTGTGTGTGTGTATATATATATATATATATATATATATATATATATATATATATATATATATATATGGAAATATAATTAATATTTTATTTTCGTGTTTAATTACAAAAAAAAAAAAAAATTTAATGGTCAGTGATTGTTGCAGACATTTACACTATTAAGTTCTCCTTCAATGTGTCATAGCCGATAACTGCCCCTTTGATCTGCTGGGTACGGCGGGGCGTCAACTGCTGATCAGTGTGTGTAAAGTACGCTACTTTACACTGATCAGCCGTCGACGCCCCGCCATACCCAGCACATCAAAGGGGCACACTCATAAACTCTCCGTGTGCACACACATAAACTCTCCGTACACACACACACACACACACACACACGATTTATAGATAAAATGCAGACATAAAAACGCCACCCCAGGAAAACAACAAACACAAATATATAGACTACAGTACTCGCTCCGTGCGCGCTCCGATGTGAGCCGATTTATTCAAGTCATAATTAGAGAATAGAGAGATTAATAACAGAGGAAGACCAAAGAGGAGATTTATGGATGCAGTGAGAGAGAAGTTAGTTGGTGTGAGAGAAGAGGATGCAGAAGATAGGGTTAGATGGAGGCAGATGATTCGCTGTGGCGACCCCTGAAAGGGAACAGCCGAAAGACAAAGAAGAAGAAGAAGAGATTAATAACAGATAAAGCATAATAAGATGTCTATACAGTAAATAAAAATAAAAGTATCAAATCCAACTATTAAAGTCTGATTTTATTGCTATCATTAACCATTTATGTTATATATTTATTTATTTTATATTATTTTATTTTACATTATGTTTTATATATTATAAACTATTATATATATAATTATATATTATATACTATTATTTTAATCTTAAATAAAGTTGGCCTAATACAATATTGTTTCCAATGCTGAAGCAAACATGATTTTGTTATTCGCTGAATACAACGCGACCCACATCACCTCTTGGTGAAGACCCACAGAAACCGTTACTGTAATCCCCCTTCTCACCTACTGTATCCTTGGTGTGAAGTTATCAAACCGGTTTCACTGATGGGGTAATTCTGCTTCAAGCACTTTCCGATGCTGTTGCGAGGAAATTCCACCCCACAGCCCACAACAACAAGCAAATAAGAGACATAATTAACGAACTTCTTAGAAAGAAAAGATTGAGTTTTCCTCTTTTCTAAAAAAAAAAAAAAAATTTATGAATACTCTTACTTTTGTAAAGATTTTGAGTGACCATTTGCCATATACAGTACTGCCTGCTTTATTATAAATGTAATAAAACTTTATTGCAACTAAATTGTGTGTGTGCCTTATTGAATATTTAATAATGCTTCCGGAACATTGTTGTCCATACGTTTTACAGTATGTACAGTATATTGAAAACAGTGAAGCATAAAACAAACCGAAAGGACAAATTAAGGAATGTACGAAACATTAACACCTTTACCGTGTTCAAATAAATACTAGATAGAGTTTAGATTCTAGAGATAGAATAATAGAGTTACTGCATTATGTTTCAAGACATTCTTAATTTAAAAAAAAATTCCCTAATTATGTCCACAAATACTTTGACAACATACACTTATCAACTTATCCACACAAACTCTCCATGCACACACACACAATCTCTAAAAAATGTATATTAATAACATACATATACAAATAAACAAAAATATAAACGTCTATATTGAAGTTTACGGTGAACGCAGAGTCGGCTAAGCAGACGTGATGACGCGCGCGCCCTCACCTCTGTTACGGCTGCCTACAGTATTTGGCCAAAAGAATATAATAATTGAACGATATGCCTGGTCCTGGAAAGAGACATCAACAGTCCGGCGCTGAGAAACGAAAGAACCGAAAGAAAAAAAAGGCCTAAGATGAAGCCTGTGCATCAATTCCAGAAATAAATGAGTTGGCTATATTACTTAATGTAAATATTCTACTAAATCTAACCTGAAATTATAAACTTGATATAAACCACTTTTGAATGGTTGAGCAAATTACCTTTTTTTAAGTTGCATCAAAAAGATTTAAGGCATTCATAATTTAAATATAAAAGCATAAAAAACTTAATTACATATTGATTTACACTCAAAACACATTTCTTTATATAAACATTTATTGTGGAATGAACATATTTTCATCCAAAATGTTAACAATAAGATTTTTTTTTTTCAAAATGTATAAACACCAACAGTCATTCAACACTGTTAACTGAATTTGAAATTGAGAGGAAAAAAAAAGATGTCTGCATTTATCCACAAATTAAATTTTGCAATGGGTACATTTTGTCCTTGTCAAACCTGCTGAAGAAGAACCAAACTAAATACTCTGTGACTAAAATAAATTACTCCATAAATGTATGTGTGCCCTGCGATGGATTGGCACCCTGTCCAGGGTGTACCCCGCCTAGTGCCCGAAGTCTCCTGGGATAGGCTCCAGGTCCCCCGCGACCCTGGACACAGGATTAAGTGGTATAGAAAATGAATGAATGAATAAAATTACAAATAGTAACACTCAACTTTGCAACATACATTTATTAATTGGACTGAAAAGAAAATTAGAAAATGTTCCTGAAACAAAATCAGCAGAGGTAAAACATGGAACATTCATGTGCGACTGATGGAAACTCAATAAGTCACAATCCCGATTTCCTGTGGAGGCTGAAGACAGTCCTCTTCCTACCTGAGGACAAACAGGGCCATTGTGCACCTCACAAGTTCTGCCTGAGCTTCATCTTCCTGAACAACCTAATAAAAGAAAGGACATTTGTTAGACAATTGCTCTATTTGGTAAAACAGTGTCTGATGTATGCATGTAAAATCACTTAATGCTCCCTATGAGTGAAAAAAACACCTAGGATTATGGTGCAGCATGATAAATGTAATTAGCTCAATAAATAGGCCAAAATAACTGACATACATATACACACATTATGTATTAATGATAAAGTTTATTATTTTAAGTATTAATTTCAGGAGGTAATCACCTCCAGGCTCTAGGGACATAAAAACAAACATAGTATTGTTGGTTATGTTAGGCTTGTAAAGCGTGAAAAAATTAACATGGCAGACATTGAAACCTGTATTCAGACAGCATACACTAACCTGTGAACAAATTAAACTAAAGTTTTATTCTGCTAGTTATGTTTTAATTTAGTGCATCACAGCCAACTTGATGTGGATGCCTTGCTCAGGTCCTGTGGCTTCCATTCACAAGATTACATTTGACACCAAGCTAATTTCTGCTTTTGAGCGAGTACATACCAGATCAAGAACTTGAAGATGAAGATTATATCTCTGGTCTTCTCTCTGACGGGTTCCTCCCTAGTTTCTGATGATCTCAATTAGTTTGTAGTGTTGCTTGTCCAAGGAAACCAGTAATCTTGCTTGAAGTGGAGCAGATATAATTCTCAGAAACTCATTACTGAGCTTAAAAAAAAAAAAAAAGGTAAAAACAAAGATTGGACTGGCTCAAGTTCTTATGTTAGCAAATCTTAATTACAGTGTGTATAAAGTATAGAAAGCAGTACACTACAAACAGCACTCACTCCAAATTAGCTTGTTCTATGTTTACGTCACTTTCCTATTAATTTTTACATCGTTAACCAACGGTACTTAAATATAATTATTTTCTTCGGCGCCGCTGACTTACTGTAGAAACTCCGGTGTTTTTGAAAATCACCACGTTAGTTAGCTAATGCTAATGCAGGTAATATAGGTGGTTTTAGCTACAGTAGCAAACACGGACACAAAACTCAATCTACAAAGTAGTTGTTCCTGATATAAATCATGAATTTGCTCATATAAGAGATACATTTAACATAGAAATGACACGAGTTTGCTTTCTTACCTGGTTTAAAGGAGTTTTCTTTGAGAATCTCCACCCGCAGCAGAAGGTGACTCAATCCGTGATAATGCTGCGTCATGAGGTCATGTGACACGGTTTGAAGCAGAAATGTCCTTTGTGAATGGATTAGATTTAAGTTTAATCAGGGGCTTTAACTAACAGTAACTGAAATACAGGTTCTGATATCCTTCCTTGTTTCAACGTCATGCTCCGGTTTGAGGCGGAAATAAAATTATACCGGCAAAACTATGGTCTAAAGACTGCGCATGCGCAAATCACACTCAACCTAATAAGAGTACCTTGATCAAAATGAAATATTTAACTGCTGTAAACAGAATTATACTAAAGTAAAAAAAAAAAAAAAAAAAGATTCACCCATAAGCATAAATTAGACACTTTAGTTAAAAAGAGCAAATTATTTTTTTTACTAATGGAATGAGGAAAAAAAAAACACATTAAACGAACGATAGCTAGGTTTACTTTTTTCAGAGGATCCCTCAATAATTTCTGTCTCCTTTGCCTGTGTTTGATAATGTGAAGCACATATACACTCATTCATCATGAAAGATCTATTATAAAACAAAATAAAATTCATGTTCGCTTCAGCACTGTTCATCTGCGTCCTTACATTCATTGTTGTACTGTACTTGGTCCGGCTTTTAGATAAAGTCCTTCCATGCGCCATCTGGCGGATATTCAGTGAAGCGCAACACATTTATTTAAAATTCCCGAATGTTGCCTCCGGCAAGTCGCGGCACGCCGCGCGCTAAATTGCGGCATCCCGCGGGAAAACACGCGCAGTCTTAAAGGCGACATCTGTAAGAATCTGCAGTGAGTGTGTATGAAGCCAGTGCTGACATGACAACCTTTAGTCAGACCCTGCAGTTCGAATGTCTAGATTTTGTATCATTTTACTTTTATATTTTCTTCCATTTTGAAAAAAGAAAAACACACAGATGCCATTCAGTGGTTCACTTGCATGAGATAAGCACTGCTGGTGCTGCATATAATTCTTGTAATCCAGTTGTGGATTAGTCACAGTAACTTAAGAGAAAATGACTGTACTTACTGTACCACAGTGCCTGTCTTTATAGTATTTTACTGATCACAGAGAAGTTGATCAGCGAATCCAAGCTTGAAACCTACTTCAAGTGCTTCTTAAAATAACTCTGTCAGAGTTTACATCTTTTCTGTCACTTGCAGGTGTTTTCACCACTCCAGTAAAGGGTGTCAACACTTTTCATTTGCATAGATTTCTGCAAATAACAGGACTGCCTATCAGGATGAATAGCAATACACATATTGGTTACAAAGGGATGTTTCAGTAAATGGAAATAGGTCAGCGCTTGCAGCTTAAACTGATCTCAGAGACTTGTAAATAATAGAATATAAATATAGCTTCACAGCACCTTAAACTTCTACTCCACATCCTTAAACACACACAGGATGGGGTTTGCACACACACACAGGGAAAAAGGGCATAGGTTATATACAGATCATAATTAGCACCACCAGGTGAATCCACTCGCTAATTAACCCTCACATCTATCCATTCTCAATCACCCCCTGCTGTTACAGCGTTCACCAAAGCAACATCCTACCATAGCCTATGCAAAAAAGGATGTAAACAAGGATGCTTACCCAGTCTGGGCAGAAAATGGGGCTGTCATTGCGAGTTTTCAAGAGAGAATTCAAGCTTACATTAATCATTACTTTAGTGTCAGTGGGACCCTGCTTTTTACTGTGGCAAAAACTAAAAATCTAATTCTTAGTTGAATGGGATCTTTTCCAAACTACTATTGTTTATAACAGTTATCTGCAATATAATTTATGCCGCAATTATATATTGTTCCTCCCTGCTCTTTACTGTAATTGAGCTACCTAAATTTGTAATTCTGATAGCGACACATGTTAGTCATGTGATGATGCTCAGGATTATACCATAAATAAAAAAAAAATTCAAATCAAATTCAAATTTTCTTTGTCACATACTGTACACAGTCATACACAGTACGATATGCAGTGAAATGCTTAGACGACTACCCGTAACCTTAAAATAAAAGACTATTATCAGGAAATAAATATGAAAAAGAAAATAGAAGTAAATTTAACTAAGACAGAATAAAATATTTGTACAATACAAAATATACAATATATGAAAAATATAAGAAATATATGGAAAAACCTAGCAGTACAATATAGAGAATAAAGAATTATGTAATTTTTGTATGGGAATGAATTTGTATATAAATATAAATTGTATACTGTATAAGTAGAAATGTCCAGGGGGTGTGCAAATATGCCTGAAAGTGTCATATTTAAAGTGACTTTGTGCATCAGGGATGTCCATGAATGTGCAGGTGTTCAATGACCACTAGTGTCAATGAGTGTCCAGAATGTCCAGAGTGAGTGCAAGAAACATGTGTAGATGTGCAAATGGATTCAGTAATGTGTGGTGTACTGATTAAGAGACCTTATCGCCTGCGGAAAGAAGCTCCTCCTCAGTCTCTCTGTGTTGGTCTTCAGGGAGCAAAGCGCTATCTTGACCTCAACAGAGAGAACAGTCCATTGCTGCGGTGGCTGAGGTCCTTCACGATCTTCCTGTCCTTGGTCCAGCACCGCTTGCTGTAGATTGAGTGCAGGTCAGGTGTGGATGATGCGCTCGGCTGATCTCACCACCCTCTGTAGAGCTCGTCTGTCTTGCATGGTGCTGTTTCCGAACTAGGTCGTGATGTTTCCCGTCAGGATGCTCTCTATGGTGCAGGAGTAGAAATTCCTGAGCACCCTGGAGGGCAGTCTAAAGTCTCTCCAGCCCCAAGTTATTAAATCACTACATTATTTTTAAAAACTGCACAAATGTGGGCTAATCCCAGACACACTTGGCCATTTGTTGTCTGTATGTTCCATTTGGCATATGCATCACCTGCATGATGGCTGCTCACTGAGAAAATTTAACCTGCTGTGGTCTGTGAGCAAGTTGAAACTGACACAGCACTGAAGCAGATTGCAGGTCTATGTTAGCTAAACTCAAGCTTTCTACAAGTTCTTGCAATTTTCCTTACTTATCAGAACATTTCCTGGAGACATTATCAGAACATTATCAAAAGACATCATCAGGACATTACTAAGAGGGATTATCAGGACATTACCTAGCTTAATGCTAGTTTACACAAATACTTAGTGGCCTCTTTTATTAAAACCTTTACAGTGTCCTCTTGTAAAAATTTATGTTAATGTAATGTACAATTAACTTATAGATGGCATGGTAGCTCAGTGGATAGCACTGTTACCTTGTTCTCCCAAGGTTGTGAGTTTGAGTCTCCACTCTGCTTTTCCTTTTATTTTTAATTTTTTTTATAAGCAGTACAATTATTTCTAAAAAAAAAAAAAAAAATGTTATTGGCCCCTTATGATTAAAGTTTAGAGACAATAGTGGAACTATTTTGGTATTTTTCCCCATGTTGAACATGAAGCATCTGAAAGTCCAGCTTCAGTTCAGACGACAGGTTCAGCAGGGTACAAATCCGGAGACTGTAGTGGTCATTGAATTATGCTGGTTTTATGTTTATTCACCATTGTTCTGTTGATTTTGAAGTATTAGTGGCTCATCATCTTGTTGAAAGCTCTATTTAGTGTGATTAACTCTGAACATCCTGAAGCACCTGATACTTTACAATTGTTATCAAATCCCTCTTTTGTTGCTTAGCAGGCCGATGGTATACATGATCACACATTTTGAAGTTGGTCTTGTTAGACTACTGTACATAAAAAAACACAAAAATGCCCATTGTTCTTTTAATTGTTTCCGGATTTTATGAGATGAGCTCAGGATATTTACTGCAACATTTCCAAGCACCTTGTTGTTAAGAAAGTGATGTTTAAGCTTTAAATTTGAATCCTGACAACCACAACATTCAAGTAAACATGGTTTATTAATTATTATTATTATTAGTAGTAGTAGTAGTAGTAGTAGAATTGTTTTGGATTTACCTTTTTAACTATCCACATCAGTGTGCTCATGGATACACTTACTGACATTTTTTTTAAAGGGGACATACAGTCCCAATTTTCCATAGGTTAATATGATTCTTTAGGGTCCTAATGAAAAGTCAATCAGTCAGTCAGTCATCTTCTATACCTTTTTAACTATCCACATCAGTGTGCTCATGGATACACTTACTGACATTTTTTTTAAAGGGGACATACAGTCCCAATTTTCCATAGGTTAATATGATTCTTTAGGGTCCTAATGAAAAGTCAATCAGTCAGTCAGTCATCTTCTATACCGCTTTATCCTCTATTCAGGGTCGCGGGGACCTGGAGCCTATCCCAGGAGGCTTCGGGCACAAGGCGGGGTACACCCTGGACAGGGTGCCAATCCATCGCAGGGCACACACACATACGTACATTCACACACTACGGTCAATTTGGGAACGCCAATTAGCCTAACCTGCATATCTTTGGACTGTGGGAGGAAACCGGAGTACCCGGAGGAAACCCACCAAGCACGGGGAGAACATGCAAACTCCATGCACACAGAGACGGGAATCGAGCCTGGCCGGGAATTGAACCCAGACCCTGGAGGTGCAAGGCGACAGTGCTAACCACTACACCACCCTTGAAAAGTTTGTAATCTACTTTAATTAAAAATTCTCAATTGTTGTGTAAAAAAAACATTACTTTTACCTGGTAAAAAGTAGCTCTGTTCTCAGCAACCTATTTCAGTACATGCTCCTTTAAATGTTAATGACCTCTACTGAACCCCCCACCCCAGTTCTGTGGGGTGTGTCTTGACAACACACGTGGGGTATAGCTTTGACAACAGTTAAAAATATTTAAAAAACAGTTAAAAATTATTTTACATGATGTTAGAATTATTTTATATATAAAGGAGTTATTTCTACTCTCTTGCTCATAGACCTGATATTAACATGTTAAATCTTCCCTGCTGCTATCTTCCTGTCTCCTCTTGCATCTGTTCATTCACACTCACCTTCCCATACTCTCTCTCTCTCTCCCCCCCTCTGTCTCCTTCCACCTCTCTATCTTCCTCTCCTTTGATTCAAATAAAAATGTTATTTGTCACATACACAGTCATACACAGTATAATATGCAGTGAAATGCTTATACGACAGCCAGTGACCTTAAAAAGAAAATTAAAGCTTATACGTAAGGAATAAATATTAATAAAAAGAAATACTAATGAAAATTAATTTAACTAGTAAAATAAACTGTACAAATAAGGGCATAATAAAAATATTACAAAATATAGGGGAAATATATATATATATATATATATATATATATATATATATATATGTATATATATAAAATTATACATGTGAATCTGGTTGTAAAACTTTTTTGACTTCCCAGACTGGGAATTGAACTTGGGTCGCTGCACTGAGAGCACCATATCCTAACCACTAGACCACGAGGGATTAATGGCTACCTCATGGAAATGCCCTGTATTCAACCCGCGACGTCTTACACGCGAAGCATTGTTTTTTCGGGATCTCACCAGGACATTTACAATGGTTCATTTTCTTTGTAATAACATGTGTCTATAGCACAGGTGTTTGGTCAAACATATATAAACTGATCTTTTGCTGTTAATAAACAGAGACCTTTCTGACAGACAACGTGTGTGTGTGTGTGTGTGTGTGTGACTGAGTCTCTCCTGGTGTCAGAAAAGCTTACCGAAGCACAGCGGACTCGCCTCGTCTACTACGCAACTTTAGAAAAACTTTATAAATATGTAGTGCAAAAAAAGCATGTGCCTTGAGCGGGAATCAAACCCGGGGCTACCGCATGAGATTGCCGAATTCTAACCACTAGACCACCGAGGACTAATGTCTTGTGCATAGAGATCCCGGGTATTCAACCTAGGACATCATACACGCGACGCATTGTGTGTGTGTGTGTGTTTGACTGAGTCTCTCCTGGCGCCAGAAAAGCTTACCGAAGCACAGCGGACTCGCCTCGTCTACTACGTAACTTTAGAAAAACTTTATAAATATGTAGTGCAAAAAAGCATGTACCTTGAGTGGGAATCGAACCCGGGCCTCCCGCGTGAGAGCGCAGAATTCTAATCACTAGACCACCACACTACACCAAAAAAACTGCACACCACACTCGTGTAGGCGCCATTTTGCTCCAGCGTAGAAAAACAATGGCCGACAGCTTTCTTCTAACTCGGGGCGGGTCTTTGCTAAACCACCAGTGTCAATCAACTATAGTGGGAGAGGCCTCTGTCGGTGTGACGTCACACCGACAGGCTTTTGAGATTGGTGAAATATCGGCCTGATAAAAAATCGGCCTGATAAAATAAGGGGCATCTTATTTTAATAAATTAAAAGAAAATCGCTGGGCGGCTCTTTATCATTGTAGAGTGGTTGTGTACACACTCTCCTAACACACATTTCAGTCCAAACAGCTTGAAAAAGTGCATGTAGCACCGTATGTCCCTTTTAAGGTATGTCAATTTGTTGCATTTCTTAGAAATTATTCTGTTTTAATGTTTATCTTATATAATCATCTTTGCTTATTCTGTCAAATTTATAATTTAACATAATTATGTCAGGCACTTTGCACCAATGTATTGGACTCCTTGGATGTTGTTTCTGGTCCATCTACATGTAAGAGCACTCTGAGAGTATATAATTAGTGACCGTACCCTGTCTGTCACTACACAGTTTATCAGCCCCACATCTAACACATCTTTTAATAGAAAGGGATGATGATAAGACTAGTGCTTTCCAGATATTATTTGGGGGTGGAACATTCTTTTTAATTTTTTTAAAACAATATTGTGCATATTTGCTGATCATTTCAAAAGACACACTTTCGTTGATAATTGATTTGAATTGAACAGATCAGGTAAAGAATGCTTTGTGGATTTTTATAAAAACACATTTCAGTTCATCCATCTAGAGGTAATTATCCTCTAACCAAACTTTGCATACCTTGATATATGTATATTAAATATTCACATCCGTTATCTTATTTGCTTATAAAATGCACTCTATCTGGAGTGTATCTAAAGCATGAAGAACTAATTACCATTAGGATAGCTTCACTACGAAAGCAAGCCACCCTGTTACTCCATTATTATACTTGCTTGGATCTAGTCTCCTGAGTACAATTTCAAAATGAGACCACCAATTCTGCAGCTCTTAAGAGCCCCTAGCACACTACCAGCTTGTGCCCTTAAATGAAAGATTTGCATCTCATTGGCTATAACTGGTACACTGCCCATTCCCAGTGATGCTCATTTTTCATTGGACTGACAGAAATGATTAATGTGTATGTGTACAGACATCTGCCCACAGCACAGAACTCTAAAATCAGTTATATCTGCCTTTATCTGCCTTAAATTGCCCTTTTGCTTGTGATCATGTAGAAAATTGCATATCTGGTGATAAGCTGGTCATGCATGTGTTGGTGGTCAGATGGTTTTTGAATGGCACATTGTGATTGAACCAATGAATTTTGCTCAATGTTACAGTAAATCCTCCAACTCTGAGTCTGCAGACTTGCAAATAAAATGAACCTTTCAGCGGTTTATTTATTTATTTATTTATTTTTCTGTGCTCAGTACAGTATATTCTCTATAGTATTATTTAGTCTGGACCACAGTGATCCACTCCTGAGGTTCCCCTACCAGGCAGGAAAGACAAGGTTCTCATGTCAAAGTAAAGGGGAGTTCTTGTTAGCTGAGCATCATCATGCACACCAGGCACGATTGCCTCCCCCAGTGATGTGGATGTGGCTGCCAGCTCGGAACACCTTTGCAATTATTTCTAACGACAGTCCTGTAAAAGGTTCATAGTGCCCTTAGTGATTAGGAAGAATGAAATAGAATGCTAGTTATATGTGTAACTGTTTTCTGGGAAAATGTGTATAATACATTACTATATAACAGTCTCAAAATATCTAAAGTTCTTAGGTGACTGTGTCTTACCATCCCTGTGTACATAGTTTGGGCAACCTAAAATATATTCTGTTCAACACTTTTTTGTTTACTACATAATCCCAGAAATTTTTGGAAGTCTTCAGTATTATTGCAGAAAATAATAAAAATAAAGAAAAAACAGTGGTCAGAAGGAGAAAAGGTGCTTGCTTGTGACTACCTGCTTGTGACACCTCTGTGCCATGGGATGTTTTGTAATTGCATACCCAGCTACAGTAACAATAATTACTGGAAATATCTTCTTTTCCTCTTTATTTATGCACAAGTATACATAGTTGCAATTAAACAATCAAATTTTCAATACATTAGTGCACACACACCCACACAAAGTTTAGATCACAGTATAGTAATATATTAAAAAAATTTGTCAGTCATTTTAAGAATGTTCATAGTCCTATGCTTAGGATTATTATTTAGAACATTTTCATGATGGTTGTTTTCAATGGTTAAAGACCATTAAAAAATCGTAGCAAAGAAATTATAATATAGAAAAGGCATGATTGATCATACTTTGACTTAAGATTTAGTTTTTGGATTTTAGTTCTCATTTAAGTATTACCAATTGGTCCTTGAATCCAGAGTTTTCTCTACAATAAACCACGTCACTGCAATTCTGGGTTAATTATAAAAATATATTTATTAGTAGGTCCTCACATCAAACATAATATGCTCAGTTGCCAGTTTATAGCGAACACATACTTTAAAGCTACAGTCACTGGGCGTTTTTATCCTGAAACATCTAACTGGATTATATAGTTGCACTTTTAAGTAATAAATCCATTTACTGTAGCCTCTGTTCCAATACACAATTTGTCCATCAATGGACAAATAACCACCATAGGTCCATAGAGGACAACATATTTTTTGGTTAATGTAACAGGTATAGCAGTGTTGCTACAGTTTTTAAACAGCTCATTGTTAATGTTCAGCTTAAAGCTGAAAATGATCAGCTTAGATCATTTAGGATTATCAGCACAAATAGTTTAGTGCCAGGGGCTTTGCTACAGTCAGGAATCTTAAGGCTAGCGTTAACTGATGAAATGTCTTCTGTAGATAAACCTAATAACCGAGCAACTGAGGGTGTATGTCTGCATGGGCATACTGTATGTTTGGCAGGACGTAGAGGTTATCGTTCCAAAATTAGTATAACACTTTTTATTGTTAACCACATTATTGCGATTATTTAAAGAATTACCATAAGGATATATTAATCTAGTGACAGTTGTGATTCAAATCCAATACATTATCCTGTAACCAAAAAGGAGAGGTAAGATTTTAATAAATACTTTTGTTAAAGAAAAAAACATCTCACCAAGCTTAGAACTGGTTGTTGGAAATAGAAGTGCAGACTTGAGGAACACTGAGTAAAGGGTATTGAAGTGGCTGATTTCTTCAACAC
The DNA here is from genome assembly GCA_030522415.1 of Channallabes apus. Classification (NCBI taxonomy): domain Eukaryota; kingdom Metazoa; phylum Chordata; class Actinopteri; order Siluriformes; family Clariidae; genus Channallabes; species Channallabes apus. The sequence continues at coordinate 34,352,925 of CM060112.1, forward strand.
AATATATTGTCCATAACGGATTTCAGAGCATTGTGATTCCAGCAGGTTAAATCATTGTCTATTCTGAATAAGCAAACAGACAAGTAATTGTTCAAATACCAATTAGAACAGAGAAGCATTGCATACATGTTTACTTTTACATTCTCTGGTTAACACATGCACCATTGTTCATAACAATTTGTAAGTCATTTTCCAGGAGATTTTTTGACTCGTTTGCACCGAAACTCATCTGTTCACTGAGGTCTATAGCAGTGATGTAGACTTGCTTCTTGTGCTTTTCTGCTGGGCAGATCTTTTGGGATACCTTGGAATGAGTCTTACTGTAGGTAGATCCTTTGGAATAACTAGATAAAGTTGGGAGCCATGTCCTGAAACATACCTGTAAAGATGTCCCCGTAAGATCCTTATCTGGTCTTCACTTAAATACTTCTGTATTACCGCTCAAGTCCTTATCCCCTGTCCATATGAAAAACACGAGCGTAGTCAACTGCGATGGCCTGACTTCCTGTCATCATAATGTGATGGCTGTCAGTTGTGATCTGCATTCTGTTACATTGTCTGATTGCTGTAGCTGATGTATGTTTGTCTAGGGCTAAGTCCTGAAAGAAAGAGAGAATATAGCATGTGATTCATGACTTAACTCCCAGTTGCTTGTAATTAACATCTGCTTCTTCTCATATAAATGGAATCACAAGTGTAAACCAGATTGTTATTTCCCTGAATATGAAGCCTGTGGTGGAAAACTCTCTCCACGGGCATACTTTAAAGCTCTCTGCAGGCCAGGAGCAGCATGTTTGCATAATCACCTAAGTTGTTTCTGCTGAATCGGCTACTATTTATTGTTGTAAAAAGTATGTCTACATTTTGCCCAGTTTTACAGCTATTTAAATAGTGAAAGACAAGTTTTATGCTTAAAGGGCAACTAAGGGCAATAGAAATGAAACCAAGTTACATTCTAGTTTTATTTCTAAAAATAAAGTTAGCCAGGAAATGATATTCAAATAAGCTGTCTACTTAAAGAAAAACCCACACACATCATAATATCTTTGCAATATAAAATTACGGTAATACTTATTCAACAGACACCAAGACAGACACTGTACACACTTTAGGATCCATGGGATGACAGGCATTTGCATTATTTCTTTTTGTTTTAGCTTAAGTAATTTTATATTGAAACAAGACCCATAAACTGTCTGTTCACTTTCTGTCTCATGCCATTTTTTTTTATTAAACTGTTGATGAGGAAGAGGAGATATATGAGGATAAGGATAATAGTGATGATGATGATGATGATGACAATCATTATCCATAATATTAATATTAAATATGCACTATTGCTAGCACCTTGCTACATAATATGGTGTGGTTTGTAATGCAGTGTGTGAACACTGGTTGCTATATTTAATCAGGTATCAGATATCAGATTTACATATATTTTAAAACTGTGATTTCACCTTGTTGCTCAAAAATAGTCAAAATAGTGTAAACGTCACTTCTCTAATATAAATAGTATTGTAAAAACATTCAAAGAAATTGGGGCAAGTTTCATATAGGAAAAAGCAGTTTTCATATAGTAAAATAATTAAAGTACTGCTCCATTTATTTTCATATGCACAGAGCCCTAGGATTAAATAGATGCCAATTTTCCTATGTGTAGGCCATGATGGTACACAATGACAGTGTTCTCACCTTGAGTTTCCAGGTTCTCACATAGCTCAGTTTTGGCCTCTCCGTTGGGTTTGAGGTTTACCTTGGGGTTGAATTTGTTGGACATTGTGGCGGCAGTGACCACAGCCTTCAGGCTCCGAGTGCTGCGCTTCGCCACATTCTGCTCAGGGTGTAGAAGCACCACGTAGACTTTGGGCATGTAGAGTAATCCCAGGGACACAGAGGCACTCAGACTGACTGAGATGGTAAGAGTGGTTGTCTGGATGTACATCTGTCATTGAGACAAAAGCGTACACATTTACAAACAGTAAGCCTTAATGAACTATTTAAGTCATTTAAGAAATTTGCCCGGTAAATGACATACACTAGCGTGCATTCTCACACTATTATTACTGTTTCTGGGATAGGCTCCAGAACCACAGTGATCCAAAAGAGGAGATCTGGATGAAGCCCAGATATGGATGAAGCAGGTAGTAATCAGGCCTAATAGGGGAATCATAGCACATTAATGGTCTATAAAGACCAGCTTAATATTCTGGTCCTCCGTTCACCGGTTTTACTTCTTTGTCTAAGGAAATGGATTGGGTGTTATTCTATTTATAAGCAAAGATAATATTATGAATGATGTTTGCTAGCTCAAAGATGATCTACTGTAGATGTATAATTTATTTTTAGTTTATTAAAACTAGCAGTGAGAAAATAATTGACAGCACCCATAAACCCTGTGCTTTTTTTATGCTCTCTAAATAGATCATATGCTTTTATTTAATTCTTCATTTTTCTTTCATCATTCCTCTCGGGAGATGAAGTAGGGACAAGTTCAGCACAAATCTGTTTATCACAGATTGCAGCTCCTCCTGGGGAACCCAAAATGTCCCAAAAGCAAAATGTGAGGCATAATACAATAAAGTGGGTCTTGCCCGATGCAGACTTAGTGAAAGCTGGCCAGGGGGCATCCTTATATGCTAAAAAACATACATCAGCTGCCTTTACACAGTTTGCAGAAGTAGGAGCTCTACCTTAAGGCACTCCTGGATTGTTGAGCTCGTCAGTCCATAAGGCGAGTGAGTGGAGCAACCCTGTGGAGGAGCCTCATGAACTCATGATCTTCCACAAAAAAATGTCAAGACACACACTCCCAAGTGTTCTCCAAATACACAAAATACATGCAGACATGTGCTTAAGAGTCTCCTCTTTAGACTGCAGAATTTCATACACTTTTCCTGTGAGGTTGGGAAGTGTGATACTCCTGCTGTATAATTGGAACACATCGACTGGTTCTTTTTTTTTTTTTAAGGTTGCCAAAAGCACTGTCCCAGATCTTCATGCAACAATGAAGTGTGTTAAGCTTAGCAACTCAACCTTTTCCAAACATACAAATCCAAATCTTATCTACCCATGTAACCTTGCAATGAAAGTTTCAAGTGCCAAAGGCACCACAGTCAAAGAGACAAACTACAATACACCATAAAGATTTGCCACTGTGTCATGACAGAAGGGAAAGTTCTCTGGTTTAATAAGTACTCCAATGTGCTCGACTCATTACTCATCAATATCACCAGTAGTGTTCATCATTCTCCCGCACTTGCAGGCTTGCTTTCATATTTCCCTCCTGAGGTGCCAAAAGTGCTTGCAAGAAATTTGCAGTCATCTGAAGGCATCCCCAAACTTTCACTTCAGAAACTGCTTTTGCTGCAGCCTTTGTGGCTGCCCTATAGCTTTTAATATAACGATGTCTTCATTGTTTGGAAGGCCTCAGTCAATTTGTTGACCTCACCACTGGTATAATGCAGAATGGTCTCATCTAAAGCAACTTACAGAAGTGACATGAAATTTGCATCAACAACACTATCAGTAGCAGGTGCCTCCTCCAGGAAGGCTGAACAAGCCAAACTGCTACAGTATCTGGTGCATACACACAAACAACAAGTTTTCATTCTTGAAACTTGTAATATCATATACAGTACTGTAAGCAACCCTCATGTTCACTAAAATATAAGGCACTCACCCAATAACGGTGAATGTAACACAACCATCTGAAGTTCATCACTTGTGTGAAGAGAGGTGAGAGAATCTACCGTTAAAAGAAATGCTTGGGAGCATAGCCTTTGTGAATGTAATGAGAATGTTGTTGATACATTTCCACATTGCAAACTAACTCTGTCCCTTATCCCCATAATCACAGTGATGTTCCAGGGCTCCAAACCAGTTGCAATGCAAGACTAGACTGCCACTGCAAGTCTAGTACTGTATGTTTAAAACTGTACATGGCAAGCCCCAACTTTCTTCGTACAGGAATTCCACCCTGCATCCTGCAGGTGATGAGCCCAAATCATGACACCACATTGCCATTTCAGGTTAAGCTTAAACAGGTTGTGTTCTATCATACGTTTCAAGGGGAGACTTTAAACTTTAGTTTGACCTCGCCCCTTAAATTTACTCCCTAAGGGACGGCTTAATGGAAGCATAAAGTCCCTGCTGACACAATGCTGAATTTTACTGAAATATGTGTCACTTCATGTCTCAATTAACAAATGGGCATAGCTTTTAATTATCTCCATGAGGTACATTGTCATATACTTCATTCAGCATCTTGTGTAAACATTTGAATAAATGAAAATACAGTAAAATGTCCTATTGAATTTATAAACATTTTGGAAACTGATTTTCTTCATACTTGTGTGAATATGCTGATTAGAAGCATTGCATGGTACTTAAACCAATTCTTTCGATGATCAACTATGGAATGGTTACAGACTCCCATGACTACTATGAATGTAATAAATCCATTTATAAAATCAATGCACATTATGTCATTAAAAGGTGATCACGTCATGGTTTACATTAGCTGCATACATGAAGATAATGTATACAATACAAAGAAGTGAAGCAGATGAAGTGATGCTCCCATCATGCATACTGCGGATTGGACAAGCCTCTGGAGGCAGTGTTATGATCTATGCTCCAGTTAGCCTAGGCTGAGCAACATTATGGCTATGTTTACACTGTCAGATAAATGTGACCCAATTCCGATTTTTTGCTCATATGTGACACATATCAGATATGTTCTATGTCCGTGTAAACAGGAAAAAAGCGCATGCATTGCGATTTTACGAAGATCGGTTTCAGGCCTCCTTCATATGTGGAAATAAATCAGATATAAATATGTGCTAATGTGATGGTCGTGTAAAGAGACAGACTTCTTCGCGGTTTAATGACGTAATGTTATTCTCTTATTCTCCAGTGGAAGCGCGTGTGGAATGATAACATCGCAGGTGACATGGAAGAGGAACACCCCCCCCCCCACACACACACACACCGCCTTGTGTTAATGCTTATTTGGGCTAAATAACATTAAGAAATCAGTATTTGGTGAATGAAGCATATGCACAGGCTGTAATTATGCCATTTTCTCTCCTCCTCCGTTTTAAAACCATGGAGACGTTTCACGAACTTTGCATATATCGCAGAGCTATGTAGCGTTAAGCATATTTCACCTTCGTCTATGTTGGCTAGTTAGTAGCGCAAGAACCTCCCTTTAAGTATGCACAATGTTTCAGATGGTATGGCAAGAGTAAACATGTGAATTGGATATGAGTCATACAGTAGTTAAAAGAACGTGTAAACAGACGGTCAAAAAAATCTGATATAGGCAACAAATCAGAATTAGGCATCAGGACCTGCAGTGTAAATGTAGCCTATAGCCCTATTCGGACGGGACTAGTTTTCCAAACGACGTTTGAGTTTGAATTATTTTCAAACGACGTCTGTCATTTCATGTACGCATTCGGATGGGACTAACATCTCTGTGTTTATTACGGAGGTAGGAGTGTCTGTGTTTTACATGTGGGCGTTGCACAAGACTACAGTACATCCATTATTGGTGCGCAAACTTGAATACCGGCGCACTAGTGATAGTACGGTAGCTCACGTTGACCAAAACACAAAGGAAAACGCGTTTTGGGAAAAAAAATATATTCGCCAATCACAGACATTCAGATGGGATTAGATTTCTCAGAGGACCTCCGAGTTTGCTGAAAAACAGTAGGTAATTTGCTCTGGAATTTTTACAGAGGTCGTGTGAGAGAAAGACAGACATGGCAGATTCGGACGGGATTAAAATCACAAAGTACGTCTGTGAAACTTCTGAAATTTCTCTAACGACCCCCTGTAAAACTAGACCCATCCGAATCGGGCTTATGTGAACAGGTAGTCAGTTCACTTCTTGAATGCACTGAATGACCAGATTTCCCATTAATGCATTATTTTCGTCCCTGACAGCAGTGGCATGTTACAGAACACAAATTGTGAACAAAATGGTTCTAGGAACATCAGAAAAATAATCTTCACCAGAATTGTATTACCAAATACTATAATGTTTTGTCATGGAAACTCTAAAGGATAAGTTTGAAAGGATAAGCTTGAAGGATAAGTTTGAAAGCATAAGAACACTTTCCGTAACTTTGTACTGCAAAAATAAAAACTAATAAATATGAGACAAATATTTTGTCTATAATATAATTTGCAATGGAGTCTGTTTAATTAATTAACTTTGGTCTGACCACATAATTCTGTACCTTATTCATCTTCAGTTACCTCTTCACCCTAATCATGATCAAAGTGGATCCAGATCACTGAAACACTGAACCCAAAGCAGGAATACACAGGGAAGCCAGGCCATCATAGGTTATTACAAATAGGCCATCATGGTGCAATTTAAAGAATTGAAATGACAAAGCCATGTACCCTCATGGACAATGAAAGAACATTCAACCAAATCTGCGAAGACAATAATCTGAGCTCAGTGCTGAACCCCTGACCCCGAAGCTGTGAAGCACACTATCTTCTGCAACACTGTCACTTAGTATTGTGTATATAATTTTGTCAAATTATTAACTGCAGTCAGACAAGTGAAATGGGAACAGGGGACTAAAACAGATTTAGCCCTCAGAGACTTTGTCCCAAGAGTCTCAATGCATTCATCTTGCTCCACTTTCTTTTCCAATTCAGAAAGATAAAAGTAGATGATGGTTTTTATCAATAATCTAGATTCTGAGGTATTTTACTTTCTAAACCCAAAGGACAAATCATTGCATTATGGTTTATTGACCCATAATGAAAATTGAGTTTCACTATGTAGTGCTGTTAGGTTTGTGGTAATACTCCATGTTTTAACCTGGCATACTTTGAACGTTAATACAAAGATATGACCATGCACACTTTTATCTAATTGTGCATTTTAGATAACACCTACAGTTCAACTCACTGGCAATTCATGTTGCATCACAACATTTCTGCAATGAAGAAAAAATATTGCTTTGAAACCCAGAAATAATGGCAGAAATTAACAATTTAGTAAAGCACAGATTTAATGTCCAAAAAAATTGTTACTTTGAGTGGTGTGCCAAAGTTTGTTATTAAAAGCCTCAAAACACACCTGTACTGTATATGAATATGAGCTGTTGGCCTCCCTTCGCAAGGAGACAACAATTATTCTGTCAACAGCACAATACAGGATAAATATTCAGCAAATGAACCATTTAGTACCAGTGTGGCAGCCTACAATTCTCCCAGGTAAAAATGCATGTAAATAGCAGTCTGATCAAGGTAGGCAGTTTGTACCCAGACCTTAGGATCAAACTCAGTGCTTACAATACAAAGAGCAAGATTAATCTAGCATCTACCACTTCTGGGGAGGATGCATTAATTTGTTCCCTCCGTTACACTAGAAGTTTTCCTTGCTGATTACAAGCCATAGAGATTGTACCAGAAGCCTCTATTGAAACGGTGCAGAAAACCTCTAGTGGCATTTATCACATTTACTTTGATACAAGCTATATGAGGTCGGCAGCCAGAATCCTGATAAGGCATCTGGTAGTAAACAGGCAATGAGTGAACAGGTTGACAGATGAAGTAAATCACAAACTAGAAGGAAGTGAAGCGTTTAACAGCTCTATAAAAAAAAAAAAGTAATCACTGACTCTTTGTGTTATGTTTGTCAGATTTGGAAACCTTATTTTTGTACAGTTTGGACATAGCAGGCATAACAGCTAGTGTATACAATTCTCTCCTCTTCATTTACCAGAAGCAGGTTCAGATCCTGTATACACAAATCCACCATATTGGATATAATATCATCGTTGAGTGATATTACTTATAGATTTTTATAAAAAATACAACTTTACTGAAGTAATTACAAATTTAATTTCACACTTTGCTGGTTACGTGTTTAATTACTCAGTTTTAATTACTTAACTAATATTGCACACATTTAAAGATGCTTACTCAAAATTCCCATTTATTCCCATTCATTCCAACATGACATTTGATTCTCCTATCCTCCTAAACAGAACTTAATTAAAGGACAAGTAAATGCTTGTGAGCACATTTGTTGAAATCATGACTACACAGACATGGCCATGGTCTGGCAGCCCTATTTGGGTTATCATGCCTAACAATGGAAAAGTATAAGTCTCAGCAGACCTTGCTCTTATACTTATTCTCAGCTTTGATATGAGATAAGAAGACATTCTCAATGTAGGTTGCTATAGGTGATAATCACCTCTTTGTACCACTTTTTGTGCTGTGGGTCGTTTTTTGTTGTTGTTGTTCCTTCAGTTCTTTTTAAGCATGTTGGTTGGGATATTAAGGAATACAAATTACTACATTACGTTTAGAATAATACAAAATTGATGTTTCTAAATTCAGTTCACATTGTTTGAATACACAACAATAATATGACTATAATTGCACTTTGAAATTAATATTTTAAAATACTTAATATTTAACACATTGTATTTAATATTTTATATGCACGATATCTCCAACCCAGGCTGTACAGTAAATATAAAAAGGTGACAAGACCCTGGGAAATGGCAGGTCTTTGTGATGTAAAAAAAAACAAGATTAATAATGTCACATCATTTTACCCTTAATGTAATATAGAAAGTTTTCAAAGGAAAAACAAATGTAATACTTTTTGATAAAAAAAAAAAAAAAAATCAATAACCTTGTTGCACAAGTTTGTAGGCCACTACCCACTACATACTCACTTTACCAAATTGGTTCATCTTGAATTGGCAATATAATTCCACTCTTGTTTGTTAAAATGTAGTGTGGGGATCTTCTGTACACAGAAGATAAGGTTTAGTTTTGGGCTCTGACTGGGCCATTCCAAACTTCACTTTCTTCATCTGAAGCCAGTTCTTTATTGACTTGGATTTGGGTCCTTATCACAATGGAAAGGCATTTCCCCCTTTAGCTGTCCAACAGAAGCCTGCAGGTTTTGAGCCAGAATAAGTCGATATTTGGAGCTATTTACAATTCATTTTCTTTTGACTAGCTTCCCAGTCCTAGTTGAAGAGAAGTAGCCCATAGCATAATTACCACCACCAATACCACCATACTTTATAGTGGGGTATGTAAGTTTTGAGTGGTAAGCTGACTTGCTTTTGTACCAAACTTATTTTTCTAAATTATGCACCAAAGTTCTACCTTCATCTTATGATACCATAACATACTTTGTCACAGGGTTGGGTGGTACAGTACTTTAAGTGTATATGGATGATTGTCTCTTTTTGTCACAAAAAAGACCTTGTGTCTAGTCACCTTGCCTCATTGCCCAGGTTTCTGGAGAGTATGAGAGACTGTTCCCACATGAAGGGTGTGACTATTATTTGCCAGATATTCCAGCATCTCTTTTAATTTTGCCAAAGGTCTCTTAGCAGCTTCCCTGACACATTTTCTTCTGGGCTTTTTCTCTATTTTGGATGGCTGCTCTTTTCTCTGTAATGTTGCTGTGGTGCTCCATTTTCTGATTTGGGGTTAATCAGAATCATGTAATTGATGACAGGTGTATGATACTGTAATTATTATTTCCTGTTTGCTTCAACACAGTGAATATCTGACATGATTTATGTTGGTTTAATTTTTTTTATGTCACAGAAATCTTCTGTTTAATAGGATGTGCATATACTGTAGGGTTCCCATAAGACACTGGACACTGCAAAAATATTCTAGAACATGTTCTACAGAATGTGTAAGTTCTATAGAAACCTATAAAGATATAGTTGGTCTGTATATAACTTATGCTATTACATTAATGGTCTACAGAATTCCAACATTGTTCTACAGAACTTTGGTAGTTTCTCAATGTACAATCTTTTGAAATTCTATTGAAAGGGACACAAAGATATCAGTTACTGTACATTATATTAAATATCAAATTATATAGTAGTCCATATTCTGATGATACATTTAGTTTAATCGAGGTCTACATATTTAAAGCTATTACCTTTTCCATTGATTGTGAAGTGCCAAAGAAGATGGGGATAAATGCAAGCCAGATGATGCAGGTGGTGTACATGGTGAAGCCAATAGGCTTTGCCTCATTGAAGGTCTCCGGCACCCCACGTGTCTTAATAGCATAGACTGTACATGTGACCATAAGCAGCATGCTGTATCCCAGCAGGCAAATGAGTGACAAGTCTGAGATATCACATTTGAGCACACCTCTTGCCATCTCTGGGTTTGACATGCGTTGGTCTTCATAGTCCACAAAGGCCTGGGGAGGGTCGACCACAAACCAAATGCATACCCCCAAGAGTTGGAGTGAGACCAGGATGAAAGTGATAACCAACTGGGAGGCTGGGCTAATGAACCTTGGGCCACTCACTGACATATTCCCCTGCTCAAAAATACGGTAAATGCGGTTAGTTTTTGTAAGCAATGCAGCATAACTTATACTCATTCCAAGGCCCAGGAAAATGCGTCTGAATGAACAAATCCCAACATCTGGCGTGGCAATCATCAGGAATGTGGTTGCATAGCAAAGGAAAATGCCTGTCAGCAAGACATAACTGAGCTCCCTTCCTGATGCTTTAACAATCGGTGTATCATTGTAACGCATGAAAGTGACTACTACGAACAGTGTAGCCATGATACCCAGGATAGCGAGAAAAACAGGTATGACCACCCAAGGCGAGCTCCATTCCAGCTTAATGATAGGGATGGGCTGGCAGCTTGTGTGGTTCATATTGGGGCGAAGGTCAAAGCGGCACATCTTGCAGGTGAATGGGTCAGCTTGGTACTGGTAGCCTTCACAACGTTCACAATGCCAACAGCACGGAATGCCTTTCACAATCTTTTTTCGCCAGCCTGGCTTGCAGGGTTGGCTGCAGTTGGAGTACGGCACCTGCTGCACACCACCTGGCCACTGCATCATAGATATCTGGGGGACAATAAGAAATTGCTTTACAGTATATTAGACACAAGTTTACTTTGGTAATACTTCTAATATACTTGTATATTTTATGCATTTTTTAATTAAATTTTTATTTAAGTTACAATTAACATCTACTTTATAAGGCACACATTTATTTACAAATAATTGTATTTATCTGATATCTTTATGAAATGAACTTGGGTTGAATTGGCATCCAAAGGAAGACTTACGTTAAGATTGAGCTTGTCAATCCAGTTACCAATTATTTTGTACTCAGCGGTTTTGTTATTCATCTGGTACTGGAAGATATCGTAACGACCTGGGGCATCTCCATTCTCATTGAACTGCACGGGATTGCCAGCTGTGACTGGAGATAAGCAAATGGAGTCAGATAGTTATTTACAAAATGCATTTCAACACAATTGAACAGTATGGGCACTTTTTTTGTGAGTATACCAATGATCAGCGTGCTAAAAAGACAAGAAAGTACATTTGCTGAACAAATACCTCTTACATAACCTAATGTGTAGCAACATGTTCCAACAGAAGAAAACAAGATTTGGGTCAAAAACAGGCAACATGAACAATATTTTGTGGTTATATTATCAATATCCAGCAAACACCCATAAAAATAACCAGGAATACCACAAGAAACAGTTTTACTTTGTCGGATTGCTGTTCAAAACTTGAAAACAAGCATGGGTTGGGTTTACTGAAACCCATAACGGGCCAGAAATATAGATAATTCCACTTCTTTGTGCTTGGCTTTAAATGTTAATCCACAGCATCAAGAGGTGTCAGCATAATATTTCTCACCCAGAGCTTGACAACAGTATATTTCATTTATTTATTTATTTTTTACTGAGGATTACTGTGGGATTACTGGCACAGCGACTCACACACCTACAGTAATTATAGACTACAGGCAATTTGAAAATACCAAACAATTTACAAGGCATGTCTTTAAGACTGTTTATTTTGGGGGGGAGACAAGCCAGAGTGCCCTTAGGAAAACCTACAAAGAAAACATGTAAACTCGATGCACAGAGATCAGAGGTGAGTTTGGAACCTCCAACCCTCAAAGTGCTAGAAAACAGTGTTAAAGATCTCCCTGCTAAACAAAGGTTGATAAAGGGTGATAATATAATTTGGTTTATTTGGTAATTTGGTTGTTGCCACATTTTCCCGGCAAAAGAGATGACAGCAATTCCTGCTACAACATTTCTCTTGACGTCAGCCTGAGCTTCAAAGTTGAACCTGTTCTAAGGAATATGAAAAGTTATGAGGTTTTGCATAGCACACTTATTTTAAGCTTCTTCCCATGGTATCCTTAAGAAAAAAATACAATTTTTTTTTAAGGAAATTCTATTTATTCATTCAAAGTTACAAAGACCACAGATGACACTGCAGGTAACAGGACCACAGGAAACCAGAGGTTTATTTTTTCCCCAGTGCATTTGAAGCAGAAAATACTGAATACTGAGGGGTACTTCAGTTTGGACCTGTCTCAATTTGCCTCTTAACCACTCCCACTTCAGTGCAAGTGCGATTCCATTCTCACCCCGTCACTAAGAATTTAGGGGATATAAATTTCAGAGGCAAGGTTGCATCAGTGCAGTCTCACCTAAGAAGAGCTTTACAAGCTACCACTTCTCAGTGCTAATAGTTTGGGACACACTCCAAAACTACAGACCTTCACAAGAATATACAAATTGAGTCAGTTTACCTCAGAGAAAGCTGTGAGGAAAATTGAAGCAAAGAGAAAAGGTCTATACCAGCCTTCCTCCAACTTAAGAAGGCTGTGGCCCAATTTGAAGCCTGAAAATCTTCCGTGACCCAAACTTTGAATCACAACTTCACACAAAACAAAGAAAAAATGTCTTGCAAAATTTCAGTTCTTAGGGCAAAAATTCTTAAGAGGGCGTTCGTATGCCGAGGTACCACTGTCCTTTAAACAACCTGAAAACCACATTCAAAGATTAACTAATTCTGGCCTCTTTGGCATTTAAATACAGGTGCATTTAAAAATATATACTGTATACAATAATTTCAAAAGAGGAAGAGACTAACCTGTGACATTGACTTTGCGGATGTACTTAAGTAGGAGGCTTCCATCGATAGGGTCCATTTTGGAGCAAAGTCCCACCTTTCCAGGACATAGGTCTCTGTGCATGTTATGGAGGGCATGGGCCATTGCATATACAGCATTAATCACAAACATCACTTTACCCTCTTGCTCGTATGCTGAATCTTTCCCAATCCTCTCTTGATCTGAAAGAAAACAGAGAACTGCTTAAATAAAATTATTCACTAATGTATAATAAGCATTTACCCCTGCATTTACAGATGGGTGACAATTGAATGGCAAATCAGTGGCTTTGATATGCTATTGTGTATTTTGCTGTAGGCACTCACTGTCTCATTGCAAATCATTAAAAGTTATTCAAACTGATCACTTTTATCCTATAATGGCACTGCTGATGGTAGAAGCCTCTTCCGGGATGATACTGTCTCCATTCTTGGGGCACAAGTGTGAATAGAGTGAAAATTAGGTAAATGGTATACAATGGACTTTAATTAGTCAACTGTCTGTATATCTTTGCTTGCCAGAGAAATACAATTTGCAAACAGCCTATAAGAACGTAACAAGACATGACTAAGAGCCAAAGTCATTCAAATAATACATTTGTTGGGACAAACTAAACAGACTAATTTACTGTAATTACTCTGGAACTCACAAACATGTCATTTCCACCTCCACTGTAAGTAAAAGTTAATATCATTGTTTAAGTGTTTATAAAAAGGCAACACACTCAAGTTAAAATGCTACCATGATAAAACATGTCAGCTCTTTTTTTTTTTTTTTACCTTTAATGTATTATAGCAACTAATAAAACTGAAATGGAAAACATATATAACTTTTTTAGGAGAAAAAAAAGAGAAAGTATAATAAACTGGTTTCACAAATGTGCACAGCCTACACTTTGTTAAAACACATTTTGTTTAAAAGATCATATTCGGTCTTCTTGGGTCTATTAATTATTACATTTCTGCATGCAAATATATTCAACTTTTCGTTGGGAAAATATTCTAGATGTATGACATGATAAGTGAATCTCCTGTACACAGCCCTTTTCAAGATATTTCATAGATTTTTTTTGACAGGATTTTAATCAGACCTCTGACTGGGTCATTCCAAAATGCTAATTTTCTTCCTCTGAATCCCTTCCTTTATTGACTTGGATTTGTGCATTGGGCGGTTATCATGCTGGAAGGCCTGTAGCATTTGTGCTAAAATAGATTAATAGAAGCTATTCATGATTAGCAATGACCATTCCCAGCTTAAAAGAAGCAACACCATAGGAGGATGCTGCTACCACCATGCTTAAGTGGGTATGGTGTTCTTTGGGTGTCTTGTTTTTGCACTAATGATATATTTTCGATCTACTTCAGTCTTGTCAAAGCATAGCACATTACTTTGTTGAAAAAGGGGTTCCATCTTGCCATCCTACCCAACAGCCATTATATCTACCAACTATATAATAATTATGTTTAAACACAAGCTTGAATGTGCTTGCTGAAGTCACATGCCCTGTTATAAAAGGGCGGACGCACTTGTACAATCAGATTACTGTAATACATTTTTCTTTCGTTTTTCACTTAAAATATTTTTATCTGCTTTACACTTGAATTTTATTGGGTGCTAAATCACATTTAAGGTGGACAAAGTCTGACATGATTTATTTTGGTAAATTTTTTTTCATAATTTTTACTACAGCCAAAGAAGGCATTGTACTTATTTATAACCACTGTATATTTTCATTTTAAATAACCACTGTATATTTTCATTTAAATAATGCTTCACATTTCATTTTCATTTAAATAATGCTACACAGTTGAACAAGGTAGGATAAAGTACTGTAATATAATTAGATTTGAATCCGGAACTGACTACAAGCATCATAAGCACATCAAATCTCCTGTTTTTTATGTTCTACTTTTATTAAACATGTCAGAAGATGTATCCTGTAGTAGTGGCAAGGGTGTTACTCTGTTTCAGAAGGGTAAATTATTGGCCGAAAAGAAAACTACTAAGGAGATTGCTGAAACTACTAAAATTGTGTTATACACTGTCAAATTCGTTATTAAAAAAAGGAAGGACACTGTAGTAGTGAACCATCATCTGTGAGGAAGAAATTTGCTCAGAAAACCATCCTGAATGAGCATATGGGGAGATCACAAAAAAATTTAAACGCATTAGAACTCAAAGCTATGCATAATAGTGAAAGTTAGAGCAAAAGAACTCAAGGGAAACACCTGGGTAGCCTTAACAAAATCACTTACTGTATCAGTGAGGCTAATCGGAAAAGACTTAAATTTCTTAGGGATGGACTAAGCATAAAGAATGGACTCTGGAGCATTGGAAAAAGGTCATGTGGTCTGATGAATCCAGATTTACCCTGTTCCAGTGTGATAGGTACATCAGTGTAAGAAGGAAGGAAGATGAAGTGTATCCATGCAGCCATCATGCATAGTTTCCATTGTACAAGCTCTTGGGATATGGTTACGTATGATCTGTGGTTGCCTCTGTTGGTCAGGTCTAAGTTCAGCAACGTTATGATGTTGAATGAGAAGGGGCCATCCCCATGGAAACCCCATTCCATGAAGCTCTTAACTCACTGTTCTAGAGCTAATCTGAAGACCACATGAAGTTTGGAGTTCAGTAGCTACTGATTTTGGCGACCTTGGTGGACTATACACAGTATACTGACTCTGCTCTGTGATTTTATCTGGCTTACCACCTTGTGGCTGAGTTGCTGTTGTTTCCAATCGCTTTACTTTGGTACAATACCAATAACTTGATTACCACTAAGTTGATTACCACTAAGTTGATTGTGAAATATTTTAATGGCTAGGACATTTCACTACTGGACTGGATTGCACAGGTGGCATCAACACTGGAATTCACTGAGCTCCTGATTCTTTCACAAATGTTTGTACTGTAGAAGCGGTCTGCATGCTTAGATGCTTGATTTTATACACCTGTACCCATGGAAGTAATTGGAACACCCGATTTCAATTATTTGGATGGGTGAATGAATACTTTTGGCAACATAGGGTACATATATCAACCAGATCAATATCCCAGAAGTTTAACTGACTTGATGCTATACTATGATGCTATGTGCAGAGGAAGGGTGGGTACAGAGACAATAGCCCTATTGGTGCTGCTACAATGTACAAATTCATATCATGGCAAGAAACACATGGAATAGTAAAAAGAAAAGACAGTCCATAACTACTTTTAGAAATTAAGGGCAGTCAATCCGAAAAATCTCAAGAACTTTGAATGTATCCCCAAGTGCAATTGACAAAGCTATCAAATGCTATAATGAAACTGGCTCTTATGAGGACCGTCCCAGGAAAGAAAGACCAAGAGGATGCAGATAAGTTTATTAGAATGATCAGCCTCAGCCATAATTCAAGAGACCTATTTCATCATCCACTGTTTAGAGGAGACTGCATGAATAAGGCCTTCATGGTCAAAATGTGGCAAAGAGACCATTACTTTAGAAGAACAATAAGCAGAAGAGACTGGCTTGAGCCAAGAAGCACAAAAAATAGACATTAGATAAGTGATGGTCTGATGAGTCAAATTTAATAGAATTTTTGGTTCTACAGTAACTGTCATGTCTTTATTAGACGTAGCGAGGGTGTACAGATGTTTCTTAAAAGGTGGGTACTTTGCTGGTGACATTGTTGGTAACAAAAAATATGGGCACACTTAACCAGCATGACTGCAACAGCATGTTGCAGCAACTCGGCATTTCATCAGGTGTTCAGTCAGTGAGACCATCATTTGTTTTTCAACAGGACAATGACCCCAAACAGACCTCTAGATTATGTAAGAGCTATTTGTTCAAGAAGGAGTGTGATGGAGTGTTGCATCAAATGACCTGGCCTCCACAATTACCCAATCTAGATCAAGATGGTTTGTCATGAGTTGGACCAGAACGTGAAGGAAAAGCAGCCAACAAATACTCAACACCTCTGGGAAATCCTTCAAGATTGCTGGAAAACTATTCCACATGACTAGCTCATGAGTCTGACTGAGAGTTGCCAAGTCAAATCTGAGCAAAAGGTGGCTACTTTAAAGATAAAAAAAAATTATAAATAGTTGGCTACATAATTTCATATTTGTTCTGTCATAATGTCAAAATCTTCAATATTATTATACGATGTTGAAAACAATAAAAAAATCTTTTTTAAATATTAAATACGAAGGTGTGTCCAAACATTTGACTGGTACTGTTTATATACTGTACATAAGCATAAGTATAGTTTTGTGTCAGCACTGTGAATTTATTCAGAATCGGTCAGCTGGATTTTCAATCACAGCTGCCTCAATAGAAAGTTAAAAAAATTACAAAGATTACAAAATTAGGATGCTCCTAATTCACTGGGTCAACATGAAGTACTTGACAGTAAAATGGAAAACAAGTTGATGCTTTAATTATCCACTCCACTGCATGTTATAATTTTCTGAGTGAGTCTAATTAAACCACCTTCTAAAGAATATTGAAACATTTGATAAAAGAAAAGCATTGAGATTTCTAAACCCTTATAAATGCTTCTTTAAAGCTATTACATTTCTGATGCCCCTACCTTCATGACCTGGATGATGAACAGGACAGATCTTTTTATGCATGAGAGTAGAAGCAAGATTAATTATGTCTCTATTTTTTTTATAATTACACCAGGCAGCTGTGTATTCATTTGAGTTGGGGTTATCTAATTTGTTTTAAAGATGTTAATTACAAGGGACTGGATTCAATTGTTTAAGCAGTCTTATAAAGATGTGTCATACATTATGTCTGTGGCCATTCTTTTTTATCCATCAGATATAGGACAAAATTAAAAAAAAAATAGTTTAAATATTATAATTTTTTTTTTCATTTAGCTGCCTGTGAGGTGAATTGCAATTGCAATGAGATTTACTCTTCCTTCACCTAACCCCATCTTCTCTGCTGAATCTACAACAAATGAAATGTGTTTTTGATTAAAAAATAACAGTTGAGCAGCTCAACTCATTTCCTGTAAAAATTCTGAAGCCACAAAGAAAAAAAACACTGCTTTTCTACTGCTTTAAAAAAAAAAGTGATAATTATAGGGCCAAAGATATTGTTCTTACAACAATTCTGGCAATGAACATTTGTAACGTTTTAAATCAAGCTGTGCAAGTCAAATTTATAGCAATAACATCCTTCCTTTAACCAGACATCATTGTTTCACCTTCGCTACAAACATACTGTACCGTTCTCATCCCGAGTCAGAGCACACCCACAAACTCCACTATCTAGCTTTTGGGCCTTTAGAGAAATCCATTCACATTAAAAGAGGCATCACAGAGGGGTTTTGTGGGTCTCAGTGGTGTCACAGGCTGTGACAGAGTAGCACACTCCTCACCTCCTGCACTTTGTGCCACTCAGGAGCCTTAAAGAGCTGAGCCTGTTTCCTCTGAAGGTGCAGTTTCCCCAGAGACTAATAGCTCTATGTGCCCAGACAAACTCCAAGGGACTTATTTTGCGGCATGTTCTAGTTCTTACTTTGTTTCAGCCTTATTCTTAGGTGAGGGCATAGTACAGTATGTCCTTTATTAGACACAAATTATATATGTTAAAAAAAAAAACCCTAAAGGGGGGGAAAAACCCAGTTAAAAACAGTGTTTATTTGGTACGAAACATTAATATAAATGGAATGTGTATATTACACTGACCAAAGGGCAACTGCTTTGGCATTCAGCAGCATTTAAATTACACTGTCACTTGGTATGTCTGTGTCCAATTGAAGCAGTTTAATGGAGCAATCCATTAACTTTTGGCTGGAGAGAAAAAGTAATCAGAATGGACATAGCCATCATGATGAAAATTCAGAGAGGACATTGCTTCAGAAATTGTCTGCATTACGTTGCGCATTACTTAAACCATTAAACCCTTCCAGTTATGAAAAGGTAATTGTTCTTTTCAAAATGATTCAGGCACGATAGCTTGAAGGCTTTGTCACCAACCTAATCTTTTAGGCAAGGTAATGTAATAATGCGTTCCTACAGATAGTTTTACTGGAATTGCATTTATTCTGTTAAGAAAACTAAAATTTTACAAAAAATAAATTGAGATACTGTCGTGCTACTTTTTGTGTAAAAAAGAATCACACCTGTCTTTAACAACAACCAAACAACACATACATCAGTGAAACAGCAGTCCTAGAACAAACTGTATCTTTCCCAAGCAATGATTTTATATTAATGACACGCAATAATAAACTCTATAACTGAGTCACATGATGGTTTAGGCTTGATAAAAGCAGGACAAATTGTTTATGGAGTAGACTTATATGAGTCTAAGATAAGAGAATGGAACATCCATACATGACCACAGAATTAATGCAATGAAATCATAGTAGTGAATACTGTAACAGCTCAAACCTACAGTTCATACTTGTTAAGAATTTAATCTGCTTGTATTATAAATAGTTTCAAGAATTAGCTATAATTGTCACTTTTATTATTTGTCATTCCCACTGTTATACAAACTATTACTACCACCATTCATGTTTATTAAATATGCAATGTGATGAATAAAGGACAATCATATGCATTAAAATAAAAACAGATTTTGTCTTTTTGCACTTTAACCTATTCATTTCATTCACTTAAAATGTATAAAAACAATAAATTTCTTTTTATGCTTGATAACTAAGCAATCAGAACAGCGTGTATTTGAAGGAAAACCAAAAAATGCAGTAAATATAATAAATTGCCATGGCGGTTTAGTGGTAGTTACCTTGATGCAGCTCAACCCCCATATTAGGGAAAAAGTGCCAACCTCTCATTATATTTCTTCCTAATACCTAAACACCAATTACATTTAGGCCTAATCAATAAAGTGCAACCTAGAAATGTAAGATTTTCTAGAGAAGTGAAAAAGTGAAACTAGCTATTACAATACATAGCTGCAATTGAAAAATGTCTCTTCCATACTAGATTCTGTTATCTAGTATAATGCAGACAGAGAAACACATTCTATAATAATGTGCATAATATACATTAATTTTATTGACATATCGTTAATACCATACAGTATACTGTATTCTTTAAACCTTGTGTTATTCTTGAGTAGTAATGCATGTGAGTCATTCAAATACTATCTGGCTCCCTCCCTCATCTTAACGAGCTCCTCTTGAGCTGGCTATCAAATTATGCTGAACCCTGAGGTTACTTACACTGTGGGTATAATAGGCAGACCACATACTGAGAAATGTACTTAACATCCCTGATCTTCTGCAGAACATTTACCTTCAGGAATCACACCCTCATCATAGGATTCAAATGTGTAGTGTGTGTTTTGTTGTCTTAAAGCAGAAAATAAAACAAAAATTATTTGTTGCTTAGACTTGCAAGACTATGAAAGGGAACAGATGCTTTAGCTGAAAACATCATTTCTCAAATGATCAAAGAGAGCACATGCTGTACCTTTGTTTATACAGTATGTTGTATTATATGTGTTCTCCTTTTCTCTTTCCCTCTCTTTCACACATTTGCATTACCGTCTTTAGCCACCTGAACAATGAAATATTTCTTACTTGTGCACTTCTTAATGCCAGTTCCTTTCTTCAAGGCATTGCGGTTGAGTTTGCAGTTAAAATTGTTCTCCCAGAATTCAGCAAACCAGACATTTCTCCTGTTGTTTTCCAGCGTTCGGCCGATGAAGTAATTATCAAACCCTGAGATCAGACAGGTGAGATCAGTGTTAATGTCGACAAAAATTCAATGTCATAGGGGGCAGGATTAAATTTTGCTTATATACTGTAAATGATTATGGACCTATATTTACCTGTTGTACTATGTAGTGTGACCTTAATCATGGCAGATGAACACTAGCTAAAAGAGCAATTTTTATATTTTATAAATAAATTTTTACATTTTATAAATTAATAGATGGTATTAATTTCATCAATATTCAATATTGTGGCGTGTTAATGTATGTGTGTATGTGTGGTGATTGTTATGCTGACCGTTCCTCAGCTCATGCTATATAGTGCGGTGAGAGTAAATAAAGTACTCCCAGCCATTGCATTGAGCAGCCAGCAAAGCTCACTCGTCCTCCAAGATTCCTCATAGCGGTGAAAACGCTACAATATATATCAATATTCAATTTAATTTTCACTCATCTACCTTTGATTGACTGACGCTTGGGTAGGATGGTGATGGCTCCCTCAGCCATCTCCTCTTGGTGTAGCACAGGAGAAATCTTAGAGCCCCAGCTGTCTGATCCCACCCAAATGAAATGTCCTGTTTGGTTGGCTTTCTTTGCTGACTGCAGGAGTCGCCTTGCAAGAGAAAAAAAGTTCAATAGCACAAATCCACATTTAAAAATGTTATATTATAATATTATTCTTTATCGCCTACTACTCTGGTTTCCTGACAGTGAAACATATCATAATGGTTTGAGAAAAACAAGAGTCCAAAGATTTTAAATTATATATTTATAATTTATCCATGTTTTTTGTTTGCTTGCTTTGTTTTTACTCAAGAGTTTGTGCAATTTTATTATTTGACTTATTTATTTGGCACACTGCAGTTTTATGTTGCAAAGCAACTCTTTTTAAGTTTTGTGGATATTATACATGGTTATGCTCAGGACATGTCAGCCCATTTCCACTGAAAATGGCTTTTGGTTAAATTGTCAGCAAGGAATTTGCATTTGCACTATTAAAGTTTTTTATAGCTTTAATGCACATACAAACAGCTGCTTGCTTAACTGAAAATAAATTGATGGGGTTTTTTTTTGCACTAATAAAGTTTTGGAATTGTAAAGTATTTTGTCTCGTGTCAATCATATCGTCAGTTATATCATTATCGCAAATTTTCAAATATATATTCATCAAATAAAGAAACGTCCTCTGATTTTTCAACTGTTTATACTTTCAGTAAACTTAATGTGTAAATATTTGTATGAACACTAAAAGAGTCAACACCATAAGACATAAACTAAAAATGTTTCACAATGTGTCCCTGAATGAAGGGAGGCTCAAAATCAAAAGTATCAGTCAGTATCTGGTGTGGCCACCAGCTGCTTGAAGTACTGCAGTGTATCTCCTCCTCATGGACTGGACCAGATTTGTCAGTTCTTGCTGTGAGATGGAGGGATTGTGTGTTCCTGGTGTGACTCGGGCAGTTGTTGTGGCCATCCTGTACCTGTCACGCAGGTGTGATATTCGGATGTACTCATCCTGTGCAGGTGTTGTTACACGTGGTCTTCCACTGCGAGGATAATCAGCTGTCCTTCCTGTCTCCCTGTAGCGCTGTCTTAGGCGTCTCACAGTGCGGACATGGCAATTTATTGCCCTAGCCACATCAGCAGTCCTCATGCCTCCCTGCAGCATGCTTAATGCACGTTCGCGCAGATGAGCAGCGACCCTGGGCATCTTTCTTTGGGTGTTTTTCACAGTCGGTAGACAAGTCTCTTTAGTGTCCTGCGTTTTTAGAACTGTGACCTTAAATGCTGACTTTCTGTAAGCTGTTAAGGTCTTAACGACAATTCCACAGGTGCATGTTAATTAATTGATCATGGTTAATTGAACATGCATGGAAAACATTGTTTAAACCCTTTACAATGAAGATCTGTAAAGTTATTTGGATTTGTACAACATTATTGTTGAAATACACAGTCCTAAAAAGGGACGTTTCTTTTTTTGCTGAGTATATATCGTGATAAATATTTTTGGCCATATTGCCCTGCCCTAGCTGCCAATATGTTCACCAAGTATTACAAAGTGCTTAAAGAAAACAAACATAATATATCATATTATCTTTCAAAACAAATTTCTGAAATCCTGAATTTCTGCAATACACAGTAGACTAAATAAATGGAACTAAAATTGTTGTAAAACAAGCTTATACAGTGAATGTCAAAAGATAAGATCTTCCACATTTCAATCTATTACAATTTCAATCAACTAATACTGAAAATAACTATAAGCAGTCTAAGAATAAATGAGAGTTTATTTGTAAAACAGAGATTTGAAATAAATAGAATGATTAAACACTTACATTTCATTTCCCGGTTATGTAATTATAACTTCACATAACAAATAACATTCCTTATAAAATAACTTAAGTTTAGCTACATCCAACATGGTTTTAAACTTTAGTGTGTCCCTGACATAGCAACTAATTCCATTCTGAGACTTCATTCGTACAGTAAGTTCAATTTGTTCGTATGTCCATCGAACATTGTCTACTGTAGGTACTAGCACCAGTCCAAGTACACAATTGGTTATACACAGTATAAAATGTAAATGTTTCAAGTGAGAGCAATGTCTGCCATTTTTTCACCACGCTACATTCTCTTAATTATTTTCACTTTTGTCTCCATTGGTATTGCTTGGTGCTCCTTAGCAGTACCAGCTTCATCGTCGCTGTTTTTATGCTTGCTTCCGGACATCCTGGAATGCACACACGCTGTACGCCTGACATGTGATCTAACTTCCGCAAGTGAACATGCATGCTATGCTCTTTGCACGCTTTGCGCTTTGTTCGTATCTTCAAAAGTTCATAACTCAAATTTTCTTATGTAGGGGACTTAATGTAATTATAATGTTGGATGTACAAAAAATAGCTCTCACTAACAAAATCAATGCAAACAAATGAAATATTAAGAGAATTAGTTAAGAATTTTAAGGTAAATAATACAAATCTTTAAACTAATCCTGATAAAATGAAAGCATCAATTGTCAAAGCTTTACTTTGTTTTTTTGTTTTTATATGTTTGTGATTGTTACATTCCACTACAGAAGATTTATTTTTCATTTATTTTCGATTTTTTTTATCTTACTTGATGCTCTAAATGCAAGAAATGTAGTTTAGCCTAGAAATCCACTACCTAGTATAAATAGCTGGTACCAATGACATGCTTTGGGTTGCTTTATTTTGGGAATAACACATTGACCTTTATATGCCTGTAGTGGCTGCCACCCCTCCACAGCTCTTGGTATATTAATTCCCACCCTCATTTCACTGCCGCTAAAATATAATGCAAATTTTATTAGACTCTTTTGGCAAAATGCCTAAAATATTCTTGGCTGAAAGTCACAAGCAAGCATAACATAACACAACATCCAATTTGCAAAGCTGTCTTGGGAGGTATGTAAAGTCAGGGAAATTCTTTTACTTTTTTGTTTATAGTAATGATTAATTGAAGTAAGATATAACACATGGCAGGCCATGCAGTTTTAGTAAATAATCCATGTTAGGGTAGAATACTGCAGCACATTATTTTTAAATCCATTTATTATTAGCTTTAGACTGTGTTGAGCTTCCACCATAGTCGCCCCTGTATATGAGTATCTAAAGAAACAAATCAAATTAAATTCAAATCAAAATCAAATTCAAATTTTACTTGTCATATACACAGTACAATATGCAGTGAAATGCTTATATGACCGTTTGTGACCTTTAAAGGAGACATACAGTCTCAATTTTGCATTGGTTAATATGATTATTTAGGGTCCTAATGAAAAGTTTGTAATATACTTTAATTAAAAATTCTCAATTGTTGTGTAAAAAAAACATTACTTTTACCTGGTAAAAAGTAGCTCTGTTCTCAGCAACCTGTTTCAGTACATGCTCCTTTAAATGTTAATGACCTCTACTGAACCCGCCCCCCAGTTCTGTGGGGCGTGTCTTCACAATACAAGTGGGGTATAGCTTTGACAACAGTTAAAAATATTTAAAAAACAGTTAAAAATAATTTTACATGATGTTAGAATTATTTTATATATAAAGGAGTTATTTCTACTCTCTTGCTCTCTTCCTCACAGATCTGATATTAACGTGATAAATCTTCCCTGCTGCTATCTTCCTGTCTCCTCTTGCATCTGTTCATTCACGCTCACCTTCCCATACTCTGTCTCTCTCTCTCCCTCTCTCTCTCTCTCCCCCTCTGTCTCCTTCCACCTATCTTCCTCTCCTTTGATTCAAATTTTATTTGTCACATACACAGTCATACACAGTATGATCTGCAGTGAAATGCTTATACGACAGCCAGTGACCTTAAAAAGAAGATAAAAGCTTATACGTAAGGAATAAATATCAATAAAAAGAAATACTAAAGAAAATAAATTTAACTAGTAAAATAGTTGTACAAATATGCAATGTACAAATGGGGGCATAATAAAAATCTTACAAAATATAGGGGAAATAAATATATATATTTCCCCTATATTTTGTAAGATTTTTATTATGCACTCATATTTATATATATATATATATATATATATATAGTTATATATGTATATAACATTTTACATGTGAATCTGGTTGTAAAACTTTTTTGACTTCCCAGACCAGGAATTGAACTCGAGTTGCTGCGCTGTGAGCGCCATTTCCTAACCACTAGACCACAAAGGATTAATGGTTACCATCTCGGAAATGCCGGCTATTCAACCCGCGACCTCATACACGCGAAGCATTGTTTTTTCAGGATCTCACCAGGACATTTACAATGGTTAATTTGTAGTAACATATGTCTATAGCACAGGCGTTTAGTCAAACATATTTATACCGATCTTTTGCTGTTAATAAACAGAGACCTTTCTGACAGACAACATGTGTGTGTGTGTGTGTGTGTGTGTGTGTGTGTGTGTGTGTGTGTGTGTGTGTGACTGAGTCATATAGATGCCGGGAATAGGACATCATACACGCGAAGCATTGTGTGTGTGTGTGTGTGTTTGACTGAGTCTCTCCTTATGTCAGAAAAGCTTACCGAAGCATAGCGCACTCACCTCGTTACTAAACGAACTTTAGAAAAACTTTATAAATATGTAGTGCAAAAAAAAGCATGTACCTTGAGCAGGAATCGAACCCGGGTATCCCACGTGAAAGCTCCGAATCCTAACCACTAGACCACCGCACTACTGCATCAAACAGCACACCACACTCATGTAGGCGCCATTTTGCTCCAGTGTAGAAAAACAATGGCCGACGGCTCTTTTTTCACTCGGGGCGGGTCTTTGCTAAAACACCAGTGTCAATCAACTATAGTAGGAGCGGCCTCTGTCGGTGTGACTTCACACCGACAGGCTTTTGAAAACGGCCTGATTTCAGAAGGGGCATCTCATATTATTAAATTGAAAGAAAATCGCTGGGCGGCTCTTTATCATTGTAGAGTGGTTGTGTACACACTCTCCTAACACACAATGCAGTCCAAACAGCTTGAAAAAGTCCATGTAGCACCGTAGGTCCCCTTTAAAATCTAAATTGTCAATAGAAATAAATGTTTTTTTTTTTTTCATAAATTAACTGCAATAACATATTGCAGCAAAACCATTAATGTAATTAATACATACAGTACAGTTAGTCAGAATTCACCTGGATTTGATTCTGTAATAATAAATTGGCCACTGAGTTCAAAAGGACAGTATACTGTACAGTATATGACAAATGCATGCACTTAAATGACTGTATAGCTACCTTAAGTTATCTTGAAAGATAAATGCACAATGACAGTAAAGCAGCCAAGTGAAACAGCAAAATATCATGGCATGAATGATTAATTAATGTTTAAAAAAAGGTTTTCTAACATACTTCAATGTTTCCTCCTGTGTAGAACAAAACCTTCACTGATTGCTGGTCAAAGAATAAAAATAATTTTTTTGGTTAAAGAAACTACACTGGAGACACATCTCTACAGGTCCTTCTCAAAAAATTAGCATATTGTGATGAAGTTCATTATTTTCTGTAGTGTACTGATAAACATTAGACTTTCATATATTTTAGATTCATTACACACAACTGAAGTAGTTCAAGCCTTTTATTGTTTTAATATTGATGATTGTGGCATACAGCTCATGAAAACCCAAAATCCCTATCTCAAAAAATTTGCATATCATGAAAAGGTTCTCTAAACGAGCTATTAACATAATCATTTGAATCAACTACTTAACTCTAAACACCTGCAAAAGATTCCTGAGGCTTTTAAAAACTCCCAGCCTGGTTCATTACTCAAAACCACAATCATGGGTAAGACTGCCGACCTGACTACTGTCCAGAAGGCCATCATTGACACCCTCAAGCAAGAGGGTAAGACACAAAGAAATTTCTGGACGAATAGGCTGTTCCCAGAGTGCTGTATCAAGGCACCTCAGTGGGAAGTCTGTGGGAAGGAAAAAGTGTGGCAGAAAACTCTGCACAACGAGAAGAGGTGACCGGGCCCTGAGGAAGATTGTGGAGAAGGACCGATTCCAGACCTTGGGGGACTTGCGGAAGCAGTGGACTGAGTCTGGAGTAGAAACATCCAGAGCCACCGTGTACAGGCGTGTGCAGGAAATGGGCTACAGGTTGCAAATTTTGCATGTCATTCGGAAATCAACGTGCCAGAGTCTGGAGAAGACTGGGGAGAGGGAAATGCCAAAATGCCTGAAGTCCAGTGTCAAGTACCCACAGTCAGTGATGGTCTGGGTTGCCATGTCAGCTGCTGGTGTTGGTCCACTGTGTTTTATCAAGGGCAGGGTCAATGCAGCTAGCTATCAGGAGATTTTGGAGCACTTCATGCTTCCATCTGCTGAAAAGCTTTATGGAGATAAAGATTAAATTTTTCAGCACGACCTGGCACCTGCTCACAGTGCCAAAACCACTGGTAAATGGTTTACTGACCATGGTATTACTGTGCTCAATTGGCCTGCCAACTCTCCTGACCTGAACCCCATAGAGAATCTGTGGGATAGTGTGAAGAAAAAGTTGAGAGACACAAGACACAAGAATCTGCAAAAGGATTCCCGACCAAGTATTGAGTGCATAACTGAACATAATTATTTGAAGGTTGACTTTTTTTGTATTAAAAACACTTTTCTTTTATTGGTCGGATGAAATATGCTAATTTTTTGAGATAGAGATTTTGGGTTTTCATGAGCTGTATGCCACAATCATCAATATTAAAACAATAAAAGGCTTGAACTACTTCAGTTGTGTGTAATGAATCTAAAATATATGAAAGTCTAATGTTTATCAGTACATTACAGAAAATAATGAACTTTATCACAATATGCAAATTTTTTTAGAAGGACCTGTATTTATTTAGATAGAAATATATATATACGGTATGTACTAGGGATGTAACGGTATTGTAAATACCGTCGTACCGCAATAACACTTTATTTCGATAATACCGTGGTCGCATGACGGTAAAACTATAGGTCTTCTGAGAAACGTTTGCTCAGGCGAATGGAGCGAACGGGAGGTATCGGGAATTACAATTCCCATCAGCCCAGGCGTGACCATCATCCTTTGCGGTCTGTTGTCGCTACAGATCCAGTAATGCACACATCCGATTTAAACCCAGCTTATAATAATGAACTTCATCACAATATGCTAATTTTTTTGAGAAGGGCCTGTATATAAATCCGCGATGAGTACTCTAGTATAAGCCTCTTAAATATTAAATATGTGAGGGTTGCCCACTAGAGGGCAGTGTTTGTGTGTTGTAGTTTTTGTTCGTAGACTCAGTTTCCCAGAAGGCACCTCAGTCAGGTGACGCAGATGCTCACCTGAACTGAGGAAGCTCATTAGCTTTGTCATAAATACCTGTTTGTTCTGGGAAACTGGGTCGAGTATTCTGCTCTGTTAAGTGGGTTTTGTTTGATCTGGTTTTGTTTTAGGTTGTTTGATGATAGTTGGCCTTTTTGTTTATGGAGCTTAAAGTTAAGTTTATTTCTATTAAGATGTCTTTGTCTCTGTGTCTCCTAGTAGGATTAGCCTCTAGGAGAATTAGCCTTTTGTATGTACCCTCCTGTGTAAGTAACCCCCTATTGCATGTTTAGTTATTAGTCTGTGTAAATACTAATGAGGGCACTACTAACCTGGTTAGATCTTAGTCTGTCTAGTCTTCGAATCTGTCTAGTTTCATCGTCTGATTAGCTCTTAGTCTGTTTAGGTACTAGCCTGTTTAGCCATTAGTCTGATTAGCTACTAGCTAGCTTAGCAGCTAATGTGCATAATGGCTAGTAGGCCTAGCCAAGCCTGTCTTGTGTGTGTTCATCCCCTGCATGTATAGTCCCTAGTGTTTAGTCAGCTAGTCTATTTAGTGTGTGTCGTCTCGTCCGGTTTGTATCCCATGTCTGTGTTGTATAGTACGTCATCCCTAGTCTGTGTATGTTTAAGTGTTTTATACGCGTTCTCTTTATAGTATGCTCCAAGTTCAAGCCAACATCCTTTTCATGTTTGTTTGGTTTATTATTATTAAAGACTTTCTTTGTTACACCTTATTCCCTTCTGCGTCTATGTCTCAACTGTTGCCCACATTATATAATTATAATAACTTAACCAAGAATTTTGTATGATGAGTATATTAAGAAGGTGGCACAGTGGCTTAGTGGTCTGTGCATGGAGTTTACATGTTCTACCCATGCTTGGTGGGTTTCCTCCAAGTACTTTGGTTTCCTCCTACACTCAAGTCATGCAGGTTAGGCCCAAAATTGCCATGTTTGAATGAGAATGTAAGTGATTGTATGTGTGTGCCCTGCGATGGATTGGCACCCTGTCCAGTGTGTACCCGACATCGTGCCCTAATTCCCCTGAGATAGGCTCCAGGCTGCCAGCAACTCTGTTTTACACACAAACGGAGTGAGTGAGTAAATTAGGAAATAATTGTTAGCTACAATTTAATTACTGTGTTAATGTGACACAAATACTTTGAGTGCCAAATGTAAAGGTCAGCTGTTTTCTAACTTGCCTTTTAGAACATTAAGGGTGATTCCAATTCACATTGAATGACAGTGTTAAAGCTCTGTGCAATCTTATGGCATTCATAATGATAATCATGTATTCCAAATAAATGTAAGATAAATGTTAAATGTAAATATAAATTACATTTACATACAAAGAAATGTAAATATCAATCTGTAATATACAGCTGTACATGTCAACTGACGTCATTTTATTGACACATTCTGAGTTTGAGGCTACACCTGACCAACTGAACACTGACTGCAGAGGCTTGTACATTGGGTACTATGCATGATGAGTACTGTACATCACCTTATGAGCTGCTTGCTCTCTTGCCCATTACTCTGGAATAGGGTCAATCTAAACAATTTAGACAATCTGACCCTTTTCCATTGATCCAAAGCCCCAGCAAATTTATGCCTTTAAGCCTCTGATTAGCTTCAGTAACAAGTCTTAAGGTCACACAGCTGTTTATTTCCAATCCTGTTAGTTCATAGCATTGTACATGTGGAAACGCTCTTTCACTTTCACAAACAATTGTGATTTCTAATGCCAATTTTTAAGATGCAACTCCTAAGTGAATATCAATCACAGTCATTACTTGTTTTTTTTCCAACCACACTTTTAAAAATATTTATCTTAGATTTAGAGTCCTACCTCTACATTTAACTGTGCAGTCTATTTAACCTTTACATTTAGGATGAATGTAATAAATTTGTACATTTATAAATAAAATGTAATATGTACATACAAACATTACATTATTACACATACAGTAATGTGAACATCTTACCTTATTTGTTTTTGGAAGTACTATACTAAACCTTTTCACTTTTATTTTACTGTAAATTAACTTCTACTTTTATGGGAAGGCTGGAAAAGCCCACTTAACTTACTAATACTGTGTTCAATTTAAAAAGATAAAAAAAAATATTTCTAAATGTACATATAAAATTTAAGGACCCACTATGCCCAATGGCACAGACAAAGGATTAATCATGGTATGATGGAAAATCTTGCTAAAACATGTGGCTGTGGGTGGAACACTGCAGGAGTGCTCTAATGAAAATTAGGCACTGCTGTTAAATAATTGATGCAGAGAACTAGTACTACTATATTTCACACCTCTCAACCTCCATATCCTTATCTCCATATCTCATCTACCACTATATACATGTATTTTTATACATTCTAGTGAAATAATTTGCCTGATGCTGTATTCTCACTGCTAACCTTACTACAGTATGTCCTACTATCTAAAGAGTAAGTCTCATTAGGCTGTTTGCTAGTTAACTTTATATTGTTGTTGCAGCAAGATGGGTTCTCTTTAGTTTACCTTTTTCTCTAAACTGTGTGAACAAATAAGTCTCAAAATTCACTAATTTGGCATTTTGACACACCCCTCAAACACCACGAGCACCACCAAGTCTTGAACATCACGTGTTAAAAATCTCGTGACCACGGAGCCA
Source organism: Channallabes apus (assembly GCA_030522415.1). Lineage (NCBI taxonomy): Eukaryota > Metazoa > Chordata > Actinopteri > Siluriformes > Clariidae > Channallabes > Channallabes apus. The sequence goes on from CM060112.1 coordinate 34,384,069, forward strand.
TGTGGGTCCTCATGCTCGCAGCAGCTCAACCTGCGCGCTCATTGTCAAGTAGAGTTTCGAGCCCTTGGTGGCATTTGAGGCAGTACAACATAGTCATTTCTTTTTCATCCTTTGTTGTAGGAGTGAATTATATGTCAAATGACAATTATGGCAGATGACATAGACTGTACTGTACAGTATGTGCAGCTCAGTAAAATGTTTGCGTTTTTTTTGTTTAAAGTTACAGTAAATGTTAACCTCTTATATCTGAAGTTAGTTTGTATTGTTTGAATGCTGCCCTTGGTTTTTAAGTGAGAAAATCTATTTTAAAAAGAAAGGGCTACATTTAATTACTCATGTTCTGTGCATTTCTGCATGGTGTTACATTACCTTTTTCAACCATATTGTTTTTTAGTTTGTTTCAATGTATTTCAATTATTGGCAGAATTTTCACTTAATTCTCTCTCAATTCTCTTTCAACGTAATTAATTTTCACATCAGATATGTAAGTTGAACAAAAATAAGTTATGGTAAATAATGGTAAAAATTGTAATTTAAGGTTAAACTCATTGAACACAGTTAATGAGTACAGTTAATAGTACTTTTACAATTTATTTAAGTACATTAGATATGTTTTTACTTTTTCATTTTTTAAAGTTAATTTGAAAAAAGCTACACAAAGCCAAAATAAGTTTTAAGTGCAAAGCGCATGCGTGTCAGTAGCAGTTACAAACAAAAAGTACCAAGGCATTGCTGATGCCGAGTGGTTAGATCTGATGGCCTTATCTAAAAAAAAAAAATTGAGGTCACAGGTTGAAAAGTTATTCATAGAATTTTCAGTACCTTCTTTGTCTCTAATGAAGGATGTAGCTGCTGGCTTTAAAAAGTTTGCCATCAAATAAAACATACTGAGTCATGTTAACTTTTCTAATGCTCATGCTAATTTTAGCATTTACATAAATTAAGGTGTTTCTTTTAGCCTGTCTGATTCTTGTCGGCTGTCATTTTCACCGCTACTAGAAATTAATATGTACAGTACTGTAACTGAGAGTTGTGCAGATGCGCTAAAAGACTGCCATTCATTGAACATGCTCATTTTCAATGAACGATGAAATCAACTGATGAGTTTGTAACTAAAGAACATGCATTTGATCACTGTTAACATGTCATGCAGGATAGTGAACGCAAAATGCAAGCAGCAAAGGTTCATTCAATTTCTGATTTTCCTAATATTCTGTGAGCCGAAGAAGTTACCCATCTCTTCAGGCAGAGTAGTGCAATTCAAAAACACAGTACATGGAAACAATGCCAGCAATTTCCAATTACTGTATAGCCAGTGCAGGTGGGCTGGGGATGTGTACATAAAAGACAAATGCATTCTACTGCTCAGGACAGCTTATTTAAAATAATAATAATAATATTTTTAATGGAGGAAATTAACAAGAACTAATAAAGCTTGAACTTCAGAATGTATTATTCAAAACTATGAACGGCTTTATTTTAATGTGTGTGGCCTGAGATTTGAACTAGCTCCTGTGAACAACACTCTTGTAACTCTTCTTAATAAACCTGTTATTCAAATACTAACACCAGTAATTAATGACTGTAAACGTCTTAGAATTATGGACTGTCTGTTCATGACTAGACTTTTCACACTATTAAATCTTATTCGCTGCTTATCTTAAAAGTAGCAAATGGTTGGTCATTTGAGTGCTTTTCAGTTCATTATTTAAACATGTACAAAAATACCAAAAAATGTACAAAAAAAGTCACCTGGCATTGTTATCCTGAAATATGACTGTGCCATCATAAAACTAGAAATCCATTAATGGAAATCCCTGGTCATTCAGTATATTCAGGTAGTCACCTGACCTATTTTTGGGGACCTAGCATTGCTGAACCTAGACCTGACCAATAGCCAGAACACAAAGCTGTCCCTGCATGATAGGTGCATCACTTCATCCGCCTCTCCTCTTACTCTGATGCACCCATCATCCTGGAACAGGGTACATCTGCACTCATCATACCACATGATGTTTTTCCAATCCTCCACAGTCCATTCTTTATTCTCCCTAGCAATGTTATATACAGTACATACTAGGGATGTAACAGTATCAAAACTTCACGGTACGGTAATACCTCGGTATGAATGGCACGGTACGGTATTTATTGAATCATTCACAGGAAAAACAAAACTAAAGAGACTCGAAAAAGTGCCAGAAGTGTTTATTAAATAGTATACATGAACACTGAACATATCAATGGCATACAAATTAGCCATCTATCTGTAAACTTTGAAAGATAAACTTCAGCTTTTCAATTTCAATAACAAAAAATTATTATTCATTCATTCATTCATTCATTTTCTATACCGCTTAATCCTGTGTTCAGGGTCACGGGGGACCTGGAGCCTATCCCAGGAGACTTCGGGCACTAGGCAGGGTACACCCTGGACAGGGTGCCAATCCATCGCAGGGCACACACACATACACACACTCACACACCCAATCACACACTACGGGCAATTTAGGAACGCCAATTAGCCTAACCTGCATATCTTTGGACTGTGGGAGGAAACCGGAGTACCCGGAGGAAACCCACCAAGCACGGGGAGAACATGCAAACTCCATGCACACAGAGACGGGAATCGAGCCTGGCCGGGGAATCGAACCCAGACCCTGGAGGTGCAAGGCGACAGTGCTAACCACTACACCACCGCACCGCCAAAAAAAAAAAATTATTAAACCATGTAAAAAAATAAATAAAGTTTAAATTTAGTATTCTTGCAAACTCAGAAAAAAAATAGCAGCCTACTTATTGCAGCTGGCCCATGTGCTGGAATAACTCATTCACTCACCTTATTCAGACAGAGACAGGATTTTTTTTCCTTTTCTCGTTTCTTTTCAGAGAGAAACCGAAATGACTCAATAAAACTATAGGTCTTCTGAGAAAAGTTTGCTCAGGCGAATGGAGTGAACGGGAGGTAGCGGGAACTACAATTCCCATCAGCCCAGGCGTGACCATCATCCTTTTCGGTCTGTTGTCGCTACAGATCCAGTAATGCGGAAATGGCGGGTGCTGCTATTAGCGATGAAGGAAAAGAGATGGAAAGAGTAATTAATCATTACGGAGTAAGCGGGTTTTAAATCGGATGTGCGCATTACTGGATCTGTAGCGACAACAGACCGCAAAGGATGATGGTCACGCCTGGGCTGATGGGAATCGTAATTCCCTATACCTCCCGTTCGCTCCATTCGCCTGAGCAAATGTTTCTCAGAAGACCTATAGATTTACCGTCATGCGACCACGGTATTATTGAAATAAAGTGTTATTGCGGTACGACGGTATTTACAATACTGTTACATCCCTAGTACATACCGTATATATATATATATTTCTATCTAAATAAATACAGGTCCTTCTAAAAAAAAATTGCATATTGTGATGAAGTTCATTATTTTCTGTAATGTACTGATAAACATTAGACTTTCATATATTTTAGATTCATTACACACAACTGAAGTAGTTCAAGCCTTTTATTGTTTTAATATTGATGATTGTGGCATACAGCTCATGAAAACCCAAAATCCCTATCTCAAAAAATTTGCATATTTCATCCGACCAATAAAAGAAAAGTGTTTTTAATACAAAAAAAGTCAACCTTCAAATAATTATGTTCAGTTATGCACTCAATACTTGGTCGGGAATCCTTTTGCAGATTCTTATGTCTTGTGTCTCTCAACTTTCTCTTCACAGTATCCCACAGATTCTCTATGGGGTTCAGGTCAGGAGAGTTGGCAGGCCAATTGAGCACAGTAATACCATGGTCAGTAAACCATTTACCAGTGGTTTTGGCACTGTGAGCAGGTGCCAGGTCGTGCTGAAAAATTTAATCTTCATCTCCATAAAGCTTTTCAGCAGATGGAAGCATGAAGTGCTCCAAAATCTCCTGATAGCTAACTGCATTGACCCTGCCCTTGATAAAAAACAGTGGACCAACACCAGCAGCTGACATGGCACCCCAGACCATCACTGACTGTGGGTACTTGACACTGGACTTCAGGCATTTTGGCATTTCCCTCTCCCCAGTCTTCCTCCAGACTCTGGCACCTTGATTTCCCGAATGACATGCAAAATTTGCAACCTGTAGCCCATTTCCTGCACATGCCTGTACACGGTGGCTCTGGATGTTTCTACTCCAGACTCAGTCCACTGCTTCCGCAGGTCCCCCAAGGTCTGGAATCGGTCCTTCTCCACAATCTTCCTCAGGGCCCGGTCACCTCTTCTCGTTGTGCAGCGTTTTCTGCCACACTTTTTCCTTCCCACAGACTTCCCACTGAGGTGCCTTGATACAGCACTCTGGGAACAGCCTATTCGTTCAGAAATGTCTTTCTGTGTCTTACCCTCTTGCTTGAGGGTGTCAATGATGGCCTTCTGGACAGCAGTCAGGTCGGCAGTCTTACCCATGATTGTGGTTTTGAGTAATGAACCAGGTTCAGAGTTTTTAAAAGCCTCAGGAATCTTTTGCAGGTGTTTAGAGTTAATTAGTTGATTCAGATGATTAGGTTAATAGCTCGTTTAGAGAACCGTTTCATGATATGCTAATTTTTTGAGATAGGGATTTTGGGTTTTCATGAGCTGTATGCCACATTCATCAATGTAGATGCGGTCATATTATTTCACCAGTTTTGACGCGTAGCTTTGGTTTGATCATTTACTCACAAGAACTGAAGTCTGATGATCTCTTTGTCTCTTGTAGTTTATTTTGTCAGCATCAAAGAATCAACACTTCATACAGTCGTCTTGAGTAAATCCACTGTGGTTACAGACACCAGTTGCTGCATCTTGCAAATCTCTGACTTTTACAACAACCTGTTTGCTGTATCTCACAATTCACAATCTTAGCTTACGAATATAACAACACTCTTGCTGTGTATATCCACTTACGGGAGCTTACGGTTACAACAACCTAGTTGCTGTATTTCACATTCTTAGCTTACCGGGCTTACGTTAGCTGACGAGCTTACGCTTACGGTCAAAAGCTTGTGTTTCCTTAACCTTCCGCATCTAGACTGAACTCTCTTTCATATCACAGTCACACAAATGCATGTAATAGTAGAATGACATCACAGACCAACCTACGATTGTCAACTTATGATGCATGACTAAGAAATATAAAGCTTATGGCTTATGTAACAAACTTAATGCTTAATGCTTTACTAATGAATAGAACAAGGTAGAATAAATGAAATAACAGCAAATAAAATAAAATAAAATAAACACAACAACAAATTCATAACAAGTGCGATATGGCACTTACAATCAATATTAAAACAATATAAGGCTTGAACTACTTCAGTTGTGTGTAATGAATCTAAAATATATGAAAGTCTAATGTTTATCAGTACATTACAGAAAATAATGAACTTTATCACAATATGCAAATTTTTTGAGAAGGACCTGTACAATAGTAATCACCATTAACCTCCACAGTCCCTAGATATATATATATATATATATATATATATATATATATATATCCATCTATGTGGCATTTGGCACATCGGGCAACAGATTTATATCTGTCGTTTCTGTGACAGGGTTGGGTTGCCAGCTCAACATCCGATTGTCCGATCACTTACAGTAGCAGTGAAGGACCATGTGTACCAACCGTGGCAACCCAGCGCCATCAGGCCTCGAACCGAGAACCTCCTGGTCAGCAGTCCAACGCCTTAACAACAAAGCTACCCCTGCCCAGAAAATATAAAAATAAAATGTTCACATGATAAACTTTGTGTCCTCTATATATCCTCAACATTTTTAACATAATCAAGTTTGAAAGATGTTGTTGCCTGGTGAGGAAATGGCACTAAAGATACCATGTTTTTATTGTAATATCGTGCAGTACGATGCTGTGAGGCTGCACAGCATGGTTCAAGCAGTAAACATTCTACCTAAAGGAAGCCTTAGTCATAATTTTTTAAAGCTTTCACTATGCTAAACCTTGAATGAGAGACACACTATGTAGGCTAAACATTGTCTTGTTTTAAAATTATGTGCAGCTATGCAAAACACTTTTTGATGTGCACGAATATGAATGCATATTCATGTGTTACACAAATGCTACATTTACGCAATGCCATTGCTCATTGGGTATTTTTCAAACGCAATAAGTTGTTGTGCTTCACCCTAACTTTTGTCAAGCATGTTGTCTGGGTAAAATAAATTTCTAACAAGACACAGACCAAGAGGTAACTACCCAGCTACTTACCCAGGTTAGCAACTGAAAGAAAAGCACTGCAACTGCAATCTGTTACTGCTGAAATTAAACTGGAAAATACTGGTTTACCAGACTGTAAATTCTTTTCTCGTTCCTCGAAGGATATTTATGCTTTATTCTCTCAAAACTTGTCCACTTACAATCGTTTTTGTACAAGATGAGATTGTTTATTTTTACATATGTGCAATGTGCATAATGTGACTGTATAGGAAGGTCAGGCTATGAAAGTACTAATAAATGCAGATCCTACTGGTTTATTAGGTATAATGCTAACTTTCCTTACTTACAAATAAAATGTCGACTTGTAGGCAGCAAACAGCATTCAGGTTTGTGTATCATCTTGTGTATCATTTAATTTAATATTTATAATATGGTGTCGACACAACATCTAAGGGTGTTTTCACACTTGTAGGTCGGTTCTCTTGGTTCGGACAAAAACATAAAATGGTATGTTAGTTTGTGAGTAAAAAGTACTGGTTCGCTTAGTGCCCACACTGGCATTTTCATCTTTGGAGCACACGACATAACAGAAGGTAGGTGGATTATACATGGTGGAGTTTATAAAATGTAATGTTTTATATATATTGAAAACAACTCAAGCGTGGTCATGGACCCACATAGTGAATAAAACAGTAATCAGTGCATCTATGTTAGGAGTTGACCTGGCGGACACAACTGCAGGTAAAAGATGCAGTTTTATTAATTTAGGACAAATCAAGTATGAGCAATCTAAAACGGAGGTTCATAAACAGCCACGAGTCTGTTTGCAAACAAAGTGAACAAGAGCAAATCCAAATCATAATCTGTGAAATCGTAGCAAGGTCAGACATAAAAGACACATTACATACAAACGGCTTGGTAACATCAGGGGAAAACTGACTAGAGCATATACTTTGCGACGCTCAAAGTGTTTTGAGTTCTATTGATACCTGGTGTTAATTAATGATGGGTATATCTGGTTTGAACTCAGGTGAGCTGAAGAGTGCATGCTGGAAGTGGCAGTCCACTATACAGTACAGTACTTGTATGCACTTTTTACGCTCAACCATCATTGCCGGTGGCCCCACAGCCTAATGTTTTTCTTTCGTGACACTCCTCGCTCCTGCGCCTATCCGTGTACTACAAGAGTACAGAAGTGCAAATGATAGTACAGAAGAGCTGCGTTCAATAAGAAGAGCGCTCAAAGACATACAACATTTTATAAAACCAATCAGCTGGTGCACATTCATGAACGTTCAGTGCTCTTCACATGCACTCCCATGTTGTCCATAGTGAATGTCATTGGGTGCTCATTAATTGTAACTTAATTTAATTTGATTAATAAATTACATTTATTAATCATTTAGCTTTCAAATCTTGACCAGTGAGGTGCTAACAAGTGCATGTTACATACAGCAGCTAGGACTTTTTCACTCCCTGCCCAACACACATCCATATGTAACTACGCCATGGGTTTCCAGTCAGGCAGGCCCGCGGCCACCCTCACGTGCAGTTGCTAGGCAACGCTGCCATGATGGCAATCAGGGGGATGCATGACACCTGGATGCTTATCTATATAGGCCCCCAAAACAAAGCGTGCGACATTTAGGTAGCACCAGGGTTGTGGAGCGTTGCTCCGGTATAGGAAAACTGAAAAGAAAAGAAAGCAGAGAAAGTAAAAAGAGAAAAATAAATAAATAAATAAATAAATAAAAAATTTAAAAAAGAGAAAAGAAAACTGAAAAGAGAAAAGAAAACAGATAAAAATAAATAAATAAATAAATAAAACTGAAAAGGAAAACTGAAAAGAGAAAACTAAAGTTCAATAAGGATTAACCCTGTCTGGAGGGGACAGGAGATTTAGTTATATATTTTATGTTTGCTCTTTGTTCCATTAGAAGTTTTGTGTTTAATTAATAATCCCAGGTTATCCGAACGGGAAAAGCGTCCCGTAAGTGTGCACAATCACTCCCACAGCTCACACACACAACCTTCCCTCCGAAGCCCTGCATCAGGGCTCTGTAAAGAAAAGGAAAATCAGGCACGTTAGCATAACGTGCTATCCCGCCCATCAGTATCCAGTTGCATCAGAGTGACAAGTACTTTTATTCTTTTATTAAGCATTTTTACAAGCAAGGACCGTAACTATCTTAAAGATGCACTGTAATTCAGTAATCTTTGAAAATTTTTAAAGATTTTCCCCAAATTCCAAAGATAGAACTTAGTAAGTGGACTGCTGCATACATCTCCACCCACCGTGAAAATGGAAAAAAGCTCACAGGTACCACTGATGGCTCTAAACTAACTATGGCAACCACTCTTTAAATGGTGGTGACCCAAGGGTGGTTTAATGATGCTATATAATCAGATGAATGAATGTGCTCAGCATGAATGTGCCACAGTGAAAGGATTTTATTATCACAAGGGATCTTTAACAAATATCTCAAGTTATCCATGGTGGGTAACTAAGAAGAAGGGTCACAAGCCGGTCAGGATTGTCTGCTACTGATGCTGGCGAATTGCATTGCTGTTGGTCTCATGAGATGAAGCACTACATCAGATGTGTATTGCCTGAGTGCTGAATACAGATGCACTGATTAAGTTCTTCTGGGAACTTCAGATACTGCATCACACTGGCAATACATTAGCAATGTTACTGCTAGCAGTAGAGAAGTTGATCTCCTTGTGATAGGGCAAATCCATACCTCACTCATAGCATTAAGCCACTTAGGCATGGATGAAGTGACTACAGTATGTGGAGTACCTGTCCAACTACCTAATTTATAAAGCCTGTATATACCATATCTTCTCTGCTGATGTATGTCATAGTCATTTGTTGGGTCTGTAGCTAAAAAGCATTAAAGAGTAGCTTTCAGAACTGCAAAATGAGCACAGCCACACAGACCATTCACATGGCCTTATGTGGTCACCACTACTCAGTTCCATGTTCAAATGCCCACTAAGACTGCTGCTCACACAAGCCTAAAGTAGTGGAAATAATGCCTCAGGCCCCTCACAGAAATCTGGGTGAGCCCCAAATTGTAAACTCCAAAACACTGCCCACTGGATTGGTCCTGAGTCACAATGAGAACTCTAGTTCCAACCTTCTCTGAGTTGAAAGCCTCATCAATTTTAGACCACAAAACAGCTGATTTTATGTTTTTGGGTAGATGTATGATCAAAAAGGTATCTTCACAGATACTACTTCCATTTTGAGAAGATGGTGGTTTCCACCTTATATTTTACAGGACTGATTAGTTCCTAAACATCCTTCCTTTGAATAAGCCAAGATTGTAAAATGCAATTCATGCAGGACTAGTTTGCATCAACGTGCGTCGATGGACCTGTATGATGCCCTAGAACATGGATGCTTTTTAAATTCATCATAACTTGTAAAAAGCTACTAAATAAGGTATGACTGTGGGTGGGTTGTTTGTCTTTGATTTCTGCTTCATCCACATTGTATTGTAGTGGTACGGAAGCTCCTGGCTAATTAACCACATGCCTAGCTCTTAAAGGACAGGGTATAGCTACAGTATATAGGGCAAGTGTTGAAGGTTGCAGTTATCTTGTTGCTATCCAGGCACTCTTGTTGCTAATCCCTGGTCCTTTAGATAATATGATTATCTAAAGGACCATTAAATAATATGATTGGTACATTTACAGTACATGGGTATTCCATTTTTGTAATTTTTTGTACTCACCTTATGTCATCTTCATTTGCAAAAATTATGACCACTCTGGCATTGGAATTTTCTCCAAGGGTATGGATAATCTTGTCAAACTCTCCTGGCTTTGGCTCACGAGGGATTTTAACTGTCTGTGATATACATATATTTCCTGTGAAATGTAAAGAGAGACATTGAATGATAAATGATACTTGTAACTTCAAATGAAACTTTTCTTTCATTTGGTTATTTGTTTTCCTAACCCAACAGTAGTATCCAAAAATATATTTATCATCAGTTCAGACCAAAAAATTTGTCATACAATAAAATTTTTTTTTTAATGTTCTTCAGTAGTCCTGTACTGTAGGTGAACCCTTAAAGCTTTTATTGTACAGTCATGTTCAAAAGTCAGTACCTTCCCTTTTAATTCAATGTGTTAAAACAATAATAAATACCCTGCTGCTTCGAAAGGATTTAAGAGTGTAAGTTGCAGCAAGGTGCTGCTAATCATCAGCACTTCAAGCCCTCCTAGGTTCAAACTCCGATACCACCAAGTTACCATTTTTGGGCCCTTGAGCAAGTCCCTTAACCCTCAACTGCTTGGATACAGTATATAATGAGATAAAATGTCACTCTGACAAAAAGTCACTCTGGATAAAGGCATTTGCAAAATCATGTTGTAACGCTCAGAATTTATTATTAGAGCTAATTACACTAAATAGGGGTCTAAGATCTATAAACGGGTTGATTATACTCACTTCCGGTATTGCGCAACCTTCGCGGAGCAAGGAAAGACGGTGACAACAACAACTTCCAAAACCAAACCAAAGTGTATTATTTACAAAAGACAAACAAATGAAGTGCAACGAAAAAACTATTATATACAATCTATAAACAAATATATACAATGTCAGTAGTGTGCGCGAGTGTGTGAGTGCGTATGTATGAATGTCCAAGTCCAGGTTATAGTGAGAATAAGTTAAGGTGGAAAGGAGAGACGGCTCGATCTCACCGGTGAAAGATGGTAAGTCCGGGAGCTCGAGAAACGGAATGAGAGGGGTATAGTTGCCGTCCAGGAAAAGAATAATCCAAAGGAAATCACAAACTAGCTCTCTCTCTCTATCCATACACAGCGCTGCTTTCTTCATCTCTCCGTCACGAACGTCATGCCGGTTCCGGCTTTATACCGGCACACGTGACCTGATAGGTCATCGGGGTTCCCTCGCTGCGCATGCGCGCGTGAGCTTAACCCCGGAACCAAGGCACCGTTGCCATGGGGACGAAAATAACCGAAAGGGGTCAGTTTGTTGGTGCAGGTGAGCAACATTCGCTCCTTCCTTTTTCCCCTGCTGTTTAACCGCCCCTTTATGTGGCCGCGCTACAATGTAAATGTAAAACTTAATTGATATTTTACACTGACAAAGATTATTCACAAGTGAAAAGCATTCAAAAAAAAGTTTATCATTCCAGGAGTGGACAGTACAACATACTGTCTTAACTCCAAGGTAAGACTGAGCAATGCTTAGAGAGAAAAAAAAAAAAAAAAAACCTAAATCAAAAAGTCCATGAAATCACAATTAAAAAAAGACAGTAGTGGTGTTTGTAGGATTGCCAGGAGAAAGCCTCTTCTGTCTAAAAAGTTTGCAAAAAACTGTATATGAAAAACCACAAGGCTTCTAGGACAATGTCCTATGGACAGATTAAACTAATGTGCAGTTGTTTGGCCTTAATGCCCAGCACCATGAAGGGTGAAAACCAAACATAATTTCAGCAAAAACTGAAATACCTCATATCCACTGACAAACATGGCAGTAAATGGGTGATGATTTGGCTTGATTGTAGCCACAGGACCTGGGCATCTTGCAGTCAAAAAGTCAACTATAAACTCCTACAGTATGTTTAACAGAGTATTCTAAAGGCAAATACTGTAAGAGGCCATCTGTCTGACAGCTAAAAGTTGGAAATTGGCTCATGGCGCAACAGGAGAATGATCTGGAGCACACCAGTAAATAACCAGAATGACTGAAAAATAAAAGAATTATGGTTTTGTAATGGTCTATTCAAAGTTCAGACCTCAACCAGACTGAAATGCTGTTACGAGACCTTATTCATATGTGAATTCTCAAAAACCTTGCTAAAGTAATGTAATGCAGAATGGGCCAAAATTTCTCTAAACAATGTGAGAGACTGATAAAGTCATACAGGAAATTATTATGTAAAGTATTTGATTCCAGCTGTGGCTCTATAAGCTATTGAATCTTGGAGATACTATTGTCCACAAGTTTTTATTATCATTATTATTATTATTAATTTTATTATTTTTAAATAAATAATGGCATAGTGTAAACACTCAGGTCTATACTACACATAAACATATAACACTTAAAGAGGGGTACTAACTTTGTATGTACACTCACTGCCCACTTCATTTTGGTATTCTAGTATACATTTACATTTAGCAGATGCTCTTATCCAGAGCAACTTACATTTTTATCTCATTACACATCTGAGCACATATGAGGGTTCAGGGCCTTACTCACAGGCCCAACTTGGTGGTTGTGGGGTTTGAACCTGGGATCTTCTGAACCGTAGTCTAATGCCTTAACCACTGAGCTACCCCTGGCCCTGTCCATGTCAACTGGTATACAGCTCAAGAGCTTTAGTTAATGCTCACATCAAACACCAGAATGAAGAAAATTTGTGATCTTTGTGACTGTTTGTAGCATGGATTTTGTTACTATAATGTCTGGTTCGAGTATTTCATCCTGCTTATCTCCTGTAAAATTTATACAGTAAAGAGCACTCTGCAGAGTTTACACAAAATGGCGCAAAAAGCAAAACAAAACATAATTAATTAATAAACTCTGTAACAAACAATTCTGTGGTCATAGAAAATTGGCCGGATGGGTTCAAACTGCTATTAAGGATACTATATCCCTCCTGGCACCTCAAGCCAATATAACCAATTAACAATTAGAACTTATAAGGCATTTAAAATTAAGCTAAAAAATCTTGGCACAAGGCACACACACACAAAAGTTCTTCTTAACTGGCTAATTAGGGAAATGGGGTTCTTAGTCTCGTAAATGGCTAATATTCCTGTGTTCTTTAAAGAACCTTAAATGATTCAATCACAGGGACAACCAACAAACCATTAATGAAATAAACATTTGTGTGAGCGTGGCAAATAATTTCAGAATTTTATTTTTACACTAAGATTAGCTGGGTTTTACACACTAGTTTTTCATCTTAGAGTTGTTATTGCATTCAAATTTCTGATTTGAATTGGGAAGCTACAGTATAATGTGTTTCCTTCAACCCAAACTAGCTCCAGGAATTCAGTAATTGTAGTAAATGCTTTCATTCTGTTTCATATTCAGAGAATTACTGTTCTATGAAAACCATTTTCCTAAGAATCTAGTCTGTTTATGTATTGCTCCACTGAATTTCATAATTATATTTCCAAGGTTTTGAAGAGAATGTGTTTTACCTGAACTATAAAAAGTACAGAACATATTAAACTATATGGATTTAAACTTACTGGAATGTTAGGCGAATGTGCACACACACGCACGCACGCACGCACGCACACACACACACACACACACGCACACATATAGGAGTTCAATATGGATTCCGTAGCTTGACTGGGCTCACATTGAAACCTTGCCAAATACTGACAGATCATTTGTTACCATCCTGAATAGAGAGATTTCTTTTGATAGTTGACCTTTCTTTGTAGAATGAAAGCATGTGTAGTATCAAATGTATGGTTTATGAATAAATAAACAAACAATAAAAATAGTAAACGTTAATGGGTTTTGTAAGCAGTAGAACTATTGCAGACCCTGTTTATGTGCTGTTCTTCGGACTGCATATCTGCTCCTCTAAATTAGATGTGACCGATAGACTGGATTTAAAGACTTTGTCTCTACAAGCACCCAGAAGATTGACAAAGCCAAAGTGAAAGCATGTCTTCATGTCAATCTATTCAATTATGGCCACCATATGTCATCCCTTCTATTATTTTTATACTAATGTAAATGTCATTATGCTCTTTCAATACAACAAAACATATTGGGATTACTTTTGTCACATTTGATTGCATATGATTAAATAATATATATATTTTTTTAATTCTCAGCATAAACATGTCCTAGCTTTCTATTAACAAAGATCATTATTATATATTTAAATCCATATAAACTTCTATAATGTAATTAAATCCAAGTTAAAGCAATATTTTCAAGCCTGCTCTACCTATACATTTATGTTGTTAGATGTTGTTATATGGAGTAAGGCATAATTATTAGCTATTTCTCCAAAAGCTTAAGACATGTGGGGACAGAAAACGAGCCTTGGTCTTTCAGGGACACAAAACAAATTGAATAACATGGAACTGTAAACTGTAATTTTTGCATTCATGTGTTTAATTTGTCTGAGATTAAGAACAGAACAGATTACCTACATACTGTACTACTCAAGTTTAATAATAGTTGCTTTGCAGTTTGTTGTTTTCAATGCTAACAATAAACATTTAATTAAATACCTGAATAGTGGTGGCTAAACTGGATAGGACTCTTTGCTATTCCCATGCAGCACCAACAAGTTAACACTGTTGGGCCCTTAACCATACAGGTATCTACTTCAGGGAGCTATATCATGGCTGACCTTGTGCTCTGACCATGCTGTAAGCTTATTCTTACGAATAATAGTATCAAATTCAATTAAATGTAAAGCATGTACACATGTGCAATCTTTGTGGTCATGCACATGGTACTGAAAAAGGTACTGGAATAAATAAATAAATAATAAAACGCAGTGTTAACAAGTGACATGATTCCTAGACTTAATATTTCAAAACCTCACATTACATTCTTGCTTTAATGACACTGGATGTTTTTTTTTTTTTGCTTGATACAGTATTTTATTTGATGTATGCATTTTAAGCAGGAATATGCAAACTGAAGTTAATGCTTTATTATAACATCCCCCGAAATAGCATGAGTCAAATTCTGAAGCAGTTATAAATCAGGACATAACTATACAGTATATAGTGTCAGAAGATGAAGAAAATCTATTAGAAATGAATTATTTACTGTTGTTCATAGCAAGTGTTTTGATTGTTTAAAATTTCACCGGACTTTGTCTCACACCTTGGTTTTAGATTAAGTGATCCTCCGCTGCATGGTCATACCCCAAATACCTCAAAGACAATGTCAGCAAATCCTATGCCAAATTCAATTAGACTGCGCAGACACACCATGCAAACAGCCAAGGCATAGCTACTTACTTCCCTTCCAAATGTTCAAGGACATTAGCAGTCTACATTAGTGTCCACCAACAAACTCTAGGGATTCATCACTGTCTATTTAAAAGTTTAGAATTCAGATCTTAAGCTATATAGGTGTAAGTCTAAAAAGACCCTACACAAAAGCAATCTTTATTTTCTACTGTAATACTTGTCTATGGTAATCTAAAGTAAATGTATCATATACGTATAAAATAATGACATAATAAAAGAGTCATAATATTTTATTATAGGTTCATTTTAGTCATAAGGATGATTTCCAGGCGACACGGTAGCTTATGGCATAGCAGTATCCACTGACACCTCCAGGTGTACAGTATACTTCACATCTTGCATTCTGTGTGTGCACAGACTTCACGTTTTCTCTGAGCTTGGTGGGTTTCCTCAGGGTACTCCAGTGTCCCCCATGCATTGCATGCTGATTGGTGTTTCCAAATGACCTGTTTTGTATTATTGTATGTGTGAGTATACACCTGCAGGTTGCCAGAGATTGAAGTCCTGGGTAATGTAACTTCCCCTACAGGAGTTACCACTGAAGGTCAAAGGTCATTGCAGCCAACCATCATTTAATCGTGTCAGCTTGAATGGATGGATGGATTCTAGTCTATTACAAGGAACAACAACATGCACAGCCAACCAGCCAGCTGAAATTTGGTTTTCAGTGTCTTTCATACTGTATATCACAATTAAGGCTTAAGTGTAAGTTCGTATATTGAGTTTCCATGGGTTTCCTATATTGTATATTTACCATCATCTCATTTAAGTTCTGTTCCACTGCTACAATGAAAATTATTTCATGCAATCCTATCTCCATTAATAGCCTAGAGAACTGAACGATGTTTGCAAATAATTTGCCACCTGCAGATATTCACACTTGATTGAATTTAGCACATTTATGTCTCTAACGTTTTCATATATAATTCTAATTCCTCCTTAGAGGTGGGTCTGTGCATGCTGTTCCTGTAGAATGCTCATTATTCAGCAGTTGGTCATGTAGAGTCCACACAGCTTCTAGCTAACAGCCTTAGTCTGTGATATTCAATCCCTGCAGTCACCTTTAAAAGTCCCCAAATCTCTTCTGCCATTTCATATTTCAACCAATCATGGCTGCTCAACACATGATAAATCTGGGCCATTACTGGAACTCTGAAGATATATTAAATATTGAGATTCAGGGGGAGTCAATGGGGCAAAGGAGTGGGGGCTTTTAATGCTGCTGCTGATGCATTCAAATTGATTAAAAAGAGTCACTCTGTCAAGAGACTAAGTGCTCAGACCTGCCAAGAGCCTACACCCAACTGCCTGGAACACCACTTAGTTTATATGGTGGGAGGTGGATGCCTAGTCTCTTCTGCTCGCACTGAGTCTACAACCCGACACATTTGTTTATTGTTCTTTGAAACAAACATCTGCTGAAAATGGTTTATGACTTAAAAGTTCATGATATATTCTTTCAGTAAAGAACTGAAGACTTGTGTTTAGGTAAGTGGGATAAGTTAATTAAGGATCCCATGTTATCCATATTATATTTTAAAAAG
Source organism: Channallabes apus (assembly GCA_030522415.1). NCBI lineage: Eukaryota > Metazoa > Chordata > Actinopteri > Siluriformes > Clariidae > Channallabes > Channallabes apus. Next base: position 34,400,824 of record CM060112.1, read on the forward strand.
CAATAGGATTTTTATGTACTGTAGTGGAATAAACCTTAACCACTACAGTACATACATAAAAAACCATGAGAACTAGGGACCAGAAACTTTGAACTATAAAAAAACAAGAAAGAAAAAAAAGAACTAACAAACAAGGTGCTCAGAGCTGAATGCAAAGAAAATAAGGCAGAAAGTAATGTCAGTAAAACACAATATAAAGAAAACAAAACACGACGCTTCTGTGACAACTCATCACATTCTCTCTTTTTCAGTCTCTTTCTCTCACATTCTGCGCCTCTAAGCTTCAAGGGCAGATGTGCAAACATCCCTGTGGCTCGAGAAAAGACTATTAGAAGAAAGCAGAGTGCACCTGTGAGACTCATGGTTATTCATATCACGGCCCTCAAGTCTCATGCTGTCCTTCCCCAGAACAGTTATGGGACTGAGCTGGACAGAAGCCATAGCTAAATAATGGAAAAAAGTAATCTTTTTAGCTGCCACTGTAGCAACTGCCAAAGTTCGGATTTCACTTTCAAATTGGGCTTTTTAGGGATATTATTTTGCAGTTTTATTCAGGCAGTTATTTAACGAAATTGAATGTTATTGCATGATATTTTGTGTGAACTGATACACTGTTTGATACTGAGAGTCTGGAACAAAAAGATAATCTGTCTGTCTTTGTTTGTATATTTTTGCTTTTTGTTTGTTAATTAAAAACAAAAGACTTTACATATGATAAAAGACAAAGCAGATAATCCACACTAATACAGTTAAATAAATTTATAGAAACTCTTTGCTGATACAAATAAATAAAATTAAGAGAAACTCTTTGCTGTCTTTTATCAAGAAATCATCTTGATATCTTTGTATCATTATCTGTATAATGCAGAGCAATAGGGGTTATGAAGAGTTCCCTTTTTTCAATACAACCGTTACTTTTGACACCTGCAAATAATTCTAACGACAAAAATATGAGTCATAAATTCAGTTTTCTTAGATTCATTACATGGTCTATAAATACATTCTCTGCTTCAAATGGATAATTTTTCGCAATGGCTAATGGGATTTGACACATTCAAATCAAATTTGCCACCCACTCTCTAAGAGTTATCAGAGCAGCTTTGATACTTGAAACTCAGGGAATCTCTTTATTATGCTGACAATTTATTAATGCGTTACTGTTGGCCATTTCTCTGGCCATTTCAAGCAGTGTGGGTAAACTATTTTCTCATACTCTTAAGCACTGACTGTGACTTTGCCTGCTGCTATCCATTCTGTCCAGCTTTGTGGTTAAAGACGAAAGATCATTAATGTCCTGGTGTTAAGGTGATGATTTTTGTTTCTGGAATGTAAATGTTCCGAGTTGTAGAGCTCCCTTCTCTAAATTTGTAGAGAGATAAGATGTCAATACATGGATAAGAAACAGTATCTCAGCTGGTGGCACTGGGCTACAGAGAGGCACAATTGTACTGGGGAACTCTGCAGGTGCTGTGTGTCAACAGCAATAAATGGGTTTGTTTCCCCTATGGCAAATTACTTGTGGGCTATGTTATAACAGAGTTTTCAAACTCTGCAATATTTAGCTCCACCTGAAAACACAACATACCTTACGAGCAAATCAAGGTCTTCGGGGGAATCTCAGCATTACACAGAGGCAAGTGTGTGAAAACAGGGATGAAGCAGCCTTAGGGAGTCTCAATTGGGTACAACTATTTTGTAGTTCTGTACTTTCTCTCTCTTTTTTTGGGTCAAGTAGAATTTTTCATCACGTTTTGTAGAAAAGTATAATTTTTCTGCATTTAAAATCACATACCTCCAGCAAGTTCAAATATTATATGACTACTTATCTTTTATAATTATTAAATTGTGATTTATTTTATTCAATTTAATTGTTCAATGCATTATTAAAACCTGAAGAAAAAAAAACAGACCTTGATCTGGGTCATTTAAACACTGAAGTTGCATCATAAAAATTCACAGAAGAAATCAGAGCGATGTTTTATAGTGAAAGTAAGTGGAAACTCCTTAAGGCCTTTAAATCATTTGGTAAAGGAGTTATATTTCTCAAAAGAAAAACATAATTCTTGTCACTTTATTTATTCTAATTTACATTATTACTCATAATGTTTATAGTGTAATGTATATATTATTATGAAGAATACAGTATATAAAATACACTATACACACACACACACACACACACACACACACACGTGTATATATATATATATATATATATATATATATATATATATATATATATAAATCCTTTTTATTACATAGGCTAGTAAACTGTAAAAAAAAAATTTAAAAACTGTATAATTTTTTTTATGGTATCAGTTTTTCTTTCAATACAGTCAATATTCAAATTCAATAGTCTGAAATTTCCATGATAGCACCAAGGTATTCAAAGTGCTTACATTACCAGGGTAAAACAAGGTGGAACCACATATGCTTTGGGTGTTCTGGAAGTTGGAATTTTGTTGCGGAAAGTAGAAACTTCCTCCCGCACTTGTACAGTAAAAAGCACATTTTAAAGCACGTACACTATGCACTCAAAAAAATGAACATGGCTATCTGTTACATGTACTAAAATGTAATATGTGTTTTGTACATAATAATTTCATGTTTCCAAGCTAAACATGAATAAGTTATGTTGTATTTGCATGAAACTCAACAACTTAACATGTACTAGATTCAATCATGTTGAGATAAACCAACAAGATCTTGTCAATATGAAAAACGGAAATAGCAAAACCGGAAATATCGCGAGAAGACATTGCGAGAAGAGAACACAGTTGAGGAGACAAACATTTGGCGGGTCATGTGGAAAAGGTAAGCAGGAATTAATTCCCATCTTTCTAAATAGAAACGAAATACTGAACATAAATGTCACCTGTTGTTTAGCGATGTTTAGTCACGTTATTTTGGTTTAAGCTATATCTTGTATTTTTAATCACACTTAAAATACCGACGGTTATATGCGCATGCTTAATCTGCGGTTCGGTTCTGGTTTCGGTCTGTTCTCATGAGTTGTGAAGCGAGAGGAACAAAGTATAAATATTGTTCATTTGCTAAATTAAGCTTCATGATTTTTAATTGAATATCTATCTCTGTATTTTTTCACAGCAGTTTGTGACTGAAAGTGTGTCTGACTTCAGGAGTTTCCTGACCAACGTATCTAACGGTCATATTTAAAAGTCATAACGTACAGTTATAAAGTACAAAACCTTTCTGTTTTTTTTTATTTTTTTTTATTAATACTTATTTGTGGTGTTTTATGTTTTGTACATCTTTTCAAATTGAGACCTCATTTGTAAGTTGCTCCTGGTGTAAAATAAAAATCTCCGTTTTATCCCGTTTGTCTGCTTCCTTCCTTCACAGAATTCTGTTGACCAGGGCTTGAAATTTTAATTTACTTGAGTTGGATCAACTTAATTTACAACTGAAAACTTTGTTGTACCAACCCTATTCATTTATGTTAACAGTATTAAATTATGTTGGACGCAGCTGTAGTAAATAAGTTAAATGAACCTAATAACATTACTTTGATGGAACCTAAAAACATTAAGTTGGGCCAACATAATTGCTTAATGCTGAACGAAAGCCATTAAATCAGGTGGAAATTCTTTCCATAATTTAATTATGTTCATTCAACGAGTTATTTTTTTGAGTGTGGAATAAAATGCAGCATATCTTAATTACGTAGGATTACAGTTATTGTTTCACTGCTTGCTCTTGCACTAACATTCAATATATTCCCATTGCGGGATCCACCTTGTCAATCACATTCTGCATGAATTTATGTTGACAGAAAGAGATACCCTTAGGCAGGAACAGCACAGAACGAAGTGCACAAATGTTCAGACCTTTTTGCAAAGTTCCCATCAAAGGACACTTTTCTTTAGGCAGTTTGTTTGTAATATACATTTCACAGTTTCAACAAACACTACAGGTTATTTCTAGCAGAACTGGTCATGTTAAACTTTTTTTTTCCCTTGTAAATTTTGTGACAGACAAAACTGGCTCCACTATTATGCCAACAAACTTGTCTGAGTTTAATTGGCATTGTGTCCTCAGTAGCAGTTGTGTAAGTAATATTTCAAAATTGTGTCTGAAAAATACCTTTTATAACAATAATTTCCAAGCAAATGGTTTAGAAATTCTATTCTACTTATTTTCTGATACATCTAATAACAATCAATTGTACTCCAAATAAGCCTAGGAATTATAATCTTAATTTCATTATTTACATACTGCTGACATATTCTACTTATTTAATGATTGTTTTTAAATATTTTACATTAAAGGCATACATAATAATCTACCGTCGCAGAAATTTTCTCACCATCATCACGGGTCTTCTGGATAAAAGCATCCACTCCACTTTCTCCATAATTTCCTTCTGAGGCTACAGTGGCTACATAGTTCCATCCCAGGTAGCGCACTATGTCCACTATAGCCTGGGCCTGGTAAGTGTCTGGAGGAACGACTCGAGAGAAGAAGTCGTAACGTGTATTGTCACTCAGCTCTGGTGCTGTGGATGCATAGCTCACCTGGGGGATCTGGGATAGACACAAAACATGGGCACAATTTTATGGGCACAATTTAAAAAAATCCCTGCTAAACCCATATTCAACTCTTTAACACATATCTTTATGACAATATTTGAGAATTAGATTTTTCTAGGTTTTTGTTTTTTGCTTTTGCACTTTGTTTAAACCAGCATACAACACTTTTTGTTTGTTTCAAGAAAAAAAATATGATACTGATAAAAACCAAACAATATACCTAGTTAACTCCCTAAGCAGCTATAAGACCCTCGCCTACTCCACTAGCAGAACTTTGGTTGGACTTCTTCTGAACCTTTAAATCCAACTTTTGTCAGAACAAATTGATGGAGTTAAAGTTGGGTTACTGGGCAGACCAATCTATCTATAAGCGATAGCCTTTTCCAGTTCGGCGGCAGGGATGCGAAGGCGGGCTCTACGCGGAAGTGAAGGTGCCGCGGGAGCTCGCGCAGCTCATTCATGCGATTCTCTCGCGGAGATCAAAGGTGCCCCCCTTTTTTAAGTCTCTGGGGCGCATCACATCGCCCCGCGCTTGTCTCATAAAATCCACCGCGTCGCAAAGTCCAGCTTCCCAATAGTCAGACCCCAAACTACACTCCCCGCCAGGGCAGTGCAGAGACGTTTAAAGGGGCGGGTGCTCAAAGATAAAAAAGATACGTTAAAAAAGGATTACTGAGGGATCCACTTCCTTTAGCAGCCTCACACAGCTCCTTCTGTAGCTGTTTCTTCCTGCTCTCCTTACGAGGCATGTCTGGTTATATTATAGGCATAATATTTGTTATATTATTAGTAATCTTTTTTTTTAAGTTTGTGCTTTAATTTTTAAAACACAAACATGCACATGCAGTGCTTAGTAAATGTTTAAACTGTAGAAATACAATAATTTTACTGCTGTAAAATCAGCATTTCATCTAATTTGAAATATAAACCTAATATCTGTTACTTAATATATTTTCTTGTGGGTTTTTTTTTCCGTAAATATAATAATCCATAATTATGTGTTACGTGTACGGGGTGAGGACTGACAAAGAGGCATAGTGGCAGGGGTAAATGCTGAGAAATGAGTCTTTTTAATGATGACAAACAGAACAGAAACAGATACACAAGAAAACTAAGGAGCTGTTGCATTGGACCTAGGAGAAGTTTAACAAACATAGAGCATAACTAAAGTGTGTGTGTGTATTGTTTTGTATATACAAACCTCATTATTTCATCAGTTAATGATTGGATCTAGTTCTTTCTGCCATATACCACCATATCCATACTGTTTAAAATAGAACCCTGAACCATTCTTTTGCTGTATGGCCCTAGACTGGGATGTAACACCATATTTAAGTGACCACTTTGATTTTCAAGCACAAGAAAGACAACAGCTTTATTATGCAAAGGTGTTCCTTCAGTTAAAAACAACTAGTTTGAGATTTATATCTACTCATCTTTTTTTAACTATGCTAGAATTGTCAGGATGAACTAACCTTGGTGACCAGAAGACGTAGCTTTAGCGGTTAGCCCAATGTAGCGTGGATGGTAAACCCAAACGCGGATGTAAGCGAGTAGGCAGGATAACCACGCGATTTAGTATAAGGACTCTCACGAAAAGGGAGCAAGGGAAAAACACAAATTTAACCCGCGTCCTATAGATACACACACAATGTCAGGAAACCAAACCAAAGATAATGAGTACTCACAGTTAGCAGACGGACAGCCGAAACCGACATGGGCCGAAACTCAATGACTGAGCGATAAGCCATCGTTTGTTTACCTCCTTTATACTTCCTGGTTTTGCGCCCGCCTTACTTCCGGGTCCTAGTGCCGGGCGCAGATTGAGTGTGCATGACAGTACCCCCCTGTCCAGGACCGGCTCCTGACGGTCCTGAGGTGGAGGATACCCGACGACGGTAGTCTCGAATTAGTTCGGGGTCGAGGATAAACCGGGCCGGAATCCAAGACCGCTCCTCGGGGCCGTAGCCCTCCCAATCGACCAGGTACTGAGTACCTCTGCCCCGAGGGCGCGAGTCGAGGATCCGACGCACGGTGTATGCGAGACCGCCGTCGATGATCTGGGGAGGAGGAGCAGGGGGGGTGGGTGGAATCATCGGGGAGGTGATGAAGGGTTTGAGTTGGGATGTGTGGAATATGGGGTGAATCCGGAGCGCCGCAGGCAGCTGGAGCCGGTAGGTGACAGGATTTATTCGAACTGTGATGCGGTATGGTCCGATGAAGCGAGGCGAAAGTTTTCGGGATTCTGTGTGCAGATGTAGGTTCCGTGTAGATAGCCATACCTTGTCACCTACGTGGTACATGCGTCCCGGAGGGTGTCGACGGCGGTGCTGAGTGATGTAACGTTTATTGGCTTTCTGGATAGCGAGGTTGGCTTGATTCCAGACCCGTCGACACCTACGGACCAACTGTTGGGCCGACGGTACATCAACCTCCGGTTCTTGATGGGCGAACATCGGAGGTTGGAAACCGTAGCACACCTCAAATGGGCTTAAGTTGGTGGCAGAGGACACATGAAGATTATGAGACAGTTCAGCCCATGTGAGGTAGCGGGCCCAGGAGCGCTGGCGATCAGCAACAAAACATCTTAGGTAGCGCTCCAGTTGTTGGTTGGTCCGTTCCGTCTGACCATTAGTCTGGGGATGGTAACCAGATGACAGACTGCTGGTGGAGTTGATCAGACGGCAGAAGGCCTTCCAGAACCGGGCGGTGAACTGGGGCCCTCTGTCCGAGACGATGTCCTTGGGGAACCCATGCAGGCGGACTACGTGTTCCATTATCAGCTCAGCGGTGGTTTTAGCTGATGGGAGTCCGGTGAGGGCCACCAAGTGCACAGCCTTGGAGAACCGATCAACAATGGTGAGGATGGTGTTTTTTTCATCGGAAACCGGCAGGCCCGTGATGAAATCCAGGGCGATGTGCGTCCAGGGCCGTCGAGGAACTGGAAGGGGTTGGAGCTCTCCAGGAGATGGTTGGTTCGTATCCTTGGCCCTGGCACACACCGGGCACGCCTGAACGAACTCTGTGACCTCCTTTCTCATGGCGGGCCACCAGAACGCCCGTTCAATGAAGGACAGGGTTCTTCGAGCTCCCTGGTGTCCGGCGACGGTAGAAGAGTGCCCCCATTGGAGAACTTCCAGCCTTAAGTCCTGGGGTACAAAGAGTCGTCCAGGCGGCACGCCTGCCGGTTCGGTCTCCGCAGCCTGTGCCTGGCGGACCCTTGTCTCCAAATCCCATTGAAGGGGTGCGATGATCCGGGAAGAGTTGATGACAGGCACGGGTTCCGCCCGGGGAAGGTCCTCGTCGTGTTGTCTTGACAGTGCGTCGGCCTTGGTATTCTTGGACCCCGGGCGGTAGGACAGATGGAAGTCATATTGTTCAAAGAACAAGGCCCATCGTGCCTGTCGTGGGTTGAGCTGCTTTAGGTTCCTGATGGTGATGAGGTTCTGGTGGTCGGTCCAGACGATGAACGGCTCACTGGCGCCCTGGAGCCAGTGACGCCATTCCTCCAAGGCCCACTTTATGCCCAGCAGTTCGCGGTCCCCTACTCCGTATCGCTGCTGAGTGGGATTGAATTTCTTGGAGAAGAAACCACAAGGATGCAGTTTCTGGTCTGGACCTCGCTGGGAGAGAACGGCGCCGGCGCCCACATCCGACGCGTCCACCTCCACAACGAAAGGTTTGTTGGCATCGGGGTGGAGAAGGATGGGGGCGGTGGTGAAGCGATGACACAGCTCTTGGAAGGCGGCGTTGGCGGAGGGGGTGAGTCGAAAAGGATGGTGCGAGGGCCTGGTCAATGTGGTTAGTGGTGCTGCAACTGTACTGTAGCCCCGGATGAAGCGACGATAGAAATTCGCAAACCCAAGAAACCGTTGAAGCTGTTTGAGTGTCCTGGGTAGGGGCCAGTGACTTACAGCTTCGAGCTTCTGTGGGTCCATGGCCACACCCTGGGGCGAGATGACAAAACCCAGGAACGTGGTGGAGTGCTTGTGAAAGGCACATTTTTCCAGCTTGCAGTACAGTTGGTGAGCGAGCAATCTCTTTAGGACGGCCCGAACATGTTGGATGTGCTCCTTGAGGTTATGGGAGTAAATGAGGATGTCGTCTAAGTAGACGAACACCCATCGGCCCAGCATATCCCTGAGGACGTCGTTGATAAACTGCTGGAAGGCCGAGGGTGCATTGCAGAGTCCAAAGGGAATGACCAGGCTCTCGTAGTGTCCAGTGGGTGTGATGAATGCCGTTTTCCACTCATCACCCTCTCTGATGCGCACTAGGTTGTAGGCGCTCCGGAGGTCCAACTTCGTGAATATAGTGGCACCAGAGAGGGCGTCCAGGGCTGAGTTGGTGAGCGGTAGGGGGTGTCGGTTTTTAATGGTGATCTTGTTTAGCCCCCGATAATCGACACACGGGCGAAGTTCGCCCCCTTTCTTCTTAACGAAGAAGAACCCCGCGGCTGCTGGCGAGGAGGAAGGCCGGATGGTGCCGTGCCGTAGAGCGTTGGCGACGTATTCCTCCATAGCTTGTGTCTCGGTGGCCGATAGGGAGTAAAGGTGGCCGCGGGGGGGAATGGAACCTGGCTGAAGCTCTATCGCCAGGTCGTATGGGCGATGTGGTGGTAGGTGGGTGGCTCTTTTCTTGCAGAAGGCTTCAGCCAGGTCTCTATATTCCAGTGGAATGGCGTCGGTGTCGACTTCGGGGGCCTCGGACTCCTTGGAGCACGTCCCAGCCTGTGCCCGCAGGCAGAGTTCGGTGCAGGTCGGCCCCCACTGGAGGATCCGGTTTTGTGCCCAGGAGATGAGAGGGTCGTGCTGTAGCAGCCAGGGGTAGCCGAGGATGATGGGGGGAGACGAGATGGGAGTGAGGTAGAACTGCAGCTGTTCCTGGTGTTGGTCGATGATGAAGGTTAGGAGTTGGGTCTGGTGAGTGATGGGGCTGGTGGAGAGGGGCCGACCGTCGACTGATGTAATGTGAAGAGGCTGGGATAACGCCTCAATCTTCACCCCCATTTCTTTGGCATAAGTAGAGTCAACAAAGTTACCTGCGGCACCCGAATCGATGAACGCAGTACTTAGGACCCGTTTGTGGCCAAATTGGAGGGTTACCTGAACCGTGAGGCGAGATGTGGTGGCGTTGGTAGTGGTGGAGAGGTGGATGGTGCCCGGTGAGTCTCTCCTCCGGCTCACCGGGGCTGCGCGTTTCCCGGGCGCAGTGGACAGATTGCTCGGTGGTGGGCCGCCGACCCACAATAGGCACACAAACCCTCTCGAAACCGGCGTTCTCGTTCCATCACGGTCAGGGAGGCGCGCCCTAATTGCATGGGTTCCCCGGCTCCGGTGTTAACCACGGCAGGAGGTGGAGATCCGACATTCTCAGCGGTGGCAGGAGTGAAGGTGGTTGGAGGTCGAGATGGAGTATGGGCATAGGTGGAGGTAGGTGGCAGGGTCCTCGGGGCTGGCTTCGGACGAGCGAGGAGGCGTTGATCAATGCGGAGGGCGAGCTGAATTAATCCCTCCAAGGTGGCTGGGAGCTCTCGTCCGGCTAGTTCGTCCTTGATACGGGAAGCCAGTCCCTCGTAGTAGGACGTCCGGAGCGCGGCATCTCCCCATGATGTCTGTACCGCGAGGGTGCGGAATTCTGCGGTGTAGCGGCTCACGGACGATCCTCCCTGCCGCAGATGGTAAAGCTTGGTGTCGGTCTCCACCTCGCCCGCAGGGTGTTCAAAAGTCAATTTGAGTTGACGGGTGAATTCAGTGTAGGAATGGGCGGTGTCAGAGTCTGATCTAAGCACTGCCGTGGCCCACTCAGCTGCCTGCCCGGATAGCAATGATACGAGGAGAGCAATGCGTAGCCGATCGGTGGAGTACTTGGTTGAATTGAACTCAAAAACCAGATTTAGTGAAGTCAAGAACACACTGCATCGTCCGTCGGTGCCATCCCACTTATCTGGAAGTGCAAGGAATACGTCAGAAGGAGGGGGGGGGGGCTGGTGCGGCACCGCGGCCGCCGCGACGGGAGGCCGACCAGCCGCGCCATCCACAGCCGCGCGGAGATCCGCGTTCTCCCGCCGGAGCTCCGCCACCTCGCGGCGCAAGGCCGCGACGTCCCGGAGGCCCCGGCGCAGATTAGCGATCTCTCCGGTTAGCTTGTCGATAAGCGCGGCGTGCCGATCTACCACGTCGCAGAGGTGCGCATGATCCGCTGGGTTCACCGCGGAGGGCTCAGTCATTCTGTCAGGATGAACTAACCTTGGTGACCAGAAGACGTAGCTTTAGCGGTTAGCCCAATGTAGCGTGGATGGTAAACCCAAACGCGGATGTAAGCGAGTAGGCAGGATAACCACGCGATTTAGTATAAGGACTCTCACGAAAAGGGAGCAAGGGAAAAACACAAATTTAACCCGCGTCCTATAGATACACACACAATGTCAGGAAACCAAACCAAAGATAATGAGTACTCACAGTTAGCAGACGGACAGCCGAAACCGACATGGGCCGAAACTCAATGACTGAGCGATAAGCCATCGTTTGTTTACCTCCTTTATACTTCCTGGTTTTGCGCCCGCCTTACTTCCGGGTCCTAGTGCCGGGCGCAGATTGAGTGTGCATGACAAGAATGCCTCATCCCACCCCCCGCTGTTAAAAAAAAAAAAAATTAACTCGGTAACTTTTACTCTGAGTAAATTTTTTAATGAGCTACTTTTTACTTTTACTTGAGTAGATTTTTATAATGGTAACTTTACTTGTACTTAAGTAAAATTTCACTGAAGTAACAGTACTTGTACTTGAGTACAAAATTTTATTACTCTTTCCACCTCTGAATATAACAAAAGCTAAACTAAACAAGACTAGGTTCTAAACAAGAGAAGCACACAACAGAAGGAACACAAACCAGGAGTTAAAGGAAATTGCATGACACAACGCATAAAGGCTTGACAAAAGGGTAATTTCAACAAATGCAAGACAAGGGGACACTAAAGACAAGACTATTTATAGGGAACTAAATTATGCCTCTTTTCCACTGCATAGAACGGCACGACACGGTTCAGTTCAACTCACTTCGGTTTGGCGCAGTTTGGCTCGGTTTGCGCTTCCACTGCAGTGTAGTAACGCTTTAGCGTGGGCGGGATTACTCACGTGTCGTTTAGTTGCGGCGCCGCTACTGCCGTGACGTCATCGTAAACGCGCCACAAACAAACACACAACAATGGAGCATATCGACGGCATGGTGTTCTTCATTCTCGGCATGTGGATGTTTTTAACAGCGAGACGAAGGAGTTTCTTTCAAAAGAGGCCGACGGTTAATACAAAAAGGTGCGTGCGATCCTTCTCTGGCTGTACTAAATATATCGGTTCTGTTGTGTCTTGTGTCGCTACTACTCTACTGGCGTTCCGTGACATTATGTGGATATCCATATTAGATCGTTTTTAGTGAAATAAAAGCCCTCCAGTAAAGAAGGGAAAAGTCCTTGGAACTTACTTTAAAACAACACCTCTTCCCTAAAACGGTGGTCAGAGCTACAGACCCCCTTGTAACCCCCTTACCCAGTTAGCTAGCAGTTAATGACCACCACTACTTGTGCAGTTCATAAAAGGACAGGCAATGTTTGTCGAGCTATTGCACAAACAGCACGCTCATTTATTTTAATTAATTTGTAATTAATAGTTACATTTTATTGTTGAGGGGCAAAGACAGGGCTCCATACGCATATACACATAAATAAAAAAAATTAAAATAAAAAAACCCAACAACAACAAAAAAAAACCCAAGAAAAGGGCACTTGAGGTATCCTGGAGGAAAGGGGCGGGTGCTCAAGCACCCTCCGCCCCCCCCTCTGCGCGTGCCTGCTCCCTGCTGTTTTATAGCGCCGGGATCGATAGCTCATGGGCCGTTGCCTGATTCTGCGGCCCTGCTCCTTCACATACCTAAAGGGGGGGGGGGGGGGGGTGAGGCTGCCTAACTAGTGAGCGAGGAGCGATATCAATTTGGGCGCACACCCATCCCAGGTGCACGCCGTGACACTCGGTAAGTAAGCTAAGCTAGCAAAGCTAGCAGGCATAAATAGGTTATGTTTAGGAAAATGGTATCGGATCGGTACGTGGACTCAAATACTCGCCGATTCCGATGCCAAATTTTTTTGTGGTATTGGTAGCATTTCCGATACCAGTATCGGAATCGGAACAACCCTAATATTAAGCAAAGGAAACAACTAGGAAGATTGCAGAAATGACAGGAATTGGTTTAATAATCGTTCAATGCATTATTAAAACCTGAAGAAAAAAAAACAGACCTTGATCTGGGTCATTTAAACACTGAAGTTGCATCATACAAATTCACAGAAGAAATCAGAGCGATGTTTTATAGTGAAAGTAAGTGGAAACTCCTTAAGGCCTTTAAATCATTTGGTAAAGGAGTTATATTTCTCAAAAGAAAAACATAATTCTTGTCACTTTATTTATTCTATTACTTGCAAACATTCCTGTTCTTACAAACCTTTTTTGGAACCAAAGTCTGCCAATCACATTTTCTTCTCTGCTGTTATGTGGTTACTGAACACCAGAGGGTTTCTCTGGGGCCCTGCCATGTAACTAAATGAAGTCTCAAAATATGATTGATTAACTAAATATCTAATCAGATTGTAGTGTATCATTGAAATATATTTTCATCAGATTGGCATGTCACTCCCCCTGTACCAGTTGATTTAGCATAGTGTTTGATAATACTGGATGGCTGTGAATCTTCTTTTTTCTTTTTTTTTTATTAAACTTCAGAGACAGCTGTAGCTGAGATTCCCTGAAGAGCAACAGTTTTTGAAATAAAATTACATGCTGTTGGATTTATTAAAGCCAAGGAGAACCTGAATGATGAGGTCATTGCCCTCGTCACTCAGAAGGAAGGGTTTTGTTTTCTAGTGAACAGCAGGGGTGTGCTCATATACTGTACTGTATAAGAAATAGTTTTTTGTTTTGTTCCTAATTCTTTGTTTGTTTTTATATTCGTTGTTGAGCTATTTGTTTAAGTACCTACAGTACAGTATGTTGGGTGCATGGTATTGCAGGATTCAACACACCTACAATATTTTACATTGCAGTTATCTGTTCCAAAAAGTAAGAGATTTTTCTTCTGTCTTCTTATTTTTATCAGTTAGCACTAGTTAGCAGCACAACTACAGTGGTTACCCAATCGGAATGTTGGTTTTACCGTCGCGGCGCTCGGCAGCAGCATTTGGGTTTGTGCGTTTGCTGGGTTTTACCGCTGAGTGGCTCTATATAACTACAGACTGACGCCTCATGCCTTAGTTCATTCTCTGCAGGATTAATGAGCCGCAGCTCCTTTAGAGCTGCACGAAGGATGAGATAAAATCAAGTGAAACATTGTAGTTAAACTAATTCATAATCACAGTATTAAAATTACAGTACAAATGTAATTAAATCTTATTAGGATCAAATTTAAGCGAAATAAATGTTAACACAGTGAGCCTTTAGATTTTATCACATGTAATTAGAAAAGTTAGCGTGTAGGGTTTTGTGTCATCTTATATCTTGTGTTCTTTAAATTTGTAGTAGATTTATTAACTGAAATAAATGACCATAAAATTAACACATTGTCAGGACGTTCTACTGCGTCAGCAGATGTCGGTCATCCCCCCCGGCTTGTGTTTTTGCGTTATTATAAGAATGAAATGCAGTAGGCTGTTATGCTTTGTAACGGGTTCGACCCATGTTGCATGGGCGGCACCATAAAGCACAGACACGAGGCGAGGTCTTACGGGGAAAAGGGTAATTTATTTAGGTAAAATGGGGAAGGAAAGGGTTGAAGGCGGAAGAATGGAAAGAAAGGGAAAGTGATAAAGGTAGTGCATGTGCAGTTCCAGGGGCACTGGCATGCGGGCACACAGCTGATGATAAGTGACGGTGGGTGGAGTGGCAGAACGAAGCACGCGGAGGCAGCGCTCCTGCACGCTCCCTCGTGACAGCGCTTCTCCCGCTGTCGATTGCCGGCGGGAGTCCTTGCTGACGCAAACGCAAAAACTTAACACAAACTTCCTCGCGCCCTTTTCCTCTTTGGCGGCGGGGCTGCGAAGGCGGGCATGGTGCGGGAGTGACGGTGCCGCTGGAGCTTGCTTTCTCGCGCTGTCCTCAGCACGGGGATCAAAGGGCAGAATTCCAGTGTCCTTGTTTAAAGTCCCTGAGACTTTCTTTTGCTTTACACGCGCACATACAGTACACGTGTGTTATAAGAAACAGTACACGCACGCTGTACATGCGTGCTTTGGAACACAAAATAAAATATGTTTTACACACACACGTGGTCACAGTGTTATAGTAAACGGTACACGTGTGCATGTGTTAAGTTCCATATGACTGCTTGTATAAAAGAAATAAATGTTATAAGTGACCAAGGGGAGGGGCTCCAATAAAAGAGGGCTCTTATTGTGGAGAGGGGTCGTAAAAAGAATGTTCAAGGGGGTGACGGAAGGGAGTTGAACTTGTTGTATGTGTGGAAGCCTGACGGCTAGATGTAATAAAGGTGTTATAGAATAGTTCCTGGTTTTTGTTGTTTAACGGTTAACATTGGTAGCAGAGGATGGTTAGCAATTACAGAATACCACCAACCTTTGATGAAGGAACACCTTACGAGAGCTGGAAGAATGAAGTTGGAGTTTGGATTAGAGTTACCGAGCTTGAAAAAAGTAAACAGGCTCTTGCAGTGGCTTTGGCGCTGTCGGGAAGAGCGAGGGAAACTGCGATGGAAATACCGGTAGACGATTTGAATAACGACAGCGGGATGACGACTTTACTAACTAAACTTGATGGTTTGTTTCTGAAGGAAGAAAAAGACCGGACATATGAAGCTTACTCGGACTTTGACCGAATTAAGAGAGATAGCGGTGTATCTATGACGGATTACATCATCGATTTTGAACAACGCTACTCACGGATGCGCAAGTACAAAATGGAGCTTCCCGATGCAGTATTAGCTTTTAAACTACTAGATACCGCGTGCTTAGAAATGAAAGACCGACAGTTTGTCACGTTTCCATCACTAATCGCCGTCTTTTCTCCTTTTTTCCCACGCTGTCATGTCTCTCCCTCACGTGCTTGTGTTTTCCGTCCATCTGTCATGCTCTTACACACACCCGCCCACTTTACACACCGGCATCTCATTCACAAACTAATTTCTCCCGGCATTTAAGGAAGCACAGAGCGCGATCTCGTTGCCAGATTATTGCGTGCCTTCAGAGCCCAGTTTTCTCGCGTTTCTTTTTCGTGCAAATTGTCTCCGTTTTCGACCTCGCCTGTTCTCGGTTTTTTGATTCTAGTCTATCGTTTTGGATCTCGTTCGCTGTTTGTTTCCTGTTGGTTTTGACCTTTCGCTTCGGCTCACGATTACGTCTCTGCTCGCTCCCCCTTCGGATTTTTTCGCCCCGCTGACTGACTCATTGGCTTTGAACTCTCGCACTGGCTCACGACACCGTCTCTGCTCGCTCCTTTTTTGATCCATGCTCCGCGGACTGATTCTACTGGCTTTTCGACCTGTTTTGTCAACTCTGTATTACGTCATTGGGATTTCCCCCGAAACACGGAAGTACTCGGCTGCCGGCGTGCCACACACTCCCCGTTCAAGTTCGCGTCTGAGCCACGCCCCCTTTGGCGCTATAAACTGCACTTGGATCCAGCCTCTCTTGCTCTCTCTTCTTTATTTCTGCGCGCCTTGACAGAATAATCTGGCCACGATGGATCCAGCAGATTTAAACGGACTCAGAACAGCATTGCAGAACCAGGGTGCTCTGCTGGGCTCACACCAGCAAGACCTCCAGAACATCAACCAAACGCTCACGACCATCACGGATTCTCTCGCTGCTCTTTCATCACAAATTCAGCACCTTCAGGCAGCTCCTCCAGCACTACCCCCAGCCCCCACTCCAGCTGCAGCTTCATTCCCTGTGCAACACCATGAACCCCGTCTACCTGCCCCACCCTCCTATGATGGCAATCCCGGTACCTGCCGATCCTTCTTGTCCCAATGTTCCCTGGTTTTAGAGTTACAAGCTTCATCCTTTCCCACTGAACGCACCAAGGTGGCGTACATTATCACCTTACTCTCAGGAAGGGCCCGTGAATGGGGCACAGCCCTCTGGGACACTCAAGCCCCATGCTGTGGGGACTTTAGATCCTTCACCTCAGAAATGCTGAGGGTGTTCGACCGTTCCTCCACTGGGCGAGAGGCAGCTGTTAAAATCCTCAATCTGCGACAAGGATCTCGCTCCGCATACGACTACGCTATTGAGTTTCGCACTTTGGCGGCCTCCAGTGGCTGGGATGAGCGTGCGCTGTGTGACGCCTTCGTCAATGGCCTGGCAGACTCCGTGAAGGACGAATTAGCTTCCAATGAACTACCTTCTGATTTCCAAGGATTAACGGATTTGGCCGGTCGCGTTGACAGTCGTCTTCGTCTTAGGCAACAGAGAAGGGGCCGCACATTCAGTGAGTGCAGCTCACCCTCCCCTCCTGCACCTGCTCCAGAGCCCATGCAGGTAGACCGCACCCGTATCTCTCCGGAAGAACGCCTACGTCGACGCAGGGAGAGAGCCTGCTTCTATTGCGGTCAAGCCGGACACTTTCGGGAGAACTGTCCGTTAAAAGGCAAGGCCCCCTAGTGAGATTGAGGGTCCTAGGGGGCCAGAAACGGGACATCGACTCAACCCCTCGCTCCTGTCTTCCGGTCCTTGTGACCGTTAACAACAGGACCCACACGGTATGGGCCCTCATTGACTCTGGAGCCGACCAGAACCTGATCTGCCCCCGCACAGTAGGAAACCTCAAGATCTCATCCATCCCTCTTGAGCGCCCTCTTCCTGTTCAAGCTCTGGATGGTAGCAGCCTCAACCCCATCACTCATCGCACTCTTCCCATCAGTCTAAGAATTTCCGGCAACCACACAGAGTCCATCTCATTTCTCATCATGCGCAGATCCCACACCCCAATTGTTCTTGGGCGCCCCTGGCTAGTACAACATAACCCTCATATAGACTGGGTCCGTAACACGATCATTGGCTGGAACCCATCTTGCCTGTCCTCATGCCTTGTTTCTGCTTCCATCCAGCCTCCCTCTGCTACTGATAAGGCGCAGTTCCCCCTTCCCGCCAATGTGCCCCTGGAATATGCTGACCTCCGTGAGGTCTTCAGTAAGTCTCGTGCCACCTCCCTGCCTCCACATCGACCCTATGATTGTGCCATCGATCTTCTTCCAGGCGCAGCCCCCCCAAGGGGGCGTCTCTACTCCCTCTCTTCCCCCGAGAGAGGTGCCATGAACCAATATATCACAGAATCACTAGCAGCTGGAATTATTCGACCATCTTCGTCACCGGCAGGTGCGGGATTTTTCTTCGTTGAGAAGAAAGACAAGTCCTTACGGCCCTGCATCGATTATCGGGGACTTAATGAGATAACAGTTAAAAACCGTTACCCCCTTCCTCTCATGACCACGGCTTTCGAACTATTGCAGGGAGCACGTGTCTTTACAAAACTCGACCTCCGAAATGCCTACCACCTCGTCAGGATAAGAGAAGGGGATGAGTGGAAAACTGCATTTAACACTCCTACTGGCCACTATGAGTATCTGGTGGTACCTTTTGGACTAACCAATGCGCCCGCAGTTTTTCAAGCTCTGATAAACGACGTCTTAAGGGACTTTCTGAACGTGTTTGTGTTTGTCTACCTTGATGACATTCTAATCTTTTCTCACTCCCTGGATGAACACATCACCCATGTCCGTCAGGTACTACAGAGGCTGCTGGAGAACAAACTGTTCGTCAAGGCAGAAAAATGCGAGTTTCACCAGAAGTCCACCTCTTTTCTGGGGTTTGTCATTTCTCCCTCCAAGATCCAGATGGAGCCCTCCAAAGTCAAGGCTGTTACGGATTGGCCCACGCCCTCTTCTAGACGAGAACTCCAACGCTTCTTGGGGTTTGCCAATTTTTACCGCAGGTTCATAAAGAATTATAGCACAGTGGCTGCTCCCCTCACAGCTCTCACTTCCTCAAAGCTACCCTTTCTGTGGAACACAAGGGCAGAAGAGTCCTTTATGAACCTCAAACGGAGATTCACTTCAGCACCCGTTCTCACCATCCCAGACCCCTCCCTCCAATTCACCGTCGAGGTGGATGCTTCTGAAACAGGGGCTGGAGCCATCCTCTCTCAGAGAAGCCCCAAGGACAACAAGCTGCATCCCTGTTCCTTTCTCTCTCACCGATTAACTCCAACAGAACAAAATTATGACATCGGCGACAGAGAGCTACTGGCTATCAAACTAGCCCTCGAGGAGTGGAGACATTGGTTGGAGGGGGCCCAGCACCCCTTTCTGGTCTGGACTGACCACAGAAACCTGGAGTACTTAAAATCAGCCAAAAGATTAAACGCCCGCCAAGCCCGCTGGTCCCTGTTTTTCTCTAGATTCAACTTCACCATATCCTACCGCCCAGGCTCTAAGAACACCAAACCCGATGCTCTTTCCCGACAGTTCTCTCCGCCCCAGGATATCGCTCTTAGGGGAAACATCCTCCCACCGCACTGTATGGTGGCTGCTACCCAGCAGGACATCGAAGCTCTGGTCAGACAGACCCTAGAACAAGAGCCAGGCCCAAGTAACGCCCCCGCCAACCGCCTATTCGTCCCTCAATCAGTTCGCCCACAGGTCCTTGAATGGGGACACTGCTCCAGATTGGCCTGTCACCCGGGAGGGGCACGAACCCTGTACCTGATCCAGCAACGCTTCTGGTGGGCTACCATGAGGGAGGATATCGTCGGATTTGTGGCAGCATGTCAGACATGTTCAAGAAACAAGTCATCCAACCAACCTCCAGCAGGCCTCCTTAAACCACTCCCCATCCCTCACCGCCCTTGGTCTCACATCGCACTGGATTTTGTTACAGGACTCCCAACTTCAGAGGGGAACTCTTGCATTATGACCATTGTGGATCGTTTCTCCAGAGCCGCCCATTTTGTCCCTCTGACCAAACTCCCCTCAGCCAAGGAGACTGCCGAGCTGCTCATCCTTCATGTTTTTCGACTACATGGACTTCCTATCGACATTGTCTCTGACAGGGGACCCCAGTTCTCTGCACACTTCTGGAAGGCCTTCTGTAGACTCATTGGTGCCATGCCAAGTCTGTCTTCTGGTTATCATCCACAATCTAATGGACAGACGGAGAGAACAAACCAAAAGCTGGAAACCTCTCTGAGATGCATGACGTCACAGAACCCCTCTTCATGGAGCAGGATGCTCCCATGGGTGGAATATGCCCACAACTCTCTCCCCACGTCATCTACCGGGATGTCCCCCTTTCAGTGTTGCTTGGGCTATCAACCACCCCTGTTTCCTTCTCAGGAAGAAGAAGTAGCGGTCCCTTCTGCACAGAGTTTCGTGCGACGTTGCAAGAGGACTTGGCAGAGAGCTCGGTTCCAACTCTTAAAGTCAGTACAAGCCTTCAAACTACAAGCCGATCGACGGCGCTCGATTGCTCCAAGATACAAGGTCGGCGATAGAGTAATGCTTGCCACACGGGACATTCCCCTCAAAACTATCTCACGAAAACTATCCCCTAGGTTCATTGGCCCGTTTACAGTCACTAAAGTTATCAACCCTTGCTCTGTCAGGTTACGCCTGCCTTCCACTATGCACAGAATAAACCCCGCCTTCCACGTCTCGCAAATCAAGCGCTTGGTTACCAACCCTCGCGTTTCTTTTTCGTGCAAATTGTCTCCGTTTTCGACCTCGCCTGTTCTCGGTTTTTTGATTCTAGTCTATCGTTTTGGATCTCGTTCGCTGTTTGTTTCCTGTTGGTTTTGACCTTTCGCTTCGGCTCACGATTACGTCTCTGCTCGCTCCCCCTTCGGATTTTTTCGCCCCGCTGACTGACTCATTGGCTTTGAACTCTCGCACTGGCTCACGACACCGTCTCTGCTCGCTCCTTTTTTGATCCATGCTCCGCGGACTGATTCTACTGGCTTTTCGACCTGTTTTGTCAACTCTGTATTACGTCATTGGGATTTCCCCCGAAACACGGAAGTACTCGGCTGCCGGCGTGCCACACACTCCCCGTTCAAGTTCGCGTCTGAGCCACGCCCCCTTTGGCGCTATAAACTGCACTTGGATCCAGCCTCTCTTGCTCTCTCTTCTTTATTTCTGCGCGCCTTGACACAGTTAGCGCTAACGGCATGTGCAGATTTGACTTTTGTGTCAATGAAGTCGGCGTTAAAAAGGATTTTTGCAGGAAATGCGTGTGTTAAAGCAGTGGGAATTAATCAGGAAAGTGCATATTTGACAGAACAGAGGCGACAGAGAAGCACACCATGGCCCCAAAATAAACCACCAAGAGCACCACTGCCTGGCACAAACCCACTGGACAGGTATGGACGCAGGTCTAAATGTGCTATTTGTCAAAGTACATTCCACTGGGCAAAGGACTGCCCACACAAAGATGAACAAGTTAAACTAACTGAGGACAGAGGAACAGAGAATGTAGAAGAATGCAATATTACACTGTACACGAAAGAGTCACTTTCTGACGCAGAAGTCTTTATGACAGAGTGTTTTGGTGCAGCTATAATAGACACAGCATGCACCCGGACTGTGTGTGGACAAGAATGGCTAGATAATTACATCACAGAGTTAAATAAAAATTCAATTAAAAAAGTAAACAAAACTGAAATACATAGCCATAGACCATTTAGATTTGGAGATGGAAAAGTGATATATTCTACAAAAATGCTGAAAATACCTGCAAAAATTGGACAGACAAAGTGTAACATAGAAACTGAGGTTGTCCCAGCAGACATTCCATTGCTTTTGAGCAAAGCCTCTCTGAAGAGAGCAGGAACAGTGCTTGACATGAAAAATGACAAAGCAATAATGTTCAGCCAACCTGTTAATCTTGAGTTTACAAGTTCTGGCCATTACTGTGTGAACATTGGAGGCATTGGAGACCACATTAAAGATATTCAGTGTAATGAGCAGATCTTAGCAATTACCGAAGACATTCCCAAGGAAGTGGAGGATGAGGATGAGATACTGACAGTTACAGAAACTATGAACTCAGCAGAAAAAAACAAAATCCTGATGAAGCTTCATAAACAATTCGGTCATGCTTCTGCTGAGAGCCTACAAAGGCTCCTTAGTAGCTCAGGCAACAAAGACCCAGAATGCAACATCATCTTACAAAAAATTGTGAGCGAATGTGAAATATGTCAAAGATACAAAAAAAATAAAGCAAGACCAGTTGTTGGTCTACCACTAGCGTCTCAATACAATGAAACTGTGGCTGTAGACCTGCATGAACTCGAACAAGGTGTGTGGTATCTCCATATTATTGATCAGTTCACAAGGTTTAGTGCAGGGAGTATTCTGACCACCAAAAGGTCCTGTGAAATAGTGAAACATTTTGTCCATGACTGGATAAGTGTACATGGTCCACCTCAGAAACTGTTCAGTGACAATGGTGGAGAATTCAACAATGATGAGGTGAGAGATATGGCAGAGAACTTTAACATAGAAATAAAGACTACAGCAGCATACAGCCCATGGAGCAATGGTCTCCTGGAGCGACACAACCAAACACTTAGTGAAATCATAATGAAGGTGAAGACAAGTACTGGTTGTGATTGGAACACTGCGATGGACTGGGCTCTTATGGCAAAGAACACCATGCAAAATGTCTATGGTTACAGTCCTCATCAGTTAGTGTTTGGGCAGAATCCTAACCTACCCTCTGTACTAACTGATCAACCTCCAGCCTTGGAGGGAACTACAAAAAGTGAATGGGTGGCAAGACACATTTCTGCGTTACATACATCAAGAAAGGCTTTTACAGAAGCTGAATGTTCAGAAAGAATACGAAGAGCACTGCGAAAGCAACTACGTCACACAGATGAAAAGTATGAAATGGGTGACAAAGTGTACTACAAGCGGATGGACTGTCCAGAGTGGAAAGGACCGGGAATTGTTATTGGCCAGGATGGTGCGGTGGTGTTTGTCAGACATGGAGGAACATGCATTAGGGTACATCAACTCAGATTGAGAAAAGTAAATACAGAAGGCGAACGTCAAATTATAACACATGCAGGCGAAGAAAATGACATAGACTGTGAACAAGGACAGGAGTTGGATTATGATAAGCAAGGGACAGGAGAAGAACTGATTGAGATGCAGCAGGAGGTGAGACAATTGGAGAACACAGAAGTAATCTCTAGGGTGCCTAGTGAAGCAGAACACCACCCACTTGACATTACAGAGACTTTTACAACACGACAGAAATGTGATTTCAGCTTAAAAAATGGACAAATTGTGAAATACAAGGACAGACAAAAGGGTGTCCTACAAAGAGCTAAAGTTTTGGGACGTGCAGGTAAAGCTACAGGTAAATATAAAAGCTGATATAATTTGATGCTCATTGAGCCCACTGATGTTGCAGGCAGTATGGAGTCAGTTGACATGTCAAATGTAGAAGACCTACAGGTAGAACCTACTGTAACAAATGCAAGTATATCAGATGTCTGTGAAGACATATTTGTAACAAAGGACACAACATTTGAATTGGCAAAACAAAATGAGATGAAGAGCTGGTATGAAAACAAGGTATTTGAGGAAGTGAAGAATCAGGGACAGAAATATATTTCCACTAGATGGGTTTGTACCCTCAAAGAGACACCTATTGGACCAGTACCAAAAGCACGACTAGTGGCTAGAGGTTTTGAGGAGCTGGAGATGTCAGATCTGCAAAAGGACTCGCCCACATGTGCTTCAGAAGCACTATGGCTACTTGTGGCAGTGATCTGTCAAAGACAATGGACTCTTAATTCCATAGACATAAAATCTCCCTTTCTTCAGGGTATGGAATTGTCACGTGACATCTATGTCAAGCCTCCTCCTGAGGCCAGCTGTGAGGGAATACTATGGAAGCTCAAAAAATGTGTATATGGGTTAGCTGATGCTTCACTATACTGGTACAACAGAGTAAAGGAAATTGTAATAAAGGCGGGAGGAAAGATATCCAAAGTAGATCCTGCTGTTTTCTATTGGTTAGATAAGAAGTCCACTGTGACTGGTGTACTTGCTTGTCATGTAGATGACTTTATTTGGGGTGGCACACAAAGCTTCACTACAACTGTAATACCTCTCCTTCGGGCAAAGTTCCAGGTAGGACGTGAGGAACATGAGAGCTTTTGTTATCTGGGAATAGACTTTGAAACTGTGAACGAAAAGGTGCAAATACATCAGGAAAGCTACATTCAGCGTATGCAGACCATACATTTGGATCCATGTCGATCTGCTGAACAAGACTCACCCCTTACTGAGGAAGAAAGAGACACACTCAGATCCAAGGTGGGTCAAATTCTTTGGGTTGCAAGACAGAGCAGACCAGATGTCATGTTTGATGCAAGCAACTTGGCGTCAAGCATAAAAAATGCAACTGTGCAAACAATTCAGGAAGCAAACAGAGTTGTGTGCAAACTTAAGTCTAAAAATGTCATTCTGAACTATCAACACCTGGGGAGTGACAATACTCTTAAAATTATTGCATTCAGTGATGCCTCCTTTGGAAATCTTTCAGATGGAGGAACTCAGGGCGGCCATTTAATTGTTCTGATGGGTGAAGATGGAAAGTTCTCCCCTCTTTCTTGGCAGTCAAAAAGAGTCAAGAGGATTGTGCGGAGTACACTTGCTGAAGAAACGCTGGCAATGTCTGATGGCATTGATAATGCCATATTTCTGGCTACACTGTTTTCTGAACTAACCACTAGTGATGCTAACGATACATCACCAATAATATGTGTCACGGACAATCATTCACTTGTTGATGCACTAAAGTCTACAAAATCAGTTGCTGAAAAACGACTACGTCTGGAAATAAGCAGCATCAAAGAGCTTATCCAAGCACAAAAGATTGAGCGTGTGTTGTGGTACAACACAAAAGAACAACTCGCGGACTGCCTCACGAAAAAGGGTGCTTCAACTCTGCAGTTACTTAAAGCACTTAGTTTGGGACAATGGACACTTGAATAAAATATGCACACATTTAAGCACTTTCACGA
Source organism: Channallabes apus (assembly GCA_030522415.1). NCBI lineage: Eukaryota > Metazoa > Chordata > Actinopteri > Siluriformes > Clariidae > Channallabes > Channallabes apus. The sequence goes on from CM060112.1 coordinate 34,425,467, forward strand.
AAAATAAATAAATAAATAAATAAATATATTGGTTTCTTGTTCAAAAGAGTAGTTGTCCATTTGAATGTTCTGGGTAAAAAAAAAAAAAAAAAGGATGGAGTTTTGTTAAGTTCCATATGACGGCTTGTATTAAAGAAATAAATGTTATAAGTGACCAAGGGGAGGGGCTCCAATAAAAGAGGGCTCTTATTGTGGAGAGGGGTCGTAAAAAGAATGTTCAAGGGGGTGACGGAAGGGAGTTGAACTTGTTGTATGTGTGAAAGCCTGACGGCTAGATGTAATAAAGGTGTTATAGAATAGTTCCTGGTTTTTGTCGTTTAACGGTTAACACATGGATGTTGATTATACCAGTAAGAGATGATCACTAGCAGGGGAGACAATTACCCACAATTTCGCAGCGCAAGAGATAGAAAAATTGTTGGCTCAGTTGTGATCATGTTACAATCAGTGATACATGATACCCATGATACTCGTAAACCAAGATTTGTTCGTTTTTCAAGTCAAAATTTATTAAAAATCTTTGCTCGTCTTGCGGAACACTCGCAAACCACGTTAGTCGCAATCCAAGGTTTTACTGTAATGTTTTTTTTGTAACCTTGTGCAAATTAAATCTGTTGAACTCATGAATAAACTGTCATGTAATGTGTTTCAAAAACATGTTATAGTGTAGAAAATGCATTCAGCATTTGTAAATTATCATAAACACCTTTAGTGTACTGGTAACAAATTGCAATACAGTATTAGAAGACTGTGTACTATATTATATAGTAAAGTATAATTGTATTAACTACAAAGTGTAGTTTTTAGTAAAGTGTGTAAAATGAGTTGTTCCAAAATAGCAAAATTCAAGTATAATAGTCATTAGTCTGGAACAAGTACACTTAAGTACAGTATGCTTTGGCATGCTATGATATAATATACTTAGGCCTTGTTCACATGGGCGTTAAAATCGAGCGTTTTTCTGTTGTTCGTAACGTCCGGTGAGCGCGGATGAAGTGCAGAGGGTTTTCTACACATAGGACTCAATGAGAGTGTTCACACGGGCTTTGGTTACGTGTGTTTGTCCAGCTGCGCGTTTATACGTCGTTAAAAAAACATTGCTTGCAGCTTTTTCTTGGCGTTCAAATCCCAACGAACGAAAGGAAAACGCTTTCTCTGCATTCATTTTACGCTTCGGAGGACCGTATATATCACATGATCCTACATGCTATACAGTGGGAGCCACGTCAAACAGCCGCTTGGTGATAGCATGATAGATCCATGGCAGGACCATGAAGGGTTAATGCACGCTTCGTGAACGGAATGTGATCCTCCGCGATGACGCAGTTAACGATGCCCCGCCCCATAAACGCCCCCATGCGCTTTCTAAAAAGATTGTTTCCAATGCTGTATAATTCCGCCAGATGGAGCATTGACTGGCACAGTTAACTGCAGTGTCCAGGAAGCCCAATACCATATCTTTAATATACAGACAGTTCTTGTATTGTCAACATAGTTTCATAAATACAGATGTCGCCTTTAAGACTGCGCGTGTTTTCCCGCGAGAGGCCGCAACTTAGCGCGCGGCGTGCTGCGACTTGCCGGAGGCAACATTCAGGAATTTAAAATAAATGTGTTGTGCTTCACTGAATATCCGCCAGATGGCACATGGAAGGACTTTATCTAAAAGCCGGACCAAGTACAAATGAATTGTGTATAAGGTTAACCGTTAACCTAAAACAATATTATTTCCAATGCTGTAGCAAACATGAATTTTATTTTGTTTTACAACAGATATTTCATAATGAACGTGTGTATATGTGCTTCATGTTATTTTCATAATGATGAAATGAGATGCCCAAATTCGTGCTTTAAAAGTTTCTTATATAGTTTTTGTAATGTCTTAACAGGTACAAAATAATGAAAGACATGGCCATGCCGCAGTTTAAATGGTCTTGAAATTAATTTAATTTCCTGATAGTAGGCTATCTGATAGTGTTAACTATGCGAATGCCCTGATTCGTGAATATGCCAACATGTCTTATTTAAAACGTAAAAATGAGTCAACATCATCAGAAGACATGATTTAACAATGTGTATGTGTTTGCATGTGCATATATTATATAAGTATGTGTTTGTGTGCGTGTCTCATATGTAACATCCATATAAAATGCAATTCATGATAAGTGTATTTTGTTAAAGTATTTGTGGATATGTATGTAACGACGCGGCTCCGCCCCTCGCGCGTAAGCTGTTACAGCAGCATAAGCTGTTCAGAACGGGCCGGGTCGTGATACCGCGACACTCCGTGTGATCATTCGGTCGCACCAGTAAAAGGTGTCAGTGCCAAAGACAAAGCGCGCTGGAGAAGACACAAGCAAAGCCCAAGCCTCTGTCTGTCTAAGACACTGGAGAGAGAGTGAGGGAGAGCGACCGTTTAGCGCGCGCTCTCGGGTTAAAGTGCACAAAGCACAAACTCTACTCTCTCTCTCTTCCTATAAATCCTCAGTAAGGCCATAAGCCCCGAGAGCATCTTTAGTTTTTTGTTTTAGTTTCCAGAATCCCGTCCGTTTTCGCATAGACGGCGGAGCTCTGGTTATTTTGTGTTTTCAGTTTTCTTTTGAAAAAAGATTCATTACAAAACAATGAAAGACATGACAATGCCTCGGTTTAAATGGTCTTGAAATTAATTTAATTTCCTGATAGTAGGCTATCTGTCGCCATTATCAGAAGACATGAATGAACAATATATATATATATATATATATATATATATATATATATATATATATATATATATATATGTGTGTGTGTGTGTGCAGGGCCGTGCAGAGACGTTTAAAGGGGCGGGTGCTCAAAGTTAAAAAAGATAGAACATGCTGAATTACAACAACTCATTTTCATAATGAATCTAATATGGAATTGCATCATACTGTATGACTGTCATCAGGTTGGGACAATGCAAAGCAAACGTAGCCTATGTTTTACCTGATGGCGTACAATGTTGCTGTTGATTATTATATAATTAGTAATAATTTTTAAGAATCTATACACATAAAACACACAAACATGCATATGCAGTGCTTATTAAATGTTTAAACTGTAGAGATACAATAATTTTACTGCTTTTAAGAAAGACTTAACACTCTATAACTAGAATATTTACAAAACTGAAAGGTTGTCTTATAAATAATAAAAAACAACAACTCATGACTCAAAAAGATCATATGTTTTTATATATTTTTTTAGATCATAAATAGACATGAATTAACTATATATATATATAACCTCCACAGGTTAACACACAAACTACAATTTGTCGTCCTGACCAGTTTAGCCGTCCTGACCAGTTCCCTCCTGGCTCTTTCATCCCGTTTGGAGTGGTTTTTGCTTCAAGTTGATTGCTTGTTCCCTTTCAGTCGATTCACTCGGTACAACACATATTGTATGGGATATCACGCCCTCTCGTGTCCTGGCTGAAGCCACCTTTATTCACGCCGTAAGGCAGGCAAACCTGTGGTGACGTAGGTGTAGCCCCGCCTACACCTATAAACCCTCGTCGCCACGGTTGACCTTCAGTTCTTTCGCTCTTCACCTCGCTGTGAACACCTTTCCGTAGAGTTTTCTAGGTGCTGCTAGTCAACTCTACATTTACTTTACTAGACTGCGCTTAAATCAGCTTAACTGTTCCTGTTGGTGTTAGCGACAACAGCCTCATTTGGTGAGTCGTCTCCCCGCAGAGCGCTGACTTTAAGTTCCCTGTCAGTCGTAACATTAGCGACGTTTCGGTTCGGGTGGCTCCTGTTTAGCTGTGCTAACAGTGTAAGCTGTCATGAGCATGGAAGCTAATGTGGCAAAGAGAAAGTCCGCTGTTCGCCCCTGTCCTCAGGAGTGTGGCTTCTCCCTGCACGAGAAGGACCAGCATGAGGCGTGCCCCATTTGTCTGGGAATTCTCCACGCTAGGAGAGCGCTAGCTGAGCCTGAGTCATGTGCGCTTTGTCGCCAGCTCCGGCGTTCAACGCTGGAAAGACGGGTCACGTTTGTGGAGAGAACCCTGGGAAAAAATACAGTCGCTCAGCAAGACCCCCTCCTTTCCGGACTAGCAGTCCCAGCTTCGCCTGCATCTGCTGACGAGGAGTTTTCTTCAGAAGTCCCCGCGCTTAGCTGGGCAGGCCAAATGGAGTATTTCGAGGGGTCGGAGGACCGTGAGCTCTCCTACAGCGCTGGCCAGCAGCCAGGCACCGATCAGCGGCCTTTTGAGGACGATGACGTGCTCGATATCGGCCTAGAGATGTATGGTTTGTCGGAGGACGAGCATGAACTCTTGCCACTCACCCAGAGCTCCTCTGCTACTGCGCTAGCAGCACGGGACGTTTTTCGCCCTCTTCCGGCGAGCGGCCGAAAAGCTGGAAGTGGAGTGGCCCTCCCCACAGCCAGCTCAAAAACCGTCAAGGTTCGCAGCATTTTTTCTCCCTCCTGAACCGACGACAGTTAAGAACTGCTTGCCTATGTTTCCCGACTTTGTCGGCGAGCTAACGTCGTCATGGAGCAAGCCGCTGTCGACCCGCGTATCAGTACCCGGTTACGGACAGTTTTTGGAATTGGACGGAGCTGAAAAAGCAGGACTAGTGAGCCCACCGCCGATGGAGCCATCTTTGGCTGCTTATTTGGCACCCTCCCAAAACCACGGAGTGTCTGGTCCTACTGTTCTTCCGTCCAAACACTGCAGATTCTCCTCTGCCCAGCTGGAGAAGATTTACCGTGCTCAAGCGGGCACTGCTCGTGCGCTCAATTCTGTTACGCTGCTCCAAACATATCAGGCAATGTGTTTGGCGGAGCTCGGTTCACTGGTGCCTCAGGCAAGCCCACTATGTGCGCTGCTTAACGAGGTCAGGACCGCGACAGACTACATTCTGCGCATGTCTCGTTGTGCGGCTCTTTCCCTCGGGAGAGGTATGGCGAGTGCAGTGGTAGCACAGAGGCATTTATGGCTCACGCTCTCTGACCTCCCGGATAGAGACAGGGCCGTCTATTTGGATGGACCGGTGTCTGCTGAGGGTTTGTTCGGCCAGTCACTCGATGCCATTCAGGCAAGGTTCGACTTCAAACGGAAGCAGGCTGAAGCGTTGCGAGATATCATCCCGCGACGCGAGGTGAAGCCCAAACAGGCTCGAAGAATGACCACTCCGCGGCCACCTCAGAAAAGACCACCGCCGGCAGCCAGCTCGAGCTCCCGGCCGGTGAAGCAACAACCTCCCGGGCAAAACCCACGGCAGTCGGCCTGGAGTAGGGGCCCCCCACCGGGCCTCCGGAAGGATTCAGCGACTAGGAGGAAGAATCCTCACTCCTCCTAGCTCAGATTTCAAAGGGAGGGGAGCTCTGGCAGCTGGGAGACACTGTTTCTCCTCTCCCAATGCCGCCCAAGAGGCCGCTAAGTTATGTTCAGGGAATCAGTCCCAAACGGCGCTGCACTTTCCTAACACAGTCTTCCAAGCACAATCCCCCCCCCCTCACACACAAGTGTTTGTGTTCAAGTTATGAACCCCGGTTGGGGCGTGTTAAAAAATTTTCAGGGACTTACAGCAAGTGCCCCCAATGTTTACAGTTTGATTACTTCAAAAATTGTGCCTTTTGTAAACAATGTGAACGTTTCATTAAAACCAATAAAGAGTTTTCCTGTTTGCAATGTTGCAAAGCAAAAAAGCCCAGTTCCATTGATGAGGCTGCACTCTGGCAGAACGCCAGGGGGCAGCAGACCCCTTTCAGAGATGAGGGTGAGCCGGCTGGCTTCCCACATCCTCGAGTGGCCTCGACATTGGTGCAAAACACCGTCGCTATGGGATACCGACTACAGTTTCGCACAAGGCCACCGCGCTTCTCTTCCATAGTAAACACAGTGGTGTCGGAAGCTGCAGCAGCGGTGCTTCGGGAGGAGATAAATTCTCTTCTGAGCAAAGGAGCGATTGGAATGGTTCCTCCTTCGGAAATGAACTCAGGCTGGTACAGCCGTTATTTTGTCGTTCCGAAGAAAGGGGGAGGGCTGCGTCCTATTTTGGATCTGAGAATATTGAACACGTTTCTAAGAACGTACAAGTTCAAAATGCTTACACTGAGGCAACTGCTAAATGCAATAGGCCCTGGGGATTGGTTCACTACGATAGATCTCACAGATGCTTACTTTCATATAGCGATCTTTCCGCGCCACAGAAAGTTTCTGAGGTTTGCATTCGAGGGCGTGGCCTACGAGTACCTAGTGCTCCCGTTCGGCCTGTCGCTCGCTCCCCGAACATTCACGAAGTGCGTCGAAGCAGCCCTGTCTCCTCTTCGGGAGAGGGGCGTTCGCATACTGGCCTATTTAGACGATTGGGCGCTGATAGCGAGCTCAGGCGAGCAGGCGGAGAAACAAACAGCGCTGGTTGTGTCTCACATTCAGACTTTAAGGTTCTCAATAAACATGAAGAAAAGCTCATTGACTCCGAGTCAACAGTTTTCATTTCTGGGTCTGGAGATATGCTCCGTTACCAGCCGAGCACGTCTCTCAGAGCACAGAATAACTGTGTTTCAGCGCTGCCTTGCTCTGTTTCAGTTGCAACACAAACTTCGTTTCCGAGTGTTTTTACAGTTAATGGGAATGATGGCATCTATGATCGCTGTGGTGCCTCTTGGGCTGCTGAACATGCGCGCTTTTCAGTGCTGGGTGCGCTCTCACCGCCTATGTGCGGCGCGCCACCTCAACAGGAGGTTGACAGTGACACCGTCATGCATGACAGCTCTTCTGCCCTGGAGGGAACCCAGGCTATTACGTCAGGGCTCTCCGATAGGCAGGGTGTCGTTTCGCAAAGTGGTGTCAACAGATACCTCGCTCAGCGGCTGGGGCGCTCTGTGCGACGGCTCCGCGGTCAGGGGGGCGTGGTCACAGGAACAGCGCAGGCTTCACATCAACTGTTTAGAGCTGTTAGCAGTGTTTTCAGCCCTGAGGCAATTTCGTCTGACCCTAACAGGCCATCATGTCCTGATCAGGACAGACAACACAACAGTGGTGTCATATATAAACAGACAAGGGGGGACTCGCTCACTCCCACTGCTAAAACTATCTCATTCTCTATTGCTATGGTCCAATGTTCATCTTCTGTCACTCAGGGCCACTCACATTCCAGGGCGCCTGAATCTGGGGGCGGACCTTCTATCCAGAGGGGGCCCGCTTGTGAGGGAATGGAGGTTACACCCATGGGTGGTAGCTCAGATCTGGGAGCGCTTCGGCAGGGCAGCAGTGGATCTTTTTGCATCAAAGGAGAACGCTCACTGCCCGCTATTTTTCTCCATAACGGACCGCAATGCCCCTCTGGGGATCGATGCGCTGGCACACTCATGGCCCCCAGCTCTATTGTATGCTTTTCCTCCAGTAGAACTGATTCTGCCTGTCACAGAGAGGGTGCGCCAGCAGGGCCTGTCACTAATCCTGGTGGCCCCTCGTTGGCCGGCGAAGTTGTGGTATGCAGAGATAGTCAGCCTGCTAGCAGCAGAGCCATGGAAACTTCCTCTCCTCAGGGACCTTCTGTCTCAGGCAGGGGGAGAGGTAGTGCACCCGCGTCCCGAGCTGTGGAACTTGCATGCTTACCTGTTGAAAGGTCCAATCTGATAGCTAAAGGGCTTCCCCCGAATGTGATTGAGACAATTCAAAGTACTCGGGCTTCGTCTACGAGAGGCTTATATGCTTACAAGTGGCGAGCTTTTGAGTAATGGTGTCGAGAACGTAAGGTTCTTCCATTTCAGTGCTCCATGGTGGAAGTTCTGTCTTTTCTACATGCACTACTAGAAAAAGGCCTTTCCTTCTCTACTATTAAAGTGTACTTGGCGGCTATATCAGCCTGTCACGTTGGTTTCGATGGAGTGTCACCAGGTGCTCATCCGCTGGCGGTACGATTTTTAAAAGGAGTACGACATTTGCGACCCACTGTGAGGTCCAGTGTTCCGTCTTGGGACCTATTGCTAGTACTTGAGGCCCTCTGTGGGCCTCCTTTTGAGCCAATTGAGTCTATAGATATGAAAATTCTTTCATATAAGACAGCACTTCTTCTTGCTCTAGCGTCTGCTAAACGAGTGGGTGATCTCCACGCTTTGTCCGTGCATCCATCTTGTACGCAGTTTGCTGCTAATGGTTTAAAGGTTACTCTAAGACCGAACGCGGCCTATGTATCTCCACTGATTATAGCTCTATGATCTTTGACCTTCATAGCCTTTGCCCACCCCCCCTTTTGCTTCTGAGGACCAGGGAAAATTGCATAATTTGTGCCCAGTACGTGCTCTACGGGTCTACATGGATCGCACGGTGAATGTGCGCTCATGTGATCAACTGTTCGTCTGTTTTGCCAGTCCAGTAAAGGGTAAAGCACTGTCTAAACAGCGGCTTTCCCATTGGATTGTGGAGGCTATTTCATTAGCTTATAGCAGTAAGAGTGTGCCACTGCCTCAGGGTGTGAGAGCACACTCAACGAGAGCTATGGCAACATCGTGGGCGCTGTTCAAAGGGATGTCCGTGGGTGACATTTGCGCGGCAGCCAGTTGGTCCTCACCGCACACTTTTGTCCGGTTCTACCGACTTGATATAACGGCCCCCTCGGTGGCCCATTCGGTCCTCTCTGCGGGGTCCACGATGCAGTAGAGTAGCTACCAGTGTTCTTATGCCTGACTTTGGTAGATGCTCGGCGGGGCGTGAATATATGTCCCATACAATATGTGTTGTACCGAGTGAATCGACTGAAAGGGAACGAATGGTTATGACTATAACCTCGGTTCCCTGAGGGAGAGGAACGAGGTACAACACAATGCTGCCCCGCCTCACAGTTACGCTCGGCGAAGAGCGGCTGTTGAACTGAAGGTCAACCGTGGCGACGAGGGTTTATAGGTGTAGGCGGGGCTACACCTACGTCACCACAGGTTTGCCTGCCTTACGGCGTGAATAAAGGTGGCTTCAGCCAGGACACGAGAGGGCATGATATCCCACACAATATGTGTTGTACCTCGTTCCTCTCCCTCAGGGAACCGAGGTTAAAGTCATAACCATTCGCTTCAGTTGCACTACTAGGGACTGAAATATTCCGGCTTTTCATGCTCTGCTAATCAAAATGATCACAGCTGATCACATTTAATAGCCAAATGACCTTGTGTTATTGAATAGCTTCGCCTGAATACGGAATGAAGTTTACAAGTCATTTTTAGAAGAGGGTGATCCAAATCAATGAGTCTGGTTTTTTTTTTTATTTAGTAATTTTTTTTACATGTTGGTGATCTTCTCACCTGGATGTTTAAAGTTGCAATGAGTAAATGCAGCTGAATAAAACAATAACTGTGTGTTTTAATTTCAGGCTACAAAGCAACATAATGTGATTCTTTTCTATAACCATTGTAGCTATTAAGATGAAATGTTTTTAATTAATCAATACCTTTAGATTTACTATGCCAATTTAGACAATTTTTTTCTTGTTTTTCATTAGTTCTTATGCATGACATGCACTTTACTGATGATTGCATCTTCTAGTGCTAACAAAAATTTATTATTATCATTATGAGGCACTATGATGGCACTACACCTACGAATAATGCTTGACTGTGAATACTGAAAATCTACTGTATATTAAGTATATTTAATACTGTAGTTCTTCAATACACCACGAGGTGCTACTTGGACACATCATCAGTGATAAACCCGAGGTCTTAGGATGTTTCGGGTCTTTGATCATCAAACACCCTCGCTCGGGTGACCCAGCTGGGGGTGATCAGCCCCCGACTTGTGTCCAAGTGGCCCACTACTCCACGGATCCCCCCTCCGGATCCATAACCATCTTGAGGCCTTCTCAGCTGCCTCTATGATGGTTTAGATGGCTCTTCTGCACAGCTGCCCTTTTACTCCAAGGAGTTTAAGCATGCGGGATAATGATTGTCCCGCAAAGCCCCGGCACCCAACCTCCACTGGCTCGCAGCGAGCTTTCCAGCCTTTGTTACGGCATTCCACCACTATCTCAGCGTATTTGGCCCTCTTACGGTCATGGGCCTCCTCCAATCTGTCTTCCCAGGGGACAGTAAGCTCAACCAGGACCACTTGCTTTGATGCGTCTGATGTTAACACCATGTCTTGGCGCAATGAAGTGGTCAAGATGTATTCTGGGAAGTTGAGCTGTCTCCCCAGGTCGGCTTGGAGTTTCCAATCTTGAGCAGTATTGAGAAGCCCTCCAGATGGACTTGGCCGTTGTTGTACCTTCTCCCCAGCTCTGATGAAGGTGATGGACTGCTTGGAGGTATGGTGGTGTTTGCAGTTGGTAATTGCCACGCTGACTATGTCTGCCAGAGCCCTAAGTACCTGGTCGTGACGCCAGCGGTACCGCCCTTCCCCCAAGGCCTTCGGACAGCAGCTGAGGATGTGCTCCAATGTGCCCCTCTTTTTGCATAACTGACATGCAGCAGTGTCTGATAAGCCCCACCGCAGTAAATTTGTTGGACTTGGAAGAACATCATACACTGATTGTATCAGGAACTTGATATGCTGGGGTTCGCATCTCCAGAGCTCCGACCAGGTGATTTTACGCTGTTCGGCATGCTCCCACCTTGTCCAGGCGCCTTGCTGGTACATGGCCACCATCTTGATCCTGCGAACTTCTTCCACCTCTGCTCTTACCTCGTCTTGCACCATTTGGCGTTTCTCCCTTCCTCTCGCCTTATCATAGCGGGGTTTGGGAAAGCTGCCTAGTCCTGCTCAGCCCACTGCAGTGTTGCCAACCAGGACGTTATGCTGCAGCCGTGCCTCAGCTCTGCTGATGGCTTCCTGTGCCTTCCACTTTCTTCCGGTTTTCACCAGGATTCCTGCGGAAGCAACCTTTATGTCAGAGGAGTCTCGGTACATCATCACCTCCTTGGCGCGTGTGACCTTAAACTCTTCTGACAGGCCGCTGATGAGAAGCTGCAGAATGGTGGAATGGCCATGCAGGGCAATGCTGCTGAGGGATCGAGGGAGCCCAAGCCACCTCCGGAGGAACTTGCTGATGGTACGTTCCAACGTCTCCACAATAGACATGGGCACCTCGTAGACAAGTAGGGGTCAAAGAATCCTTGGCAGAACTCCATGTTGATAGATCCAGGTTTTAAATTGTGTAGTCTATATATGTTGCAAAACATATTTTTGCAACATATATATATTTAGGGTTTTTATTTTTTGAGAGAACTTCTTGTCTTAGAGTTCTGAGAGATACATGAAACCTAAGATAATTTACATTTAATTAGTTTGATTAAAGGCATATAAGTACAAGAAAAATATGAATTGTCAATTTTGAAGAAAAAATTATGGAAACACCATGTAATTTCAATTTCTAAAACAAATACCAGTACATGTCTAAAATGCTAAATACTCTGCAATTAGAAGAGTGTGCTTTAACATGCTGTTGAACTTGACTACAGTGGTTACAAAATCGGAGCGTCGTATGTAACGTCGCCGCCGCATTACGGGATGTGCATTTGCTGTGCATTTGCTGGCTTTTACCACTGAGTGGCGCTATATAACTACAGACTGACGCCTCATGCCTTAGTTCATTCTCTGCCTCAATAATACACGTAATAGCCGATAACATCAAGTGAAACACTGTAGTTGACCGAATTCATAATCACAGTACTATAATTACAGTACAAATGTAGAATTCAAATTAAATCAAATCTTATTAAGATCAAATTTAAGCACAATAAATATTAACACAGTGAGCCTTTAGATTTTATCACGTGTAATTAGAAAAGAAGTGTGTAGGGTTTTATTTAAATATAAATTTCTAAACCAATAAGATCAAATAACACCAAGTTATTATTATAACAGGCTTACTTCGTCACTTATCAAAGAAGTACACTTGCTTTCAAAGAATTCGAGTGGCTTATTAAGGTCTCTGGTGTACATTGTCTCTAAGTGGCCGCTTGGTGTGGCGGTTAAAACACTCGGCCAGTGATCTACAAAGCGCCAGTTCGAATCCCGAGTGATGTTTTAAAATTGTTTTATTTTAAAACTAAATAAAATGTTTTAAGTGCGCTTAAGGTAGAGTCTTATAAAGGCTATGTAGACTTATATAGTTTTGTTATATATTTTTTGCACATTAATCTGAGTCCTCATCTGTTAGATCTGTTTAGTTTTTTTTTCCTGCCGGGACGAATGCGCGGTTCCATCCCTTTCCCGCCTATTCAGGGAGCCTACGGAGTGAGCGATTAACCATAGTCGAATCGATTGGTGTGCGTCCAGCTCACGTTACTCGTGTGCTATTCTTGCCGGCTGGTGATAATTAACGTTAATATGATCTCGGGCTTGTTCACGATGCTCAACATCTATAAAAATAGCAAAGTATTGTGTATAGAGTGATAAAAAAAAACTATCTAACGCATGTTAGAAAACATAATTTCCTGCATTTTTTTTTCTGCTTCAGGAGTCAGTCTGTTCTGAGACAGTGAGACTAGAGGAAGTGGGCAGATTCAGGACCAGGGAGGGAGCCGGAGACAGCAGAACAAAGAGATGATATTGCCAGCACCAGCACAGGGAGCACAGTTTTTAGTTTAGATCTCATGTTTACATTTTATTGTATGTTGATGGCTTGACTGTAAACAACATAAACAATGCAATAAATTTATAAAAATATATATTTATTGTCCCCCCTGCTGTTAAATGAAATTTGCGTTATTTTACGTTAATGTTACGTTATTACATTATTAACGTCGACAGACTAAAGTAAAGTTTTATTTCTGGAATTGATGCACGGGCTTCATCTTAGGCTTTTTTTTCTTTCGGTTCTTTCGTTTCTCAGCGCCGGACTGTTGATGTCTCTTTCCAGGACCAGGCATATCGTTCAATTATTATAATTCTTTTGGCCAAATACTGTAGGCAGCCGTAACAGAGGTGAGGGCGCGCGCGTCATCACGTGTGCTTAGCCGACTCTGCGTTCACCGTAGACTTCAATATAGACGTTTATATTTTTGTTTATTTGTATATGTATGTTATTAATATTAATTTTTTAGAGATTGTGTGTGTGCGTGCACGGAGAGTTTGTGTTGATAAGTGTATGTGGATAAGTTGATAAGTGTATCAGAAAGCATTAAAATGTTCATTTGAATTAAAATGACACACACACGTCTGTATATACAGTATATCAATTACATATATATCAATTTCATTAGTTCGTTCATTCTATTTGAAGCTTCGGATGTTTGTTTTTTTCTTGGTTTGGTTAGATTAGTTCTGAACTCGCTTCCGTGAAACTATCGCTAAAACAATGTGTGTAAAACAAGAGTGTCATAGTCCATTGTTAGTTTTAATGATTTGGCTGAAACTAATTATCACTACATAAGTACCCTAACACCATTGATCATGAGTCTCAGCTGAACCTAATTCTATACTTGTAACAGAAAATGTAGATGCAGATTCCAAATGTGTATTTATATAATAGATAGATAGATGTGTGTGTGTGTGTGTGTGTGTGTGTGTGCTCTACGCAGGGGCAAGAGAGGGCAGCGCACCCTTAAATGTCTGCACATGTTAATATATTCCTAAAATGTATATATTACAAGTTGATAAACTGATCTGCGGTAGCGGAAAAATCCGCTGAAAATGACAGGCTGCAGCGCACGCGCACACACACACATACACACGCGCGCACACACACACACACAGACACACCTCCATTGAGCCCTGCGTCTGTTGGATTTCAGCGGTCACGGGGTGGAAAGACTTTGAAGCAGTTTATATATGAATCTAAGCTTGAACTTATCAGCATTGTAAATATATAATACTTTTCAAATAAAATCGCTATTACTTTGACCCTGAAGTTTAGTTTAGCACACACAAAAAACAGAAAAGTCATTTCTGGTAAATCAACGGAATGTGTAGTATTTACAGTAATTCATTAAAAAATGAATATACATTGTACAGTACACGGTAAACACGGGAAAGATTACAAAATGAAAAAACAAACAGTGTCTACTTTATAAACAGCTTAGTATGTGCGTCGAGATGCTGAAATCCCTTGCATGTTTTTGCTTCCAAGTGGAGAGATAATTGACCGATAGCCTAGAACAAAAGATCTATAGGTGTGATCACAACCCCCTCCGACCGACCGTGCCATCAATCACTGACCACCTCAGAAGTTCCCTCCAATGTATGGCTGCAATACTTGTTTTGCAAGTATTTTTAACACCATTCAAAGGCTTACAAGTTCCATTCAACATATAATGATGTCTCCACATGTTAATATATTCCTAAAATTTATATATTACAAGTTGATAAACTGATCTGCGGTAGCGGAAAAATCCGCTGAAAAAAGCACAGGCTACAGCGCACGCGCGCACACACACAGACACACACACACACACACACACACACACACACAGACACACCTCCCTTGAGCCCTCGGTAAACATCCAAGCACTGAGGCACGCAAATCCCCTGACCACAATAAGGTGGCAATCCCTCAGGGGGGGGAAGATGAAAAATACAAATTAAATAAATAAAACAAAATAAAATATCCTTAATCCAGATTTTATCAATCAACGACATAATATTGATCTTAGCTGGATGGTCTAATTCTCAAAACCGTTTAACCTAAAGAAAAACTTAACACACTATAACTAGAATATTTACAAAACTGAAAGGTTGTCTTATGTATAATAAAAAAACCTCATAACTCAAAAAGATCATATTATGTTTTTATATATATTTTTTTTATTTTTTTTATAGTAACTGAACAGCTCTCTTCTCTCCAATCCACTCCTAAACCACAGTCTCCTATTTCTCTGTGCGTGCTCTTCAGCCTGTGAATGAATACATGCAGCGGAGGTTTTGTAAACTGTAGAGATACAATAATTTTACTGCTGGAAAATCAGCATTTTATCTAATTTGAAATATAAACCTAATATTATCTGTTACTTAATATATTTTCTTTTGATGATGACCATAACAGCCTACTGCATTTCATTATTTATAATAACACAAAAAACAATATTACAATATTTGATATTTTAATATAAACTCGGTATCATTATCCTCCTTGTGTATGTGTAAAAAACATTTGATTTGTTCTATTTTTTATTCTGATAGTGTGCTCAATTTGTTTCTAGTAATTTATATATTTAAATTCGGATGCCTTTTACTGTTACAAATTTAACTCTTTGCTGTACAAGCCCTTGTGTTGTTGTTTGTGCTGCTGTTCTTTAATAATACCAATAATCAGATACAAACAGTCTGTCTAAACAAAAATTAAGCAATGCTTCTTAACTCATCATTATGTGGATATTTTTCATGTTCGTTGGATAAAGTATGTACTGTAATGATTTGGTCTACTCTGTACTGTATGTGCGTGAGAGAGAGGGGTGTCGCGGTCGTGAAACAAAGGCTCATTTCAGCTCATTCAGTTTCTCTGAATGTATAGGTGAGAACAGCTCATTCACGGTGAATAATTTGCATTTGAGTGTTGCCAAGTGAAAAGAAGACAAACATCAAGACGAACAACATATAAAACTGAGACAATATTTTAAAAAGAATCGCAATCAACCTGAACAGGTAAGCTGGAATAAAATCAGTAGCAGCATAAACTAAAGTAATTAGTAATTATTAGCTGGATATTGAATTATTTTATGGACTCATCACGGTTAAATACGTTGGTCACATGCCAGCTGTATAAGCCGGTTAAGGGACTCATTACGGTTGTATATCGTGCTCTGAATAATAAATTTTTTGTTTGCTGTTTGTTTGCTGAGTAAAATTAAAATAGAACAATTTTTTAAAACAGCATCATCCAGGATTCGAACAGACGCTTTGTAAATCCCTGGCCAAGCGCTCTAACCGCTACACCAACCAGGCACTAAGAGACAACACACCTCCGTGACGTTAATAAGCCACTCGCCTTCTTTGAAAGCAAGCGTTAAATAAGTAACGAAGTAAGCCTGTTATACAATTATACTATTTGCACGTGTATTTTATCTGTTTTAAACTTGGTGTCATTTGATCTTATTAGTTTAGAAATGTTTGTAAAAAAAACTATTGTTATCAAAAATGTAACAGATGTAACACCGGACCTCATTACCCACAATGCATCTCCCGCACTGGACTACACTGCCGTAAACAGCTGTCGTAAATCAAAACTCCCGGTACTGCAGTTGGCCACCACTTTTCATCAGTATAATGACACACACACACACACAGCAGCAGCAGCAGACCGAGCCGTCACTCCCCTAAATTTAAAGAATACGAACTGGTTGCGTGCGAGTTTGCTGTTTTTTCTATAGTATGCTGAAGCAAAATCAAAATACAACAATTTTTTTTATTTTAATTTTGCTATAATTAAAATAAAAAAATTTAAAACATCAATCAAATCATCAAAAAATGCAGGAAATGATGTTTTCTAACATGCGTTAGATAGTTTTTTTTATCACTCTATACACAATACTTTGCTATTTTTATAGATGTTGAGCATCGTGAGCAAGCCCGAGATCATATTAACGTTAATTATCACCAGCCGGCATGAATAGCACACGAGTAACGTGAGCTGGACGCACACCAATCGATTCGACTATGGTTAATCGCTCACTCCGTAGGCTCCCTGAATAGGCGGGAAAGGGATGGAACCGCGCATTCGTCCCGGCAGGAAAAAAAAAACTAAACAGATCTAACAGATGAGGACTCAGATTAATGTGCAAAAAATATATAACAAAACTATATAAGTCTATATAGCCTTTATAAGACTCTACCTTAAGCGCACTTAAAACATTTTATTTAGTTTTAAAATAAAACAATTTTAAAACATCACTCGGGATTCAAACTGGCGCTTTGTAGATCACTGGCTGAGTGTTTTAACCGCTACACCAAGCGGCCACTTAGAGACAATGTACACCAGAGACCTTAATAAGCTACTCGAATTCTTTGAAAGCAAGTGTACTTCTTTGATAAGTGACGAAGTAAGCCTGTTATAATAATAACTTGGTGTTATTTGATCTTATTGGTTTAGAAGTTTATATTTAAATAAATAGTAAACTTGGCCGATTTCGTTATAATTTTGTTTGATGAGTGGGGCTTGAAAATTCTCTTGAAAAATATGTTCATTTATTTCAGTTAATAAATCTACTATAATTTTTTTTACTCATTATTGTACAGTACACATTAATAGCTCTGGTTCAGATTTTTCATGTTTGTTGTGGAAATTACCATCACTGTTGTATTTACTGCAATGAATGAAAATGTCACTTTGCGCCACCTGGCGGCCATTTTACGAATGACTTTGAAATGCAACTGATTTATTTTGGCCGCTGTTGCCTTTAAACGGCGGTATACGCGGCGAGATCGCCATTCCAATTTTGTAACCACTGTAATTAAAAACTAATATGGTCCCAATAAGAGGTGTCAAAGCAAAGTAAAAGGATTATAAAACTCATTCCAGAAGGAAATCCAACACAGTGCACGGCTAAAGATGGTCGATCCCAGCCATTTAGTACTGCCTTAAACAAAATGAGAAAGTACATAAGTAGACCAAGGAAGAATCAGTAATGCATCAGGATACAAAACTTAAAACATAATGCCTTGAAAACTGACAATGCACAAAAACACAAATTAAAAACAAATGTATAGAAACATTCTTTCAAACAGAACTTTAAGACATTGGCATGATGTAATAGTATTTAATATAGAAAAGCCAAATGAAAACAAGCACTAAACAGATCACCTATCACCTAAACAGAAGAAAACAAAGTTAAAATGGGTTAAAAATTGGAAGCGCCGCCTCAGTGTCACCTACTTTTAACACGGTTCACCGGTCATTTGACTGCCTATTGTTTTGAATGGGAAGCTGTTGCTGACACACAATGATCGCTAGATGGCGCTTTCACCCAAAGCAAATAGTTTAGCTCCAAGATAAACTTGCACTTGGGCAATACATTTTTCTTTCGTTTTTGCCTGGTAAATCGTGAGCATTATATTTCTTCCTTTCCCCAGAAAAGGCTCCACAATTCGCATTACAATGGTGTCTGATAACCGCTGACCAGCCGCCCTACTGTCGTCTTTCCCTAGATAGGGCTTTAGTAGGGAACACCCAACCCCATCCCCACGCTTAGCACTCGGTTCACATGCAAGATTTCGGTCAACAACTTGCACTTCCAGCAGACCTCATTGTCCTGTTGTCTAGAGAATGAAGCTTATTGAACATGGTCATTTTTAAACACCTTTACTGTATGTAAATAAATGAATAAATAAATAGCTTGAATGGAGAAACAAAATTCCTTAATGACCATGATTGTAACATATATGTACATATCAGAAATAAAAAATACTTTAATTCAATGTTTTAATTCAATCCAATGAACACGAAAATATGACAAAATGGTCATCTCTAAGCTTTTATTTTTTAGTGATCATATGATTTGTTTTCTTTTTGTGGCATTAGATTTGTGTGTCCACGCTGTAAGGTGTAAATGTGTAAATTTAACTAAGGTAAAGGAAACATGTCTTGAAACATAATGCAATAATGCAGATCAAACATAATACACCCGTCCATAAATAAAAAGGAATATTTAGACCATTATGCAAACTATATTTCACTTAAATACACAGATTAAAACGAGGAAAGAATGGTGATGTGGACAAATGGAAGGAGGAAGGAAATCAGGAGACATCAGTTTTCGTTATTTTACAAAATCTGAATATATTCAGTAAATGTATGAATTATACTCAAAGTATCAAATCCAACTATGAAGCCTGATTTAATTGGTACCATCTAACATTTTATTTTCTATTTATTTTATGTTTTGCTGAAATACATTTTAGGCAGAGACATCTGCTCGGTCTTGTTATTTTGTTTTAACATCTCTATCAGCGAAAAAGGTTTGATAACTTCACACCTATCGTGAATGAAAGGTGAGAAGAGGTATTACAGTAACTGGGGGGGTCTGCCAGTGTTCGGCTCGGAGTGCGCTGTTGCGTTGTATTCAGCGAATAGACTATATATATTAATTGTTGCATTTCAGGGGGAGTATGTCTGCAGTTTTGTCGATAAATCTGCTCATATCTGCGCACGCGTTTATCAGCCTTTTGATCAACGGCACTCACTTTCACTTTGCAAAAGGCAGTGTTTATTGTTTACTGTATATTTAAAGTGCATACACACACTCATCATGAAACATCTTTTTTTTTTACCTGAAATCAACCTGAAACTCTATGAGGCGCTGTATAGGGCTTAAATCAAACTTCACTCATGCACACAGACATGAAACACTTGCATACACATATATGAAACAGTCACATATACATACAGTATATACTACTAACTGCTCAAACAATTACATATGAAATGCGCGCACATACACCTATGAGATGCGCACATACACACAAACTCTCCGTACACACACAACTGCATAGAGTAGTGAACTGTAGTGCTGTAGGGAACTAGTGAACAACGGATTTTCACTTTAGCGGATAAGGGAATGAAAAATTATTAGTCATTACATATCGCTGGAGCGTGAAAAAATTAAACTCGAAAATTATTTATATATTTACTATAATCATTATCGAGGACATCATATAAATAGGACACAATATGCACAAAAACACAGACACACACAGATACACAGTCGCTCGCGCAATGGAGGTTACAGAAGCGTCTGCAGGAACAAGCCCCAAGTCATCCAAGGTATGGGAGCAATTTACATGAGGGCATCTCTTATCGGGCGTTAAAATCGAGCGGTTTTCTGCCGTTCGTAGTGTCCGGTGAGCGCGGATGAAGCGCAGAGGTTTTTCTACACATGTGGGAGCCCCCAGCGACGGGGAGGAATTGGCCACGACTAAAAAAAAAAGGGGGGGTCAGTGAGTGTTCACACGGGCTTTGGTGAAGTGCGTTTGTCCGGCTGCGCGGTTATACGGCGTAAAAAGAAAAAAACGTTGCATGCCGCTTTTTCTTAGCGTTCAAATCTCAACGAACGCAAGGAAAACACTTCTAGTTCATTTTCTTCACGGTCATTTTACACTTCGGAGGACCGGATATATCCCATGATTCTACATGCTATACACAAGGAAATGCGGGAAAAAGGCAAAATAAAGAGAGTGAACCCAGTAGCCGGGGTTTTTTTTCTCTCCCTACGTCGCCGTATTACGAGAATGTTTAAAACAATAAGATTAATGTCTAGTGTAGCAAAATGGTCTATCTCTATCTATCTATATATATATATATTCTTTTTTTAATTATTATTATTGAGACAACAAAAAAAGATAAAATACAGGAGAGGATCGAAATAATGTATAAACCGAAGTCTAGAAGTCTATTATTCTTCTTATTACTGTAAGTTGAATTAATTTAAGAGAATTTAAAATTGAGGTCATTCTTAATAACTGAAGTTAGTCAGTGTATTTTTTAAACTATATACTGTCAACTTGCTGTCTGCAATTTTTGTTAAATAAAATAAGGTTTAAATGTCAAAATTGATGATCATTAAACTCTATACAGTATGTGGCTTTTGCATTTTTTAAAGTTTACTTTTATACATACAGTAAATAATACCCTGATTTATGGTTTTATATAGTTAAGCAAAACATCAAATCAAAGCGTTCAGTTTATCCGATTAGTCGATTAATCGGAAAAAATTATCGCCCAACTAATCGATTATCAAAATAATCGTTAGTTGCAGCCCTAATTTAAAAACCCTTAGTATTATATAGGCTTGTAATCAGTAAAAAATTAATTAATAAAATAAATACATCTCTGTACATCTGTAAATTAATCGAATAATTTTCGATAAGTTATAAATGTTTCAATACGTTATATATTTTATAATGGCATTAGTTTTTGTTTCAATAAATATTCTATATTTAATATCCGTAGTGTAATATTTCCATAGCAGCAGCGCCAGGTATCCGGGGTGCTTATGTTACCATAACGGAAAAGTGAAGTTGTTCAGCTGTTTAGTGTCACTATGCAGATGTTACACCCCGTGTAGTTACCGAAACGAAGCATAATCATGGTGTTTGCTTCGGTTATGACATACCATAGTTTATATTCTGCTGTGGTAGATCTGATTTATTAAAACACAATAATAAAGCTTTATATCCTCAGGAGGGGTCATTACGTTGTTCTAGAGATAATTTTACGGAAGCGAGTTCAGAACTAATCTAAAGCACTGTCACACTAAAAAAACATCCGAGAAGTTCAGAAGCTTCAAATAGAATGAACAAACTAATTAATTTTCTTAAAACTTTATAAAAGTAAGTAGAGCTAAATCCCTAAATCTCCTTATAAAATTTTGCTGATTATCAATGCGGGAATGAATGGCAAATTGTCGATATTTCACGGAAGCATATACAGTGGCTTGCAAAAGTATTCGGCCCCCTTGAACTTTTCCAGATTTTGTCACATTACAGCCACAAACATGAATCAATTTTATTGGAATTCCACGTGAAAGACCAATACAAAGTGGTGTACACATGAGAAGTGGAACAAAAATCATACAATATTCTAGGGCTGCACGATATTAGGAAAATATAATATAAATAATGGTTAAATAATATTTATATGTAATGATCATACTAAAATAAACAGGTAATAGATATTCATCTGATAAAAAGAAACTATATGTCAAGGAAGTTGCAAATATTTAGACTGCAAAACACTATGAATGACTTAAAACCCTCAGCAGATATTTTGACTTCTGGTTTGCTGTTACCATAGACCTGCCAACACAATATGAATTACTTTCAAACATTACTTTTTATTTACGTGTAACCATTCACTCATCAATAGGGTCTTAAAACAAGAGCATATTTTAAACAAAATATTCTCTTTGGCTTGCCTGTTTTTTCGTTTTGTTAGTTTTTTAAAAATAAAAATAAATATTATTAAACAAAAATGTAATAAAAAAATACTATTTGTCACACACACACACACACACACGCTCCGCGACCGGCTCTAGGACCCGGAAGTAATGCGGACACGAACCAGGAAGTATAAGAGGAGTAAACAAACCACCGCATAAAGCTTAGTCACTGAGTTCACGCATGTCGGTTCAGATTGTTTACTTTCTGATTCAAGTGTGTGTTTATAGGACGCGGGTTAAATTTGTGTTTTTCCCTTGCTCCCCTTCTGTGAGAGTCCTTAAACTAATTCGCGTGGTTATCTTGCCTACTCGCTTGCTTCCACGTTTGGGTTTACCGTCCATGCTACAAAGGGCTAATCGCTAAGTCTTCTGATCATCCGGGGTTAGTTCGCGACAGAATTAAGTATAAAGATATAAATAAATAAATAAATAAATAAATATATATATATATATATATATATATATATATATATATAAAGATATAAGCGGGTATAAACATAGTAAGGGCCCATCTGATTGGTCAAATTTGCACACACAAATGCTTGGCACATAAATTTTTTATCACAACTCTTTGCGATATGGTTATCGCGTATACCATTATCACAATAACGATATTTTTTCAATATATCGTGCAGCCCTACATGATTCCAAACATTTTTTACAATTGAATAACTGAAAAGTATTATTGCAAGCCACTGTATATATCCCATATTCCATATACGCCTTATAAACTGCATATATGGAATGAAACCTGAGATAGTTACATATACGCACTGAATGATGCATAGATAGTATGCTCGATCCCTTGCGCCATCTGCTAAGAGAAATGAGAATCGCAGGTTGGAAAAGGCAAGAAACGCCATGCCGCCGTGCAGCTGTCAGGAATTTCACGTAAATAAGAGCAAAAATAGCTTTATACTGGCTTTTACTGGTGCGATTTTGAAAATGTAAGCATGCTGGGTAATTAAGCTAACAGATCTAGGAAAAGTCATGAAAGGAGGGTCCTGGAATTTGATCAAGTGTGAAGTATCCCCCCCATCCCCACAATTGCGGTCAAAGGACCGGTGCTCGGTGCTTCTAGTGTTAAAGAGACACAATCATGGAGAGTGGGTGATTGCATGGAAATGATGTTCACTGATTAGCCAAGGAGATTATGCTGAAACTTTTATTAAACGCAGTTCTAATGAATTAAAGTACACTACCCACTTACTTATGATATGTCAGGTAAAGGATCAGCATAGTAACAACAATCAGTAAACAGCAGAAGATTGAATTTTTGGACACTTTAATCATCCTATCGACAGAAAATGTAGCTGGCACCCTCAGGAGGCCATGGTTTAATCTCCGCCACCAAATTCAAATTTGAATTTGGTGGCGAAGATTAAACCACGGCCTCCTAAGGGTGCCAGGAAGGAGTCTATATTCCTTATTGGAAACTTTTATGCGCCCCTCCCCGGGGGGAGACACCCCCCTGGTCCTGGGCACATAAGCCTCATGACTCCCTTTTTAGAGGAGATGATGCTCCTCAGGTCTGGCCTCCTTGAGGCGGACTGCGAAGCGGGGCGAGTCCCGCCCCAATCTCTACGAAGGGGTGCTCGGCTCGTCACACTTTCCTTTTGCATTTCACGCTTGGCGAGAACCGGACCTGGTCAGGACTGGGTGGCCAACAGTCCCGACTCTTGAGCACGGCGGGGGAGAAGCCTCGCAAAGGCCTGCTCGTAGAGCAGAGATGGTGGCATCAAGGAGGAAGATGCGATCCGTGTCCTTGACGTCTGTGAGATTATGCCACAGCTGTCTCTCCGTGGCGACCATGGCTGTCATGGAACGGTGATAGCACGGGCCATCTGTTTGGTGGCACGGAGAAATAAATCTGTGGTTTGGCGCAGCCCCGCAAACGCCGCATCATCGATAGACCCACCAGTGCTCAGATCTCTCAGTAGGTCAGCCTGGTATGCCTGCAAAGCCATTGTGTGCCAGGCAGCACCAGCCTGACCTGCTGCCTGAAAAAGCTTTTCCCACCAACGAAGATATTAGTCTATATGGCTTGGTGGGGAGTGTGGATTTTTATTTTAATTTTTTCAGGGAGGATGAGCTCCCAGGAGAGAGATAGCCCGCAAGCGTCTCTTCAATCTGGGACATCATCATAAAAACCACGCTTTTCACATCAACGACATTCGAATAAATCACTGTCAATAGCACAAAACCACGGGATAAATA
Source organism: Channallabes apus (assembly GCA_030522415.1). Lineage (NCBI taxonomy): Eukaryota > Metazoa > Chordata > Actinopteri > Siluriformes > Clariidae > Channallabes > Channallabes apus. The sequence continues at coordinate 34,449,521 of CM060112.1, forward strand.
CAGCTTATTCCATGAAGGAGTTAACTCATTATGGAGGTTGCCAAGAAGGGGGCCATCGTTGAGGCCCCTCCTCCGGCCATCTGACAGAAACCTGTCGTCTAAGCTTGAGCGTTTGGGGGATTTTATAATTTATTTTTACGGTGAATCGAGCTGTACGCGTTCAACCGCGCGTTATCACCTCTAATAACAACTAATACGCTCGTTCATCACTAGAGGAGCGCTCTGAAGTGATAGTTTCCATCTCCGCAGAAGCGAGAGAGAAAGTTTCTTCCGCCCCTTCACAAGAAGCGCCAGAGCACGCTTGAAAAGTGAACGGTAAGGGCTCATGATCCCGCGGGAGAACGAGAGAAAAGGAAGATTCCGTCTTCCGCACGCAAAAAATGTGCCACGGCTCGGGGTTTCGTTTTAAAGACGGCGTACCGAGCGCGAGGGACTTTAATAGGGAGAAGATTGAAATGCTCACCTGCTCACTCAAGCCCGAGGATAGCGTGCTCTTCCCCCAAACACTGAAAACAGAAAGCGTGGAGATGGCCCTCAGCAAGATATTCTTTTACACGGAGGGACGGCACTCGTGTCTAACTCTGTCATCTTAATAAGTAATAAGACTTTCTATTTTCCCTTTCTTTTAAAAAAGTGCTTGCACACACGCACACAACAATGCAGTCCTTGAAGACAAAAAGAGCTGTGGATGTTTTCGGTTCATGCCTACAGTATTTATAACCTCCAGGTGCACCTAATCAAATGACGTCACCTGACTAAGGTTATATATGCCAAAATTTTTGCCGTGTTTGACACACATGCTTCAACAACCGGTCACGTGAAAAGCGTCCATAACGTTTTCACGCAGCATCGAGTGTAGCTTTTGAAAGGGAATAGATTTGTGTAAACTTCTATCTCACTCTCTCTCACTCTTTCTCTATACCACTTATACTGAACATGGTCGCGGTAGGCCTGGAGCCTATCCCAGGGCTCCTGGGGTACGAGGCAAGGTATACCCTGAAAAGGGCTCACAAGTGCGCACGCACGCATGCACACTCACACACAGTGCTCAACCAGCAAACTAGCAAAACTTGTGAGTTTATAGAGGTCTGCACACCAGCTGATAATCAGTTAATCAGGGGCTGATGATTAGCAGCACCTGGCTGCAACTTACCCTATTAAATTCTGTGGAAGCAGTAAAGAGTGCTTAGTATTGGCCACATATTTTTATTCTTTTTGGATTAATTTTTGTTAGAGAAATAATGACACAGTAAAAAAAAGTTATAAGGTTGTTCATCTGAGGTTGTATTTGCTACGACCCACTACAATCGGGTGATTTTTAAAATGTTTTTACACACAAAAAAAAATCTAATCATAAGAGGGGGCACTTTTACACATGACTGTATATTATAAGATTTAAAATAGGATTGCTTGGACAGCTGGTGCAGAGGATTGCATCTAATCATAACATCTATCTGAAGTAAATGTCCCAATGTCTGTGTGTGAATACATTACAATCTGAGCATGATTTAGTTTGCATAAATGTATAAGTGGATCATGTGACTCATTTGCTCTCTACCCTCAAAGCATCTATCTTTACATCTCTAGGAAGTTCAAGTAACTATTTCCATAAACCAAATTTCATTAGGTAAAATGGAGGAGAATTTAGACACATGGTAGGATTTCTTTACTTTTTCTTTTTTTTTATCACTGTACACCCGTGTTCATAGATAAGGCTTTTGACAGCCTGCATGCCCAGGGCACATCTGGTATTAACTAATTTAAAATGAATATCTCCCTCCCACTGCATATCAGTGTTGCTCAATTGTTGTTGTTTACTCTGATAGGAGGTCCAATTTTCAATCTGTCAGTGTCAGAGCAAAGTGCCACAACAAATGGTCAAGCAGCGAAAATAGAATGTCAAAAAATGTTGCACAATCACAAGCAACAGAAGAAAATTATCCTGTGCTGTGCCACTGGGGCTGCCTGTTAAACAGGGTTACCCACCACCATCATAATCCAATTCCATAAACCAATTTCATTTAATTTTCATATGTTGGCCGACGGGCAAAACAGAATAATTCATTCCCAATTCCAAGTATAAATTGGAATCCCAAAATATCTTCATGTTGATGTTATTCAGGTAAATGTTTGATTGTAGTACTGTATTTTGTACGTCATATCAGTGTACTGCAACTTCTCAAGATAAAAATACTTATTAAACAACACCTAGTTACACACCACCAATTTGGACGGACTACACCAGAGGTTTTTGATCATCTGTCACACACTTTCCAATTAAGGAAAGGCTGTTAATTAGCTGATCAGTGTGCTGGGAGCTGACTAGACACTAGTCAGTGGGCAGTAGTCCTCCAGAACTGGAGATGAGAACCACTCGACTGGACACATTTCAATGGTATAACAGCACCATTCGCCACATAAATCAATCATAAAATTCCACTTCCCAGTTCAACATGTTTCTAAAGTAATGTGGATGGCATATACAGTAACTTTTGACTTAAAATTTAATATCTTGCTAGCTGGAGAGGAAAAGTTAGAAGGGGATCTAAACTCAACAAGTGACTGTAGGTTCTTTGGGGACTATTTACAACATAAGAGCACAAAATGGCAGTTACTAAATATTAATTTCTTGTTTCTAGAACTGTGGTAACAAAACAATATTCCATTGTCAATTGTGCAGTTATACAGAATATTAGCACAGCTTTGATTAGCTATAGCACTCGCGCACTACCACCATACTGATACTGAGTAAAACTGAACCCATGCTTTGTGCAAAAATTTTTTTATTGATTTAAGCCCACAACCTCATAACAAAGAATCACATCACCTCAAGTTGAGCTCCTATCCCCAGTCATAACCACTTATTGTTTGCAATCACACTGCCTGCTTCAAAAAATCTAAACTCATAGGGTTAGATTGTAAAGTCTCACTTCAGTATCCCTTTACGATCTCCCTGTTGTAATCCATGCTTCTCCTGTGCATATACTGTATTCTTCCCTAGTTAATGGCCGTCACCTGACCACTTGTGTTTTTGAGCATTACAGTACCTACTGTAGCACATACCTAATTTTAACAAAACCAAAGAACCTGCTCTTACAGTACATCCATCTTCCTGGTTCATGACAGTAAACACTGACAGGATGTCAGAAGGTTAGATTGACATGATAAAAATGAATCTGTGACTATTTTGCAGACTAAGGCTTCAAGAGCAGCATGCAATCCTTGGTATTTGTTAGTAGGCCACTGCTGGGAAATGTCCATCAAAAATGTACCACACTCGCTATAAAGTCACACTGCATAGTCTAACGAGGCCATTCTTATTACTGATGAACCTTCCTGACATCTACAAGAGACATTCAGACACTAAAAGTGTCTGACTTCAAGCTGTGAAGCAATGAAATTGATCTGTCAGCATAATGACAGAGCAGCATACAATGACTGACAGAAAGTGGCAAGCTCTCAATATTTAGGTCTTCATGAAATGGAATGTTTTTAGGTGATCTTTGGCTGGTTGTGAGGGATCCATTTTACAAAATACCAAGTTAAAGAGTCTTAAGTGTTAAGACATAACATAAGTCATACAGTATATGTTCTACAGTAAACATGTTTTCTACACATTTACAGTACCAATCAGAAGTTTGGACACACCTACAGTAATTCCATGGTTTTACTGATTTTTTGTTTCTTTCTACATTGTTAAACAACGCTGAAGGCATCCAAAATATGCAATAATCTAATTTGAACAGTTGATGTTGAGATGTGTCTGCTGCTTGTGCTCTGCTCTGTAAAGCCTTCATACCGACTCCATCTGAGCTGCACCCAAAACCAGTCTCAGAAAATGTTCTATCTGTCCAGCCAGATTATGTCACAGCATCATGCAAAATGAAGAAAAAAAAAAGTTTAATGATACTTTTGCTGTACATACTGTAAATATCGGCCTTAAGTTTTGCACCATAAATGAAGTCAAATGTTGAGTAAAAGCAGTGTTATAAACAATGTGTTTGATCTATTGTCAAATAAGCTTCTAATAAGCTACTTGCTCAGTATAAACACCTGCACCAATAGATATTAATTAGAAAAGCTAAACTGAATAATTTTACTGGGATAGCTTAATATTTTCACCACTGAAATAATAGCTCTGAGATGGTACTGTATAAGTGAATTTTAATACACTGGAGTCGTTTTAAGGCAAAACTGAATCGTTATCCTGTCTAAGCACCCCAGTGAAAAAAAATACACTTTAGTATATTACAAATATATTGAAATCCTCAATAGTACGTACATTTCAAATATACTAACAAAAAGTACCATCAGTTAATATATAAAAAGTATACTAACATCATTCATTCATCTTCTATACCGCTTTATCCTCTATTTTTTTAGGCTCATTCACACACTATGGTCAATTTGGGAATGCCAATTAACCTAATCTGCATGTCTTTGGACTGTGGGAGAAAACCGGAGTACCCGGAGGAAACCCACCAAGCACGGGGAGAACATGCAAATCCATGCACACAGAGACGGGAATCGAGCCTGGCCGGGAATCGAACCCGGACCCTAGAGGTGCAAGGCGACAGTGCTAACCACTACACCACCGTGCCGACTAATATCATGCTTTTACCAAATTTTTTAATTAAACTTTAAATATACTTAAAAATAATTGTATTATAGGACACTTTCCAAAAATATATTATTTTAAAATATACTTTAAGTGAAAAGTTGGTCTAATTTCCAAAGGATACTTATTTAAAATTGTTTTTCAATGTATTTTTGGTATATATTTTTTAAATATGCTCGAAATAATCATTGTACAAATGTACAGAAAGTACACATTAGAATACAATTTTTAATATACAGTAGTATATTATCAGTTAAATTTAAATGTACGTATTCATATGTACTTATATTTAGTGCACTACTCTCTCGTGCGTGCCTGCTTTTAGAATTGTTTTTGCAACGCAGAATCTCTCTCTCCCACGCGCGCGCTCAAACTCGTTTTTGCCTGTTCAAGATAATTTATGTTTATCTGAGTTACCCTCTCACTCTTCTATGCATTCACTGTCATAAAGCGACACTTGCACAAACTGCAGCAGCGTTATAACTCTGCAACTATTCTAGCCAACCAGAGAATCGGCGCCACACCAGCCAATCAGAGACTGGAGGCGGGCAGATTCGGACTGTTTCCTGATTGGCTCCCCAGTCCGCCGCTTCTAGTTTGAATTAATGGCTGGAAGCTGCATCGTTGCGTGCATTAGTTCGTATCGTTATTTTATTTTCATCGGCATAAGGTAAATTTCATGGTTTTTGTTAGGTAATTTGTAATTAAGTACATAAGCTATAGAATGTATTGTCTAATGTGTTATTGCTAAATCTTATGTACTCTGCTTGTGGTATAATGCTCCGTACATTTGTGTAACAGCTAGAATCAACTAATACTCTTCCTGTATATTCTAATACTAATGTCTGTCTGTGTTCAGACAACAGTTTAAATTTTAGTTTGTGTTTACGGACACGTTTTTTGTTGAACAGAAATAAACTATAGTGCTGCTTTTTTGTAACCTTGTGCAAATTAAATCTGTTGAACTCTAATAAAATCTGCCTCAGTAATGTAATGTGATTTAATGCTTTTCAAAAACATGTTATAATGTAGAAAATGCATTTATCATTTGTAAATTATCCTAAACACCTTTAGTGTACTGGTAACACATTTGCAATACAGTAGTATAGAAGGTTGTGTGTACTGTATTATACAATAAAGTATATTTGTATTAACCACAAAGTGTACTTTTTTAGTATTTGTAATTGACCAGAAGTATAACAGCATGCTACTGCTGCAATAAGAATATACTCATAGTATATTAATCATGTATTTGTAACACAGTAAAAATAGCTGTAATGTACTTATAATACATTAAATATATACTTACATTTTATTAATTACTGTCGGGTACACACACAGCCATGTACTTTAAGTGTACTAAGTATACTTAAAGTTGTTCCACTTTAGCAAACCAAAGTATACTTAATACACTTAGAATTGTGCTTTTGTACAATTTAACTACCAATGAAATACACTACCGTTCAAAAGTTTTAGATCACTTGCAAATTTCTTTGTTTTTGTTTAGTGATTTATTTTCTACATTCTACAACAATACTGGGGATTTCAAAACTATAAAATAACACATATGGAATGAGGTAATTACGTAACAACAACAAAAACAACAGTTGTTATTTTAAGACACAGAGGTCAGCCTTTCTGTAAAAGTTCTTGCAAGAACAGTATTGTCAAGTGCATTTGCAAAATCCGTCAAGCACCATAATGAAACTGGCTCTCATGAAGGCCATCCCAGGAGGGCGATACCAAAACCTACCTCTGCCGCAGACAAGAAGTTAATTTAGAGTTATCAGCCTGAAAAATGACCAATTAACAGTACCTCAGATTAGAGGCGTTATGAAGTCTTAGAGCATAAGTAGCAGACACATCTCAATATCAACTGTTCAAAGGAGATTAATGCATTTTTTGGACGCCTTCTGCATTCCTTTACAATGTAGAAAGAAATAAAAATCAGGAACGATCATGGAGTTAGAAAGTGATCTAAAACTTTTGAACGGTAGTGTGAACTTAGTACAAAATTAGTTGTTCCAAAATAGCAAACTCCAAATATACTAATCATTAGTCTGCTGCAAGCATACTTAAATATGGTTGGATTTAATATGCTTAGCTAGGGGTGGGCAATATACCGTTACACACGGTTAACCGGTAGAAATTTGTCAACTGATAGAGATTTTGGTCTATCGTCTTAATCGCGGTTGAGATCACGTGACGTTGCACGTTACGTAACCACGCAATACACATTCACTTCTATGAGAAGCCAAACACATCTAAAGTGGGACGAAACCGTGGCACCCCATTGAGCCGGCGTGGTCAGAACAAATATTCAGACCCGGTGGATCGCGCAGCGCGAACCAACTTGAGCAATGCTGCTCGAATCACAAACCTGCGCTGATAGAAATAGACCGCGCTGACAATCATAATAAATTTTACCCCGCTGGGATGCGCACGTACAAACCAGGCATGGCAAGGCGGAAAGAATATTAAACAGTCCTGACATTTTAAATAAATTGTTTTTAAAAAAAAAAAACAGTGGGTCGCGCAGATTTGTCATACAGAAAGACAGGCATGTACAGTATGTGGGCCTCAACCTGAAATTAGCTTTAGACTTTTACCCTATTTCTTTTAACTGTTTTCCCATCAACACGTTAAGTTTTATAACCAAAATTATTTGTATATCACACTAGTTCTCTTTCAGGGGAACTTCGAGCCGCGTCACAAATGACGCTATGGGGATTGCTTCCAGAAACTGCGTCTTGAAGACATATCTAATCACTTCACATTTACGACGTCATTGCCTTGGCGACGCAGCCGTGTCTGACGTCGGCACGCAGAAGCGTACTGTATAAATAGGTGTCAGACAAACCTACTACAGCTTCTTTCGCTTCACAAGCTTAGACAGAACCTGATCCTTCACAAAAGGTGCGGCTAAGCGTTGTGCTCATTCGTGCTCTAGGCTTATCGAGCCGGGTGATACACATGCTCTGTGTGTATTGTGCCTAGGCGCAAAGCACGCCGAAGCGGCTCTGACCGGGGAGGAATGCGAAAGTTGTGCTATCCTCTCCGACGGAGCTCTTCGTGCTCGCCTGCGTTTGTTTACCTTGGATGCCGGCAGTGTGGCGCCTCTCAGACGGAGCGTGCATTCGTGGGGTTCCCGCGTCGAGCTGGAGTTGGCGGCTAGCAATAGCTTAGCTTCCTCCTTCTCTGGTTCGAACAGCGAATCCTCAGAAATTTTAGATCCCGTCGGGTCTACTCCTTACGCCGCTAACGCGCTGCTAGCACTAGCCGCTAGCTCGCCTTTGCATCTCCAAGTGTCTGAGTCAGACATGGAGAAGGGGGAGGGGCCAGCGCCGCATGTGGTGCACAAGCCAGTGAAACGTGATCCCCCTATAGGTGATACAGAGCTGCTTGATTGTTTGGTTCAGGCCACAGAGAAACTAGATATTTCCTGGCCACACGTTCAGCAGGAAGCACGAGTTCGAGGAAAATGGGACGAACGCATCCTAGAACCTAAAACTAAATCCTCAAGGAGGGGTCTGCCCTTTTTCCAGGAAGTACATCATGAGCTAACACTTTCCTGGAAAAAGCCATATTCCTCTCGAATCCTCGGCCCTTTCACATATGATTATTCTAACTTGATTCAGGGTCATGAGAGAGGTTATGGGGCGATGCCGGAGATCGAGGGTGATCTCGCCAGACATCTGTCCCCGACTTCGGCGTCATCACTCAGGCCCCCAGTGCTCCTGTCCAGACCATGCCGTACATCTGCCAAGATCATCAGTACGGCTTATACTGCAGGGGGTCAGTCAGCAGCCTGCGTGCACACTATGAGTCTGCTGCAGGCATACCAGGCTCACCTCTTACAGGAGCTGGATGAGGGAGAGGGAGTAGGCCCTGACGCGATCTCTCCATTAGGGCGGCTAAGGAGGCCGCACGGTGCCTGGGTAGATCTATGGCGGCCAATGTGGTCGCCTACAGGCATCTGTGGCTCAACCTGGCGTCCTTTGGGGAAAAGAATCGGAAGCTTTTGCTGGACGCACCGATCTCACCTTCCGGGCTTTTTGGTGGTGCCGTCCACGACGTCGCCGCCACTATCCGGAGATCTCAGAAGAATGAGGCAGCATTCTCCAGCATATTTCCTCTCCGGGCTGATTATGTGCATGCTGCCACTGATCAGCCCAGCACTAGCTCAATGTCCTCCCATCGTCTGACTCAGAAACGGAGCGCCGCTGCTCGTCAGCCCCCGCAGAAGCAGAAAGGCTCAGGTAGGCGGAGTAGGCGGCGCTCTGGGCGGCAGCCCTCCTCTGACCAAGATCTACGCCAAGTAATCTTGCCCAGGAGCGTTGCCACCAAAGGCCCAAGATCCTGACGGGTCTAGGTTGCGACGGCTCCCCCGAGGGTTTCAGCGTTCATCGGTCCATCTGGCCGTTACCGCTCCTCCCCGGTGACCGCAACCAGGAGCTTCCAGCCAGGCTCCACTCAGCTCCTCGGAGCCCCCATCACCAGGAAACAGTCTCGTCAGGCTGGTTCCTCTAGTAGAACACATGAACGAGTGGAAAGCTCTTCCAGATGTGTCTCAGTGGGTTCTGCGTACAGTGGGAGAGGGCTACAGGATTCAGTTCAGAAGCCCCCCACCACGGTTCAACGGCGTACTAGGTACGCTAGTGAAACCAGAGCAGTCCCAGGTGATGGGAGAGGAGGTGAAGTCTCTCTTGGCGAAGGAGGCTATCGAAGCGATTCCTCAGTCCCGAAGAGAGTGCGGTTTTTACAGCCGCTACTTCATCGTCCCCAAGAAAGATGGGAGACTGTGGCCCATTCTGGACCTGCGAGTTCTGAACCGCAGTCTGAGGAAGTACAAGTTCAAAATGCTAACGCTCAAGTATGTTGTGACCCAGATCCGCCCAGGTGACTGGTTCGTCACGATAGACTTGAAAGACGCGTACTTCCACTTCTCCATCCTTCCTCAACATCGGAAGTTCCTGAGGTTCACCTTTGGGAGCGAGGCGTACCAGTATCGGGTACTTCCATTCGGCCTAGCTCTGTCACCCCGCACTTTCACCAAAGTAGTGGATGTAACCTTAGCACCACTTCACCTGTCAGGTATCAGAATCCAGAATTACATCGACGATTGGCTGATTCTGGCCCACTCTGCGGAAATGGTGGCCCATCATCGAGACCTAGTTCTCGATCACATGAAAGTACTGGGGGATGGGATTCAACTTGGATGTCAGCCCGCCTCACACCGGTTCGCATCCAGTCACTCCTTCTAGCCGTCAAGGGCATCAGGCTAGGCCTCGCCATCACTGTAAGGAGCTTCCAGCGGCTGCTGGGCCTCATGGCAGCAGCATCAAGCATAATACCACTTGGCCTGCTGCACATGAGGCCGCTCCAGTGGTGGCTCAAGACCAGGGGTTTCTCCTCCAGAGGAAGTCCGTTCCGCGTAATTCGGGTTTCATCCCGTTGTATTCGGGCGCTGAGGGTATGGAAGGAGCCCGGGTTCCTGTCCGAAGGCCCTGTTCTGGGCGCCATGTGCCACCATGTGACACTGACAACAGACGCCTCATGAACAGGATGGGGAGCGATCTACAGGGGTCGCTCGGAACATCAGCGCGACTGGCTCATAAATGTTCTCGAAATGATGGCAGTCTGGTTAGCGTTGAAATACTTCCTTCCAGATGTCAGGGGCCAGCATGTGTTGGTTCGCACCGACAACACAACGGTGGTCGCCTACATCAATCATCAGGAGGGACTGCGTTCACGCTCAATGTGCAAATTGGCGTCCCAGATCCTCCTGTGGGGCTGGGGCAAGCTCCTCTCGTTACGGGCAATGTTCGTCTCAGGGTGCCTCAATCAGGGAGCAGACCTTCTGTCCAGGCAGAGGTTGTCAGAGTGGCATCTGCACCCAGAGGTGGTCGATATTATCTAGAGGGAGTTCGGGCGAGCAGAGGTCGATCTGTTTGCTTCTCGCGACACGACCCATTGCCCGCTCTGGTTCTCCCTTACACACCCGGCGCCTCTAGGCCTGGACGCTTTAGTGCACCAGTGGCCTGCAGACGCCTGTATGCCTTTCCCCCTGTCGCACTGCTCCCAGTGATCCTAGAGCGGGTCCGCCAGCGGAAGGTTCGGCTCCTTTTAGTGGCCCCTAACCCTAACCCGGGTATGGTTCTCGGATATAGTGTCTCTCCTGGACGGGCAGCCTCTCCAGCTGCCGATCAGGAGGGATCTATTGTCCCAAGCTCACGGGTCGATCCTCCATCCAAGACCCGAGCTGTGGAATCTATGGGCGTGGCCTCTGAAGGGGCGCTGGCTTTTCCTAGGAAGTAGTGAGCACCATACTTAGCTTTAGAGCCCCGTCCACGAGAAAGTTATACACTGCCAAATGGGGGGTGTTCACCTCATGGTGCAGGAACCGCCTGTTGGATCCAGCTCAGTGCCCTGTCGGGGCCTGCAGGAGCGGTTCTCTGCTGGGTCAGCCCTGTCCACTTTAAAGGTTTATGTGGCCACCATTTCCGCATTCCGCTCTCCTGTGGGGGAAGATCTCTGGGCCGTGACCCACTAGTGTACCGTTTTCTCCGTGGCGCATGGAGGTTAAGGCCTTCAGTTCGCTTCAAGGTACCCTCGTGGGACCTCACTATAGTGTTGGAGGGTCTGTCTCGGGCTCCGTTTGAACCACTCACGGACAGTAACGAGAAGTGCGTGACACTCAAGACCCTCCTCCTCCTGGCCATCTCGTCTCTCCGGAGGGTAGGTGATCTGGAGGCGCTCTCAGTAGCGCCGTCCTGCCTTGACTTTGCCCCTGGGCTAGTCAAGGCATTTCTACATCCCAGGCCTGGATATATTCCCAAGGTCCCTACTAGAGTGGCCAGGCCAGTAGTGCTTAAGGCCTTTAGTCCTCCACCTTTCTTGACGCCGGAACAGGAGCAGCTGAACCTTACGGGGCAGTTGGCGAAGTCTCTCCGCTCTCAGTTCGGGCGCACTCCACCAGTGGTATGGCGGCCTCCAAGGCTCTGGCTGCGGGGGCGACACCTCAAGAGGTCTGCGATGCTGCCGGGTGGTCCACCCCTCACACATTTGTTAAATTCTACGCCGTCGACCTCGACCCGACTCCGTCTTCTCAGGTTCTCTTGGCTTAGGCCAGGCACCTATAAGCATGGCGGAGTGGGCATCTCGTCCCCATAGCGTCATTTGTGATGCGGCTCGAAGTTCCCCTGAAAGGGAACGTCTCTAGGGTTATATCCGTAACCCCAGTTCCCTGAAGGGGAACGAGAAACCGCGTCACGTTGCCATACTGAAATGTGCCTGGACGCTTGTGAGCTTCGGAAGCTGTAGTAGGTTTGTCTGACACCTATTTATACGCTTCTGCGTGCCGACGTCAGACGCGGCTGCGTCGCCAATGCAATGACGTCGTAAATGTGAAGTGATTAGATATGTCTTCAAGACGCAATTTTTGGAAGCAATCCCCATAGCGTCATTTGTGACGCGGCGTCTCATTCCCCTTCAGGGAACTGGGGTTACGGACATAACCGTAGAGACGTTATACAGCAAACCTAGGATTATTTCTCAGAGAGACCCTAAATAAGACAATCCTATAACATACAGTGCCTTTTAGATAATACTCTCAGTGCTCAGATTTGACCTTTGAAGCGTTGCATTGCATGCTGGAAGTGACATTTATCTCATTCAGTATCACTGGTGTATCTGCAGTCATGCTGTCCTCACTGTAGCCTTCAACGGCATACAGCTTTGTGCATTTACACTTTCAGGTGAATCAAAATATTTGACTCTAATTCAAAAAGGGTCCCAAGGGTTTGACCGAACAATGGCAAATATAATAAAGGAACTGAGGAAATAGCTACCCATAGGCAGAGGCTCACAAAAGGGCTTACATTAACAATTTTAATGCGGTGCTCCATTTTCAGAGCAATAACATGCCACAAGCTTCAATCACTACTCACACATTTTTATCTTGGAGTTAATCAAACACTTAGTGTATACAATTAATAATTATATGTGAAGAAGCAAAATTTGATCTACGTAATTGAATGAATACAGTAGTAAAGAAAGTTTAAAATTATGCTCTCTCTACATATTACAGTAATTAAATCAGTGTATGGAAATGTTATTTTTTCATCACTGTAGGGAGGTTGTCAATGGCATATGTGGTTTTATATTAAAAGTCTTAATAAATATGTACCGGAACAGAAAAATTTAACTCAGTTTAATGGCATTTTGTCTTTACAGTGACATGGCATTTCCCTAATTATTCAACAATTCATAAAAATGTATAAGCAGGAAAAAGAAACTCATTTTACTTAACAGCCGGGGGAAATGTCTCTGTCACAGTGATATACAGCAAGGCTTTACAGAAGGTCAAAGTCACCACAAAGTGCAAAGTTCAGCACATATTGCAAAGGATCTCAGATTAATTTTCCAATTAACCCTACATGACAAGCAATGTCACATCAATACTATTATGACACTGAGCTACAGATTCAGTTGTCAAGATGTTCTGACATCAAATATAACACGTGTCTTGTAATACCTAATAAATCCTAACGTCAACTTGTATCTTTCCTTTGTCACGTTATGTTAGGCTGACTTTAGAATTGATGAAAAGAATCTATTTCACTTGGTGAAATAATCCCTTGTAAATGTTTATGTAAGCTTATGTGGCTTATGTAGGCGTCCTTAGTTATACATGCTCTCTTTATGTAAAGTAATGACAGCACCATCCATGAGGGAAGAGCTACTTCCATGTCCCACTTTGGTGTGTCTTACTTCTGGCACTGCCTGAATAAAACTAGGCTTATGCTGTGAATGTGATAAATGAGAAATCTTTAAGGTCAGACTAGTGATCAGCAGCAATATGTGTGGGTTAGGAAGGGGAAAGGAAGTGTTTGCTGGTTCATTATCTGCTCCAAACAGCACAACTCCTGTGAGATGCCTGGCAGGAGAGTAGCTTATCAAGTGTCAAGATCAGAAGGGTTTGGACATTATCACTACAGCATCCTCGGGCCACCGATCAGTCAGCTATAGCCAACACCAGAGTGAGACATTTCCTTGTCTATACTGATATAAGTCTATTAAAATTAATAAATGCAAAATAAACTGTCTGGCAGAAGGTTAGTAAAAGAAAATAAGGGCAAAATAAATATACTGTGAAATATCAGAGTATTCCCATAACAAATATGCTACTCTGTTGTTATTCATTTTGTTGTCTTTATTCAAATAAATGTTACCAGAATGTGGAGATTTGAAATATGGAGTGCTCGTTTTCTCACTGAGTCTGTCCCATTGCACATTCTACAAATATTTTATTGCATTGGGCAAAAGTTCATGTAACCGTTTGCAATATGCATACTGTAGGTAGAGACGTGGGCAAAAGATAGTGACATATACTGAACAGTAAGCTGTTACATCTGTTTATTATCATTTTTGTATATATATTCTTTTATTTTGCACGAAAAATATATTCTCAGCAATAATTTAAAATTACTTAAGCCACAGTATAAGGAAAGCAACACACTCCATAATTTTAGAACACTTTGTTGTTGTTAGCTGGATCTGATTAAATGATCATTTTAATCAAAAGCACATTCATGTTGTCTGTTAATTGACTGAAAGGCTTGTCATAGCACTTTGGTCACATTATTTTAGTTTTGATCTCTTTTCCAATATATAAAACATTAGAAGATTGTATAGCAAGAGAAAGTATATTAAATTAGAAAGCGGTGTATTTTTACCCACTGCTGAGCATTTTCGCTGAGTCCTACTTCGTCTGTGAGTGTGAAACTGGGATGCAGTTCTATGTTTATCTCTCTCTATGTCTGTCTCTCTCTGTAGGGCCACCACCAGCTCATAGACAAGCCTATGGGGATTTTTCCTGGTGCTCCAGATGGCTAGTCTCATATTGGCTCCAGTTATTGATTTGTGTAAGACATCTAATAGTCTGTACTTGGCAGAAGAAGCATTTGATAGCTTGATGAGTCCTGGAGCAGCTGTTACTGAGAGCTGTTATTTGCAATATAAATATGAATGAAGTCATCCTTGGAGTGCAAATATTAGATTGACTGTATTAGCCCAGAATCAAGATCATACATACAGTCATTGGACCCTGATGCTTATAATGAAGTCAAATATTGCAAGAATCACTTCTGGTTGAAGATGATGTGTTTAAATTATTGACTATTGGTATTTATTAATTGTTCATAATTTATTAATTCCACATCCATATTTAGTAATGGCAGAACTATGGAAAGTTTGCCAATCCATCGCTAAGATAATTTCACATACTGTATACAAATACTTTGGAGTAAACAATTTACCTTCCAGTGTGTTTTTGGTCAGAGGGGACTGAAGAACCCAGGGAAAACCAATGCAAACATGGGAAATGTGAAACTCCACACAGACACTAATCCGAGGCCAGGCTGAAACTGCAAAACCTGGAGGTGTGAGGTGGCAATGAGGCCCAGTGGAAATGCTGTCCTTCCTTTTATAAAAATGCAATCGAGTGTGACAAGTCTGTTCTCATCAACAACTATGTGCTAATCAACACTTTCAGATCTGCCTACAAAGACTAAATTGAGATCCTTGTAATGGATGGTGAGAAAGCTTCATTTCATGTGATAGTTTAATAGCATCCCTCTGGAAAACATATCGGTATCCTGGAAAATTCACACATACTGTTGGTATCACAAAGCAGAATGTTCTTGTGTAATTAATAGCATTTCAATCAAATATTTCATCTTCATTTCATATAACGTATCAACAAATAAAGTTTGTAATACTAGCATAGGCCAGGCCAAGAGATGATATATTAGGCTTCACAACTGATATACTGTAGCATTTATAGTAGGAACAAAAAATGTATGGAAAGAAATAGCAGAAATTTACAGGGAATTTTACTATAGAGAATTTCTCAGTGATACTTGGCTTATAGCATTCTAAGATGCTTAATGAAGAGAGGATTGAATTGTAGATGTTTACAAGGAGCATTAATTATTCAAAGTTGTCTTTTTGGTCTCACAGTGACTGCTGTAGGTAAAATACTGGCTAGGGAAATGCCACCTGCATAATTATAATGATTAGCTTGCGACTCCAGCTCATCTTCCGTGTTCCAACAAAATTTATTTATCAGTAAACTGCTCCAGATAGAGAATTAATAGCTTGACTGATGAGTATTAATTGCTTGCTCTGGCAAAAAATCTAATAAATGAACAAACAAAAATAAATAAACAAACAAATAAATAAAATTGAGCATTATTCCACTAAACACTTTTAAGGCAATAAATATTAAACATTGTAAGTACAGTACAATACTCTAATAAAAAGTGTTCAGGATGATTAGATCAAAGTGTGATACAAAATATTTACTACTAAAGTAGTCCAAAAAGGTGCCAGTGTTGACAGGGGGGGAAAAATGAACAGATGACAGGCTGTATGAGTCAACTGTCTTCCAGCTAAAACACTGCTTCATTAAAAAAAAGCTTTTCAAGAATTTTACATAGTTTGAGACATTCAAAAAAAAGGTTTTGAGATTGTGCTTTGTTGGATAAACCAGTGATTAACATTTGTATTGGATTTTCAGTCTCAGCTAATGTCAATTTTCATAATGCACTTGTTGTAAATGTCAAGTGCACCAGAAGAGGAAAATATTTGCAAAACAAAATCACTCAATCTTGACTTATTGCCCACCAGTTGTTTTCTGAGCTTTTGAAAAAGGCTATAGCAGTGTATCAGGGTACAAGCAGAAGATTTTTCTAAGCTGTCAGATCTCTCTCCTATTTCTTTCATCAACAAAGAGGTCATCAGTGTTATTCAAAGACTGATAGTTCACAACTTGACTGAGTGGCTAGAAGCCTCCACTTAACACTCTTCCTGATACGCATTAACACAGTGTCTGGGAGTGCACTCATTCATTCTCTTATGTATCCTCATTTCCTATCTTATCTTTGACAGACTCATATACTATCTCTCTCTCTCTCTCTCACACAAACACACACACACACACACACACACATACTGTACATCAGTAGGAAAGTGAGATAAAATACTTTTTAATTTGGTCAGTCTCTAACAGCAAACTTTAATATAATTTGTAGTTCTCGCCATTTATAACAATTAAGCACTGTAAATCAAAACCATGCACTCTATCATTTACAAAGCCTAGTGTAAAAGCCTTGTGTGTTTACTTTAGTTTTTTTTTATCTGGCATGCATTCAATGCTTGTTGGAAAAGTATACTGTTTGTTGAAAGCACATTATATGGCTAGATGCCTAAACAGAAGGATTAGAATTTAAACTAAATACAACAGGATGCTGGATTTTTTCCTCTTTCTTTAAAAAAAAAAATAGTTTCTGCTCATCATGATGAGGAAAGTCACAGTAAATAATAATTATTTTCATTGAAATTCTGACCGCAAATTAATCTTTCAAGTCTGATTATAACAGCTCATGGGCAGAATGTTCCTGTTTCATCTCATGTGAATATGAAATCTGTCATCCTGGGTTGTCTCACTTTGAAGGTTTTTTTTTAGTATCCTGGCTGATAACCAGTACATATAAATTTTAATTAGCAAGTGTAAGATGTAAGACTTACAACTGTGCAGGAATCTGCACTGTTCAATAATACATTAATACATACTCATCTAACGTAGATAATTTTGAAAAATCCACCGCGAATGACTTGCATAGCAATATTTATAATCATGTGTGTGCATAGTTTATAATAATGTGAATTTCAGCTCTATAAAATGTATTTGTTTTTGGAGTTTCATTTTATTTACTTATTGCTTGATTGGTTTACACTTCTTTCATTAACAATCTTGCTCTATATTCACTTTGCTTTATCTTCCTTGCTGTTTAGGTGCATGCACATATTGGCTCCATTGGAAATCCATTTCTACCTAAAGAAAAAGGTGCAGCAGCTCTTTAATGCTTTATATACAAATACTGTACTTCAATCCTCCATAAAGACCCTTCTGAGCATTTTGTAGCTAGTTGATTCACTTTGTACAGCTACAAGAGCAGGAGTCGCAGGAGGAAAAAAGTATTTTTTCATTGTTCAATGATTCAGTGTTTTAATGACATTCAAAATTTTTCTTTTGTTTTTTGGGGGGGGGCGGGTTCCAATTCCTCCCCATCACTAGGGGGGCTCCCATATTAAGGCTACCACTACCACTCATTGGGGAGGGCCGAAGACTATCACGTGTTTCCTCCGAACCGCGTGATGTCAGCCGACCGCATCTTTTCGAACTGCTTGCTCACGCACCATTAGGGTCGGAATGACACACTCGGAGGAAAGCGCTAGCCACTACTTCCGCGTGCTTGAGCTCACAGACGCCCCTGATTGGCTGAAGAGCCGTGATTAATGTGGGAGCACAAGTACCTCTCATCCCTCCCCCCTGAGAGAGCTCGGCAAATCAGCTCTCTCTGTGCCTCCGGCTGTGAGAGGAAAACAGCATCACCCGGAGTTCGAACCAGCGATCTCTGGATGATAGGGCGAGCGCTTTAACGCTGCGCCACTCCAAGGCGACATTCTCAATTTTTCTAATAGGAATGACAACACAAAAAGAATAATGAGTTATTTTATGCAACAAAATTACTATACAACCATCAATATTTAGTATGCAGTCCTTTTCAAAACCTAATTTTACAAAACCTTCTGGTTCTGACTGGGCATAGAGTCAAAAAGAACTCTGCAGTATTCTGATGTCATTTCCTTAACCCATGCCTGCTTGATTGCTTCCTGAAGATCATGTACATAAATTCACCACATAAGTTCCCAAGCCACTTGAGAATTCCATAGTTCCAGCCATTTATGTGCAGAGGTGAACTAACCCGAAGAGACCAGAAGAACCTTAGCTTTAGCGGTTAGCCCTTTGTAGCGTGACTGGTAAACCCAAACGCGGAGAGACACGAATAGGCAGGATAATCACGCGATTTGGTATAAGGACTCTCACACACAATGAGCAAGGGAAAGACACAATCTAGCCCGCATCCTATAAACATACACTCAATCTGAAAGAAAACCCAATAAAGTGAGTACTCACGAAATGGCGAACGATTCCAAAGCGTCATGGGCCAAACTCAATGACTGAGCGTTGTACAGTGGTTTGTTTACCTCTTTTATGCTTCCTGGCTCGCGACCGCATTACTTCTGGGTCCTAGTGCCGGTCGCGGATTGAGTGTACATGACACCGGATTTAGAGAGTAGAATAACTGCTCAAAATATTTGTTGCATACATTTACTTAACCAGATCATTCTAATTAGCACAACCCTTAAGTCAGATATGTGAGATCTAATTAGTGACATCACCTGTTTTGTGCATAGGGAGAACTAGAATACAGTACAGTAGGTGGCATATGTTGTCTTAGTCACCACTGTACAAAATCTGACCATTCTTACTTATGTTTAACATTTTTGCTTATAACCAAATTACTACTACAAAAAAGCACATCATAAATATTTTAATAGAAACATATTTGAGGGTGTACCTTTCCTTTAACTGCACTGTAAATTTTTTATTACATTTTGTGTCCTCTGGTCCATTTCTGATTTAGTTTCAACATCTTTACTGAGCAGAACATTCCAAAATTCTTTATAGAATGATTATTTGCAGTTTTTTAACATTCATTCATTTTCTATACCGCTTAATCCTGTGTTCAGGGTCGCGGGGGACCTGGAGCCTATCCCAGGAGACTTCGGGCACTAGGCGGGGTACACCCTGGACAGGGTGCCAATCCATCGCAGGGCACACACACATACACACACTCACACACCCAATCACACACTATGGGCAATTTAGGAACGCCAATTAGCCTAACCTGCATATCTTTGGACTGTGGGAGGAAACCGGAGTACCCGGAGGAAACCCACCAAGCACGGGGAGAACATGCACACAGAGATGGGAATCGAGCCTGGCCGGGGAATCGAACCCAGACCCTGGAGGTGCAAGGCGACAGTGCTAACCACTACACCACCGTGCCGCCATAGTTTTTTAACAACAACCATTTAATCATTAAAATTATATTATACCTGATTGTTTGCCCTGTTTATTATTATTATTATTATTATTATTATTTTAAAAAACGACTTTTGGTAGCTGTACAGTGACAACTCAAACCACGAGAGATACAAATATGTTTATGGAACATCAGAGAAAAAATAAAGAGTTTTTTTGTAAATCTATGGGCCTATAATCTTTATATGCTATGTCTGCTTGCACTAAAATTGTTCCAAATATGCAGTGGAAAAATAAAATATCAAAGTGCCTTTCACTGCCTCAGAATAATATTCAGGTTTATTTGGCTTTAGCTCTGTAAGCGTGCAAGCCAGCAATAAAAGCGCAACTCAGGACAGTATTTGCAAAACAGGAAGACATTGGAAACATGTACAATGTGAAAACATGGAGAATGTTTCCAATAACGACTTTGAAAAGAAAAACAAATGTTTCTGAAGCATCAGAAGCATGTTTCTATTTTCATCTTTGTATAATACTGTATGCCATACGGAAGTGGATGAAGCATGAGGCATTCTTTGTGAAAGGGGCCAGAGATGATTCTGCCTTCACTTGCTGTACAGAGAAAATACTAATGGGAGATCACATTTGATTCTTTTTCGAGAACTCGCTCAAAATACTTGTATGTATTTTAGTGTGAAGGATAGTCACAGGTTAGTTTGAAACAGTTCAGAAAAAAAGCTCTGCTACATCTTTACTTGCTTCTGATCACATTCAAGTATACAGCTGCTACATGATTCTGAGAGACTGTGATCAGCATTAGTTCAATATTGATCTTAGTTTTCTACTAGTGGTTCATTATTAAAATCATTTTACAAATGACTTGATATACTATTGTCAGGGGGCTTAATGGGCAACTTACGATGCGTCGTAGCTGGGACACGTGGAACGTGGGGTGGATCCGTCGCATGGACGAGGGGAGTAGAAGTCTGACGGCGGACGGGTTGATTATCCTGGTTATAGTGAAAGGTCCAATGAAACGCGGGGAGAGCTTGCGTGATAGCGTCTTCAAGGGAATGTCCTTTGTGGCGAGCATGACTCGATCTTCCACCCGGTATCTGGGAGCCTTGGTGCGGTGGCGGTCCGCCTGTCTCTTGTAAGAGGAGATGGCTCGTGTCAGAGTTCGCCTAGCACGTAGCCACGTTTGTCTGCAGCGGCGGACGAAGTGTTGAGCTGACGGAGTCTCCACCTCTAATTCTTGGACTGGGAAGAGTGGAGGTTGGTAGCCTAAGCAGCACTGGAACGGGGACAAGCCTGTCGACGAGGAGGGCAGAGAGTTGTGGGCATATTCGACCCAAGGGAGAAACTTGCTCCAGGTGGTGGAGTCCCGGGTCATCATGCAGCGGAGGGAAACCTTTAGTGTTTGGTTCATTCGTTCTGTTTGCCCATTGGACTGGGGGTGGAAACCTGAGGATAGGCTGGGAGTAGCCCCGATGAGCCTGCAGAATGCGCCCCAAAACCGAGAGGTGAACTGAGGGCCCCGGTCCGACACAATGTCTGTGGGGAGGCCATGGAGCCGAAATACATGGAGAATGAGTAGTTCTGCGGTCTCCTTGGCAGATGGCAGCTTAGGAAGGGGCACCAGGTGCACTGATTTAGAAAAGCGGTCGACGATGGTCATGATGCAATTATTGCCGTCAGACGAGGGCAGGCCGGTGACAAAGTCAACCGCGATATGGGACCAAGGGCGTTGAGGAACCGGTAGGGGTCTGAGAAGACCAGCAGTTGGTCGATTGTCATTCTTACAACGGGTGCAGATGTCGCAAGCTGCCACGAATCTGGATGTGTCCTCCGCCAACGTGGGCCACCAGAATCGTTGCTGGACGACGAAGCGGGTTCGGGCAGCGCCTGGGTGACAAGATCCGTGGCCCCATTCCAGAACTTGTGAGCGTAGGCGAAGGGGAACGAAGAGACGGTTAGGTGGAACTTCGCTAGGTCCGGCCTCCTGGGCCAGGGCCTGCCGAACCTTGCTTTCTATGTCCAGCTCCATGGCGGCGACGAGGCAGTGGGACGGGAGGATAGTGTCATACAATGTAGGCTCCTGGGGGGGGGAAACTGGCGGGAGAGGGCGTCCGGCTTAGAACTCCTTGAGCCTGGCCGGTAGGACAGGGTAAAGTTAAACCTGGAGAAGAATAATGACCACCTGGCCTGACGAGCATTGAGTCTCTTGGCAGTGCGCAGATACTCCAGGTTTCTATGGTCGGTCCACACTAGAAATGGAAGCTCAGTCCCCTCTAGCCAGTGTCTCCACTCCTCCAGGGCTAGCTTGATGGCCAAGAGTTCTCGGTCTCCCACGTCATAGTTTCTTTCAGCTGGGGTTAGGCGACGGGAGTAGAATGCGCACGGGTGCATCTTGTTGTCCTGGGTGGACCTTTGAGAGAGGATGCCACCCACCCCGGTATTGGAGGCGTCGACCTCCACCACAAACTGCTGAGATGGATCAGGAATAGTGAGGATGGGGGCAGAGGTGAATCTTTTCTTAAGATTATTGAAGGCTTGGTCGGCTTCCTTATTCCAGCAGAACCGGGTCTTGGCGGAGGTTAGCGAGGTCAGGGGGGCGGCAACGGAGCTGTACCCTCGTATGAAGCATCGGTAAAAGTTGGCAAACCCCAGAAAGCGTTGAGGTCTCGCCGCGAGGCTGGTATGGGCCAGCTAGAGACAGCCTGGACTTTGGCTGGTTCCATCTCCAACATGGACGGGGAGGCGACAAATCCCAGGAAGGTGGTGGAGGATGTGTGAAACTCACACTTCTCCGCCTTGACATAGAGTTTATTCTCCAAGAGCCTCTGGAGAACCTGACGAACATGGTGACGGTGTTCCTCCAATCCTTGAGAGAAAATTAAAATGTCATCCAGGTAAACGAAAACAAATGAATTGAGGAAGTCACGGAGGACATCATTAATGAGGGATTGGAAGACAGCGGGGGCGTTGGTGAGACCAAAAGGGACCACCAGATATTCGTAATGTCCCGTAGAGGTGTTAAAGGCTGTCTTCCACTCATCTCCCTCGCGAATGCGGACAAGGTGATAAGCGTTTCGCAGGTCGAGTTTCGTGAACGTGTCGGCCCCCTGGAGTAGTTCGAAGGCGGTTGCCATGAGTGGAAGTGGGTAGCGGTTCCTGACGGTGATTTCGTTGAGGCCCCTGTAATCGATACATGGGCGAAGGGACCCGTCTTTCTTCTTCACGAAGAAGAAACCTGCCCTGGCAGGGGAGGAGGATGGGCGGATGATTCCGGCGGCAAGGGCCTCTGTGATGTAGGTGTTCATGGATTCTCTCTCTTGGCGAGACAAGGAGTACAGTCGGCCTTTGGGTGGGGAGGTGCCTGGGAGAAGGTCGATGGAACAGTTGTATGGGCGATGAGGAGGAAGCGACATGGCTCGGGTTTTGCTGAAAACCTGCTGGAGATCGTGATAATAAGTGGGGACATTAGAGATGTCCGGGGTGTATTCAGTCTTGGCTGTAGTTGGGGGTGTAGGGAGTGCAGAGTGAAGGCATGACGTGGCACAAGAGGGGCTCCAACCCGTGATCACATGTTTGACCCAGTCAATCTGGGGGCCGTGAAGCGCTAGCCATGGAAGGCCGAGGACCAGGGCGGCGTGAGACTTACGGATGACGAGGAGGCAGATCCTCTCAGAGTGATTCCCAGATGTTCTCAGAGTGAGTGGAAGGGTTCTGTGAGTGATTGGTGGAAGGGGGCTTCCATCTAGGGCTTGGACGGACAGTGGATGGTCCAGCGGAGTGCAGGGGACCTGCAGCGCTTTGGCTGTAGCGGAGCTGATGAGGTTCCGATCGGAACCCGGAGTCAATGAGCGCCTGGATGGGGTGAGGTCGGCCGTTGATAACTAGTATTACAGAGAGCAGTGGGCGGGGTTCCGGGAGTTTATCGGGAGGAACGCCCTCTAGGGCTCCCAATCTGACTAGAGGGTGCCTCCCTTTTAGTGGGCAGTCCTTCAGCATGTGGCCTGAGTCCCCGCAGTAGAAGCAAGCTCTCTCCAGGCGGCGGCGGTGTCTTTCCTCATCGGAGATGCGGGTTCTGCCCAGCTGCATAGGGTCCTCCTGATTACTCTGCGTGCGAGGAGGGGGAGGGTGGGGTGACCTCCGGAAAGGGTGCCTCGAACGAAGACGCGAGTCGATCCTCCCAGCGAGATCCATAAGTTCGTGGAGGTCCGAAGGGAGTTCGCGGGAGACTAACTCGTCCTTGTGTGCCTCCGACAGCCCCTCCAGGAAGACGCTGGCCAAGGCTCTAGTATTCCATCCACTGGAGGCAGCTAAGGTCCGAAACTCAATGGCATGATCATAAGCGGAACGTGACCCCTGGCGGAGGCTTGGTTCCGGCCTCACTGCCGACGTGAGACCGGTCAAAGACCCTCTTCATCTCTCCAGAAAAATCCGAAAAACTGTCGCAACATGGGTCATGTGCATCCCAGAGAGCTGTGCCCCACTCGCGGGCCCTACCCGTGAGAAGGGTGATGATGTAGGCTACCCTGGATCTTTCAGAAGAGAAGGTGGAGGCCTGAAGCTCAAAAATCAGAGAACATTGGGACAAGAAGGATCTACATGTACCTGGTCCTCCGCCGTAAGTGGGAGGGGCTGGCAGGCGTGGCTCCCGCGGGAGGTCCATGAGAGTGGGCCGTGCCGTGGGCATCTGGAGGCGCTGCATTTGGACGGTGACATCAGCGAGCGTCTGTCTGGTGGTGACCAACTCCTCCTGGTGTTTACCAAGGAGAACGCCTTGATTCTCCAACGCCTGTCTTATCCTGTCTAATCCTGCTGGATCCATGGTATGGCTGGATTATTCTGTCAGGGGGCTGCGATGTTCGTCAGTTCGCGGAGGTGAATCCAGATGCAGGTGCAGGCACGAGGCGTTGACTGTGCTTGAATGAATGAGAGTGGGCATGTCGCGCCGGGAAATCCGCGGGGGCGGGAGACGCGCCGTGAGCGTGGAGCTGAGTCGAAGTCGAGGAGGGGAGAGCAAGAGATCAAAGCCGTGTGATCAGTCAGCGAGGGCGTTGAGCCAAAACGTGAAGCTGAGCCGTGGTCGAGAAACGAAAGCAAAAGTTCAAAGCCGTTAAATCCAAGCGTGGCAATAATCCAAATCGGGAGGCGAGGGGAAAAACGAGAGACAAGCGAGATCGGCAACGTGAAAAGTCATGAACAGAAACGCGAGAAAACTATGGCCAAAAAAACACACAATAATCCAGCGGCGAGCTTGCGCGCTGCGCCTCCTTATAAGCCGAAAGAAATCAGCGCTGGATGAGAAACCGGTGTGCCGGCGGGGCGGTCCGGGAGGGGCGATGACAGCGTGGGAAAACATGGTCACGTGATGGGTGCCTGACAGCGTGGGAAAGGAAATGTCAAGGGTCTTTGATCAGCGCGAAGGCACTGAGAGCGTGACAACTATACAAAGTGCATAGTATATGTTCTTCCTTATAGACTCTCTTTATCTTTGTCAGATACCACCTTAAACACTGTGCTTCAGAAGCAAGGATTATGCTGTTTTTGAATGACTTTGAATTCATAAAATTTTACTGAACTATATATTTTCTGGAAGATATCAAAGACCTCATTGTAATTACAGCATTGATCAGGCTATGTTCATTTAGTTGAGTCATGCTTCAGTAATCAGTTCCAAACTGCAGTAGTAGTTTGAATTAATAGTAGCATTATTCTTGTTGCGGTCACATTATTACACGTCTTTGGTTTGATTATTTACTCACAACACGGAAGTCCGATGATTTCTTTGTCTCTCGTTTATTTTTTCCAGCATCAAAGATTCAACACTTCATACAGTTGTCTTGAGTAAATCCACTGTGGTTACAACAACACAATCGCTGTATCTGTAGGTCACAATCTTAAATTACGTTTACAACAATATGTTTGCTGTATCCTTTAGCTTACATTAGATCACGTTCAAAAGCTTGTTTCCACAATTCCGCATAAAAAACTGACCCTTTCCATACAATAGTCATGCAGATACGTGTAATAGTGGAATGGCATCACAGACCAACCTACGATTGTCAAAATGGATGCTTGACTAACAAATTCAAAGCTTATGGCTTATCTAATAAACTTAATGCTTAATGCTTAACTAATGAGTAGAATAAGATAGAATAAAATAAAATACAATAAAATAAATAAACACAACAACAAATTCATAACAAATACGATATGGCTCTTACAATTCTGATGGAAGATGTGGATGGCCTGCTACAATGTAGTGTAACAAGAACTGAAGATGAGCACCGTCTGTCAGATAGCAATTAGTTCATCCAAAGAATATTCATATAAAAATAATTAATACAAAATATAAAGTAAAAATAAAACAAATTAACCTGCACTTTAGCTTTGACAAGACACACACAAACACACACACACACACACACACATTAACAGAATATTTTACTTCTTACAAGTTTATTAACCTGCAACTGTAATAACTGTGACAGGTGTTACGGGGGCCAAAAAGGAAAAAGGAAAAAAAGTTACAAACCTGTTACAGCATCATAATACTCCTGTGCACAAACTGTCACACATGGAGTTGAGGCAAAATGCAAGTGCAGACTCTTGATATTTTTGTAACATTAAAATATGAAATGCTAATAGCTAATATGGCTATGGCTAGACTACAAGCTAGATCATACTGCTATGGCTAAGGCCTACGAGAACAACAGAAATCAACATCGGCACCAACAACAGAAACAGGATAACAACAGACATAATACAAAGGGTGTGTCTCAATTCGAAGGACTTGTCAGAAGGGAAACTCCATTGTATCTAAGACACTCCCATTTCGAAGGCTCCTTCAAATGAGGCCAACAAATGCGGGGCTCTTACCCCTAAAAACAAAAGATACAACAGTCTATACCAAGATTCTTTGCAAGCCAGGGAAGAGACTGGAAAAAATGATGGCAGATGCAGGACCTGAGGATATTTTAAATCAATCAATTATAAGATTTAAATATATAATATATAAATATATGAATGAAAAATACTACTAATAAAAAGCTGAGGGGCTTATATGTAAGCCTCTCACTCTCTGAGAAACAGGTTTTATTAAACGTGGTTAAGTGTTATATCAAAAGCCGCTTAGCTGCCCACATAATTTTTTTTTATAACGGTTATTATGATTTTACAGATAATTTATACCTCATATTACATTCATGTGACAGTGAGAGCAGAAACAGCTAGTGATGCAAATAGGAAAATCCAGTTGACCTGGCCATCTGATATCTGATTAGTCATCACAGTCTAGAGCGAAGGCCACAAGCCTACAAAGACTGCACAGACAGCATCCAGGATGCAACACCCAAAAAACAGGACCACTAACTGCATGCTGAGACTCCTCACTTCATGCTGAGCCTCCTACAGTACATCAGTGCCAAGCCTTACGAATGCCCTTGTGGCTTAAATGAACAAAAATTCCTGCCACCACCTTCCAAACCCCAAGGCCTTCCTATAAGTGTGGGGGTTATTATAAAATCAACGGGTGGACTGAAGGGTTAACAAGCACATATGTGTGAGATTGGTCAAGTATCCACATACATTTGTCGATAAAGTTATTTATGGGTATGAAAGGGGGAAATAATAGACCAAATTTTAAAAAAATCTTGTAGAAAACAACTACAAAAAGTCTTTACATTTGTAACACTGACTCCAGTAACTAAATAATCAAGAAATAATAATGAAAAACACCATATATATGCATGAAAAA
Source organism: Channallabes apus (assembly GCA_030522415.1). Taxonomy (NCBI): domain Eukaryota; kingdom Metazoa; phylum Chordata; class Actinopteri; order Siluriformes; family Clariidae; genus Channallabes; species Channallabes apus. Next base: position 34,476,863 of record CM060112.1, read on the forward strand.
GGTATTGCCCTTTTTTTATGTGAAAAAGTTTGTGTCCCCTTTTTAAATTCTATTTTTAATTCTAGTTAGTTTTTTCTGTAAAAAAAAAATAAATAATAATAATCTCATAGTAGCATTTATTAGTATTTGTCAAATACAACCTCGGACAAACAACAAATAACTTTTTTCACTGTGCAATTATTTATTTAAAAATTGCTAATTATCAGCCCTTGATTAATTGATCATCAGCAGGTGTGCAGCCCTCATTAAAACAGTTTGCTGGTCTGGAGCATTCAGGTGTGTGTTCACACAATGTCAAAAGGGAACGACATAAGCGACAGCCTTTGAGAAGCAATTATTGCTGCACATTAATCTGGAATGCAAGTGGAAAGCATTTAAGACAGATGCCAATCTTCCCAGAAGTGGCCTTCAGCTCAAGGTCAGACCATGCAAAGCACAGAGAAGTAAAAAAAAAAAAAAAAAAAAAAAAAAAAAAAAAATATATATATATATATATATATATATATATATGTCAGATCCTACAGACCTCAATGAGCATGTTAAATAATATAGTCCATGACAGCACAATTACAAGAAGACTGAATAGGTACAGTTAGTTTAGAAGGGTTGACAGAAGAGTGCATCTTCTTTCTAAAAAGAGTATGGCAGCATAACTGATTCACAAAACTGTGAAACAAAGCACAAGACTTTTGGAACTAATGGACTCATTAGTCTCCTATGGACTAATGAGAGCAACCTGGAGGTGTCTGGCCCTAATGCCCAGCGCCATATTTGGCAAAGATCAAATAGCAAAAACACCACATAACCACTGTCATGCATGGTGGTGGAGGGGTGATGATTTCACATAAGTTGACCATGAACTCTTTTGTTCATGTTGAATACCAAAGTATTCTAGAGGCAAATGTGAGGCCAACTGTGCGACAGCTAAAGCTAAAGGTCATACAATAGGACAATGATTCCAACGGAAGTACAACAGTAAATTAAAATTGCTGAACAGAAAAGTTCTAGGTTATGGACTAGACCTCAAGTCAACTGAAATGCTGTAGCAGGACCTTAAGAGAGCTGTTGCTAAGTGAATAGCCAAAAATCACAATGAACTAAAACAATGCTTTAAAGAAGAATCAGCCAAAATTCCTCCACAATGATGTGAGAGACTAAAGTCAGGAAATGATTACTTCAAGGTATTGTTGCTAAAGATGGATCTATAAGGTACTAAATAGCATTGTGTGTGTGTGTGTGTGTGTGTGTGTGTGTGTGTGTGTGTGTGTGTGTGTGTGTGTGTGTGTGACCTGCTACAATGTTTTTACACAAAAATATAATAATATTTCATTATATAAAGATTTAAAAGGCTCCTTGCATCTGAACACAGGCAGATTTTAGCCACAGTGCTAACCACTACGCCACCATGCTGTCTCATATCAGGCTAATTATTAATAAAAACTACCCAATACATACTGTATAAAACAGATTGGAACAACTAATTTCTACATATGGCAAAAGGCACTTCCGATGTGCTAAGGATGACCTTTTTATTTTTTTTTATTATATTGCCTATATGTGTAATCTGGCACTCTAACACTTTTATGCAGACTGGATGAGTCACAAGTTGGCAACTAAGATTTCATTATCTTTGAAACCCTGGGTGGTTTGCTAAATGTAATAGGCCTGCTGGCAATGTCCCACAGTATCCAAGAGTAATCGATTTTTTCCCCCTAGCTGGTCTTATTTTTTTACTGAAGCAATATGTTAGCCTACAGTTCTTTAATGTGATCACATTGTGCAACATCACATCACTATTGGGTTAAAATAGAGTCTGAATTTGGGCAAATTAAAATGTGGGTGGACAGATAGTAAACCAACTCAGAGAGACCCAGCAGCATTTCTACAGACATTTTCAACACCAGTGGTATCACTTGAAATGAACATATTTCTGGTGAACATTTGCACTCACTCACTCATCGTCTATACTGCTTAATCCTCTATACAGGGTCGTGGGGGGGCCTGGAGCCTATTCCAGGAAACTGGCATAGGTCCACAAGTTGGGGTACACCCTGGACAGAGTACCAGTCTATCGCAGGGCACACATAAACCCTCACACACTCATTCACACACTACAGGCAATTTGGGAACACCAATTAGATTAATCCGCATGTCTTTGGACTGTGGGAGGTCACCAAAGTACATGGAGGAAACCCACCAAGCACGGGGTGAGCATGCAAACTCCATTCACACAGAGACGGGAATCGAACCCGGACACTGGAGGTACAAGGCGATGGTGCTAACCACTATGCCACCATTTCTGCAGTAGATAAAATAAAGCCTGTATTCTAGTCTGAGACAGACTCAGGAGGGCATTAGACAGTCTGTCACAAAGGGAGTAAAACTGAACTTGCATTCAACATTAAGACTGGTCTGCTGGATAGGGTACATTAGAACAGTAGGGTGGCAGACTTTCTATCCATAAATAAATCTGTAAAAGCTTTTTTCAAGGATAAAGTCACTCCATAAATCCATGGAAATCTTTGCATTTTAGTAAACCTTTGAGTATTGAGGCAGAGTAAAAGTAAAAAAAAAAAAAAAAACCTTTGTAACTTGAAACTAATCTTTCCTTTATTCTAATGAAAAGTCTATAGGTTTTCATTGTTCTTAAATAAATGTCCTTCTGAATAGACTGAGACCAGATTCAACTGAACACCTCCCATGAGCCCGTGTGAAAGCAAACAGACATTAGGTAAAACAAGCAGTGTGAAGTTGGTCACGACAGGAGACATCGGCAGGCTTGGAGAAGCTGTAAAATCAATTCTCATTCATTCACTGTAAGTGTTGAACACCCACAGGCACAGACAGACAGAGCTTCAGTGATTCTGGCACATGAAATCTTCTGAACTAATGCCATCTCCAATCTGTGTTTTTGAGGAGTCCTACATCCACATCCTGGCTCTCGTAATCCTGTCCTCAAACCAGTAAATTCCCAGAATGGGCAGATAGTGAGCTGATGAAATGAGCCAAATAAATTAAAAGGGCATAAACATTACATGCACAACTAGCTCAAGTTAAGAGTCAGCCAAGAGTGCTGATGAATTCTAAATGAGATGGAAAAAGCATGTTCATCTAAGTGGTTGAGCAATTCTTTTTAGTGGCTGTTTTGTTTTGTTTCACAAATGTACAATAGTATTACTTTCATTTCTGCGTTTTTCTACTTAATAAAGATGCAAAGAGCAACATGCAAAAAAAAGTTAAACATAGGTTCACATTATGAACCTTCATATATGAAACTTCATATACTTTATGTACCAAGCTTGTGTTCTGACATAGGCTCAGCAAAACAGGACAGCTGAAGACTTAAAACATACAGTGCTCCCATAAATCAAAACATACAGTGCTCCCATTAATCTCAGTTTTTGTTTGCTGAAATACACAGATGAAAGGGACCAACAACATAAATCCATGGACCCAACCTGCCTTGTGACCCAACTGGTGTACAGTAGGTGGTGCAATGGAATACTTCCTTGGCACGTTTTGGGTCTGATAATACATTCATGGTCACAAACTTCTAATGGCTACTTGCAGAATGGCCATGCACAATGTCACACAGAAAAAGTCGTCTCAAACTTGTTTCATGAGCAAAAGTTTAGTGTTCTTCAGTGTCCTTTTTAGTTACCAGATCTAAATCCAGTAGAACCCCATTGGGACATGGCAGAGAGGGGGAGTCACAGGATGAAAGTGCACCTGAAAAATCTGCAGGAACTGCATGATGCAATCATAACAACATGAAGCAGGATCTCAAAGGAATGTTTTTAACACCTTCTATGACATACGAAATCTATGACATTAAGAATTGGGGCTGTTTTGAAAGCAAAGGGAAGGCCTTTCCATTATTAGTAAACTGGTTTACACGCACGAGCTGCACACATTTCAACAATCACATACTGTACACATATTATTTAATTTTTACAAGTAAACGTCCATACAGAGGTACAGTAGGTACAGTACCAGTAGGTCTAGTATTTTTTAAAATATCATTAAAACATGTCCTTTAAAATATCTAATACAGTATTATTAGGTTGCAATGACGTTCACACAAAATACAACCCTGGGTTTTTAAAAGCACCTGTATAAACCCCTCTGTCAAGCTCCTGAAATTTGTGGATAGCACAAAATAGTGATGGGTCTGCAGGTTAAAGCGAGGATGAACAGCTGGCTGTATGGAGCATTCACAACAACCTGGAGCTGAAAACATTTAAAATAGTGGAGATAATCTTGGACTTCAGTAGAAACCCAATCTGGGGTGCGTTTCCCAAAAGCATCGTTAGCCAACTATGGTCGCAAGTTCCGTCGTTACCAACATAGTTGAACAACTAGGTGTTTCCCGAAACCCTAGTTCAAACGAACATTCGCAAACAGCGTCGCAAACTTATGTGGTTGGAACTACAGCCTTCGACCTGTGGTTAGAATCATAGTTCCTTGCCGCGGCTGGGTGTGTTCTATTCACAGTTAACGACCCTACGCCCTATTAGTTTCTAAAAATTTTCCCAACCACTTTGAGCGATTTGGAAAACTTAATGTTTTGGTGCTCAGATATTAGGTTATTAATTTTTCGGTTATTTTGATTACAAATTCACTTTAAACGATATAACAGCGGTACCATCGCAATTATTCTCCCTTCGAAGTGCCCTACAGAAGCATTATTTATGCCGGTTGGAACACAGCCTTGGTTTCATTTGTGCGAAGAAAAGGTGAGATTTTAAGTGAGTATCTTTAAACATACCCAAAGAGAAATGTCTCATAACAATATTTGTAGTATTATGTTAGAGGTTTTCACTTATAATGAATGTTATCTGTACTGTTCACGTATTCAACATATACAGTGCACAAAGTGTTAAGCACTAAGAAATTGTAAAATTTATACACTACCATAGTGAAAGCCTATTTAAAATATTACTCAATATATGTAAGCCTATTTAAAATATTACTCAATATATATTCAGTGAATGTACCCAAATAAATCAACAAACTGGGGTTTGGGCACTGGCTGGGAATCGAACCCGGGCCGTCCACACGGCAGGCAGAACAGCTACCGCTGAGCCACCAGTTGGTCACAATTGCAAAGTCCCTCTGGGCTTCTCTCATACCCATTCCCAGAAGCATTAATTTTTTGTTTCATTCCAATTTTTTTGTCCGAATTTGTAACTGCAAGCTCTTTTTATTTTAGTAAATTGTGGTTTTCGTGTAATTTTTTTCACGTCAACTCTCATTAAACCATGGCTGTATGTAAAGGGACTTATATAGGAAATAATATTGAGCAAAATAGGTAACAGGTGTTCACAACACAATCCCAGCATTTTCAAAACACATAATTTCTTTTTATTTTAATTGTACTGATGTATCAATACCAAATAAAAAATGAGTTCAAATGAAATATTGAAAAATTTAAAATGTTGCGTTTGTGACATTATTACACCACTTCTACGTTACGTCACTGCGAAAGCGCACTGAATGCGAGCTGAAGAGAGAGAGAAAAAAAATAAACACACTATACAGTAGGGGGCGATATGTGCCTATGGCACTACTCCGCCATTGTATCGAAGAAGAAGAAGAAGGGCAGTTTAAACCAACATAGTTCTAACCATGGAAGTGCGACACAGGTACTATGGTTTTGGGAAACACTTGTGACTAGTTAGTTAGTTTCTTCAACGTTGCATCGTACTACGGTGGTTAAGCAAAGAGCTACATAGTTGTATGGGAAATGCACCCCAGATTGACTCTATTTTTAAAAAGGCCCAGCAGAGGTTGTATTTCTGTCAGCCGAGGAAGTTCAACCTGCCACAGGAACTGCTCACACAGTTCTACTCGGCCGTCATTGAATCTGTCTTGTGCACTTCAATAACTTCTGGTTTGGCTCAGCTACAAAATCAGACATCAGATGACTACAAAGCAAGGTTCGGACTTGCTGAAAGAATTAACGGTGCACTGCTGCCTATCCTTAAAGAACCGTATATATCCAGAGTGAAAAAAGGGCTCCGAAAATCGCTTTGGACCTCTCACATCCAAGCCATCTTCTCTTTGAACTATTGCTGTCTAGTTGGTGCTACAGAGCACAGAACACCAGGACATCCTGGACCAATAAGAGTTTTTTCTCTGAGGCATTCTACCTCATAAACAGTTAAATGTTCTATCCACCGTGCAATAAAAATATGTGCAATATTATTATATGCAATAGGTGCAATCTTGTTCAATTTCTTGTTAATTGCATTTTTTTTTTTATTGTTGTGTGTGTTGTCATCTCTGGAAGCTTCTGTCAAATGTACTTGGCAGTAAAGCTCTTTCTGATTCTGATATCAATCCATGGTCCCTTACTTTTATAACATTGTTCAGAAATGAAAATTGGAGAACCGAACAAACACACAAGCTTCATGCACATCTCTTGAATGCTGTAGTATTATGTCCTTATTTATCAGTCTTTTTAAATATTGCCATAAAGTGCATTATGGTTCCCAAATGTGCTAAAGTCAGTGCTACTGACAGCAGCAACAAGAGGCAAATACGTATAAAGCTCCTACACAGCATCTACTGTACAAGTGCATTATCCCAAATAGTATTTACTGTACTGTACTGTAATATGTTTGCACAATGTCCAAACTGGCTTAATAAAACCTGAACTCTGACATGTACATTCTTGACATTTTGTTTGTTTGTCTTTTGGCTGCTTCCTGGTTTAATGGTTTTGTTAGTATCTCTTGACTTGGAGAAAGTATTGACAAAGCTTATTGTTTGAAAGTCTTGCACCAAATGCCCCATATCACATGCATGCGTTACACCAAAGACCAAAAGCCATTTAACATGTTTAATTTCAACTGGTGAAATTCAGGGAACAAAGAGAGGAAGTTGTATAGATATCTGCAGACAGATGAACCATAGGGAACCATAGGGAGTTTTTTTTCACATAAGGAATGAAGAAAGTGCTTAAAGGAACAAAGAGGGGGGTGTTTTAAAGACATCTGGCAGCGAAACAAAGAAAGGAACAAAGAAAGCAAGAGAGCAGGTTTAAGTTAATATATTAAAAAGAAATATAAAAAACAATAGCTGTTACAACTGCAACGGTGGCCTAATATCGTGTAGTCAATATTAGTCTAAGTTATTTTATTAAACTAATTCCAGCTTTCAAAGACAACCCAATACCACCAGTGTTCCAACGTCCATCATATTGCCAATTTAATGTTCCCACAACAATTAGACAACCAAAAGGTTGTCTCACTATTCCGTTGACTGTCATATTACAGTATAACAACAGTGACAGACGTGGAGAAAAGAAAGAAACATAGATATTTAAAGTGTAGTTTTATGGGAAGTAAACTAGTATCAGAGTGCTTACATTTAATAAACCAAATCTAAAGTTTCATCACTGTAGAATATTATATTTTCTTATGGCCAATAATCATTATATTACACTGCACATTAACACCACCTCCATGACTGCACACATATGCATGTCATTACTGAATGACATTCCATATGGCATTTCTTAATTTGGCTATTGTTAGACTTAATGTGGTCACTCAGACACACAGTCAGAGAACAGGAGACCTGGAACAACGGCTTTGTGGAAGGCTGAGCTTTCTTCAACTGAGAAAACAAGGCTCAGGGGGTTTATTTACAAGCTTTTACAATGCTCAAGATTCATGTGTAATTGGCTTGCTGCCCAGGAGTCAGTGCTGGGATTGCTCTGCATGAAATTAAACAGCATCTGAAGGGAGTGCACACCCACCTCTGGCATGGTCGTCCTTACTGATGGGCAGTTATCCATTTGCATAGATTTCCCACAGGATTTGTGGGCACACTATTATTATGTAACCAGTTATTGTTTATCCGTGCTGCAAACACAAGGGATTTGGACTAAAGCTTTTTGGACATGGTACAGTAACTAACACCTTGATGCCCAAGGTACCGTACTGTAGGTGAACGTATCTAAAATATATAAGAAAAGATATTCTTTTAAAGGAAGAAATGGAAATAAACAATAGCTGTTTCTTTTAATCTTGTCCTCACCTAAATTTGGCTTGTACCCAGACTCTGAATTTACAATCCAGATTTAGAAGCCCAGTGGAATCCGACTCACTGGATAATGAGCTGTAACTAGAGACAGTTTCATCCATCTCCTAACACACATTTTGGCTGGACCAAAGTCAGTCAGGCATGAGTGATTCAATGAGTGATCAATCCATTAGTTTTAGTGTCTTTAAATTCTGTCTGCATGTAGAAAATAAGACTTCTCTGTCAGACCACTGCTCAAAACTGCCTTTTCAACGCTGGGCTAGTAGGGCATCAGTACAGTACATCCCATATGGTCCTGAGACTTGCCTTGAACCATGACTAGGCACAGATTAAAATGCACTAATCTAATTATTTATAATTTTTGTACACACAAACTAAGTAGAAGCCAAATGCACAGTGCATAGTGTAAATGTGTGATTTCAGTAGATTTCTATAAAGCTTATAGCTCACTTACACATCCAAGTGATTAAAAATAGACACAAGAATCAGTGCAGTGCGGTGTGATGCAAGACCTCACATTTTATGTTCTGATAATCCACCCAGTGTGGATTTGAATGCTTTTTAAAAATAAGCCTAACTGTTATGTGTGACACAAATAAATAAAGCTGGAAGACAAACAATAGGTTACTTGCGTAACCCCGGTTCTCTGATAGCATTAAGTGAGGTGTCTCACTATGGGATACGCCCAGAGGTGGAAAGACTAATAAAATTTTGTACTCAAGTACAAGTACTGTTACTTCAGTGAAATTTTACTTAAGTACAAGTAAAGTTACCCTTATAAAAATCTACTCAAATAAAAGTAAAAAGTAGCTCATTAAAAGATTTACTCAGAGTAAAAGTTACCGAGTTACTTTTTTATTTAAATTTTTTTAACAGTGGGGGTGATTCTTTTGCTGAATTGTTTTGCCCTTGGGTGTTTCCATGTTCACTCTTATATTAACAGATTATTGTTTGTGTTTAAATGTTTGCTGTGGGTGTCGATTGTATATTGATCTGGCTCTGCTTTTTTTTTTTTTGTTAAATATCAAAAAAAAAAAAAACACAGCGAGGGTGGGATGAGGCATTCTAGCGTAGTTCAAAAAAGATGAGCAGATATAAATCTCAAACTAGTTGTTTTTAACTGAAGGAACACCTTTGCATAATAAAGCTGTTGTCTTTGTTGTGCTTGAAAATCAAAGTGGTCACTTAAATATGGTGTTACGTCCCAGTCTAGGGCCAAACAGCAAAAGAATGGTTCAGGGTTCTATTTTAAACTGTATGGAAATGGTGGTATATGGCAGAAAGAACTAGATCCAATCATTAACTGATGAAATAATGAGGCTTGTATATACAAAAACACACAACAGGAGGAGGATCAGATTCAGGGTGGACCCAGGCCAAAATAACAAACAAAATGGTATTTATATTTAGTAGCTAGATTACCTGCAAAAAGAAACAACAACAAAAAACCCAGAAACAAAAATACAGGTACCTTCCCGGACTCCCTAAACCAAAAACAATGAAATTATCTACAAATATATATAAAGACCAACCAAACCAAAGGGACAAAGCAATAATCAAAGTCAATTGGAGGCAAAAAGTCAAAACCGGAATACACAACCAAATATCAAAACGCCAAAATCACTTCCTCCTCTTTCCCGCGTCTCTCTCCGGTTTATAAATGGTCGCGCTAGTCGATGACGTCACTCAGGGCGGAAGCGACCGTGTGGAAGGTCAGGAAGGTGCCGATGTCAGAAAACCTGGAGTGGAGTCTGGAGCGGCGCGCGACCAGGACATGATACACACACGCGGCGCAACGGAGCATTTATACACAGCATAATATTTTTATTATTTTTTCATTTTCATTCATTTATTTTTTACTCAGTAGCGAACATGATTTAAAATGTAGCGAATTACAATACTTCAAACAAAACGTACTTAAGTAAAAGTAAAATTACAGACTTTTAAAACTACTTTAAAAAGTAGAAATACACAAAAAATCTACTCAATTACAGTAACGCGAGTAAATGTAATTCGTTACTTTCCACCTCTGGATACGCCCCTTCCGCGTATTCTTCAGAAGCCCTATTACATTACGCCAGCCCCAATTGGCTGGCAGATGTGACGTGGTGCCCTGGCGTGGCCTTCGCTATTCAAAACAAGCAACCTCTTCCTCGCTTCACACAGCAAGGAGGGTGATCTGGTGAGACACCTCACTTAATGCTATCAGAGAACCGGGGTTACGCAAGTAACCTATTGTTCTCTTTCAAGCATACGTTTCGGTGTCTCACTATGGGATATCCTAACTCCCGTATTGTCAGATAGCCTGTCTTGAAGTCTTCTGCCAACCATAACCAACACATTCAGGGCTGAACGAATTTAGTTTGTAGATTCTGTGCTTACACTCAGTACTGCGTGAGCTAAAGTCTGAGCTGTAACATCTAGTTTATAAAATCTGGCGAATGTGTGCGGCGATGACCAGTTCGCCGTTTCACAGATATCCTGTAATGTGACTCCTTTAAATAGAGCCCATGAACTTGACATTCCCCTTGTTGAGTGTGCGCGTAAGCCATTTGGGGGTTCGAGACCCTTACTGGAGTATGCCAGCGAAATAGCCTCCACTATCCAATGCGATAAACGTTGCTTAGTGATCGGCTTCCCCATGCGAGGTTTCATCCAAGAAATGAACAGCTGATCGCTCTCCCTTAAACCTCTGGTACGCTCTGTATAGATGCGTAAAGCGCGCACCGGGCACAGTGTATTTAACTTTTGCTACTCTGATGATGCAAAAGGGGGAGGATGGAAGGCCCTCAGCTCAAGAGGGCTTATAGCATTAATGACTTTAGGCATGAATGCCGGATTAGGTTTCATAACTACTCCCGCATCCCCAGACATGAACTGCAAGCATGCTGGGTGCACAGAAAACGCATGAATCTCACTCACGCGCTTCGCTGAGACCAAAGCAATTAATAGCGCAGTCTTGAAAGACAGTGCCTTGAAATCAATCTTGTGTAGCGGTTCAAATGGGGACGTAGACAATGCATCAAGCACCAATCCCAAGTCCCATGATGGGGTAAGTGGTTTTGAAACCGGCAGGGCGCGGCGCGCGCCCTTCATGAATCTGCATATCAGAGGATGTTGCCCCACTGTTTTATTATCAAAACCAATGTGGCACGCAGATATAGCAGCCAGAAACACTTTTATGGTTGAGAACGCTCTGCCTTTATCTATCATTTCCTGAAGAAATGAAAGAATCACTGCCACTGAACACTGAAAGGGAATCTCGTGTCTAGCTGTGCACCAGCGCTCAAACACATTCCATTTGCAATCGTAGAGAGACCTAGTCGATGCTGCTCTGGCGTTCTGTATGGTCTTGATGACACTGTCAGGCCAGTCTTACTTAAATTGGACCACACACAGGCCAGGCCCATAGTGCCAGTCGTTCCGGGTGAGGGTGGAAGATCCCCCCCCCCCCTCTTGTGACAGGAGGTCTCTGCGCTGCGGGAGAGACCACAGTTCGTCGTACAGCATATCTCGGCCATCTCGGAGCTATTAGTATTATTTTCATACCTTCCTCCCTTACTCTGCAGAGAGTTGGTGATATCAGCGCAATTGGCGGGAACGCGTATAGGAGAGTGCGAGGCCACTCGTGTGCTAGCGCATCTATTCCCAGGGGCGCGCTCCGGTCCTTCAGGGAAAAGAACAGGTGACATTGGGCGTTGCCTTTGGACGCGAACAGATCCACTGTCGCTCTGCTGTATATGCTCCAGATCTGTTCGACCACTTCGCTGTTCAGTTTCCACTCCCCATAGGGGGGATTTCCCCTGGACAGCAGATCTGCGCCCCGATTCATCACACCCTGTACGTGTGTCGCTCTCAGGGATAAAAGGTTGACACTGCCCCATAAAATCAGTCTGCGTGCTAACGTGTGCAGCAGAAGTGATCTGAGACCCCCCTGACAATTTATGTACGCTACAACTGTAGTGTTGTCCGTTCTCACAAGAACATGATTTCCTCTCAGAAAAGGAAAAAAATGTTTTAGTGTCAGAAAGACAGCTAGCATTTCCAGATAGTTTATGTGAAGATTGGTCATGTGCTGACCCCATCTCCCATTCACTATTCTGCCCTCATGAATGCCCCCCCAACCGGATAGCGACGCGTCCGTTGTTATCATCTTTCTGTGTCGGACCACGCCCATGGCAACCCCTTCGATCAGGAAATTCGGGTGTCTCCACTGGCGCAGTGCTAGAACCGCCTCTGACGTCACTCTTACCCTTCTCCGTGAGTGACGTACTGGGTCCAGTCCCTGAGACGCCACCCAGCGTTGAAATTCCCTCATATGCAGTCTGCCTAGGGGAATAACTATCAGGGCTGATGCTATCAGTCCTAGTAGTCTGAGGCATGTGCGAAAGGAAACTTTGTGTCCTCTCTGAAACTGTGTCATGCAGCAGGTGAATCTTTTCACCCTGTCTGTCGAGAGTCGCGCTCTGAACTTCACTGAGTCCAGCGCCAGTCCCAGATACATTATGGATTGTGTGGGAATTAAAACACTCTTTTCTGTGTTTAATCTTAGCCCCAGTTTCTGTATGTGTTCCATAAGCATAGCTGTATGTTCTCTCGCTTCTTGCATTTTATAAATACTCTGGGACTGAGGGACAAGCCGAATGGTAGCACCAGATATTCGTATACCACACCAAGGAAGGCAAATCTCAGAAACTTCCTGTGGGGTGGGTATATTTTTATGTGAAAATATGCGTCCTTCAGGTCGATTGATATAAACCAATCTCCCTGGCGCACTATTTTCAGGAGTGTAGAATGAGTGAGCATTCTGAACTTGTATTTCTTTAAGTGTACATTCAGCGCGCGCAGATCTAGTATCGGGCGGAGGGCTTGAGTCCCTTTCTTTGGGACGAGAAAGTATCTCGAGTAAAACCCGCTGTGGGTCTCTTCGGGTGGAACCACTCTTATTGCCCTCTTGTTCAACAGAGAGGAGATCTCCTCCTGAAGGACCTGCTTTAGTTCCCCCCGCACCTGGGAATGAATTATCCCCCTGAAGGTTGGGGGGGAAACCGCGAATTGCAGTCTGTACCCGAATTGTATTGTTTTTAATACCCAGCGGGACTGCGTGCATCTGTGCCAACTGCTTATCTGCAGTGTTTTGGCGCCATCGTGCGGCTGAATCTCGAACTGTTCCGTGGTCTGTACTGCGCATGCGCGAGCACTTAGTGCTGTGACAGTGTCTGTGTGCCCCATCGCCTCTGTGAGAGCGAAAGCTCCCCGAGGCGATGTCATATTGTGCTTTATTGACATGTTTTTCAACATTTTTTGGGGAGATATATTTTGTAGTATATTTTTTGGGGGGTACAGTGAAAACTTTATTGGGTTTTGAATGTAACAGGTGCTTGTGACACATTGCTGCATGCACACCGCTGCACCGTCCCATTTCCTCTTCACTGCCACTCTTCCCCTGGCCCCGCCGGGCTCTCCCCGCCACACAGAACAACTGCGGACTCTGGAACTCGTCCTTTGAACTTTGTGAGGGTCGGGAACTAGCGAACTGTGGGGCTGTTGGTTCCCTCCCTGACAAACGGCCTTCTTCTTCCTCCTCACTCCCTGAAGTTGGGGTTGAGGATGAGGCTGAGACGCAGGCTGGGTCGTCTGAGCTGCCGCCGGCGGATAGTTCCTTCTCTGCCAAGGAGCTCTCTGCTCCACGACCCCGCTTTGGGCAGCTGCACTCATGGTCGGTCTCTGCCGTTTGGGAATGCGATAGCTGGGGGGAGGGCGGGCTGTGACCTGTGCAAAGGACTGTCGAAGCAGCGAGGGGGGGTGCCGCCTGCGCCTTCCTGGGCATGCAGAGCTGTAGCGCTTCGTCATCCCGCATTTTTTTCCTCGCATCTCTTCTGCATGCGGGTCAGAGCCGAGCCGAAGATGCCTTCTGTCACCACCGGTGCGTCCAGGATTGACTCCTTCTCTCTGTCAGAGAGATTCGTCAGGTTGAGCCACCGTCCTCTTTCCTGGATGACCATAGTGGCCATAGCCTTACTCGCGGCTTGCACCGCACACCTCTGAAGCCTCAGGGAGAGATCCGTAACGACACAGATCTCCTCCCAATGTGTCTGACCTGGTGTGGTCGAGGCTTCGTCCTGCAGCTCCGCTTGGTATGCGGTCAGCAAGGAGGTTGCATTCAGGGCTCTGGCACAGAGAGCGACTGCCTTGTATGCGCGTTCCGTCATGCTCGACTGAAACTGCTCTGCTTTCGATGGCAGCGACGGATTTGCAGCCGCCGCGTGTCTCGGGAGCAGGTGCGCAGCCACTAGCTGTTCCATGGGGGGCATTCGGAAAAGTCCTGCCTTTTCCATCCCGTCCACATCGAGTGCAGACCCTCCCTGCACTGGCACCTTGCTGGTGAACGGTTTGTCCTTCGAAGTTACCGCAAGCTCCTCCAGGAGCTCTGGGAAGACTGGAAGGAGCTGCTGTGCCGCCCGTTTTGCTCTCGGCAGCCTCTTGCCCTCATGGCGAGACTTTGCAGTCCCCGCTACCACGTTCGGCCACTGGATGTCCAACTTCTCAGCGGCGCGTTTGCACACATCCTGTAGGTCGACGCTAAGAATCGGGGATGGTGCCCCGTCCATAGCTCCAGCGGCTCCCGTCGCGGCAAGAGGTTGCTCCGAGTGCACGGGTGGGAGGAAGGGGGAGTCCTCGAAATCCTCCTCTTCCTCCGATAGGAGAAAGTCGGACTGGCCGTCTTCCTCAAATTCGAGCTCGCCTTCCTCCTCATCAGTGCTGAGCACACCGGGCAGAGGGGCGCAGGCGTCGAGCTGTTCACCCCACGATAAAGCTGCCGTGGTGGGCAGCTCTACAGGGATGGATACCTGTGGGGTGGTAGCTGGAATGGGGCTAGGTGAAAGGAGCGGGTCGAGGCCTGACAGGCTAGCTTGGCGCGCTAGCCTGCGACGAAGACTCTTCTTTGTGAAGCGTGCGCAGTGCTCGCAGGCACCGGGGTTGTCAACCGCTAGTTGGGCGTGTTTCAGCCCAAGACAAGCCAAGCAGACCTGGTGTGAATCCTTGCACGAGATTTTATTCCCGCATAAGCAGAGTCGCGCGTCTCCTCCTTCCCTAGCCTTAGCCGTCTGCATTGCTGCAGCCATGATACTGAAGATAGGCTTCTGGTGTGAAGCGAGAAGAGGTTTTTGAATAGCGAAGTGACTGCCAGCCAACTGGGGCTGGCGTAATGTAATAGGGCTTCTGAAGAATACGCGGAAGGGGCGTATCCCATAGTGAGACACCGAAACGTATGCTTGAAAGAGCTCTCTTGGCTCTTGACGAAGGCGTTCGCATCTGCTCTCCCTCCCTTATCTCTCCCCGCTTGCTTCTCTTGTCTGTCTTGTGAAATACTATTCAGAGACTCTCCTCGTCTTGCTCTTGAAATAAAAAGGAAATGGATTTGATCAAGTGGTCTCTGAATGCAATTGACACGATTTCTCGACGAGAAATGTGGGTTCTGGGGAACCTACTTGCCCTGCTGGGACATTTGCTGCTGGATACACGATGGACGGTTGGGAGAAGTGGCGCATTGTGTGCCTGGCCGCACTGTCTCTGGAGGATGTTGAAGATATTTACCTATTCGGAACTCTGATAACTGGGATTCTGCTGATTGGATTAGGTGGATTACTTGGATATCGAAAAATCTTAAAAGCAGTCAGTCTCAACCCCAAGAGACTGGCTGGCTGGGAAATAATGGTGACGTGAGCTGTCAGTAATCAGACTGTGGTTATGGACCGCAAATTGGATACCATCTTGGGGAGACTGGCAGCTATACAACGTAATTTGGACGGACCTGGAGACCAGTGACGGACACTAAATATCTGTGAAATTGGCAGGTATTGATCGAAATCTGGAAATTATATATACATTTTTTTTTTTTTTTTGCCCTTTTCTTTCCAGCTACTGCATTTCAAGGCAGTGGCTGGAGACATAACAAACTCCCCGAAGACCAAGATAACGAGACGCTCTGGAATCTACCCCCCTCCCCCTTCAAGGTCACCTGGCGCAGACTATTACGGGATGTTACAGGCTTACAAACTGACACGCACGCACTTACACACTCACAGAACAGCTACAGATAGACACTCTACCTTCCCCATTTCCAACGCCTTCGTGTGCTTATTCCCCTCGGTGTGGGCAGGCGGAATCGGGACCAGTGCTCTTTAGTTGCAGGGACTGGAGCTGTTTGCCTACATTGGATATTTCCTATCCCTGTACCCTCATTGTTGCAATGCTGATGTCTTGTGATTACATGTCTTTCTGTGCTTGCTGCTGAGGTATTTTTTTTGTACCCCCTCTCCGAAGGGCAGTCTGGGAGGGGATTTTTTTTACCCTCGTTATCCTAATGTATCTGATTCCTTGTTTTCTATGATGGCGCCTGGGTGGCTGCCGTCGCGACCCTGTGGTCGCAAAAAAGCATTTCACTGCATTTCATACTGTATGACTGTGTATGTGACTAATAAAATTTGAATTTGAATTTGAGAACCACACAAAGCAGGGAGAAATCTGATGCGCTGTGAAAGCATGGATAATTAACGTATTTGAATATACAGTATACACCTAGATGGCATCAAATTAAAAAAAAAAAAAAAAAGCAATTGAAATCATTCCGATTAGAGATCCCAACTTAACTGTTTGCATGAATGCTGAGCTGATATGATGGGCATTTGCCTCCTCAAAGCATTAGCCAGTGTCTAACTTTTCTGCCTTAATTTTTCTGTAACGTGGTTCTGCCCACTTTGAATCATTTAATCCACCATAAATACAACAGAAAAAGAAAGGTTGTTTTTCTCCAACTTTTTCAGATAAATCCTGCCTTCTATATTAATTTCAAAGTTGTCTTGTCAAAGATGTTTTACTACAGTACATGTAATATGGTGAGCCAGTTGGTACCACTTCCTCAGCCAGAGACCTAGTAGACAAAAATAAAGATAGGTGGGAGCTCTTGTTCTCACATAGTTTATTGATCGGGAATAGAAGCAACATTTCCCTTCCAGAAAGCATGTCATGTCAAAAAATATTTACCTGTTGAATAGATTATCAATGATTACAGCACACCTCTCATTCTGATAAAAAATTTATTCTGATCAGGTCAGACTGTTATGATTGAACATGTAATAACTTTAGAACCAACCAGCGCCTGCTGCGCTGCTGCGCTGACCAGCTGTCAGGTGTGTTCACCTGTATCTTTAATGAGTCCCTGGCGAAGTCTGTGGTCCCGGCGTGTTTCAAGAGATCCACCATTGTCCCCGTGCCCAAGACCAACAAACCCTCATGCCTGAATGACTACCGGCCTGTTGCACTGACATCGATGGTCATGAAGGTATTTGAGGGTCTGCTAAAAAACATCATCTCCTCCTCCATCCCCAGCTCCATAGATCCACTTCAGTTCGCCTACCGCCCCAACAGATCCACAGAGGATGCCATCTCCCATGTTCTGCACACCACTCTCAGCCACGTGGACAAGATGCAAGGTAACTATGTGAGATTGCTTTTTATAGATTACAGCTCTGCCTTCAACACAATAGTGCCTAACAGACTGTTCACAAAGCTGAGAGATCTAGGACTTAACAAACGCTTGTGTGCCTGGGTGTTGGACTTCCTCTCGGACAGATCTCAAGCGGTGAGAGTGGGCAAGTGCTTCTCCAGCAGCATCACCATCAACACAGGTGCTCCACAGGGATGTGTTCTCTCTCCACTGCTATACTCTCTCTACACTTCAGACTGTGTGGCCATGTTCGACTCCAACACCATCGTTAAGTTTGCTGACGATACGGTGGTGCTGGGCTTCATCTCCAACAACGATGAGTCGGCCTACATAGATGAAGTGGAGAACCTGGCACTATGGTGTGAAGAAAACTGCCTCCGACTGAACGTCAGTAAGACGAAGGAGCTGGTGGTGGACTTCAGAAGGGGACAACTGGACCACAAACCCCTCATCATCAATGGAGCTCCAGTGGAGAGGGTGAGCAGCTTTAAGTACTTGGGCGTCCACATCTCCGAGGATCTGACATGGACTGAGCATATCTGTGCTCAGACGAAAAGGGCAAAGCAGCGTCTGTACCACCTGAGGCAGTTGAGGAAGTTTGGGGTTTCCCCTGCTGTCCTTAAGGCTTTCTACTCGGGTGCTGTTGAGAGCATCCTAACACAGAACATTTCATCCTGGTTTGGGAATAGCTGTGTACAGGACAGGAAAGCCCTCCAGAGAGTGATCCGGGCAGCTGAACGCTGCTGCAGGTTAACTCTCCCCTCCATGCAGGACATCTACACCAGGAGATGTAAAACCAGGGCAGCTCGTATCATTAAGGACTTGTCGCACCCCAATAACGGACTGTTCAAACTTCTGCATTCAGGCAGAAGGTTCCGGGTCATTATGGCCAAAACGGAGAGACTCAGGAGGAGTTTTTATCCACAGGCGATTAGACTCCTCAACCATGATGGGCCACTCTCCCATTCATAGGACTGGTAACAGTTCACCCACACACTGCTGTGCTGACATTCCACACTGCACACTGCACTTTAGTCTGGACTGTAAGCATCACTTGCACTAACACCTTTATCCTGCTCAGATACACACTTTATTATTATGTTTACATTTGCACCTTTTTTTTTTTTTTTTTTTTTTTTTTCCTCTATTTCTATTTATAGATTATTTCTTTTGTTTCTTGTTATTTGCACAAAGTAGGAGCGGTTCAGGATACATTTCACTGCGTGTTGTACTTGTATAACTATGCATGTGACAAATAAAGAATCTTGAATCTTGAATCTTGAATCTTGAAACATATATCATTCTGCCTACAGTATATGCAAAAAAATTATAAAGTAAAATAATGCACCAAAACCAAAAAATGCACCAAATATTAAAAACTAATATTCTTTATTTCTTGCCTTGCACACAGTGTCTTTTGGACATGTTGTTACTACATCTGTTACTACAACGACTTGTCTTTTGCTACCGAGAACCCAATGGATGATTCATGAGGCTATAAACATTGCAGGTGGAAAACTGCAGTGACATTTAGCTTAATCGCATGCAGAGACACTGGTCATACAGTACATTAAAACATTTTTTATATTGATATGCATAATATTTTCTTGACATGTTAATATTCTCTGATATCACCTTCAGAAAAAATGCTTGAATTGTATCATTTGAGTCACGATTTATTAAGTAAATAACTGACAAAAGAAAGAAACAGAAAGAAAGAAAGAAAGAAAGAAAGAAAGATGGACAAACAAACAAATGAAGAAATAAATAAATCTTGTAGCCTAAAGGGAAAGTGAACCCTGTGTCAGTTCAATAGATTCATGTTGTCACATTAAACAATCAGAATTTTTGCCTTAAATGCATTCAGAAAACTATAGCTATATACATAATCTATCATGCAAGACCAACCACACACCAGACACATTAGCCATGGTTAGTTCAGAATCCTTTTCTTATTTATGCCTTCCCAGAGCATTCTACCTAATTCTATTCCATCTAAAGATACATTGTGTCTAAGGCACTGTTTTACAATTCAGAGTTTCTTTGAAGAAGCCTCCATTTGTCACATACAGGTCCTTCTCAAAAAATTAGCATATTGTGATAAAGTTCATTATTTTCTGTAATGTACTGATAAACATTAGACTTTCATATATTTTAGATTCATTACACACAATTGAAGTAGTTCAAGCCTTTTATTGTTTTAATATTGATGATTGTGGCATACAGCTCATGAAAACCCAAAATCCCTATCTCAAAAAATTTGCATATTTCATCCGACCAATGAAAGAAAAGTGTTTTTAATACAAAAAAGTCAACCTTCAAATAATTATGTTCAGTTATGCACTCAATACTTGGTCGGGAATCCTTTTGCAGGTTCTTGTGTCTTGTGTCTCTCAACTTTCTCTTCACAATATCCCACAGATTCTCTATGGGGTTCAGGTCAGGAGAGTTGGCAGGCCAATTGAGCACAGTAATACCATGGTCAGTAAACCATTTACCAGTGGTTTTGGCACTGTGAGCAGGCGCCAGGTCGTGCTGAAAAATTAAATCCACATCTCCATAAAGCTTTTCAGCAGATGGAAGCATGAAGTGCTCCAAAATCTCCTGATAGCTAGCTGCATTGACCCTGCCCTTGATAAAACACAGTGGACCAACACCAGCAGCTGACATGGCACCCCAGACCATCACTGACTGTGGGTACTTGACACTGGACTTCAGGCATTTTGGCATTTCCCTCTCCCAAGTCTTCCTCCAGACTCTGGCACCTTGATTTCCGAATAACATGCAAAATTTGCAACCTGTAGTCCATTTCCTGCACACGCCTGTACACGGTGGCTCTGGATGTTTCTACTCCAGACTCAGTCCACGGCTTCCGCAGGTCCCCCAAGGTCTGGAATCGGTCCTTCTCCACAATCTTCCTCAGGGCCCGGTCACCTCTTCTCGTTGTGCAGCGTTTTCTGCCAAACTTTTTTCTACCCACAGACTTACCACTGAGGTGCCTTGATACAGCACTCTGGGAACAGCCTATTCGTTCAGAAATTTCTTTCTGTGTCTTACCCTCTTGCTTGAGGGTGTCAATGATGGCCTTCTGGACAGCAGTCAGATCGGCAGTCTTACCCATGATTGAGTAATGAACCAGGCTGGGAGTTTTTAAAAGCCTCAGGAATCTTTTGCAGGTGTTTATAGTTAATTAGTTGATTCAGATGATTAGGTTAATACTGTAGCTCGTTTAGAGAACCTTTTCATGATATGCAAATTTTTTGAGATAGGGATTTTGGGTTTTCATGAGCTGTATGCCACAATCATCAATATTAAAACAATAAAAGGCTTGAAGTACTTCAGTTGTGTGTAATGAATCTAAAATATATGAAAGTCTAATGTTTATCAGTACACTACAGAAAATAATGAACTTTATCACAATATGCAAATTTTTTGAGAAGGACCTGTATACATTATAGCACAGTGAAATTCTTTTCTTAGCATATCCCAGCTGATTAGGAAACTGAGAGCAGAGCGCAGAATGATACGGTACCCATGGAGCACAGAGAGGTTACAGACCTTGCTCAAGGGTCCAACAGTGGCGGCTTGGCGTTGCAGGGGTTTAAGCCACCTGACCTTCTGATCCTTAAACACTGAGCCACATTTGCCAGTGATTTATATAGTTTATATGATCTATATCACCATCATCAGGTGTAAATCAGATGTGACTGCCTACAATACTACAATACATTATGTCAGAATTTTCAGTATAAGTTGGGAAAAATACACCAGTTCTACATTTATCCATGTAGGAAATCAATACTGCAAGAATAATTACTGTTAAATCAAATAAAATATAACTTCCATGGTACAAATGGTATTATGTTTTATAAAAATGCCAGGTTTTGTTTTGTTGTTTTTTAAAAACAAATTACACAGTTTAATATATGATATAAGATGGATTTTGTTTGCATCAATGGAAAGCCAAACAAAGCAAGTTTCCTTTTTTATTTTGCCATTTTGTGCAAGATTTAGTGAATACAGTACATAGCACCATGGGTCCCTAAAATATTAGAAAGGATGGCAGGAAGAGGTTAGCTGAGCCACTTTCAGTTTAATTTTTAAAGCAGCTGTGCCAAGAGGAATCATAAACGAAGATAAAATGAGGTATAATGTATTTTTTTCACATTTACTTCGTTTACATGTCTTCTAAATGTTTTGATTGTTTTTATATGCAAAAATAGGATTATAGTGTTGGAAATCTTTTGTTTTGGGTGGCTGGAACGGATTGTCTGCATTTACAGTACAATATTTCCTATGGGAAAATGTGTTTCGCAATACAAAGTTACAACTGAAGGCCATAGGTTTCCCTTCGAATTTGTTTATGCCGAATGAAACAAAATAAAAAAGCTAAATTCATAATTTCTGATTAACTTTGCATGATCTTTAGTTGTTAAATATTGAATGCAATCTACTTTTTTAATGGTGGGAACTAGGATTTCAATTATAAGAAGGATAACCTTTTCATGTAACTGGCTCATGACATTATTTATTAAAGTTTAACTTCAACCAAGATATAATAATTTTCATAACTCTGAGAGTATTGTTCATTAATGAATTTCCCAGAAACAGCATAGTGCTGAGATAAACATATGCTTGATTATATTTGCTTTAAAAAATAGTTTTTAAAAACTGTGCTCAACCTACTGTACAGTAGCCCCTGGTGTGCTACTGGGCAGTCAGTTTTGAATGTCAGTTCTGTAATGTTTTTGAGCCTGTTTCTGAGTACCATTTTGGATATTAATAGATACCTACAGTTTTACAATGTTGGACAAAAAAAGGAACAAAACCACCCCCAGTTTAAATATATCACATTAATAAAGACTTCCAATGCAGGAAAAGCCTTTTTTTTAAACAAGCATTCTAAGTAAATGGTTAACAAATAGTCTGGAATTTCTGGGTTCTGCTCTTACTCTGAAAAAGCAGATGTCAGCATTTTTAATGTTATCTGGAAAGTTAATGCAGTATCCGCCTGCATGGTATCACCCTTGATTAAAAAAAACTCTCTTCTGGTTGAATTATAGTGCTGTTTGTAGTGTGCTGTCTGACCCGATAATTTTTAAGATGCAGATAAACTTGAGACATAAAACTGACTTAAGGGGGGGGGGGGGGGGGCATGAACGTGAGCAACAATTAGAGACTTTGAGGAAATTATTACATTTCTGAAAATGTTTAACTGTTTCAGGGAACTTGTCCACATAGCATCCAGACAGTCGCACACCTAAGTTGCAATTGCTATTACAGTACTTGCATGAAAATCTTTGTGATCATTTGCCTACTGCAAAACACATAACACCTGCACAAGAATAAAGTCACTTGGGTTACCTAGTTGCAGGAGACAAAAGCAAATAATATCAAGGTAATTATCTTGCTTGGTTAGCTCTGTGCCTTTCACTGTACTTACATCTAAGTGCATTGCATACACCCAGCTACTGCAGCCACTTTGTTTGCACAGCCGACAGAGTTTTTACAGAGTTTTTACCCTTACTCAAACCCCCCCCCCCCACCCCCCAATGGCATCACATGGCATCAAATCCTGAACTCACTGATGCTTTAGTGGCTGAATGAGCTAATCCACACAGCTATGGAATCCCTTTTCCTAAAGAGTGCAAGTACATGGTAATAATTACAGTACACAAATAAATACAAAGTATAAAACAAAATGTAGAGTATTATCTGATACCGGTGTAAGTACTTTGTGAAATACTTTCTGAGCAGATGACACTAGGTACTACCTTTGACCATAGTTAGGTTTTGCCATTATTTGTCAAATATACTGTACAGTGGGGTCACCAATTGTGCAAGTTCTCCCACTTAAAAAGATGAGAGAAGCCTGTAATTTTCATCAAAATCCAGAAAATCACATTGTAGGATTTTTAATGAATTTATTTGCAAATTATGGTGGAAAATAAGTATTTGGTTAATAAAATTCCATCTCAATGCTTTGTTATAAACCCTTTTTTGGCAATGACAGAGATCAAACGTTTTCTGTAAGTCTTCACAAGGTTTATACACACTGTTGCTGGTATTTTGGCCCATGCCTCCATGCAGATCGCCCCTTGAGCAGTGATGTTTTGGGGGTGTCACTGGGCAACACAGACTTTCAACTCCCTCCAAAGATTTTCTGTGGGGTTGAGTTCTGGAGACTGGCTACGCCAGTCTTATGAAGCCACTCCATTGCGGTGTGTTTGGGATCAATGCCACGCTGAAAGACCCAGCCATGTATCATTTTCAATGCCCTTGCTGATGGAAGGCGGTTTTCACTCAAAATCTCACGATACATGGCCCCATTCATTCTTTCTTTTATACAGATCAGTCTTCCTGGTCCCTTTGCAGAAAAACAGCCCCAAAGCATGATGTTTCTACCCCCATGCTTCACAGTAGGTATGGTGTTCTTTGGATGCAACTCACAGTTCTTGTGATCATTTTGACCCCATGGTGAGAGATTTTGCTAGGAGCCCCAGATGGAGGGAGATTATCAGTGGTCTTGTATGTCTTCCATTTTCTAATAATTGCTCCCACAGTTGATTTCTGGTGTCCTTTGACAGCTCTTTGGTCTTGGCCATAGTGGAGTTTGGAGTGTGACTGTTTGAGGTTGTGGATAGGTGTCTTTTATACTGATAACAGATGCCATTAATATAGGTAATGAGTGGAGGACAGAGGAGCCTCTTAAAGAAGTT
This sequence comes from Channallabes apus, assembly GCA_030522415.1. Lineage (NCBI taxonomy): Eukaryota > Metazoa > Chordata > Actinopteri > Siluriformes > Clariidae > Channallabes > Channallabes apus. The sequence continues at coordinate 34,501,145 of CM060112.1, forward strand.
GTTACAGGCCAGAAATCTTGCTTGTTTGTAGGTGACCAAATACTTATTTTACCCGGGAATTTACAAATTAATTCATTAAAAATCCTACAATGTGATTTTTTGGATTTTCTTTTTCTTATTTTGTCTCTCATAGTTGAGGTATACCGATGATGAAAATTACAGGCCTCTCTCATCTTTTTATGTGGGAGAATTTGCAAAATTGGTGGGTGACTAAATCCTTTTTTGCTCCACTGTACATTACCGCACAGTGAAATTCTTTCTTAACATATTCCAGCACAGCTGGGATCAGAGCGTAGGGTCAGACATGATACATCATCCTGGAGCAGAAAGGGTTAAGGGCCTTGATACGGAAAGCAATTGTCTCTGTGATTAATAAAGTGCAAGAAGGTTTACACAAGGCAACACTAAAAAGAAGTCTTAAAACTGAAACTAAATGACAACAGCACAAAGGCTTTAGTGGTTTTGACATTAGTGCTGTTACAGCTCTATCACAACCTGTCCACATCATTTAACTTCATGAAGATACAGTGACTACTGCAGTATTATTAATGATCTGTAGCTATCTACGAAACAGAAATTAAGGATGGTAAACTAATCCAACAATCTATCATTGACAATCCGGAACAGATCATCATAAGAGAATTCATAATACTGATGCCTGCCTACATAAACAGGACTTAGTGAGCTTGGCAATCACAACTTAACTAATGAGGCTGAACAGCAACGGGTGCATTAAGCAGCTATTAAACAGCAGTATTAATTTTGATTAAGCAGTCCCTTTTCCACAAAGGTGTTCAATCATGACTGTTTGGGATATACAGTCCCTCTATTTCATTCTAATGAATTCTAGGAAACACACAACAAAAGATAGCACAGACATCATGCTTGGTGCTCTGGTGGCTTTTCAAATTAAGTATATATGTTACAGAAGCTTTATATTTTGTTGATTTGAAAGCCACAAATAGTATTTACAAAAAGAGCAAGCTTAAACATATCATTACTCCAAATAATTAAAGACAATAAAGACAATTAACAACCTGGCAGTACCAGTTGCACCTCATTGTATATCAACTTGTATATCAAAAAAATAAGTGAATTGGAGTAAAGTGTTGGATTTCCATTAAAGTTAACTGTCTGCAAACTTGGTTGATAAAAAGAATTAAAAATACATATTGTCAAATGCTGCTTCTATTAAATTTTAATTAGGAACTCTCTGTTTATCCCATGTTACTCAGCAAATTAAGGAAATTACCCGCAACCAGTTTCAATCTGGGTATTATACTAACATTTTAATGCTTCTGGGCTATGGTCTTGTATTGAATATCAATATCAACTTTATTTAATTATTTCTCCTTTCCACTTTATACTCCTGCTTGAGGCACAAAACAAGTCAATGCAACAAGCCTTCCATACAGTAACACCAGTTCAGAACATTACCCCTTTCCTGTTCACTTCTTCATTTGACAGTATTTAAATTCACTGGTTTAATAGTTTATTATGAAGTCCTGCTGATGTCGCATTTGTGTAAGATTTGACCCTTTTTTTTTTTTTAAATCTTTATTTTTCAGATCACGTTCTGCATCTGTATTTCATGGCTGATTATGTTTTTATGCTTGCCTTCTCTGCAATTTTGGTTACTGGACTCTGCTTTTATATCATTAATAAAGCCTTCCTGTTCAATTCTGTGCAAGTAGTAATCAAATTTAGTGAGGTGATATCAATCCTTTGCTTTGACAAAATAAATAAATAAATAGGTGGCACACTAAAATTTCATTAGGCCACCTTTAGCTACGCTGCCCAATGCAGTGGATAATTCATGTGTGAAAATAACCCCATTCACATAGCCGGTTCAGCATGGGAATATTACGGCGCCGTTGTGCCTCACCATTCTGTTTGAAAGGAGGTAGAATCAGGGGTCGCTGTTGTGAAGCTTTTAACCTACGTAGGAGCAGAGGAAGAAGAAAGAAAAACTCTATCGTGGAACAGGGGCCTGACGTTTTGAGTCATTGGGAGGTGTAAACGGTAACCAGTAAGCAGCCAACCCACATATCTTAAATAGAGTAGATCAGGCGTACACATCACACTTAATTAGTGGCTAAACCTGAAGTACATAAGAAAGGATTAAATAAATAAAAAAATCTGCTGGAATCCAGACAGCATTGACAAGAATCTTGTTCAACTGCATTGAGTTTTTTGTATTTTAGAGCAAGTGGCAGCAAAATTTAATGCCATACTAAAGAAATTGCAGTAAATTGTGCAGACAGTGAGCTTAGTTAGGTGAGTGATATAAATGTGCAGAGTGTGCACCTTAACACTCAGTTCACGCATGATTGTTGTTTTTAAAGCAAAGCAATGTGCAGTATTTTGTACAGTATGTACAGTATGTGGTACACATCACACTACTGTAGGTGCCAATATTGTTGTGTTAAATGCCATGCTTGCCCTAATAATAGAATGCCACATACTGCCTGGAAGTAAACCCAAAAATGGCTCAGTGCCGAATTGGTGGGTTCTGTGTGAATTACAAATGCAAGGGGGAGCACAGTAGTGAAGGGAGTCTTATTATCACCTTTATAGCACTATTACAGCCTATTTCCGTGTGAAAGGTGTTGTAGATTCCTCATGCTCCCAGTTAAACCTTGAATTGTGAGCATGACTAATCTCAGAAACATACTTGCAGTGGTGTCAAAAGTATTCACATTCATTACTTGAGTAGAAGTATAGATACTAGGGTTAAAAAATACTTCTTTAGAAGTTGAAGTATCAACTCAAGCTTTTTACTCAAGTAGTGTAAAAGTACTGGTTTCAAAACTATTTAAAGTATAAAAGTAAAAGTAACGTGAGGGGGGAAAAAGCATTAAGGATAAAAGCTTAGGCTGTGCCACGGGCCTTACTACTGTACACTAATACCTCATAAAAAAAAGAAAAATGTGCTGTTTTTTTGTTGTATTTTTTAACGGCCATAGTGATTTGGGATACTGTATATGGCAATTGAAAAATAATGCATTTTAGTACAATGCAAATACATTAAAGAACCATATATGTGTACTACTGAGCATTAACATGTTTTATGGAGAAGAAGATATGATAACTAGTTGCCTATAAGTATTTTAATGGTGCAAAAAGTCCAACTTCAGAGGCAGGTCATCAGTAACCTTTATTGGAATGTAAATGAATCTTGAGTCTCTATCACGGACAGCTTTGTCTACTTATCACAAACTTATCAACCGAAAATGCTAATTTATTCAAACGCCCTTGCTGGAGTGTGTGACGTAACGTCATGTGCAGGCGCGATGGGTCGCGTACCAACCAACAGGGTGTCGGAATGGTATGTTTATACTTCTCATCTATAACGTCCTTCGTTATAGAAGAAAATAAAGATCACATAGACAAACGGAGTTGTTAGCGAATGTGCCGTTTACTTTTTTGTTCTCTCATGCGCATGCCCAGTGACAGATTACCAGAGGTGGAAAGTAACGAATTACATTTACTCGCGTTACTGTAATTGAGTAGCTTTTTTGTGTATTTCTACTTTTTAAAGTAGTTTTAAAAATCTGTAATTTTACTTTTACATAAGTACGTTTTGTTTGAAGTATTGTAATTCGCTACATTTTAAATCATATTCGCTACTGAGTAAAAAATAAATGAATGAAAATGATAAAATAATACAAATATTATGCTTTGTATAAATGCTCCGTTGCGCCGCGTGTGTGTATCATGTCCTGGTCGCGCGCCGCTCCAGACTCCACTCCAGGTTTTCTGACATCGGCAGCTACCTGACCTTCCACACGGTCGCTTCCGCCTTGAGTGACGTCATCGACTACCGCGAACATATATTAACCAGAGAGAGACGCGGGAAAGATGAAAGAGGTTGTGATTTTGGCGTTTTGACATTTGGTTGTGTATTCTTTTTTGACTTTTTGCCTCCCATTGACTTTGATTATTGCTTTCTCCCTTTGGTTTGGTTGGTCTTTGTATATATTTGTAGATAATTTCACTGTTTTTGGTTTAGGGAGTCCGGGAAGGTACCTGTATTTTTGTTTGTGTTTTTTATTTTTTTGCAGGTAATCTAGCTACTAAATATAAATACCATTTTATTTAATATTTTGGCCTGGGTCCATCCTGAGTCTGATCCTCCTCCTGGTGTGTGTGTGTGTGTGTGTGTGTGTATACAAACCTCATTATTTCATCAGTTAATGATTGGATCTAGTTCTTTCTGCCATACACCACCATTTCCATACAGTTATATATATTATAAATAGAACCCTGAGCCATTCTTTTGCTGTATGACCCTAGACTGGGACGTAACACCATATTTAAGTGATCACTTTGATTTTCAAGCACAAGAAAGACAACAGCTTTATTATGCAAAGGTGTTCCTTCAGTTAAAAACAACTAGTTTGAGATTTATATCTGCTCATCTTTTTTGAACTACGCTAGAATGCCTCATCCCACCCCCGCTGTTAAAAAAATAAAAAAAGTAACTCGGTAACTTTTACTCTGAGTAAATTTTTTAATGAGCTACTTTTTACTTTTACTTGAGTAGATTTTTATAATTGTAACTTTACTTGTACTTAAGTAAAATTTCACTGAAGTAACAGTACTTGTACTTGAGAACAAAATTTTATGACTCTTTCCACCTCTGCAGATTACACACGCTTAGTTACCTCGTCCCACTCGACGTGCTTACGTGCTTACGTCAGAGTCAAGATGCTGAACTGAAAACTTGGAACAGAACTACATGCAAACACTACATCATCCAACCACAATCAAATTCGCTCCATCCGGATGGCGCGATTTATCCGGATATTTTTTTTTGTTTGTTTGTTTTTTGAATGACAAGCTGAAATAAAATAGGAGTAACGAGGCTATTTTTAAAATGTAAGGAGTATAAAGTACAGATAATTTCGTGAAAATGTAAGGAGTAGAAGTAAAAAGTCGGCTGAAAAATAATTACTCCAGTAAAGTATAGATACCCAAAATTTCTACTTAAGTAAGGTAACGAAGTATTTGTACTTCGTTACTTGACACCTCTGCATACTTGTATATCAAAGTGAATTTCCCTATAAGAAATAATGTGAACTCAGATGATTCATTCCACAGCCCAAAATATTCATATAAAAATGATTAATACAAAACATAAAGTAAAAATAAAACAAATTAATCTGTACTGTACCTTTTCAAAAAGAACTTGCGTTAGACAAGGTTCTTCCCTCGCCTAACAGGAGTAGAGAGGGCTAGGACAACTTTCATACAAACATTGTTGCAGTACAGTACACAACAAACATTGTTGACTAAAGAACAGTCACTTTGTGAAATATCAAACTTGGACACAACATTAAAAAAAAAATGCTTCACCCGCTCGTACACGTGGTCAATGTTTTTTTTTAAATTATTATTATTATTTTTTTTTTCTTCAAATTTTTCTCCCCAATTTAGTCATGGCCAATTCCTCCCCGTCGCTAGGGGGGCTCCCACATTAAGGCTACCACTACCACTCAGTCGGGAGGGCGAAGACTATCACATGTTTCCTCCGAACCGCGTGACATCAGCCGACCGCCTCTTTTCGAACTGCTTGCTCACGCACCATTAGGGGCGGAGTAACACACTCGGAGGAAAGCGCTAGCTGTTCCTTCCGCGTGCGCGAGCTCACAGACGCCCCTGATTTGCTGTAGAGAAGTGATTAATGTGGGAGCACAAGTACCTCTTATCCCTCCCCCCTGGGAGAGCTCGGCCAATCAGCTCTCTCTATCACGGGTTCGAACCAGCAATCTCCGGATGATAGGGCGAGCGCTTTACCGCTGCGCCACTCGGAGGCTGTCAATGTTACATTAAACAGTAAACACGCTCATGGATGTTGACTATACGAGTAATGTGCTCGTAGACCAAGTTACTAGCCATCCAAGGTTCCACTGTGTGTACTGTATATACAGATGTCGCCTTTAAGACTGCGCGTGTTTTCCCGCGGGATGCCGCAATTTAGCGCGCGGCGTGCCGCGACTTGCCGGGGGCAACATTCAGGAATTTAAAATAAATGTGTTGTGCTTCACTGAATATCTGCCAGATGGCGCATGGAATGACTTTATCTAAAAGCCGGACCAAGTACAACAATGAATGTAACGACGCGGATGAACAGTGCTGAAGCGAACATGAATTTCATTTTGTTTTATAATAGATCTTTCATGATGAATGAGTGTATATGTGCTTCATATTATCAAACACAGGCAAAGGAGACAGAAATTTTTGAGGGACAGGTCACTGAAAAAAGTAAACCTAGCTATGGTTCGTTTAATGTGTTTTTTTCTCATTCAATTAGTTTAAAAAAATTATTTGCTCTTTTAAACTAAAGTGTCTAATTTATGCTTATGGGTGAATCTTTTTTTTTTTTTACTTTAGTTGAATGCTATTTACAGCAGGGAAAAGTGAAATATTTCATTTTGATCAAGGTACTCTTATTAGGTTGAGTGTGATTTGCGCATGCGCAGTCTTTAAACCATAGTTTTGCCGGTATAATTTTATTTCCGCCTCAAACCGGAGCATGACGTTGAAACAAGTAAGGAAGGATATCAGAACCTGTATTTCAGTTACTGTTAGTTAAAGCTCCTGGTTAAACTTAAATCTAATCCATTCACAAAGGACATTTCTGCTTCAAACCAAAGTTCGCCGTGTCACATGACGCCCCGAGTTTCTCAAAGAAAACTCCTTTAAACCAGGTAAGAAAGCAAACTCATGTCATTTCTATGTAAATGTTTCTCTTCTATGAGCAAATTCATGATTTATGTCAGGAACAACTACTTTGTAGATTGAGTTTTGTGTCCGTGTTTGCTACTTTAGCTAAAACCACCTATATTACCTACATTAGCATTAGCTAACTAACGTGGTGATTTTCTACAGTAAGTTAGCGGCGCCGAATAACATGAAAATAATTATATTTAAGTACCGTTGGTTAACGATGTAAAAATTAATGGGAAAGTGACGTAAACATAGAACAAGCTAATTTGGAGTGAGTGCTGTTTGTAGTGTATTTATAGTTATGTTTAAAACCTTCTGGACTTGCTAATGTGTAAGTAATGTAATATCACTAAAACTATATTCCCTCGTATGAAACGGGGCTTTAGCACATGTTCCTGACATACTGGTGACACTTTATCACACGTTTTTAACCGTATCAGTATATAAATATCGGCATAAGTTTGACATGTTGATTTAACGTTACTTCAAGTACATTTTAGCCATTACGATGTCATGAAATAACTTTAAAAGTAAACATAATCTTTATGCACTTTTGTGTTTACAGGTCTGTTAGCTTTTCTGAAAGGGCATTATTTTACTCATACTGCTTTCTGTACTTTATACATACTGTAATTAAGATTTCCTAACATAAGAACTTGAGCCAGTCCAATTTTTGTTTTTACCTTTTTTTTTTTTTAAGATCAGTAATGAGTTTCTGAGAATTATATCTGCTCCACTTCAAGCAAGATTACTGGTTTCCTTGGACAAGCAACACTACAAACTAATTGAGATCATCAGAAACTAGGGAGGAACCCGTCAGAGAGAATACCAGAGATATAATCTTCATCTTCAAGTTTTTGATCTGGTATGTACTCGCTCAAAAAAGCAGAAATTAGCTTGGTGTCAAATGTAATCTTGTGAATGGAAGCCACAGGACCTGAGCAAGGCATCCACATCAAGTTGGCTGTGATGCACTAAATTAAAACATAACTAGCAGAATAAAACTCTTTAGTTTAACTTGTTCACAGGTTAGTGTATGCTGTCTGAATATAGGTTTCAATGTCCGCCACGTTCATTTTATCACGCTTTTCAAGCCTAACATAACCAACAATACTATGTTTGTTTTTATATCCCTAGAGCCTGGAGGTGATTATCTCCTGAAATGTCTTATGGTATATTTGAGTGGCAGATGTGGACCAGCTGATTAAGCACTGGTAAGCATTTGTTCATGAAGCATTTCATCCTTAGGACTGAAAAATGTTACTGAATTGATAACTTAGCCTTGTTTAAAGGTCCAGGTGGCAGCTTGGTGGTGCTGGGGTTTGAACCTGTGAGCTTCCAATCAGTATACCAACATCCAAAAACCATACAACTACCTCTGCCCCTTCATATTGACAGTTATGAGGTCATTGGCCTTATCAGCTGCAGCCTACAACCTTTTTTTTTTTTTTTTTTTTTTTTATCAGTATGTATTAACATTAGTTACATACATTCTCCTAAACCTTGTGGAAAGAATTCACAGAAGAGCAGAAGCTGTTGTAGCTGCAAAAGCCCAACATCATATTAAACCCTATGAATTAAGAAGTGGATGTTACTCAAGTTTATATTAATACTTAAAATGATAAACTTTATCATTAATACATAATGTGTGTGTATATGTATGTCAGTTGTTTTGGCGTATTCATTGAGCTAATTACATTTATCATGCTGCACCATAATCCTAGGTGTTTTTTTCACTCATAGGGAGCATTAAGTGATTTTACATGCATACATCAGACACTGTTTTGCCAAATAGAGCAACTTGTCTAACGAATGTCCATTCTTTTATTAGGTTGTTCAGAAAGATGAAGCTCAGGCAGAACTTCACAGGAAATCGGGATTGTGACTTATTGAGTTTCCATCAGTCGCACATGAATGTTCCATGTTGTTTTACCTCTGCTGATTTTGTTTCAGGAACATTTTCTAAGTTTCTTTTCAGTGCAATTAATAAATGTATGTTGCAAAGTTGAGTGTTACTATTTGTAATTTTATGGAGTAATTTATTTTAGTCGCAGAGTATTTAGTTTGGTTCTTCTTCAGCAGGTTTGACAAGGACAAAATGTACCCATTGCAAAATTAAATTTGTGGATAAATGCAGACATATCTTTTTTTCCCTCTCAATTTCAAATTCAGTTAGCAGTGTTGAATGACTGTTGGTGTTTATACATTTAGGAAAAAAAAATCTTAATGTTAACATTTTGGATGAAAATATGTTCATTCCACAATAAATGTTTATATAAAGAAATAAAAGTGTGTAGTGTGAGTGTAAATCAATATGTAATTAAGTTTTTTATGCTTATATATTTAAATTATGAATGCCTTAAATCTTTATTTGATGCAACTTAAAAAAAGGTAATTTGCTCAACCATTCAAAAGTGGTTTATATCAAGTTTATAATTTCAGGTTAGATTTAGTAGAATATTTACATTAAGTAATATAGCCAACTCATTTATTTAGATTTAGAACAACTTAAAAAATTTGGTTTGTTTCACCTTCAGAAATGAGTTTACATGAACTACATGAAAAATTTTAAGTTAGAGTAAAAGGTTTATTTACATTACGTCAATGCTAAAATATTAGGTGTGACAGATTACTTCAATTGTTTTAATATAGCCTTTAATCTTCAATATAGCCAGTGCTATATTTTTTTCAGTAGGGTCAATCAGATGTACAGTGTCGGGTAAGTGTGGTGCTTTTATTGAAGGGATAATGACAGATAAATTTTTTTTTTTTGGGGGGGGGGGGTGAACAATTTCTTTAATGTTTTCGGAGTTGTGGCTGTTCAGTAGAAAGTAATTTACAGTATGAGCTTTCAATTTAACAAGTGTAATGTGAACAAGTTAGTTATTATGAGTATGGAAAACATATTTTCCTGCATTTTTTTTCCGGAAACTTTATTTGCCATCTACATACATTAACTCATGCTAGGGTACTTTTACTATGCTGAAATACAATTGAAAGCTATTTATTCGTTTATCTTTGATTTGCTTACTTACTTAGAGAGATTCAGGTTGATTTTGCACTTTTTTAATCCTTTTCAAATGCAGATTAACGTGCATATCAGCTGGATAACTAGCGAATGCTTTAGTAATGGGCTCTAAAAGACAATGGAACATTACAGAACGTGCGAGTTGACACCCATGCACCAATCAGATTCTCACTTTCCACGTCACTATGACATACATTGCCAGGATAAATACAGTCCATCCACACGTACAGTAGAAGCATTTAAAAATGACCAAGATCAGTAAGCTTCATTCTCAAGACATCAGGACAATGAAGTCTGCTGGAAGTTCCAGTCGCGAAATACACCGCCATCTGAAATCTGTTGGTGTAGACGTAACATTGAGCACCATCAGAAGACATTATAAAGACATAAAAAGTCTGCCTTTCAACATGCGTCCCCCACCCCCAAAGACTAAGCTCCTGCTGGTATATAGCTCTTAAGGTCACTGAGGCACGCAAACCCCCTGACCACAATAAGGTGGCAATCCCTCAGGGGGGAAGATGAAAAATACAAATTAAATAAATAAAATAAAATATCCTTAATCCAGATTTTATCAATCAACGACATAATATTTATCTTAGCTGGATGGTCTAATTCTCAAAACCGTTTAACCTAAAGAAAAACATAACACACTATAACTAGAATATTTACAAAACTGAAAGGTTTTTTAAAAAAAAAACCCTCATAACTCAAAAAGATCATATTATGTTTTTATATATTTTTTAGATTTTTTTTTTAACTGAACAGCTCTCTTCTCTCCAATCCACTCCTAAACCACAGTCTCCTATTTTTTCTCTGTGCGCGCGCTGCAGCCTGTGAATGAATACACGCAGCAGAGGTTTTACGTATTTAAAACGTAAAAAGGTGTCTCCATCATAAATAGACATGAATTAACTACAAACCGGATTCCAAAAAAGTTGGGACACTAAACAAATTGTGAATAAAAACTGAATGCAATGATGTGGAGATGGCAAATGTCAATATTTTATTCAGAACATAGATGACAGATCAAAAGTTTAATCCGAGAAAAAGTATCATTTTAAAGGAAAAATATGTTGATTACAAATTTCACGGTGTCAACAAATCCCAAAAAGTTGGGACAAGTAGCAATAAGAGGCTGGAAAAAGTAAATTTGAGCATAACAAAGAGCTGGAAGACCAATTAACAGTAATTAGGTTAATTGGCAACATGATTGGGTATAAAAAGAGCTTCTCAGAGTGGCAGTGTCTCTCAGAAGCCAAGATGGGTAGAGGATCACCAATTCCCACAATGTTGCGCAGAAAGATAGTGGAGCAATATCAGAAAGGTGTCACCCAGCGAAAAATTCCAAAGACTTTGCAGTTATCATCATCAACTGTGCATAATATCATCCGAAGATTAAGAGAATCTGGAACAATCTCTGTGCGTCAAGGGTCAAGGGCGTAAAACCATACTGGATGCCCGTGATCTCCGGGCCCTTAAACGACACTGCACCACAAACAGGAATGCTACTGTAAAGGAAATCACAGAATGGGCTCAGGAATACTTCCAGAAACCATTGTCAGTGAACACAATCCACCGTGCCATCCACCGTTGCCAGCTGAAACTCTACAGTGCAAAGAAGAAGCCATTTCTAAGCAAGATCCACAAGCACAGGCGTTTTCATTGGGCCAGGGATCATTTAATGGAGTGTGGCAAAATGGAAGACTGTTCTGTGGTCAGACGAGTCACGATTCGAAGTTCTTGTTGGAAATGTGGGACGCCATGTCATCCGGACCAAAGAGGACAAGGACAACCCAAGTTGTTATCAACGCTCAGTTCAGAAGCCTGCATCTCTGATGGTATGGGGTTGCATGAGTGCGTGTGGCATGGGCAGCTTGCATGTCTGGAAAGGCACTATCAATGCAGAAAAATATATTCAGGTTCTAGAACAACATCTAGTCATCTCTTTCAGGGAAGACCCTGCATTTTTCAACAAGATAATGCCAGACCACATTCTGCATCAATCACAGCATCATGGCTGCGTAGGAGAAGGATCCGGGTACTGAAATGGCCAGTCTGCAGTCCAGATCTTTCCCCTATAGAGAACATTTGGCGCATCATAAAGAGGAAGGTGCGACAAATAAGGCCCAAGACGATTGAACAGTTAGAGGCCTGTATTGGACAAGAATGGGAGAGCATTCCTATTTCTAAACTTGAGAAACTGGTCTCCTCGGTCCCCAGACGTCTGTTGAGTGTCGTAAGAAGAAGGGGAGATGCCACACAGTGGTGAAAATGGCCTTGTCCCAACTTTTTTGGGATTTGTTGACAACATGACATTTTGATTCACCATATTTTTCCCTTAAAATGATACATTTTCTCAGTTTAAACTTTTGTTCCGTGATTTATGTTCTATTCGGAATAAAATATTGACATTTGCCATCTCCACATCATTGCATTCAGTTTTTATTCACAATTTGTTTAGTGTCCCAACTTTTTTGGAATCCGGTTTGTATATATATATATATATATATATATATATATATATATATATATATATATATAATGTGTGTGTGTGTGTGTGTGTGTGTGTGTGCAGGGCCGTGCAGAGACGTTTAAAGGGGCGGGTGCTCAAAGTTAAAAAAAGTTAGAACATGCTGAATAACAACAATTCACGTTCATAACGAATATGGAATTGCATCATACTGTATGACTGTCATCAGGTCGGGACAATGCAAAGCAAACGTAGCCTATGTTTTACCTGATGGCGTACAATGTTGCTGTTGATTATTATATTATTAGTAATCATTTTTAAGAATCTATACACATAAAACACACAAACATGCACATGCAGTGCTTATTAAATGTTTAAACTGTAGAGATACAATAATTTTACTGCTGGAAAATCAGCATTTTATCTAATTTGAAATATAAACCTAATATTATCTGTTACTTTATATATTTTCTTTAAAAACAGTGTTTTTTTTTATATCATAAATATAATAATCCATAATTATGTGGATATCCATATTAGATGGCTTTTTGTGAAATAAAACTGTAACTTACTTTAACACTAAACATGGTCCCTAAAACGGAGCTCTGGACACAGAGCTACAGACCCCCCTGTAACCCCCTTACCCAGTTAGCTAGCAGTTAATGACCACCACTACTTATGCAGTTCATAAAAGGACAGGTAATGTTTGTCGCGCTGTTGCACAAACAGCACGCTCATTTATTTCAATTCATTTGTTGTTATAGACTATAGTGTGCGCTGTACTCCCTATTTACTGTTTTGCTACAGTCTGCACCCTCCAGTTAATTTGCCTGCTTCTCCTCCAGCTCCGCACCGTCCAGTCTGCAGAAAATGCGCGTGCACTTTGCGTGCTCGTACCCGGCTCGTAACGAGCGCGCTCTGCCCTCAAGGGTGAGCATTGGTTAATGGCAGGCATGTGACTGATGCAAGCTAGATCCTTTTATTTAGCAAAATTGAGATTAATAGTTACATTTTATTGTTGAGGGGCAAAGACAGGGCTCCATACGCACATACACAGAAAAAAGGAGGCAATCCTGGAGGAAAGGGGCGGGTGCTCAAGCACCCGCCGCCCTCCCCCCTCTGCACGTGCCTATATGTGTGTGTGTGTGTGTGTGTACTGTATATACAACGTGAAAGCGCGCTCAGTTACAGCTCAGTCCCTCTTCTCACCTTTGATAGGTGAGAAGTTATCAAACCGGTTTCGGATGGGGGAATTGGCACAATTCAGGGGTTTAAAACTATTTAACAAGACCGAGACGTCTCTGCCTAAAATGTATGTAAGTGCCATATCGCACTTTTTATGAATTTGTTGTTGTGTTTATTTTATTTTATTTTACTTGCTGTTATTTCATTTATTCTACCTTGTTCTATTCAGTAGTAAAGCATTAAGCATTAAGTTTGTTACATAAGCCATAAGCTTTAAATTTCTTAGTTATGCATCATAAGTTGATAATCGTAGGTTGGTCTGTGATGTCATTCTACTATTACATGCATTTGTGTGACTGTGATATGCTAGAAAGCTCAGTATAGATTTGGAAGGCTACGGAAACACAAGCTTTAGACCGTCAGCTAATGAGAGCTCCCGGTAAGCTAGAAATGTAAAATACAGCAACGAGGTTGTTGTAACCGTAAGCTAACGTAAGCTGGGAAAGTAAGAAACAACAAGAGTGTTGTTAGATACCCAAGCCAAGATTGTAATCTACAAGATACAGCAAACAGGTTGTTGTAAAACTCAAAGATTTGCAAGATGCAGCAACTGGTGTCTGTAATAACAGTGGATTTATTCAAGACGACTGTATGAAGTGTTGATTCTTTGATGCTGACAAATAAACGACAAAAGACAAAGAGATCGGACTTCTGTCATGTGAGTGAAACTTTAAGACATTAGCTACGCGTCAAAACTAGTGAAATAAGCCAACCGCATCTACAAAAGTCTAAAGCTTTTCCGCTGTTTGAACGAAAACAAGTGAACACTGAAAGGGAAAGTGAAAGAGAATAGCCGTCGAACTTCACCATGCCGAACAATGAGGACAACGCTCCCGGCACTTGGCTGGGGAGCCTAACGGCGCTCCACGAGATGAACAGAAAGAACCTCAACGAGGCGCTGGATGCAAGAAAAGGCAAGCGAATTCGACTGAATGCAACGTCTAATGCATTAAAGACACCTATGAACTATGGACATAAGTTAGACATCCTTGAAACTGAGTACAGACCCAAATACGGGAAGCTGAGAGAGGCCTTCATGAGAAGTAACGTTGATGTGCTTGTGTACACTCATGAAGACAAACACAGACGCAATCAGGTCGCTTGCGGCGCACCTGAGGCTCAAGGCCGCACAGAATTCATAGCTACAGTGGGTCGCTGGAAAGCGGACACCAAGGACACTAAGAGCCACTCTGTGACGTCGCGAATACGCGAAGATGTCTCGCCGGGCGTCAGCGTGTCACAGACAACGGCAGCATCCAAAAGGTCTGTAACTTCTACATCATCCTCAGCCCTAATAAAGAAAGCGGAAGCCAACAGAGCAGCCTTGTTGATTAAAGCAGCAGCCTTAGCAGAACGGCGGGCGTTAGAACAGAAGGAAGCACAAGTAAAGGCAAAAGAAGCAGAATTAAAGGCTGAGGCAGAGCAACTAAAAGCTGATAATGAAAAGTTGGAATTAGAAACTGCGCTCGCAATTGTCGACGCTGAATTACAGGTTTATCAGTGTTGTAAAAAACGACAGCCTGCATCAAAGAGCGGAGTCATCGACCCGAGCTGCACACGCTCGAGCAGCCCGCCTTGGACGGGCCACAAACCTGAATACGACAGCTGCCGAAAGCCGGTAAAAGAGAGCACAGTCAACGAACCAAGTAGCGCATGCGCTCCCAGACTGGAAACCAAAACGGTGCTTGCTATGCATGATGCCAAATTAAGAGTGCTTCAACGTCAAGATCGCAAATACGACAGCCGATCGCCCAAGAGCAAGAGTGCACTCATTGAATCGAGCAGCGCGCGCCCGAGCAGCGCGCACTTTCACCTCTCCAACTCAACATGCAACAGCCGAGCGCAGCCTGCGAACGAGAGCGCAATCACTGAATCGAGCAACGCGCACCTGAGCAGCGCACACTCTACGGACTTGGACGCCGCAATCAGCGACGGAAAACCCTGTCACACATCCCTTCAAGGACCCAAACAAACGGGCCAAGGAAAACCCATGGTCAGCGTCGCAACCGAGGACGGACAGGTTGGTAAAATTCACAAAGAATTGATTACAATGAAGAGTGCCGGTACATCACCTGTCAGCGCTTTTACTAACCCGTGCGCACACTGCAAAGGGGAGCATATCTTAGACGATTGCTTCCAATTTAATGATAAGACACACAAAGACAAAGTAGAATTCTTAAAAAGAAACGGATTCTGTTTCGGATGTTTAAGAACGGGTCATTTGTGGAAAGACTGTACCAGAAAAATTGTATGTTCATTGTGTTCAAAGTCACATCCAAGCATGTTACACAGCGCAGTGCAAGTCACGGCGCAGCCAGTTACACGCGCTGACGAGAATGAAACCGAAAGTGACACAAAAAATACACCACCGGCAGAGAGTCACGAATCAAATGCGCTCACTGGGGCTGGAGGTAATTGCATCCTCCCCATTGTGCCCGTTAAAATAAAGTCCAAGAAAAAGGACACAGTAGAAGCCATGTACTATCACGTGAAAGTCCCCGAGAAGGACACTGATCTGCTGCGCTTCCTATGGTGGCCGAATGGAGATGTGAACCAAGACTTAGTTGAAAATAAAATGGTAGTTCATCTGTTCGGTGTAAAATTGTTGCCTAGTGGTGCTAACTTCGCCCTTAGTAAGACAGCAGAAGAAAACCGCAGCAATGCATCTGCTGTGGCAGTTAACACAGTGCTTAAAAACTTTCATGTAGACGACTGCCTGAAATCTGTTTCGAGTCATGACCAAGCAGTCGCCCCATACAATGATCTCACAAGTCTCTGTACAAGTGGAGGGTCTAACCTCACTAAATGGGCAAGCAACAGCCGTGCCCTACTGACTGTCATTCCCGAGAGTGAAAGGATCAAAGACATGAGAGACTTAGACTTGAGTAAAGATGCACTGCCCATAGAGAGAGCTCTGGGGGTGCTGTGGTGCATTAACTCAGACATGTTCAAGTTTAAGATTAGCTTAAAGGAACGACCTGTGACAAGAAGAGGAATTCTGTCAATCACTAGCTCAACATACGACCCGTTAGGCTTTCTCCCACCTGCCATACTGCCAGCTACAATCCTAATGCAACAGTTATGTAAAGAAAAACTTGCCTGGGATGATGACATTCCCGAGCAGTTTGCAACGGCGTGGAAAACCTGGCTGCAAGAGCTGCACAGACTGTCCGAGTTCAGCATAGCAAGGTCCATAAAACCAGCCGACTTCGGAGTTACAGCTACAGCACAACTCCATCACTTCTCGGATGCAAGTGAAATGGGATACGGAGCTGTCTCATACCTCAGGTTAGTAAACGCTGATGGACTTACACATTGTGCATTCATGATGGGGAATTCCCGTGTAGCACCCCTGAAACAAACCACCATTCCACGAATGGAACTGACTGCGGCAGTGGTCGCTGTAAAAAATGACAAAATGTTGAAAGAACAGCTAGAATTGAAATTGCTGGACTCTATGTTCTGGACTGACAGTACAACTGTTTTGAGATACATTGATAACGAAACACTTCGTTTTAAAACCTTCGTGGCCAACAGAATCGCCATTATAAGAGAGTCAACCAAGTCACAGCATTGGAGGTACGTTAATACCTCACAAAACCCAGCTGATTCTGCCTCCAGGGGGGTATCCTGTGAAAAGTTCATGAAAAATGTCAACTGGATCCAAGGTCCCTCCCTCCTCAAAGAAGCAGAGTGCAAATGGCCTGAAAATATTCATGACACATCAATAAAAGAAAATTTTGATGAAAATGCTGATGAAGTTAAGCTCTCAGCTTTAGTGAATATTGTGAGCATTACAAAATGCACAGACACAGACACAGTGAGTAAACTGATTAATCATCACTCTGACTGGCACAAGTTAAAAAGATCCGTTGCCTGGATCCTTCGCACCAGAGACATGCTGAAACAAAAAACAGAAAGGGTTAAAACACAAGTAGATGACCCAAAGACAGAAAATCACAAGTCTCTAAAAGCGCAAGACCTAACAAGAGCAGAAAACGACATCATTAAGTTCACTCAAAGACAAAATTTTAAGGAAGAACTTCTCACGTTGCAAAAGGGTAAAGCAGTAGCAGAATTCAAACAGGGAATTCGCACACAGCAAAAACGAAAGGCAACTGTGAAAAGAAACAGCTGCTCGCCCAAACTGAAACCTCCGACACCAAACTACCTGCTGCTGATGAAAAAACAGCCAAACCTGCCACCTGGATTTGTCATCTATGCACGTCGCAGGGAGAAGCAGATCCAGCATCGATCAGACCTGCTCTGGAAGCGATGGGTACGTGAATACTTGCCCTTGCTCCAGGGGCGGCAAAAATGGTTTCAAAACAAAAAAAAACTTTCGATTGGAGACATAGTTTTAATAACTGATGAGTCTTCTCCAAGCAATTCATGGGTCATGAGAAGAATCACGAAAGTGTTCCCCAACAAAGGGGGACTGGTGAAACGTGTGTTAGTTAAAACTAAGACCAACACTCTGGAAAGACCCATCGACAAGCTGTGCCTCATATGTGAAATGGACTGTTAAATGTGTGGTAATATGTTATGAAATTTGATATGCAAATGTAAACATCTGAGATAAATATTACACACTTAAAGGATTTAAAACGTTTTAGAAGGTTAAGAATGTTTGATTTCATTGCTTTATCAAAAAAAAAAAAAAACACAAAATTGTAATTGTCAGTCTCCATGCCTGTCAATTAGGGGCTGGAATGTAAGTGCCATATCGCACTTTTTATGAATTTGTTGTTGTGTTTATTTTATTTTATTTTACTTGCTGTTATTTCATTTATTCTACCTTGTTCTATTCAGTAGTAAAGCATTAAGCATTAAGTTTGTTACATAAGCCATAAGCTTTAAATTTCTTAGTTATGCATCATAAGTTGATAATCGTAGGTTGGTCTGTGATGTCATTCTACTATTACATGCATTTGTGTGACTGTGATATGCTAGAAAGCTCAGTATAGATTTGGAAGGCTACGGAAACACAAGCTTTAGACCGTCAGCTAATGAGAGCTCCCGGTAAGCTAGAAATGTAAAATACAGCAACGAGGTTGTTGTAACCGTAAGCTAACGTAAGCTGGGAAAGTAAGAAACAACAAGAGTGTTGTTAGATACCCAAGCCAAGATTGTAATCTACAAGATACAGCAAACAGGTTGTTGTAAAACTCAAAGATTTGCAAGATGCAGCAACTGGTGTCTGTAATAACAGTGGATTTATTCAAGACGACTGTATGAAGTGTTGATTCTTTGATGCTGACAAATAAACGACAAAAGACAAAGAGATCGGACTTCTGTCATGTGAGTGAAACTTTAAGACATTAGCTACGCGTCAAAACTAGTGAAATAAGCCAACCGCATCTACAATGTATTTCTCCAGCAAAACATAGAATAAATAGAAATAAAATGTTTAATATTAATAATATTGATCTTAGCTGGATGGTCTAATTCTCCAAACCGTTTAAGATAGACTTAACACACTATAACTAGAATATTTACAAAACTGAAAGGTTGTCTTATGAATAATAAAAAACAACTAATAACTCAAAAAGATCATATGTTTTTATATATTTTTTTAGATCATAAATAGACATGAATTAACTATATAGTTAATTCATGTCTATGATCTAAATTTTTTATATATATATATATATATATATATATATATATATATATATATATATATATATATATATATATAAATAAATATATTATATACACTGTACACAAACAGCAAAAAACATGATGAAAAGCAATGAAGTGCTTAGGGCGTTTCATGTTTTTTGCTGTTTGTATCCAGCATTGAATAATTATTTCATCCATTATTTGACCACGGCTGGGAATAAGAGCTGGAATGTGATTGTGAATTTATATATATAGATAAATATATATATATATATATATATATATATATATATATATATATATATATATATATATATATATATAGAGAGAGAGAGAGAGAGAGAGAGAGAGAGAGAGAGAGAGAGAGGTGTTTTGCTGGCGAAAAACATTTTAGGCAGAGACGTCTACTCGCCCTTGTTAATTGTTTTTAAAACCCCCAATTCTACAAAATCATGAATGAAAGGTGAGAAGAGGCATTATAATACAGTGGGGGTTCTGTGGGTCTCCAAACTCAGAAGGCTACGTGTCAGCCGATAACTGCTGATGAGTAGCCTGTACGAGCCAAGCTCTTCCCCAAAAAATAATGTGAATGTCTGCAACAATCACTAACCATTAAAATGTTTTTTTTAATTAAACACGAATATATAAATTACATTTTCTTTACACATATTTTCATTATATATACACGGGCATCGCTAGGCCATTTTTAGGGCTTTAGCCCATCGTCCCCTTTAAATTTATTTAAAGTATTTTTCATGTCTGCCAGTTTCCAACAAAAAGCAGCAGTATTGTCAAAGAATCAACAGATAAATATTTAATATTATTGGCACCCACACAGTTTATTGTATTGTCCAGCCTCATAGGTGTGTTGTTTATATTGCTAATCAATGTAAGTTTAAAGTTATATGCTGTTTTCTGGTTACATTTGTCTGATTGTACCCGTACATAGAAAAAAGTTTATACGGTAAACACACACACACACATATATATGCTTAATTAAATTCTTAAATCATCGTGTTCACCCATGCACTGAAAAAAAGAACTTGTAAGATTTACTTGATAAAATCCTCTTAATTTGCACACATAGATTTTAAGTAAATTTTATTGCTCCAATATTAAGTAAAACTTGCCCGTAATTGTCAGGTAAACTCTACTTAATAATTAAATTAACAATCAAAGAAATCAAGTAAAAGTTACATAATTATATTTACTGCACAAATTAGATTTATTTAAAATAATCAAGTAAAGGTAATTCATTCCCAGATAGCACACACACGTCGCAGAGATAATGCTCCCTAATGCATGTTACAATGACCAAATATGATAATAAATAAACCACACTCTCAGCTAATAATAAAACACAGATTTGTTTATTTTTTTAAATAAAAAATACATTTAATAACAAGCAAACATTTGATTAATTTATACAAAAACGAGAAAACGAGATAACAGTAACTTACAAAATTAAACACCAACAGAAACGTTTTGTACTTTATGATTTTTAAATATGACCGTTAGATCCATTGGTCAGGAAACTCCTGAAGTCAGATGCAGACACACTTTCAGTCACAAACTGCTGTGAAAAAATACAGAGATAGATATTCAATTAAAATTAATGACACTTAATTTAGCAAATGAACAATATTTATACTTTGTTCCTCTCGCTTCACAACTCATGAGAACAGACAGAAACCAGAACCGAACCGGAGATTAAGGAAAAAGTGAGAAGCAAGAATCATGTGTGGAAAGATTAAGCATGCAAGGTCACAGGATGACTCGACTTCTTTTTCTTGTCTGCAATGCGATTTAGACAAATTAGAGCTGCTGTCAATAGTGTATGAACATATGTACAGGTTCTTTACAGTTGAAATTTTAATTGTAACTTATTAATAAAATTCGGATTCAGAAAAAAACGCTTATTGCTAGTTCTCTTTTACCATTTAATGCTTTAACACACACGACTCAGTTTGTTCAGAAATGGCATCTCACTGGCGAGCCTTTCTCTGAACACGCCGTTTTCACTCGGGGTGGGGGTAAGAAACACACACCTCGGTTTATTAATCCGCGCGCTCGGTACGTTATTATTTTATTTATTTATTTATTTACCACAGGACCCCTGGGGGGCTCCGTAGGTTCAGGTTTTTACACGAAAACGGTGTTTTGTGAATCTCCACACCATTAAAAACTGAAATATTGCTAATTGTACGTCCTGAGATTAAGATGAACATTAATTGGGAGTCATGAAAGCGAGAATCACATCCAAAAAAGAAAGCTAAACTTACCTCGAACACGACAAGCTCCAGCCACGCCGTGTTGTACCTCCATGATGATTCTCAACCGACTGATCCACAGCGCGGGCACAGCGTCTCCAAACACGCATGCGCGGTTTAATTTGGACACATTTTCGGCTTCAGTAGACACACAATACTTCAGACTGAAACACGACTGCCCCCTACAGGTAATGAAGGGCATGTTCACAGCTTCCTGCACGCAGCCGCGGCAAGTCACGGGATCCCTTTTCTCGAAACGAGCGTTTTTAATGGCGACATCTGTACACTACCGTTCAAAAGTTTGGGGTCACTTGCAAATTTCTTTGTTTTTGTTTAGTGATTTATTTTCTACATTCTACAACAATACTGGGGATTTCAAAACTATAAAATAACATATATGGAATAAGGTAATTACGTAACAACAACAAAAACAACAGTTAGTTGTTATTTTAAGACACAGAGGTCAACCTTTCTGTAGTAGTTCTTGCAAGAACAGTATTGTCAAGTGCATTTGCAAAATCCGTCAAGCACCATAATGAAACCGGCTCTCATGAAGGCCATCCCAGGAGGGCGAGACCAAAACCTACCTCTGCCATAGGCGAGAAGTTAATTTAGAGTTATCAGCCTGAAAAATGACCAATTAACAGCACCTCAGATTAGAGGCGTTATGAAGTCTTTACAGAGCATAAGTAGCAGATACATCTCAATATCAACTGTTCAAAGGAGATTAATGCATTTTTTGGACGCCTTCAGCATTCCTTTATAATGTAGAATGAAATAAGAATCAGGAACCATCATGGAGTTAGAAAGTGACCCCTAACTTTTGAACGGTAGTATATATACAGTGGTGTGAAAAACTATCTGCCCCCCTCCTGATTTCCTATTCTTTTGCATGTTTGTCACACAAAATGTTTCTGATCATCAAACACATTTAACTATTAGTCAAAGATAACACAAGTAAACACAAAATGCAGTTTTAAATGAGGGGTTTTATTATTTAGGGAGAAAAAAAATCCAAACCTACATGGCCCTGTGTGAAAAAGTAATTGCCCCCTGAACCTAATAACTGGTTGGGCCACCCTTAGCAGCAATAACTGCAATCAAGCATTTGCGATAACTTGCAACGAGTCTTTTACAGCGCTCTGGAGGAATTTTGGCCCACTCATCTTTGCAGAATTGTTGTAATTCAGCTTTATTTGAGGGTTTTCTAGCATGAACCGTCTTTTTAAGGTCATGCCACAACATCTCAATAGGATTCAGGTCAGGACTTTGACTAGGCCACTCCAAAGTCTTCATTTTGTTTTTCTTCAGCCATTCAGAGGTGGATTTGCTGGTGTGTTTTGGGTCATTGTCCTGCTGCAGCACCCAAGATCGCTTCAGTTTGAGTTGACGAACAGATGGCCGGACATTCTCCTTCAGGATTTTTTGGTAGACAGTAGAATTCATGGATCCATCTATCACAGCAAGCCTTCCAGGTCCTGAAGGAGCAAAACAACCCCAGACCATCACACTACCACCACCATATTTTACTGTTGGTATGATGTTCTTTTTCTGAAATGCTGTGTTACTTTTACGCCAGATGTAACGGGACACGCACCTTCCAAAAAGTTAAACTTTTGTCTCGTCGGTCCACAAGGTATTTTCCCAAAAGTCTTGGCAATCATTGAGATGTTTTTTAGCAAAATTGAGACGAGCCTTAATGTTCTTTTTGCTTAAAAGTGGTTTGCGCCTTGGAAATCTGCCATGCAGGCCGTTTTTGCCCAGTCTCTTT
This sequence comes from Channallabes apus, assembly GCA_030522415.1. Classification (NCBI taxonomy): domain Eukaryota; kingdom Metazoa; phylum Chordata; class Actinopteri; order Siluriformes; family Clariidae; genus Channallabes; species Channallabes apus. The sequence goes on from CM060112.1 coordinate 34,524,286, forward strand.
CTTATGGCGGAGTCATGAAACACTGACCTTAATTGAGGCAAGTGAGGCCTGCAGTTCTTTAGATGTTGTCCTGGGGTCTTTTGTGGCCTCTCGGATGAGTTGTCTCTGCGCTCTTGGGGTAATTTTGGTCGGCCACTGTTCCATGTTTTTGCCATTTGTGGATAATGGCTCTCACTGTGGTTCGCTGGAGTCCCAAAGCTTTAGAAATGGCTTTATAACCTTTACCAGACTGATAGATCTCAATTACTTTTGTTCTCATTTGTTCCTGAATTTCTTTGGATCTTGGCATGATGTCTAGCTTTTGAGGTGCTTTTGGTCTACTTCTCTGTGTCAGGTAGCTCCTATTTAAGTGATTTCTTGATTGAAACAGGTGTGGCAGTAATCAGGCCTGGGGGTGACTACAGAAATTGAACTCAGGTGTGATAAACCACAGTTAAGTTATTTTTTAACAAGGGGGGCAATCACTTTTTCACACAGGGCCATGTAGATTTGGAGTTTTTTCATTCATTCATTTTCTGTACCGCTTTATCCTTATATACAGGGTCGCGGGGGCCTGGAGCCTATCCCAGGAAACTTAGGGCACAAGGCAGGGTACACCCTAGACAGGGTGCCAATCCATCGCAGGACACACACACATACTCACATACTGTACACACACTCATTCACACACTACGGGCAATTTGGAATGTCAATTAGCCTAACCTACATGTCTTTGGACTGTGGGAGGAAACCGGAGTACCCAGAGGAAACCCACCAAGCACAGGGAGAACATGCAAACTCCATGCACACAGAGACGGGAATCGAGCCTGGCCGGGGAATCGAACCCGGACCCTGGCGGTGTAAGGCGACAGTGCTAACCACTACACCGCCTTGGAGTTTTTTTTCTCCCTTAATAACGTAAACCTTCATTTAAAAACTGCATTTTGTGTTCAATTATGTTATCTTTGACTAATAGTTAACGGTTTTTGATGAGCAGAAACATTTAAGTGTGACAAACATGCAAAAGAATAAGAAATCAGGAAGGGGCAAATAGTTTTTCACACCACTGTAAATATATTCCAGAGAATGCATTGGGGGGAGTGGAAGCACATTAAATGATGCACCCAGTAAAGTGTGAAGTGAGTCAGTGTGATTATTTGGGCTTGCTTCAGTTGGTAGGGTATAGGCTCAGCAATGTTATTTATGTGCCAGTAAAATAAAATCAGCTGATGACCTGAATGTACTGAATGACCATTCTTTTACACTGGACTCAGACTGGCAAAGAGCAATTCTCAAAACATAATCATTACACATTTAGAATCATTTTCACACATCCACTGGCCATCATATTGTGTACAGTAATACAAGCTAAAAGGGATTGAATGAGATCTTGGAGTGTAAAACTTTTCTGGCCAGGCAGTGAAAGATTTAGGCCAGTATAATTCTCCTGGTGTACTCCACATACTGTATGCACTCATCCGTGTGTTTTACAGTAGCTGATCATATTTCCTTTTACCACATCTACAGACAAACAGTACCTTATATTTGTACCAAAAAACTCTTAGATTTGCATGTGTCTTTGTAATGAAGGTTTCTACATTAGTCCCTAGTGTAACATCCCAGTCTGTTTAGAGCTTGATGGAATGCTTTTGGTGAACATCTGATTTAGTTTAGGATTGATATTGCTAGTCACCAAAAGTACAGATGCTCTTAAATTTTTCCTTACATACAGTATGGCACTACAGCATTTAGCATCATGGTCATCTTTGGTCACCTCTGGTCACCTTTCCTTACTGATATCCAGAGGTGGAAAGTAACGAATTAAATTTACTCGCGTTACTGTAATTGAGTAGCTTTTTTTGTATTTCTACTTTTTAAAGAACTTTTTAAAATCTGTATTTTTACTTTTACTTAAGTAGGTTTTGTTTGAAGTATTGTAGTTCGCTACATTTTAAATCATATTCGCTACTGAGTAAAAAATAAATGAATGATAATGCTAAAATAATAAAAATATTATGCTTTGTATAAATGCTTCATTGCGCTCGCGTGTGTGTATCATGTCCTGGTCGCGCGCCGCTCCAGACTCCACTCCAGGTTTTCTGACTGTCTCCACATCAGCATCTACCTGACCTTCCACATGGTCGCTTCCGCCCTGAGAGTGACGTCATCGACTAGCGCGACCATATATAAACCGGAGAGAGACGCGGGAAAGAGGTTGTGATTTTTGCGTTTTGATATTTGGTTGTGTATTCTGGTTTTGACTTTTTGCCTCCCATTGACTTTGATTATTGCTTTGTTCCTTTGGTTTGGTTGGTCTTTTTATATATTTGTAGATAATTTCACTGTATGTTTGTGCACTCACTAGTAGTAGGGGTGTGGCTGCCATTTATTTTGGGAAGAATGAATTTATTCACTGTTTTTGGTTTAGGGAGTCCGGGAAGGTACCTGTATTTTTGTTTGTGGGGTTTTTTTTTTTTTTTTTTTGCAGGTAATCTAGCTACTAAATATAAATACCATTTTGTTTATTATTTTGGCCTGGGTCCACCCTGAATCTAATCCTCCTCCTCCTCCTGTTGTATGCGTGTGTGTGTATGGTTTTGTATATACAAACCTCATTATTTCATCAGTTAATGATTGGATCTAGTTCTTTCTGCCATATACCACCATTTACATACAGTTATATATATTGTAAATAGAACCCTGAACCATTCTTTTGCTGTATGGCCCGACCCTAGACTGGGATGTAACACCATATTTAAGTGACCACTTTGATTTTCAAGCACAAGAAAGACAACAGCTTTATTATGAAAAGGTGTTCCTTCAGTTAAAAACAACTAGTTTGAGATTTATATCTGCTCATCTTTTTTTTAACTACGCTAGAATGCCTCATCCTACCCCCGCTGTTAAAAAAAATAAAAATAAAAAAGTAACTCGGTAACCTTTACTCTGAGTAAATTTTTTTAAGAGCCACTTTTTACTTTTACTTGAGTAGATTTTTATAATGGTAACTTTACTTGTACTTACGTAAAATTTCACTGAAGTAACAGTACTTGTACTTGAGTACAAAATTGTATTACTCTTTCTACCTCTGCTGATATCCTTCCCATACACAAAATCGTCATGTACTGTAAGTGTTACTACTCCTCTCTGTGCCTGAAGCTCCTGCCCCTATAATAGAATCATGTTTCAATATTTTTTTTTCTTCTTGCCATCTTAATTGAAAATTGAGAACAAAACTTGAGAATGTATCTCTTGTACATGCCTCAGAGCATGGTTTGGTGTTGGCTGCTTAAATGGGTCATGCAGAACACCAATCTGGATGTATCTGCACTTGTTTCGTTAATCATTTATTCAGGTTTTTCCATTTATTTGTCATCCATTTGTACATCATAAATTGCCGGCACATAGCACATTTGGGTAATATTTAAAATAAAATAACTCCCAGTGCTTTTAACTCTGTTGCCTCCCATTTCCAGCACTGCGGGTTCAAATCTTGCCTCTGGTCTGTGTGTGTGGAGTTACATGTTCTCCCTGTGCTTGAAGGATTTCCTCCTGGTACACTGCTTTGGTGTTTCCAAAATGCCCATGTTGTATTTTTTGATGTGTGTATCTGTGCTCTATGATGGGTTGGCACCCCATCCATTGTATTCCATGCCTTGTTCCCAAGAAAAGTCAGGGAATACAATGGATGGCATGCCAACCCATCACAGGGCACAGATACACACCAAATCATACAATACAGGCAACTGTATGATTTGGTGTTTGTTTCTGTGCCCTATGATGGGTTGGCACCCCATCTTTTGTATTCCCTTCCTTCCTCCCAGGAGAAGGGTTACGGTAAACCTCTCAGATAAGAGGAGCAGTATCTGTATTATTAATATAAAAAAGAAAAAAGAAATAAATAATGTGTGTCCGAAGATCCCAGGTATTTCGCTCCAATGCACAATACACTGATAAGAGTGAGCAGCTTAGATTTATACAGCAAAGTAAAGAAGAGGATCGTTTCCCTGTCTTGTCCCTGGACAGAGGGTATTTATTTATCAGTCGTCCAAAGAAATGTCTTGGTGTTTAATTCTATGTCACATATCGCAGAGGCAACATATTTTAATGATGACACAGGGTGAGAGGTGCCCTGCAAAGACCCAAAATGCCATTTGGATTTTATTGCCCTGTAAAATTCATTTTGCCCTTATGTCTTGCTTCTTTGGAAATTGATCTTTATTGTGGCATATGTACACCTGGTTGATTGTTGCTTGTATTTTATTAGACATCTGGTAAAAGGATGATAATTACCTTAGGCAACCTTTAGGTAACTGTAGGTAAAGCAATAGCTGGGGCAGCAGTGCATTGAGTTCCCTTTCAATGCTGCGTGAAAACGCTATGGGAACATCTTTCTGTGTTGCCGGTTGTGAAGCATGTGATCTGAGATTCCTCAGATCTTTTTGTCTTCAGGACCGTATTGTGCTTGTGTGTGATTTGTACAAGCGAATTTAAAAATATTAACACACTGATATGGTGGAGTTTGTTAGGAGATCCGTATCTCTTCTTGTGAAATGGGCAGGATAGACATTTTCTCTCGCTTCCGCGGAGATGGAAATAGCCTCCAAGCACTCGAAATTACACGACAGGTTCCTGTCAATGTTCCTCAAGGACGCTCTCTCCCTTTCCTCCATGATGAGTTAACCCTTTCATGGAGTCAGCTTTAGTCATCCCGTGTTTTCGTGCCATCGATTTATTTATTTATTTAAATATAATAAGCGCGGGATTTTATGATGACGCCCCAGAAAGAAGAGACGCTTGCAGGCTATCTCTCTCCTGGTACATCATCCTCCCTGAAAAGCTAACACTTCCTTCCAAGCTGTGTAGACTTTCATCTTCCCTGGAGGGAAAAGCTTTTCTGGCAGCAAGTCAGGTTGGTGCTCCACTGAACACCATGACGGTTTTTGCAGGCCTACCAGGCTGACCTGCTCAGAGACTTGAGCACTGGCGGGGCTCTTTAAGATAGGGCGTTCTGGAATTACGCCGGGCCACGGACTTGTCTCTTCGTGCAACAAAGCAGACGGCCCGTGCTATCGGCCGTTTTATGGCTGCGATGGTTTCCGCGGAGAGGAACTTGTGGCTGAATCTCACGGGCATCAAGGATAAGGATCGTGCATTCCTCCTTGGGTGGCCCCCCAACAGGGAGAGGCACGTAGAATTCCTTTCATGAATGAAGTGTTCTCCCTGGCACCCCCAGGAAGTCGGTGTTCATGCTCCGCCACCACTGGTGTTTCGGGCAACACCGATCTCCAATAAAATGTTAGTTACTCGGTCTTACCTAAATGTTAATTATTCGGCCATGTTTCAGGATGCCGAACATCTAACAAGCCCCCCTTCAGTTGTGGCTAAGAATCAGGGGATTTCACTCAAGGGCCAATCCCCAATAAGGGTTACGCACCAGGGGCTTCGTACCCTTTCTATGTGGTTCAGACCCCGGTTTCTGACTCTGGGTCGTCAACAGGGTTTGCGCCTCTTACTGATAGCGCCCCGCTGCCCGACCAGAGTGTGGTTCTCGGATCTAATATCTCCTCGACGTCTCACCGTCGGTGATTCCAGTGAGGAGGGATCTTCTGTCTCAGGCGCAGGGGACAATATTTCATCCCCGGCCCGAGCTCTGGACCTTTCACATCTGGCTCCTGATGGGGACCAATTAAGAGATACTGGTCTCAACCAGCCAGTGTAATTGAAACTATTTTAAGTGCTAGGGCTCCCTCCTCTAGAAGAACTTATGCCCTCAAATGGAGTATATTTGAAAGTTGGTGCATGGCAAAACATGTAGACCCAGTCCACTGCCAAATCGTTTCAGTCCTGGAGGTTCTGCAAGAATGTTGTCTTCAGGCTTTTGCCCTACTTCTCTCAGAACGCACGTAGACGCTATTTCGGCTTGTCATGTTCTGACTGACGGGGTTTCTCTGGGAAAGCACCCTTTAGTTGCCTGTTTTATTCATGGAGCTAAACGGTTGAGGCCGCCCAGTAGAGCCATGGTCCCTTCTGGGGACTTATCTATTGTGCTTGAAGGTCTGATTGGCCCCCATTTTGAACCACTAGAGTCAGCGGCTGTTAGGTTTCTGACTCTTAAGATGGTTTTTCACACATGATACACACATGCTTCACAATGGGCAACACAGAAAGATGTTCCCATAGCATTTTCACGCAGCATCTCATTCCCGCTTTTACAGCAAAGTAACCTGAGACGTTCACTGACTGAAGAAGCAGAAATCTTGGTGTTGTAGATTGATGGAATAGCAAATGCATATTTGAGAGTTTTTAGAACTAGATGAGTGACAGAGAGGTACTGTAATAATAGAAATTAACATGTTTAAACTTAGGTGTACTTATGTTCTGTTGTACTGCAGGCAGCAGTAATGAAAATAAAGAGTTAATTAATAAAAAAGCTTAATATTGCATTGCTACTTGTGTGTGTATTTAAAGGAAGAAAGGTGCATCCTCTCCTTCTTAAGAAGGCGTCCGCTTTAACTGAGAATTAAAGTAAAATCTTGTCACTATGGAGCTGAGACTCATCTGAACATATAACATTACTGTACATAACATTAAAAACATTACCATTATAACCACCTAGATTTTGGGTTTGCCACAATGATCTGGCCTGTTGGATACTGTGGGTGTGCTTTGGTGTCTGGCACCAGGACCAATCAGAGGAAGCCCATCAGATCCTTTGGGTGATGCTAGTTAGAAGGTGGGGCCTGCATGGATCAGACTTGTTTGTCATTCTATGAATGCTCGATCATATTGGGATCTGGGGAAATTGAAGGCCAGATTCTCTTTGACGCTTTCTCAAAGGAACAGCTTTTTCACATGGAACAGTGGTGAACCTTCCCAGGAGTGGCCGGCCGACCAAAATTACCCCAAGAGCGCAGAGACAACTCATCCGAGAGGCCACAAAAGACCCCAGGACAACATCTAAAGAACTGCAGGCCTCACTTGCCTCAATTAAGGTCAGTGTTCACGACTCCACCATAAGAAAGAGACTGGGCAAAAACGGCCTGCATGGCAGATTTCCAAGGCGCAAACCACTTTTAAGCAAAAAGGACATTAAGGCTCGTCTCAATTTTGCTAAAAAACATCTCAATGATTGCCAAGACTTTTGGGAAAATACCTTGTGGACCGACGAGACAAAAGTTGAACTTTTTGGAAGGTGCGTGTCCTGTTACATCTGGCGTAAAAGTAACACAGCATTTCAGAAAAAGAACATCATACCAACCGTAAAATATGGTGGTGGTAGTGTGATGGTCTGGGGTTGTTTTGCTGCTTCAGGACCTGGAAGGTTTGCTGTGATAGATGGAACCATGAATTCTACTGTCTACCAAAAAATCCTGAAGGAGAATGTCCGGCCATCTGTTCGTCAACTCAAGCTGAAGCGATCTTGGGTGCTGCAGCAGGACAATGACCCAAAACACACCAGCAAATCCACCTCTGAATGGCTGAAGAAAAACAAAATGAAGACTTTGGAGTGGCCTAGTCAAAGTCCTGACCTGAATCCTATTGAGATGTTGTGGCATGACCTTAAAAAGGCGGTTCATGCTAGAAAACCCTCAAATAAAGCTGAATTACAACAATTCTGCAAAGATGAGCGGCCAAAATTCCTCCAGAGCGTTGTAAAAGACTTGTTGCAAGTTATCGCAAACCCTTGATTGCAGTTATTGCTGCTAAGGGTGGTCCAACCAGTTATTAGGTTCAGGGGGCAATTACTTTTTCACACAGGGCCATGTAGGTTTGGATTTTTTTTCTCCCTAAATAATAAAACCCCTCATTTAAAAACTGCATTTTGTGTTTACTTGTGTTATCTTTGACTAATAGTTAAATGTGTTTGATGATCAGAAACATTTTGTGTGACAAACATGCAAAAGAAGAAGAAATCAGGAGGGGGGCAAATAGTTTTTCACACCACTGTATATATATATATATATATATATATATATATATATATACATATATATATATATATATATATATAATAATAATATTATTATTAATATCTACAGTACTGGTGGAGGTGTTTATTTACATGGAGCAAGAAGCTTATTATACGCTTATTCTATTTTAAAAAGTAGATTATTAAATCCGGCACATAACTTTTCATAACATCATATTTACTCTACATTTAAATTTCACTTATGATGCTGGTTAAACTTCAGGCAGATATCTAAGCTAAAGTTTCATCAAATTCTGTGTGATGCAGTGACATAATCTGGCTGGACAGACATACAGACAGAACATTTTCTGAAAATTGTTTCAGGTCCTCTATTGTAGGAAACAAAGATATCATTGAAAAAGCGAGTTCTGACCGATGAACAGACAAAACCTTATTTTATTTATATAGATTTTTCAACAAAAACACTTGGCCTTCAGCTTTATAATACAAGAGAATGAAAAAATGTATACTGTATGATAGGAAAGATTCGCCATAGCACATAATAATAATGTCCTTGAAAGGTTGAAAAGATGTGTCATAATTACAGTTCGCTCATTTTAATTAGTTACACAGGCTGACTCAGTAAACGTCCAGGGTAAGAAAATATTATATTCCTCACAGGACTCAGGTCAAATTTCCCTAGACAACAGCTTGTTAACACTAGCTAGAGCATGTTAACTAAAAATGTCAGTAATAATCATCTGCAAAAATGCGTTTCAAAAAGCAACCTATAATGCACGTAGTCAAATAAATAAAATTGTATACTGCTTTCTAATTTAAATTCTAATTTTACTAATTATACTTTTATCCGCTTGCATGTGAACAAAATAAAAACATGAAACAAAGTCTAATAGCAGTGATGATGGCAGTATTGACCTTAGCAGATTGTCAGTGCCAGTAAATGCACACAATAATGTGCTCAGCCATGCATGAGCATGAATGCAAAAGTGATTAGATTTTTATGAATTACAGGATTTTTATTTAAATCAAAGCTTGAAAGAAGACAATGCCCTTATTTATACATTATAACACTGTACATTGTTTTCTTTGCATATCCCAGCTTGCTCTGTACCTCTATAGCAGAAAGGGTTAAGAACCTTGCTCAAGCGCCCACCAGTGACAGCTTGGCAGTGCTGGGACTTGAACACTCAATCTTGTGATCAGTAACCTAAAACCATGAAACTCCAACTTTCTTTTAACAAAACTGACACATGACGAGTTCAGTCACATCTAAAGCCCGATTTGGACGGGACTAGTTTTACAGGGGGTCGTTAGAGAAATTTCTGTTTCACAGATGTACTTTGTGATTTTAATCCCATCCGAATGTGCCATGTCCGTCTTTCCCTCACACAACCTCTGTAAAAATTCCATAGCAAATTAACTGTTTGAGCAAATTAACAAATTGTTTTTCAGCAAACTCAGCGTTCCTCTGAGAAATCTAATCTCGTCCGAATGCGAATGTCTGTGATTGTCGAAAATGTTTTTTCCAAAACGTGTTTTCTTTTGTGCTTTGGTCAACGTGAACTACCGTACTATCTCTAGTGCGCCGGTAATCAAGTTTGCGCACCAATAATGGATGTAGATCCTGGACATGTGGTCTTGTGCAACGCCCACATGTAAAACACAGACACTCCTACCTCCGTAATAAACACGGAGATGTTAGTCCTGTCCAAATGCATACATGAAATGACAGACGTCGTCTGAAAAAAATTCTAACTCAAACGTCGTTTGGAAAACTAGTCCCGTCCGAATAGGGCTTAAGACACATGTAAGAACTTTACAGATCATAGAACATTGCAGGTTCACAATTTTGTTTCTGGTGTTCTTTGAAAGCTCTTTCGTCTTGGCCATGGTGGAGTTTGGAGTGTGACTGTTTGAGGTTATGGACAGGTGTCTTTTATACTGATAACGAGTTCAAACAGATGCCATTAATCAGAGGTGTCAAGTAACGAAGTACAAATACTTCGTTACCTTACTTAAGTAGAAATGCCCCCCCCCGGCATGATCTAAACACGTGAACATGATGCTTTTCCCCCCTCAAGTTACTTTTACTTTTATACTTTATGTAGTTCTGAAACCAGTACTTTTACACTTTAACTTAAGTAAAAAGCTTGAGTTGATACTTCAACTTCTTAAGAATTTTTTTTAAACCCTGGTATCTATACTTCTACTCAAGTAATGAATGTGAATACTTTTGACACCACTGTCATTAATACAGGTAACTACTGTAAATTCTTTTTTGCCCCACTGTATATAGTAAGCCATTTGTTTTTCTGCACAGACTTTCCTCTGTGACCATAAGAACACCTGCTCTTGAAAGAAATAAACCTTTTTTAAAATGAAACATCTTGGTTGATTTGCCAATTTGGATCTCTCATATTTCGTACTGAATCTAATCAAGAACGTGCTGAGCGTTTGGTATTTAGTTTGTGCTACATGGTCACTTTTCAACAGGAGAAAAAGAATGTGTAATGAGATTGTGAGAGAAAAGTCTGTGTGGTTTGATGGAATTGACCACCATGACAAGGTGTGTGGTAGGATGTAAGTCGAAACTAATCTCAGACTGGTGGGCAATTTCATTGTATTCCCAGACAAATGTACTAGAGCAATTCCTAAAGGGAAAGAACTCTCCAAAGACCTTTATAGTTTATTACTTGGCACTGTCTTTCACACACAGACCTGTCACAAACCTGTATTATATCCTGCACAAAGCCACTAACCTACAGTTGCTGGTGTCAAGCAGGACCTTGGAAAAAAAGCTTTTATAAACAAAAGCAAAATATACAAACTTAGTAAAACTAAATAACTAAACGGAGATGATTACGTATCATCAATGTATTTTTGGCCCAGATAATTATCATCTGAAAAATTCATAAAACAGAATAATTTCAGATGAATTTAATCTTATGCATTCATTTAAGTCATATTCTGCAAGTCAAACTAATTTCAGCTCATGCTTAGTTGTTTCATATTGTTCACATTTGGAACACATGTTGCTGACCAGACGCCTTAAATTTTTCTGAAAAGACTAGAAACTGCAATCTTATTGGGTAATAAACATATCGACTATAAGAATGATGCATTAAACTTTGTTCAACTAAAAATAAATTTAGCACAGCAGTATCATTTTATTAGAATTCTTTTTCCAAAGATGGAAATCAGTCTCATGCCTAACAATATAATAAAACTATAGTGAAAAGAGACTTGGTATACTGCAGTTTACTATAGAATCAAGGAGAGCAGTTGAAAAAGCTTTAAAAGAAATAAAGTGAGTAAATTGAAAAAAGAAAAGGAGAAAAATATTAAAAGATACAATGGCACTGTTTCAGAGAGACAACATGAAGAGAGACAACACCTTGAACTGCTTGTGGCCACACTTTATAATAATAATTTAGCAGAGCAAACATGGCAAATAAATATATTGTATATTTAAATAAAAAAATTAAATTATATAATTAATTCACCAAATGTAAATCATGTTAACTCCCTTCAGCAAATAAATGGTGATTTACAGTAAATGTTTATATGGTGATCAGTTTTAGATAAAATTCCGCAAGTTTCTCATGTTATAATGTGTAATCGATACAATATGAGCCTAAATACTTTGTAAAATAATTCCTCTACTCTTTCTTTAATTCACTTGGGGGAAGAACCATTCACTCGGACGGACTATGTTTCATTAATAAATGGACTCTTGTTTATCTGGAGACTTATTGTAATGTAGGCTTTTTACAAAAGTTTGCCAAGTTTATGTCAGTGCAATCAAAGTGTTGTATTTTTCTGCCAAGATGTAAAAGCCTCATCAGTCAGAAAAGCAAAAAGCACTAACCTTGCATAACCCATCCTAAGGGAAGAAGAAAGAAAAAATATTCGTCTGGAATACAAAGTGTGTAGTGAAATACAATCTTTGAAAGTGCTCCACAAGAGTTGTATATTTTCATATTGATGTGCATCCATCTAGGCTTATGCCCATCTACAAATGAAATTCAGCCACTGAAATACTGTGATGTTTAAAAAAAAATTGGTTGCTCTTTCTTAAAGCAGCAGATAGTTGCTTCTGAAGTTAACAGTATACTATAAACAAAATACATTGAGACTCTGAGATGATCATAACCAAAGCCCTGCATTTACTATGTAAGTCCAAGGTATGAGTAATTACAATTGCATTTAAATAGTAGAAATATTATGTAATTAGTGCTTTTTATTTTTTTATATCAGCATTCGGTATATCAGAATCTTTTTTTTGCTTAGGCTTATGTGTAAATGTATTTGTTAAAGGGATAACGTCAATAGTACCAAATGTTTAAAAAATAATTGCTATAGAATTGATACAGAAGTTTTAGCAAATTTGCATATTTTTTCATTTGTCTTTTTTATTTTAAATTTTATACTTGCACAAATGAAACAAACATTATAAGTAATTCTGGAAACTGCAACAAGGATCACACTGCCCCATTGTCAGGTGATGAACATCACGGAAAAAGCAGCAGATACAGTAGATGTTGACAGATTGGGCTAGTTTAAACATGATGGCCACCAAGGCCATTTTATAGATTCAATATGTTTGTAAATTCAAACAGCACATACAATGTGTCTACAGTATGTTGAATATATTATAAATCTATGGATATAAAATTGGGAAAGAGTAAGAAGGATTATACAGATTATAAAATCAGAAATGCAAGTACACCGCATTGACCTTATAAAAGTGGAGAAAAGTGGACTTTTTTTTTTTACTAGTTTCAGGAGCTGCTGTTAATGTTAACCCTGATGATGGTCAGTTAATCTGTCAACTACTTTTCTTTTTAAAAAAAAAAAAAGTATGATGTTTTAACTTTCTGGGTTTCAGCCTTTAAGTGGGCTCAGCCACCCAGCACTGTACAGTAAAATCTTTCAGCAGAAACAGTCCTCCACATGGATTACCAAACACCTGTCATGGGATCATTCTCGCTCTGGTCTCTGAGCAGAAAACAGCAGCTATATTCTAAATTAGACCTCTCAGGATTGTGTATTAACGGAATGCTTCCCAACTGTCCCATCTGACCAATTTACAGGTTAAAAGCAGCCAAGGGTGAAGGTGTACATGTTGTCAGTGTTCTTAAATGCCATGTAGTGAGAAAGATCCTTCATATTTTAACAATACTGTTTGGAGGATGTGACATTGTCAGATAGCAAGTGCAGCCAGCATCGACTTATTTTATCCTTTAAACATATTTGACATTAAGTTATTTTAGTTATTTAAACTTCAACTACTATGATATGATAGGGGAATGGGAAATAATAGTTAATTAAATAATGCGGTTGCGTAAATATACACATCCCTTAAATGATCCTACTTAATTTCTTAAAGCAGAGTGACCCTTTTTCATAGAAGATTATATGCTTACATGTTTTTTTTTATTAATCCACTGTCAGCTAACAGAGATCTTGTTGAGAAAATGTTTAATATTCTTACAGCTGTCAAGCATAATTGAATTGTTGCACTGTTGTTGCCGTGTTATACAGCATTTAATATGATTCTCTTCTGCAGTACACACTGATTGATGTCTTTCAAAATAATATAAATACCTTAAATAGTGAGAATGTCACTAAATCTATGTAATATCTATAGCAATTACTGTCACACAACATTTTTGTCATACTCTTTCCTAGCATTAGCCTAGCAGTTAGTAGTATTTCATCAGTCATAACATGTCCAACTCAAAACCAGCTGTGACTGCACTACCTCCCACAAAGCAAACCCACAAACCCAAAGTTATTTATAGGTTAGAATAGTTTCAATCACAGGCCTAGCACAGATAGCTAGCAAGACCACCAAAATGTTTCATTGTGCCTGTGGAGTAGAGCTTGTTTTGAAAATGGTTTGCACTAGACTAAAATGCATAACAAATCAAAAATGTTATTTTAAACCTGATCTGATTTTCAATGACGTACAGTTGCTATTCTGCTATCCTAATCGTTTATAACTGCTGATATTTGCATTTTATTTCATTAGGAATGAGAAAAACAGTAGTAGATATATGTTGACTCTACCTTTAAAAAGCAGATTTAATGAGAAGTGAGGATATCTTTCCAAATATTTATGAGATAAGCAAAAATCCATGACAAACACAATCCAAATGCATACACTTGAAAAAAAAAACTGCATTGTAAACTACTGTATTTATATTCTTCAAGATAACAGAGGAAATCCTCTGGACACAGAACAACAGGAAACGCATACTGTAGGTTAAAATATCATATAACTCAGATGCCATGAGGGAACTTATTCACAGAATCAGCAAGATTAGAGATTGAGAGACAGTGGCATATTATGAGACTTTTTTTGTTGTTGTTTTTTTTTGCACTACCGTAGTTTGAAGAAGGTTTTTGAGATTTTAAAAAGTTATACTGATTGTTTTTAAGTCACAAGTAGTTCATCAGCCAGAAACTTGCTGCACCTACACTAGGTTTGCTTTATTTATATAGCGGCTGTATGCCACAATCATCAATATTAAAACAATAAAAGGCTTGAACTACTTCAGTTTGTGTGTAATGAATCTAAAATATATGAAAGTCTAATGTTTAGCAGTACATTACAGAAAATAATGAACTTTATCACAATATACAAATTTTTTGAGAAGGACCTGTATTTTAGATTCATTACACACAACTGAAGTAGTTCAAGCCTTTTATTGTTTTAATATTGATGATTGTGGCATACAGCTCATGAAAACCCAAAATCCCTATCTCAAAAAATTTGCATATCATGAAAAGGTTCTCTAAACGAGCTATTAACCTAATCATCTGAATCAACTATTTAACTCTAAACACCTGCAAAAGATTCCTGAGGCTTTTAAAAACTCCCAGCCTGGTTCATTACTCAAAACCGCAATCATGGGTAAGACTGCCGACCTGACTGCTGTCCAGAAGGCCATCATTGACACCCTCAAGCAAGAGGGTGAGACACAGAAAGAAATTTCTGAACGAATAGGCTGTTCCCAGAGTGCTGTATCAAGGCACCTCAGTGGGAAGTCTGTGGGAAGGAAAAAGTGTGGCAGAAAACGCTGCACGACGAGAAGAGGTGACCGGGCCCTGAGGAAGATTGTGGAGAAGGACCAATTCCAGACCTTGAGGGACCTGCGGAAGCCTTGGACTGAGTCTGGAGTAGAAACATCCAGAGCCACCGTGTACAGGCGTGTGAAGGAAATGGGCTACAGGTGCCGCATTCCCCAGGTCAAGCCACTTTTGAACCAGAAACAGCAGCAGAAGCGCCTGACCTGGGCTACAGAGAAGCAGGACTGGACTGTTGCTCAGTGGTCCAAAGTACTTATTTCGGATGAAAGCAAATTTTGCATGTCATTCGGAAATCAAGGTGCCAGCGTCTGGAGGAAGACTGGGGAGAGGGAAATGCCAAAATGCCTGAAGTCCAGTGTCAAGTACCCATTGAAGCAGTCATTTCTACAAAAGGATTCCCGACCATAGTGCATAACTGAACATAATTATTTGAAGGTTGAATTGAATTTTTTTGTATTAAAAACACTTTTCTTTTATTGGTCGGATGAAATATGCAAAAAAGATTTTTAAATACACTGACATATTCAGTTGTTAAGAATGACCTCAACTTTAAATTCTCTTAAATTAATTCAACTTAATAAGAAGAATAGACTTCTAGATTTTTGATTTTTCAATTCAATTCAATTTTATGTTTATAGCGCTTTTAACAATTGACATTGTCTCAAAACAGCTTTACACAATCAAAAACTATTTGCCCCCCTCCTGATTTCTTATTCTTTTGCATGTTTGTCACACAAAATGATTCTGATCATCAAACATATTTAACTATTAGTCAAAGATAACACAAGTAAACACAAAATGCAGTTTTTAAATGAGGGGTTTTATTATCTAGGGAGAAAAAAAATCCAAACCTACATGGCCCTGTGTGAAAAAGTAATTGCCCCCTGAACCTAATAACTGGTTGGGCCACCCTTAGCAGCAATAACTGCAATCAAGCGTTTGCGATAACTTGCAACGAGTCTTTTACAGCGCTCTGGAGGAATTTTGGCCCACTCATCTTTGCAGAATTGTTGTAATTCAGCTTTATTTGAGGGTTTTCTAGCATGAACCACCTTTTTAAGGTCATGCCACAACATCTCAATAGGATTCAGGTCAGGACTTTGACTAGGCCACTCCAAAGTCTTCATTTTGTTTTTCTTCAGCCATTCAGAGGTGGATTTGCTGGTGTGTTTTGGGTCATTGTCCTGCTGCAGCACCCAAGATCACTTCAGCTTGAGTTGACGAACAGATGGCCGGACATTCTCCTTCAGGATTTTTTGGTAGACAGTAGAATTCATGGTTCCATCTATCACAGCAAGCCTTCGAGGTCCTGAAGCAGCAAAACAACCCCAGACCATCACACTACCACCACCATATTTTACTGTTGGTA
The DNA here is from genome assembly GCA_030522415.1 of Channallabes apus. Classification (NCBI taxonomy): domain Eukaryota; kingdom Metazoa; phylum Chordata; class Actinopteri; order Siluriformes; family Clariidae; genus Channallabes; species Channallabes apus. Next base: position 34,540,662 of record CM060112.1, read on the forward strand.
TGATGTTCTTTTTCTGAAATGCTGTGTTACTTTTACGCCAGATGTACGTAACGGGACACGCACCTTCCAAAAAGTTCACCTTTTGTCTCGTCGGTCCACAAGGTATTTTCCCAAAAGTCTTGGCAATCATTGAGATGTTTTTTAGCAAAATTGAGACGAGCCTTAATGTTCTTTTTGCTTAAAAGTGGTTTGCGCCTTGGAAATCTGCCATGCAGGCCGTTTTTGCCCAGTCACTTTCTTATGGTGGAGTCGTGAACACTGACCTTAATTGAGGCAAAGTGAGGCCTGCAGTTCTTTAGATGTTGTCCTGGGGTCTTTTGTGGCCTCTCGGATGAGTTGTCTCTGCGCTCTTGGGGTAATTTTGGTCGGCCGGCCACTCCTGGGAAGGTTCACCACTGTTCCATGTTTTTGCCATTTGTGGATAATGACTCTCACTGTGGTTCGCTGGAGTCCCAAAGCTTTAGAAATGGCTTTATAATCTTTACCAGACTGACAGATCTCAATTACTTTTGTTCTCATTTGTTCCTGAATTTCTTTGGATCTTGGCATGATGTCTAGCTTTTGAGGTGCTTTTGGTCTACTTCTCTGTGTCAGGTAGCTCCTATTTAAGTGATTTCTTGATTGAAACAGGTGTGGCAGTAATCAGGCCTGGGGTGACTACAGAAATTGAACTCAGGTGTGATAAACCACAGTTAAGTTATTTTTTAACAAGGGGGGCAATCACTTTTTCACACAGGGCCATGTAGATTTGGAGTTTTTTTCTCCCTTAATAACGTAAACCTTCATTTAAAAACAGCATTTTGTGTTCAATTATGTTATCTTTGACTAATAGTTAACGGTTTTTGATGAGCAGAAACATTTAAGTGTGACAAACATGCAAAAGAATAAGAAATCAGGAAGGGGGCAAATAGTTTTTCACACCACTGTGTGTATATATATATATATATATATATATATATATATATATATATATATATATATATACTTTTTTTAACTAACTATAGCTGTTCCTGCTTTGCCTTTTGGGGATTTCAACCATGTTATTAAAACTGCTTTGCTTCCATCACTGCTCTATTTTTTTCCCCCACTGCTGCCCTTAATTATCACTGTGTGCACTAATACTACTGCATTAAATTACTGTGCATGGTAGTCACAAAACTTACATACTAAAGCTGTAAAAATTTTATATTTTTATTTATACTTTATTAGGGTTTTATTTGTTGTTGGTTTTATTATCCAGACAAAAACATCACATCTTCAGTCATCATTTCAAGTCGCGTTGTGAGTCATTCAATATGCGACTGGAGTGTGACTCAAGTCTGAGTGCCTTTTGTGAGTGACCCTGCTGAGTGGAGTGGGACTCCAGGCGGTCTTTGCTCTGGGTCAGAGAACCTTGGGGTAATCACTATGTACTAGTAATGTCAGCTGCCATCAGTTTTTCCTGCCCACTGAGGTTAATTAACAGGTGAGAAATAGACTCATGTAATCATATCATTACCATTAAAACTATTAATCCTATGAATTGAATTAGTACATTAATACCACAGCTACTGCTTAGTCGTTGTGTGGAAACTGATTCATTCTCAATTCTTTCGCTAGAAATTTGTTTGTTTGTTCTAGTAGTCACCTCTGGTGATGGAGCAGGCCAGAGGATTCGCAGTAATGTGCTAGTGACAAGAAATAAACATATTCTATTAAAAGCCATCGCCTTTTCCGGAATTAATGTGGCCACATTTAATTAAAAAGCACCCTAATACTTCTGTAGTATGCCAAAAAGGATCCAGACTCCCATTTTTAATCGCGCACTTCATTTTCTAAGCCATGTCTTTTTCTTACACAGGTGTTTACTTGCTGCCATGTAATCTCCATGGAAAACACTGGCAGGATATCGGGATGCTCTGGAGAACTGAGTGGAAACATCAATGAGCAACAACAGCACATCTATGAAGTGACAGGCTACACAGACAGTACATACTAAGTAAAAATCATTTGTCGACAGTCAGGACAACCACTAACGATTTCCAGACTCTCTGGAAGCAAAGTTTTCAAGCCCAGTAGCTAAACATTATTTTTCATCTCTGAGCACAATCACTATGCACAATGTCAAACATCAGTAAAAGTGATGTAAAATTCAGTGCCATTAGACTCTGGAGGAGTACAAACATGTACTCTGGAGTGATGAATCACACTTCAGTGTCTGGCAGTCCGACAGATACGTCTGGGTTTGGCAGATGCCTGAAGAACGCTACCTGCCTCAACATATAATTCCAACTGTAAAATGTGAGAGAAGAAGGATAATGCTCTAGGACTGTTTTTAATGTTTGAAGCTAGGTTGCCTGGTGTCACAACTGATCAAGTGACATCCTAGGAAATTCTTCACTTTTTAACATGGTGGGATTTTTATTTATTTATTTATTTCAGCATGGCAATGAACTGTATTAAGAGTCACAGTTCACTATTCAGACCTCAGACGTAACTATAGACTTAACAGAAGGCATTGCACTCAAGTAACATATTCCGAAAGAAGAAAATTCACTTATAACTCATGCACAATGTATCTTGTCACTTATGGCTCAAAGGAGAAGACGTATTAAGTCCAGCACCACTGAACAATACAAATTCACAAATAAAAACATGAGAAAATAGCTTATATCCTGTACGCCCATTACAATTACATGGCTCTAATTTGGTGCCTTGTGGCCACATTTAATTATGAGCATAATTATGCATTAGCACATAATATTCCAAAATAAAATAAATGTTTTCATGGCCTGTCCACTTGCTGCAACTTTGATGCAACATATTTCACCCAATGCTGCACACATACTTGCCATGGTACTTCAAGTTCACTGAAAATGCAGTGATTCATTTGCAGTAATTAATGTGATAATTGCAACTATGTAAGACTACTGATTCAGAAATATACAGTAATGTCAAAACACTAGCTCTTAGATATTTAGTTGCAAGTATAATTTTAATAAAAAATATTAGGCGTTATCGCTATTTGTTTATTTTTTTACTGTATTCTTTTCTATTGTATATTATATTTGAAGTTAAAGCATTCTTCAGTCTGTATTTTGCATTAAATGCAAGTTCAGGAAGCCATTTAGCCTCGAAACCTGAGCTACTGTACAGGCAGACAATTTTAATAACATAAAGGTGTCACCAAAAATAAAATCAACTTAAATACAACTTACCGTTGTAAGCTGATTCTGAATCTGAAGAAACCCTCATAAATGCTGACCTAAATTTTGAGCCTAATCTGCCAATTCGGAATAGTGCACATATGGTCCTTGTCGAAATGGTTTGTTGGGAACATTCAGTAGAGGAAGATTTTCTCAGAACCATGACCACAACTTAATCCAACACCCTAATGAAGTAATACTCAATCATCTAGTGGAAAGCCAACATCTTGTGGAAAATAGCTGGCTTTGCCTTAAAGGGAGACCAATTCCCTTTTGGCTACTGTGATTTCAGAAGAAATACTGGACAAGGTACACAGACTATATGCTGAAACTTGGACAATTTCTGTCTGTTTGCAAATGCATACAATTGGACTGTCTCTAGGCTAAGCTTGAAGAAAAGAGCATTTATTTTCCCCAATGTGCTACTAAATGTTATTTTTTCTTCTTCTACCTCTCTGGTACAAGCATAGAATTTTACTGCTAATATTGCCAATGTTGTTGAAACAAAAAAATGTCAAATTGTTGTTTTGTTAGTGCATTAACGGCCTAATTACTACTGCTGAAAGCATGCATGATCTTCAAACCCATTCTCTTGCACCACAATTAACTGATCTTACATGAAGAAGCATGTTTTTGTTACTATGGTATTTACTGACTGGGCACAGAGCCACATTACTGCAGCTAGTCATATGCAAATGTGGCCTTGGGTGTTTCAAATGTTTGTAAATGCAGAAACCTTAGTAGAGATTGAATTTACACAATATATATCGAACTCCACTGTTAGAACAAGAAAAAAAAATCAATAATGTTCAATGTGTCTGCTGTTGTTGTTTTTGGTCTTTGGGCACTTTAATCCTAATGGCCACTTTTGTTAGGACGTTATAAAGCACAGAGTAAAGCATTCATGCAGTACTAAATTATCAAGCTAAAATAAAATGATTATTTTAAGTTATTGTTTTTTTTTATTTTGATATTAGTATAATAAGATTTGTACAACAATAGACAGTTCACAACTGCAGAGGTTTACAGTACATACACTTATCCTGAACATGTGATAAGAATATCATGTCAAGAATATGGTGCATAAGTGTTCACTTATTTTGAGGTTTTCTGAAATTAACTTCAATTCAATAAAATTTAATTTGTACAGCGCTTTTAACAATGGTAATTTTTTCAAAGCAGCTTTACATGTACATGAACATGCGAAGAAAAAGTATAGCTTGTAACTACAGTATCAGTTTGTCCCTGATGAGCAAGCCGAGGGCAAGGGTGGCAAAAAACAAACAAAAAAGCATCCGAGAAAACTATAGGAAGAAACCTTGAGAGAAACCAGACTATACTGTGAGCCCATCCTCATTTCAGTGACATCAACACAGGGTCAAAATTATGTAAACTGATTAAAAATATCCATACAGCACCTTACTTTCAGTTGAATGTGCTTTATCAAGTTTCACTTAAGTTGAGCCTGAACATGTCTATTGCAGGGGCTTTTTTGCAGGGAGTTTCATTTGCACAACGCAGGGTCCACAGAAGTGAGACTGATTGACCAGTTTAATGCTGTATGTTTTGTTCCAAACTATTTTGTCTGACAAACAGAGAACATTTTAATTATTTATTTACTTATTTTTATTCTGCACTAAACCAGCTGATCAGTCTTGGCCCATGCAGGGCCCCCTGAGTGGCACAACAGAAAAGCACTTGCCTTATAATGGAAATTGTGAGTCGAACCCCTACTGAGCAGACTGGCTGTTCTTTCAAGGGGGACTGGATGGCACGTCTGCACTCTCACATTGATCATACTGTAGCAATACTAGCCAATCATGGGTATATACAGGTCCTTCTCAAAAAATTAGCATATTGTGATAAAGTTCATTATTTTTTGGAATGTACTGATAAACATTAGACTTTCATATATTTTAGATTCATTACACACAATTGAAGTAGTTCAAGCCTTTTAGTGTTTTAATATTGATGATTGTGGCATACAGCTCATGAAAACCCAAAATCCCTATCTCAAAAAATTTGCATATTTCATCCGACCAATAAAAGAAAAGTGTTTTTAATAAAAAAAAGTCAACCTTCAAATAATTATGTTCAGTTATGCACTCAATACTTGGTCGGGAATCCTTTTGCAGATTCTTGTGTCTTGTGTCTCTCAACTTTCTCTTCACAATATCCCACAGATTCTCTATGGGGTTCAGGTCAGGAGAGTTGGCAGGCCAATTGAGCACAGTAATACCATGGTCAGTAAACCATTTACCAGTGGTGTTGGCACTGTGAGCAGGTGCCAGGTCGTGCTGAAAAATTTTATCCACATCTCCATAAAGCTTTTCAGCAGATGGAAGCATGAAGTGCTCCAAAATCTCCTGATAGCTAGCTGCATTGACCCTGCCCTTGATAAAACACAGTGGACCAACACCAGCAGCTGACATGGCACCCCAGACCATCACTGACTGTGGGTACTTGACACTGGACTTCAGGCATTTTGGCATTTCCCTCTCCCCAGTCTTCCTCCAGACTCTGGCACCATGATTTCCGAATGACATGCAAAATTTGCAACCTGTAGCCCATTTCCTGCACACGCCTGTACACGGTGGCTCTTGATGTTTCTACTCCAGACTCAGTCCACTGCTTCCGCAGGTCCCCCAAGGTCTGGAATCGGTCCTTCTCCACAATCTTCCTCAGGGCCCGGTCACCTCTTCTCGTTGTGCAGCGTTTTCTGCCACACTTTTTCCTTCCACAGACTTCCCACTGAGGTGCCTTGATACAGCACTCTGGGAACAGCCTATTCGTTCAGAAATTTCTTTGTGTATCTTACCCTCTTGCTTGAGGTCTTGCTCAGGAATCTTTTGCAGGTGTTTAGAGTTAATTAGTTGATTCAGATGATTAGGTTAATAGCTCATTTAGAGAACCTTTTCATGATATGCTAATTTTTTTAGATTGAAGCAGTCATTTCTGCAAAAGGATTCCCGACCAAGTATTGAGTGCATAACTGAATAGAATTATTTGAAGGTTGACTTTTTTGTATTAAAAACACTTTTCTTTTATTGGTCGGATGAAATATGCTAATTTTTTGAGATAGGAATTTTGGGTTTTCATGAGCTGTATGCCACAATCATCAATATTAAAACAATAAACGGCTTGAACTACTTTAGTTTGTGTGTAATGAATCTAAAATATATGAAAGTCTAATGCTTATCAGTACATTACAGAAAATAATGAACTTTATCACAATATGCAAATTTTTTGAGAAGGACCTGTATAACTGTATGTGGGTAAATAGTGCTGTTAATAAAACATCTATCTAAAATTCCTGCTGTGTTAAGAAATGTTGTTGAAAAGTTTTTGAACGTGGACAAAAATAGTCAAGTTTGCCAAATAAAAAAAATTGTTAGATGATCATTTAACAGCTAGCTTTCCAACTTAAAACAGAAAGTAAGCTTCAGCCGAGAAAAGAAAAAAGCTATTGCACCTCACTGTCTTAATATTTGATAAAAAAAAATTCTTTTTTTTACTTTTATTTTTATACAGTGTAGGTAGGGACATTGGTGTTCCAGCAACTTCCATTTCATGGCAGACCTGTGCCTTGGGGTTCCTGGGTTGTTACTGCCCATGCAAACCAATTTACTTTCTGACAGTTTAGGTCTTCTTCAAGATCTTCGAAAAATAACCTTGGGATACCCCTCTTATATTTGAATAGTCAAACACTTTTTGTAATCTTGCCTCCATATACCAATAAGATAAAAACCAAACCATTTCTTCAAAAGAACAACAGAGGACACTGCCGTGGGCCAAAAAACACAAGGAATGGACATTAAATTCGTGGAAAACTGTCCTTTTGGTCTGATGTGTCAAAATGTGAGTCTAAATTTTGGGTTCTAACTGCAGTGTTTTTGTTAGACACACAGTAAAGAGTGTGAATGGACTGTTCATGAGTGTGAATGGACTGTCCCCGGCTTTGCTGGCAACAAATTGACAACAAACTGAATAGCTACACATACTTCATAGCTAATACAGCCATGGTTTGTACAGCCATGGTTTGTTATGATTGGTACTTTGTGGGAGCATCATTTATTTTCCAATTGTAGAAAGACACCTCTAGGTTACGTAAGAGCTATTTGTCCAAGAAGGAGAGTGATGCAGTGCTGAATCAGATGACCTGGCCTCCACACTCACGTAATCTAAATCCACTTGAGATGGTTTGGGATGAGTTGGACAGAAGAGCGAAGGAAAAGTAGCCAACAAGTCCTCAACACCTCTGCGAACTGCTTCAAGATTGTTGAAAAAACATCCTCAGTAACTACCTGACTGAAAGTACAGTAGGTGACTACTATGAAGAATAAAAAATGCAAACATATTCTTTGTAACATTAACATAGTATAAGTTATTTAACATTTTTGTTGACTATATAATTCCATATTTGTTTACTTATTTACTCATTTCAATCTCTTCAATGTTTTATTCTATATTACATGTGTAAATACAATGCCAATACACACACACACACACACAATAAAAGATGGTGGTCTGGTTTGATGAATCACAAATTGTTTGCATCATGTGGGCTGCTGGGAGCATAAACCTAGAAAAAAAAAAATGGCACCAGGATACATTATGAGAAAGGAAGCTTGCAGAGACCATGCTCCATGGACCAATGGGTCAAAGCTGTGCTGGTGGTCCGGGGGGAGGGGGTTCATTTTATTAGGCCGGTGGTTTTAATGTTATTGCTTCTGTTATCTATCTATCTATCTATCTATCTATCTATCTATCTATCTATCTATCTATCTATCTATATGTAGAAAGACTGACAGACATACAGTATAGGTCATACAGACAGATATACACTGACAACCATCAGACCTCTAGCACAGAGCTATAATCACTGGCCTGCAGCTGCCGAAGTCTATCTCAGGGTAATACCTTGAGTGCATTTTGACCTGTAAATGCGTATTTTGTGATGAGTTCAGCAAGTATTTGTGGAGCTACAGTCGTAGCCCCCAGCTGTGCTGCATTGTTTATTTAAAATATTAATCAGACAAAGGACAGGACACTTATTATGCTCCACTGATGTAGAGACAGATTTTCTTTAAACGTGTCAACCGGTATAGACAACAGTTTGTATATACATGGTGCTACTGTATCTTTGGTCATTCTCTTATGTGCTTTAGATGCCATATTTGACAAAAGTATGCAGTAAAAATGCTGGCTACATGCAGTAGGTGAAAACGTTTTGTGGGAAATGTCTTAAAATATGCTCCACTTTTCTTCCTTGTGAATTAATCTGTCTGCTCTGAGTAAATGCCTATGTCCACCCCTTAAATGAATGAGGTGAGACACCAGCTCATTTACAGATTTACTGTTAATCCATAATTAAGCATCTTGGAAAAGAACTATACAGTCTGGCAAGGACTTCTGCACCTTAAAAAAGTGAAAGATTTAGCACTAGCCGCTTTCTTGCAAGTCTTTTGATGTCTAGGAAGGAAAATCTTAGAGCTTGAAGACTGTATAAATGTTACATAAACTCCAAGTGATCACCAGCAGTGCCATTCAACACACAAGGAACTTTTAAACAGGAAGAAAACTGTTTATGAATAAGAATGGGATGAGGGAGTTGTCCATGAGCAAATGAATATAACTGATGAAGAAGAACAAGTGGCATTTATGGCTGAATGCAAGGAGAACTGCATGTTCATTTAAAGTAATGTTGACAAAAGGGGAGGGACACCTCTTTTGTTTAAGTGGAGAAAATAACAAGGCTGCTTGTAAAGAGCGGAAGAGCATGGATAAGGGTATAAAGATTAAATGATGTTGTAGAAGAATATGTGCAAGGTTATAGGCAATCTCAGAGCTGATTGTTATCGTGCAGAGGTGAATATTTATCAAATGCTTGTGTCTATAGTGTTTATGATCCAGCCAAAGCAAGCACACAGTGATCCAGACCACACCACCACTCCATTAGTAGGTGGTAGCATTATACATGTATGCTTTAAATATGCTTACTGCAGCACTTGTGCCCAAGGCGTAGCATCACTGCCACCAATCTCCTATACACCCACGCACACACACACACACACACACACACACACACACACACACACACACACACACACACACACCCTGCCTTAGATATGTCTGTATCATAGCCCTAACACTGATGAGAGACACTGCATAAATGTCGTTTTTTTTTTTTTTTGTAAACATCCATTAAACGTGCAGCTGTGTCTGGGCCACCAGGCTTAGAACAAGGAAGAGGATCAATCACAGCAACTACAGACCAGCAGTGGATGACAATCACCGCTAAGCACAGATTCGTACATTATTCATTCACAGCAGGTGCAAAAAATTGATCTTGAATGCAAACAAAATTTGGGTACATTACGAAGCCATCTGAAAATGTGAGAGGTACCTTCTGATCTTTCAGAATGATATGAAATTCATGTAGCAAGCAGAAGTGAAAGTAATGATGTGATTTAACTGTAGCATCAGGAATAAACTGAATATAGATGATAGAAACTTATTTTTTTGACAGAATTACAAGTTGGGGAAAATGAGACTATCAGTGTGCATTTCTCCAAGAAGACCTTTTAATTGTAGGACTAAGCTTAATCAATATCTGAGAAAAAACAACCCATAGAGTCTGCAAAAGTATTTAATCATTCCACATTTAAGCCCAACTCCATATTTTTTTCCACTACATGCAAGTTAAAGCAGAGAACAAAATTGCTATTCTAGGTTAGTATTTCTGATATTATAAGCTCTGGCAGTTAGACTGCTAATCATGTGGAAGGGCAAACAGCACCAGAACATTTGCCTCAGTTCACTTCCATTACCAGAAAATAAATCATAATTTTGCTATATATGAAGCGAAGCTTAATAAACAAATGTACTCTAAATTTTATAGTAAAATTCACTTTGAGCAGCAATATATATATGCTTGAAATGTAGAAAGGGAAGGTGATAAATATCTCCATTAGAATGGTAATGAAAACTAGAGGGCCATCAACTATTTATGACACAAAATTTTACAATCTTTTTGTAAATATTTTTTTTACTTCTATTCTGTCTGCACTGCATCATTTAAACATTCAATTTATTATTTAGCAATTTACATATTCATATCCTCCCCGGTCATGCATTCATTAAAAACCTGCTATTCAACATATATCATACTGATGTATTACCTGGTGGTTACAAAATACACATGCACTATATTAGAAGCTTGGAAATAAAAATTTACTTTCTGAGTTTATATCAATATTTAACCATAAGCCAGATCATATGTATAATGAACATAAAGTGTCATTTATCAAGACTGACACATTTTTTCATTTATTTTCACAAACGCTTTAACCTGGTTTGGGTCAGAGTGGATGCATTACTGGCACCACAGGACATGAGGTATGGACACATCCTAGATGGGATTCCAGTCCATCGCAGGTAACTATTCACACACGCTCACACCTAGAGACCATTTAGAATAGCTTATTCATCTAGGCATGCTGTTGGGAGATGGGAGGGAACCAGATAATCCAAAGATAGGCCACACAGAAAAACATGATAATAAACTCCACAAAGACAGTAATTTCAGCTCAGAACACTACTCTTCCTGCTGTACCATTGGTTTTACCTTTTAAAAATCATCTGTATGTTTCTCAGTGCAAAAAACAAGCTGTGTAAAAAAAAATGAAGCACTATGAAGGGAATCCACATAAAGTGGTGTGAAAAACTATTTGCCCCCTTCCTGATTTCTTATTCTTTTGCATGTTTGTCACACTTAAATGTTTCTGCTCATCAAAAACCATTAACAATTAGTCAAAGATAACATAATTGAACACAAAATGCAGTTTTTAAATGAAGGTTTACGTTATTAAGGGAGAAAAAAAACTCCAAATCTACATGGCCCTGTGTGAAAAAGTGATTGCCCCCCTTGTTAAAAAATAACTTAACTGTGGTTTATCACACCTGAGTTCAATTTCTGTAGTCACCTCCAGGCCTGATTACTGCCACACCTGTTTCAATCAAGAAATCACTTAAATAGGAGCTACCTGACACAGAGAAGTAGACCAAAAGCACCTCAAAAGCTAGACATCATGCCAAGATGCAAAGAAATTCAGGAACAAATGAGAACAAAAGTAATTGAGATCTATCTGTCTGGTAAAGGTTATAAAGCCATTTCTAAAGCTTTGGGACTCCAGCGAACCACAGTGAGAGCCATTATCCACAAATGGCAAAAACATGGAAATTTTTTTGAAGGAAATCCACTTCCCAGGAGTGGCCGGCCAACCAAAATTACCCCAAGAGCGCAGAGACAACTCATCCGAGAGGCCACAAAAGACCCCAGGACAACATCTAAAGAACTGCAGGCCTCACTTGCCTCAATTAAGGTCAGTGTTCACGACTCCACCATAAGAAAGAGACTGGGCAAAAATGGCCTGCATGGCAGATTTCCAAGGCGCAAACCACTTTTAAGCAAAAAGAACATTAAGGCTCATCTCAATTTTGCTAAAAAACATCTCAATGATTGCCAAGACTTTTGGGAAAATACCTTGTGGACCGACGAGACAAAAGTTGAACTTTTTGGAAGGTGCGTGTCCCGTTACATCTGGCGTAAAAGTAACACAGCATTTCAGAAAAAGAACATCATACCAACAGTAAAATATGGTGGTGGTGGTAGTGTGATGGTCTGGGGTTGTTTTGCTGCTTCAGGACCTGGAAGGCTTGCTGTGATAGATGGAACCATGAATTCTACTGTCTACCAAAAAATCCTGAAGGAGAATGTCCAGCCATCTGTTCGTCAACTCAAGCTGAAGGATCTTGGGTGCTGCAGCAGGACAATGACCCAAAACACACCAGCAAATCCACCTCTGAATGGCTGAAGAAAAACAAAATGAAGACTTTGGAGTGGCCTAGTCAAAGTCCTGACCTGAATCCTATTGAGATGTTGTGGCATGACCTTAAAAAGGCGGTTCATGCTAGAAAACCCTCAAATAAAGCTGAATTACAACAATTCTGCAAAGATGAGTGGGCCAAAATTCCTCCAGAGCGCTGTAAAAGACTCGTTGCAAGTTATCGCAAACGCTTGATTGCAGTTATTGCTGCTAAGGGTGGCCCAACCAGTTATTAGGTTCAGGGGGCAATTACTTTTTCACACAGGGCCATGTAGGTTTGGATTTTTTTTTCTCCCTGAATAATAAAACCCCTCATTTAAAAACTGCATTTTGTGTTTACTTGTGTTATCTTTGACTAATAGTTAAATGTGTTTGATGATCAGAAACATTTTGTGTGACAAACATGCAAAAGAATAAGAAATCAGGAGGGGGGCAAATAGTTTTTCACACCACTGTAGATGTGCATACCTACGTATACTGTCACTTTGCCCTAAATGCTAGAATTCAAAACTCTTCAAATACTCAGCCACTTACCAGTGAACAGCACTAAGCGTTTTCTTTCTCAAACACATTGGTAGGAAATGATGAAAGCTCAAGCACAGATGTTTGCTCGGACGATTTGCATATGCGGGGACACTGCAGTGTGACTGAAACCTTTGAGACGCTATTACTCATGTTTGCAGATTTATAACATGAAAGTGTTTAAACACATTTTTTTCCCTATGGAAAGCATCAACAGAAGAGCATGACCGCACATTCACGCAACTTAGAGGGAACCGTATTGCTTACCTTAAACAAACGCAGAATGTTAGCCACCATGATGGACACCGAACTAGAAGAAGCACCGATGACTCCCACAACTCTCTCTGGCTTTGTAATGATGGGAGAGCCACCATCAGCACACTTCACATCCATCCCATCCTTCTCTATAAGTGCCTGGACAAATGTTAGTGACTGCTCCAGGGCATGTGTATCCCGGGAACAAGTGTCCAGAATACGAGCCCCCAGCGTGATGTTGGGAAGCAAGTCATGGTCATTGTTGATTCGGTCCAGAGCAAAAAGCATTGCCTCCAGACGATGAATTCCTTTCTCCTTTTTTAGTTCTCCACAGGCCTTTCCACCATGGCCCCTTGCATGAACTGGGAACAGTCCTCCGAGGGAGATGTCTCCATCGATACGAATTGAGTTTAAATGTGTATGGCCTGGTCCTTTGGGTTTTGCAGCCGAAGTGGTCAGAAAAAGACTAAGCAGAACCACAAGAGCACATAATCCATAATAACTGGTCCATCTGATTACACTTAATAAGGGTGGAGACATTGCAACAGCCCGGGTCTTGTCTACCTTTCTGTGAGTGTGTTGTTGTTGTTTTTTTTACTTAGTTAAAAATGGAGGAACCTTTCACGGACGTAAAAGCATTTTAAAGCTCACTGTTGTATCAATATATCAAAGCAGGTGCAATAAAGTGAAAAAGACATTTGGCTCTATTAGAAGGCGCTGTCTCTTATTCCATTGTTCATGGTCCATAAATATTCATCTCCTTGAGGTGAGGTTTTTGAGTGTCTCCCTTTAGACCAGAGATAGAGCTTTGTCCTTTGGAGTGACTTCCTGGAAAAGAGACACAGTAAAAAGCAATTAGTCAAAAATGTATAAAACAACTTGATCGCTTTGGGCAGTTCTGCATTTTCTCTTTAACATTTTGAAACATCTACTTAATTGCACTCTCTCTCTCTCTCTCTCTCTCTCTCTCTCTCTCAAGCACACATACAGTACAGTACACGCACCAACACACACACACACACACACACACACACACTTCCCTCATATCTTGTACTTAAGTCGTTGCTATGGACTCCCAAGGTCAAAAAGACTGAGTTGGATCCCACTTGTCTGTTTTTGTTATTCTGAATAACCAAGATTCAAATCCAATTCAGTTTTTTTTTCTGTTTTACCTCTTTAGTGACAGGATGTCAAAAGAAAAAAATTATTGAAATTATTTCCAACTTTGCAGTCTGATGTGAAATAGCAAAGTCATCCTAGGATAAGAGCTGGCTTTTACTTTAGATTTTTTTTTTAAATCCACTGTTGTTCCAGCACACAAGGAAAGTAAATGAGCATTAATTAAAAAAAGAAATACATGCACCATCACACAGATTTGGCAAATGAATTAGTGTGAGGGTCTAATAAGTGATCCCAGTTTGATTTTATGTCTCGCATAAATAAGCCTAATTTGCAGCTGGGATTGTTAATTGAAATATATTGGGAAGATATTACTAAGAATTAATGAGAATAACTATATTATCAGCAGGGACATTCTCAGATGTAAAAAATAATAATAAAATAAAAAAGGGGGGCGGGGTGCAGCAGTGTGTTGTTGATATATGACACTGCATAATGTAGAGAAGAGAACATATGAAAACGTCTGAAAACTAGATTTTATACAGTTCTATATATACACACATACAGTGGCTTGCAAAAGTATTCGGCCCCCTTGAACTTTTCCACATTTTGTCACATTACAGCCACAAACATGAATCAATTATATTGGAATTCCACGTGAAAGGCCAATACAAAGTGGTGTACACGTGAGAAGTGGAACGAAAATCATACATGGTTCCAAACATTTTTTTACAAATAAATAACTGAAAAGTGGGGTGTGCGTAATTATTCAGCCCCCTTTGGTCTGAGTGCAGTCAGTTGCCCATAGACATTGCCTGATATCAGTACAAATACTGTTGTCTAAGAGAATATTGGGAGCAACAACACCATGATGTCCAAAGAACACACCAGACAGGTCAGGGATAAAGTTATTGAGAAATTTAAAGCAGGCTTAGGCTACAAAAAGATTTCCAAAGCCTTGAACATCCCACGGTGCACTGTTCAAGCGATCATTCCGAAATGGAAGGAGTATGGCACAACTGTAAACCTACCAAGACAAGGCCGTCCACCTAAACTCACAGGCCGAACAACGAGAGTGCTGATCAGAAATGCAGCCAAGAGGCCCATGGTGACTCTGGACGAGCTGCAGAGATCTACAGCTCAGGTGGGGGAATCTGTCCATAGGACAACTATTAGTCGTCCACTGCACAAAGTTGGCCTTCATGGAAGAGTGGCAAGAAGAAAGCCATTGTTAACAGAAAACCATAAAAAGTCCCGTTTGCACGTGGAAGAAGGTGCTCTGGTCAGATGAGACCAAAATGGAACTTTTTGCCCAAAATGCAAAA
The DNA here is from genome assembly GCA_030522415.1 of Channallabes apus. Taxonomy (NCBI): domain Eukaryota; kingdom Metazoa; phylum Chordata; class Actinopteri; order Siluriformes; family Clariidae; genus Channallabes; species Channallabes apus. The sequence goes on from CM060112.1 coordinate 34,555,956, forward strand.
CGCTATGTGTGGCGGAAAACAAACACTGCACATCACTCTGAACACACCATCCCTACTGTCAAATATGGTGGTGGCAGCATCATGCTCTGGGGGTGCTACTCTTCAGCAGGGACAGGGAAGCTGGTCAGAGTTGATGGGAAGATGGATGGAGCCAAGTCCAGGGCAATCTTGGAAGAAAACCACTTGGAGTCTGCAAAAGACTTGAGACTGGGGCGGAGGTTCACCTTCCAGCAGGACAACGACCCTAAACATAAAGCCAGGGCAACAATGGAATGGTTTAAAACAAAACATATCCATGTGTTAGAATGGCCCAGTCAAAGTCCAGATCTAAATCCAACCGAGAATCTGTGGCAAGATCTGAAAACTGCTGTTCACAAATGCTGTACATCTAATCTGACTGAGCTGGAGATGTTTTGCAAAGAAGAATGGGCAAGGATTTCAGTCTCTAAATGTGCAAAGCTGGTAGAGACATACCCTAAAAGACTGGCAGCTGTAATTGCAGCAAAAGGTGGTTCTACAAAGTATTGACTCAGGGGGCTGAATAATTACACACACCCCACTTTTCAGTTATTTATTTGTAAAAAATGTTTGGAATCATGTATGATTTTCGTTCCAGCGGCACAGTGGTGTAGTGGTTAGCACTGTCGCCTTGCACCTCCAGGGTCCGGTTTTGATTCCCGTCTCTGTGTGCATGGAGTTTGCATGTTCTCCCCGTGCTTGGTAGGTTTCCTCCGGGTACTCCGGTTTCCTCCCACAGTCCAAAGACATGCAGATTAGGCTAATTGGCATTCCCAAATTTACCATAGTGTGTGAATGTGTGTGTGCGCTCTGCGATGGATTGGCACGCTGTCCAGGGTGTACCCTGCCTCATGCCCTGAGTCTCCTGGGATAGGCTCCAGGTCCCCGTGACCCTAAATACAGGATAAAGCGGTATAGAAGATGAATGAATGAATTAATGATTTTCATTCCACATCTCACGTGTACACCACTTTGTATTGGTCTTTCACGTGGAATTCCAATAAAATTGATTCATGTTTCATGTTATCTAAATATACTGTACAAAAGTAGAGTCACTATGTTGTTAGTACCTACAGTATTACTGAAAAACTATAACAGGCTAACCCGTAACCTACAAGAATTTAGCAAATAAGCAGCTAGTCAGCTAAGGGAAAAAATGCTCAGTAGTTAAAACCTGGTCAATATTAATACTGACTGCATACAGTATAGTTACTTGTGTTAAATTGACTGCTACACTGTCTATAATCAACCCCTGTGCACCTTTGTCTACAAAACCACACATACAGTATGTGCATTCCATGTCTCACACACAGGTAAGAGAAGAGGAGAATGACAGGTGTATAAACTTTCATAAGCAAAGGTGGGTCAATGGGGAGAAATTTTTCATGTCTGATGTATTTTTTATATTGCTTTTCCAACGCCAAGGTTAAAATTCATTATAATTTTAAATAACATTTCTAATTTATATTGACAGTGGCACTTACGGCAAATTAACTGATAAGGGCAGATCCCCAATCAGCCATATTCTACCTCTGCACATGTACTGCAAAACATGACCTCTTAGCAAGCAGAAATATCTTTAACTTTAAAACCATTAACATTAAAACCATGTAGGTTTTAGGTTTTCCTTGTGCAGACGGGGCAGCTCTGGCCTCTCAAGGCATGAAGGCTCCATGGGACCTCTGAGGGAGGGCAGTGCTGTCAGGCACAGAGATGTTAGAGCTGGATCCTTTGTGTGCATAGACCGCACTAGGATCAGGTGAGTTTGGGACCCAGGTCAACTCCTCACCTCCTAATCCCTGTGCACGGCAGGCTGTGTTGTCATGGATGTCCCGATATCTTTCTGTCATGGCCAGCATTGGCTTTTTTTCAAAGGTTTGTGAAATGGGTAAGCTGGTCTTTGGTCCCCACCGGCATAGATGGATCTAAGGTTATGGTATATTAAGTACAAATGTAACTCTTTTCATCCCCCGGATTACTCTTCTCAATATAACCGATTACATTGATTATAACAACCGAGAACTATGGTAATGTAATGGAACAATTTATATATGCCTCAATATTAATGTAATACACTCTTTAAAAAATATATATAACTACCCCATAAATGTTATGGATGATGAATGTAGTTTAATTTATGGAATTTGGATGACCCACTTATCCAGAGCAACTTACATTTATCTCATTTTACACGTGTGTAGTTGAGGGCCTTGTTCAAGTTTCAAAAAATTGTGCAAAGTCTCACAGTGCCAATGGTAGCCACTGACTTATGCCTACACCCTTCTTCTAGACATATTAACTAAGCAATTTTAAAAGGCTTGCGCAGTGGCACACTGTTAAATAATTTTAAGTGTTCTTTTCTAGGAAAAAGTTAAATGATCTGCCAGTAAAATAAAGTTTTTAAAAAAGCATGAAAATTAAAGCTTGAATTGTGTAACAGAATCCAAACCAACTAAAAATATTTAAATGCATCTAAAAATACGCTGATTAATTCATTCAGATTTACAATAATCTAATAAGAAGAATTTTGACATGCATTTTCCAAGGTAGAACATTTTAACTTGCTAAGACTTTTTTCAGTGTGCCTAATTTTAGGAGTAATAAACAACAACTTTTATAATTTATAAACTGTGCAATTTTACTTTGTATAAGGCACACAATTTCTTCAGTTATTACATTTATCTTGATGTGGTCAAAATATTAGCAGCTGCATCAGTGTCAGCGTTATCTAATCACAGTCCAAAGACATGCAACCATGACCTAATTCTTCACTACAGCAGATTCAAAATTGTCAGCAGCTGTCTTTTATTGTTGCTCACCGAAGCTCAAAAACTCATTTTAACCTCCACTTATAACTGCTTCAAAAGCATATTGCAGTGGTCCAGTACCAAGCTCAGCAGACCATTTTTTATTTTATCCCACCTTTCTTCTTTTCACCTCCACCCCTTAATCTTCTACTAAAAAGATGCAGATACTGTATGTCTTCTCAACTGCATGATACTTCAAAGACTTGAAGCAGGATTTTGGCAAAAGCCATGAAAGGATTTTTTTCAACACTGTGCTTTGATAAGAGAGCCTACAAGGAATTCATTCCTCTGAGAACAGACAAAATGGTCCACATGTTTCAGGCTCTTTCTCCAACTGTTTGTTTCAAGAGATTTGCGTGAAAGTGTGGATGGTATTATGTCTTTGATTACAGAGAAACGTGCCTGCTATCTGTATTCAGTATGAGAAGACAGAATTACTTAAAAACATGGCTGTGATTTCAGTGAATTGTGTGGGAGAAGATTGAAGCACCTGCTGCTTACAATCGCTCATTATCAAAATGTTCAGGGAATCCTCACGCTCTCTTACATCAAGCACTCCACACTGCACCCCATGTGCTTTAGCCAAGCAGTTGGCTGCAAAAGATTGTTAATTAATGCCACAAAAGAGCTTAGGTAATGTAAGAGTGAATTTATGTCACTCAATGTACTGCGGATACTGAAGTAATCCTACAGATGCATCCACAGAACTTGAGGCTCAGGAATAACTTATTTACCTTGATTTGCATATTCCTAAACAAATATGAATAAACTTATATTTAGTCTTCAATTCACATATTTACAAAAAAAACATACATGTAGAAAGAAAAGGATGCAAAGAAAATATGTGGAATACAGTATGTGTTTGTTAAAACACCGATTCTGGATTAGTCCCCCTTATTACCCTCCACTCTTCTAGGAAGGCTTTCCAGTACATTTTGGAGCGTGCCTGTGGAGATTTGCCCATTCAGCCAGAAGAGTATTATTGAGGTCGGCACAGTTCATTCCAAAAGTTATCAATGGTGTTGAGATCAGAGCTCTGTACAGGGCACTTAAATTTTTCCTCTCCAACCTTGGCAAGCCATGACTATAAACTGCAGTTCCAGTAAAGAGATGAAGCAGAAGTTGTTGAAACTACCATATATTGATATTGGTAGAATATCGGGGGAAAGTTTTGTTTGTTTAGAGCCGGGGTACTCAATAGGCGGACTCCGGTCCGCATCCGGACCCAAATACGGTTAAATCTGGACCGACGCCAAAACAAACATGCTAATTTAATCATGATGAGCACACCCCAGCGGCACATGATCTGAATGTGCGCACCCTCCCCCCACCCCCCACCTCGGCTCACGATATGAAAGCACGCACCCAAGCATGATCTGAACACGCCCAACCCCCCCCCCCCCCAACTCGCATTATTTGTCATTTTACCGGACCTCAGACTGAATAGAAATTTGGTAAGTGGACCTTTCAAATTTATATTTGAGTACCCCTTGTTTAGAGATATAACTAAAAAAAAAAAAGATTTCTAGTTTGAGTAAATTACTATTCATAGTAATATACTATATACTGTATATATAAGATAGGTCAGGAAGGGCATCCGGCGTAAAACCTGTGCCAAGTTGTAGTGTGGACTGGATATTCCTCTGTGGCAAGACCAACAACAACAACAACTGTTTGTGTGTGTGTATACACACACAGTACCCATCTTGGTCTAGTTTAGTACTGTACATGCAACCACAATCTTGGGGAAGACCATAAGGACCAGTTGTCCATAAGCATTGGGACCATCCACAAGGAGTATAAGCCACAGATGGTCAAAAACGTGGGCAAGCAACAAGGATGACAACAGACTTTTGATGATTACCAAGCAAAATCAATAAAAAAAATTGGGAAAGGGAGCTTAACAAGTGAGGCTGGAGTCAGTGCATCAAGAGCCACCAAGGACAGATGTCTTCAGGAAATGGCCTACAACTGCTGCATAGTATCAAACTACTCCTATACCAGGTACATTAGGGGTGTATTACCTGTGTTAAGGATAACAGAAGTAGACCATTACTCAGTAGTACAATATCCACTTTACAGATGACAGAAGTCAAGGCCCCAAAGTCTGGAGAAAGATTTGGCCACTGAATTAAGTCCAGTGTGAAGTTTTTACAGTCAGTGATGATTTGTGGTGCCATGTCATCTGCTAGTGTTGGTCCACTGTGTTCTATCAAGTCCAAAGTCAATGCAGCTGTCTTCCAGGAGATTCTAGAGCACTTCAAGCTTCCGTCTGCTGATAAGCTTTATGGAAATGCCGATTTTCTTTTCCAGATGACTTAATGCCTCCCCATAGTGCCAAAACTAAGACAAACTGGTTTGCTGACCACAATATAATTGTGCTTGATTGGCCAAGCAACTCACCTGACCTTAAACCCCCATAGAACAGGGTTCTCCAACTCTAGTCCAGGAGTGCCAGTCTCCAGCACAGTTGCACTTCAATGAGGTACAATACACCAACACCTAAACACACGCACTGAGCCCAGTAGTTAATTAACTGAAAGCTATGTCTTGGAGGACACAGCCCCTCCAGAACTCGAATTTAATGAAACCTGCCATAGAGAATCTATTGTTATTGGAAAGACAGTGAAGGTGGACTCATCAGAGAACAATACATGTTTCACATTGTCCACAGCGCAATAATTCGCTGCTGGCACAATTGAAACCGAGGTTTGGCATTGGCACGAGTGATGAAAGATTTGCCTATAGCAGCCTGGCTATGTATTCTGTGAAGCTCCCGACGAACAGTTTTGGTGGAAACAGGAGAGCTGAGGTGCACATTTAATTCTCCAGTGAGGTGGGCAGCTGTGGTTTTATGTTTTTTGGATACAATCTGGGTTAGCACCCGGACATCCCTTTGAGACGGCTTCCTCTTGTGTCCACAGTTACTTCTGTTGGATGTGTTTCGTCCTTTTGGTGGAATGTTGACATTACCCTGGATACCATGGCTCTTGATGCATCACAAATATTTGCTGTCCCAAATTTCTAGGGAATAGGCTGAGCTGAAGGTTCTGGAGGAGGAACTCAAACCTCTGGTGTTGTAAGATGTCATGTACTGCAGGCAATTTTGTACACTCAAAACCTTTTCCTTTTTAGTTGACACAACCCCAGTGAAAAAAAAATACACTTTAGTGTATTACAAATATATTGAAATCCTCGATAATACACTGCTAATATACTAACAAAAAGTTGTACCATCAGTTAATATATAAAAAGTATACTAACATCATGCTTTTACCAAATTTTGGAATTAAACTTTAAATATACTTAAAAAATTATTGTATTATAATACTTTAAATGAAAGGTTGGTCTAATTTCCAAAGTATACTTATTTAAACTTGTTTTTCAATATATTTTTGGTATATTTTTTTTAAATATGCTCGAAATAATCATTATACAAATGTACAGAAAATATATATTAGAATACAAATTTTAATATATGGTAGTCTCAGTATATTATCAGTTAAATGTAAATGTACTTATTAATATGTACTTATATTGAGTGCACTACTCTCTCGTGTGCATGGTTTTAGACTCGTTTTTGCACGCTGAATCTCTCCCTCGCGCGCGCGATCTCAAACTCGTTCCTGCGCGCTGAAAACCACTTTTGCCGTTCAAGATAATTTATGTTTTTACTCTCTCACTCTTCTGTCCGCTCACTGTCATAAAACGACACACAAACTGCAGCAGGGTATAAACTTTGCGACTATTCCAGCCAACCGGAGACTAGACGGCGCCCCACCAGCCAATCAGAGCTGGAGGCGGGCAGATTCGGACTGTCCGTTCTCTGATTGGCTCCCCAGATCTCCACTTCTAGTTTGAATTAACGGCTGAAGCTGCATCATCGCGTGCGTTAGTTCGTATTGTTATTATTTTATTGTCATCGGCATAAGGTAAATTTAACGGTTTTAAATTAAGTACATACTTTAATCTATAGTTTATATTGTCTAATGTGTTGTTGTTAATGTGTTATGTACTTTGCTTGTGGTATAATGGCTCTGTAGCTCTCGGCCTGTTTTCAGTCTCTGTGTAACAGAATCAACACACCAGGTTTAAACTAATACTGTACCTGTAGATTCTAATACTAATGTCTATCTGTGTTCACACACCGGGTTTAAACTAATACTGTACCTGTAGATTCTAATACTAATGTCTGTCTGTGTTCACACACCAGTTTATATTTTAGTTTGTGTGTTTGTATGACAACCTGATGTTTTGTTGAGCACAAATAAACTATAGTAGTGCTTTTTTGTAACCTTGTGCAAATTAAATCTGTTGAACTCATGAATAAAGTCTGCCTCATAATTACTGATGTAATGTGTTTCAAAAACATGTTATAGTGTAAAAAATACATTTAGCATTTGTAAATTATCCTAAACACTTAATGTACTGGTAACACATTTGCAATACAGTATTGTACCTCCTTGCGGCAGGTGTTCTTTTTGTGTTCACCCTGTTTGGGACGTGTGTTTAGGTTAGTGGCTTCGGCCAAGTTTGAGTATGTGTATATGTGTGCTATCTCTATGTGTGTATGTGCTGCATTCTTCTACCATTCTCCAGTTCCAGCTAATAGCTGAATCGGTGTGTCATTACATTCGGTAGCCACCAAACTCACTCGTCCTCCAAGTTCCCTGCTAGCGTCGAAAAACGCTACAGTATTATAGAAGGTTGTGTGTACTGTATGATACAATAAAGTATATTTGTATTAACCACAAAGTGTACTTTTTTTAGTATTTGTAATTGGCTAGAAGTATAACAGCATGCTACTGCTGCAATAAGAATATACTCATAGTACATTAATCATGTATTTGTAATACAGTAAAAATAGCTGTAATGTACTTATAATACATTAAACATATACTTAAATTGTAATAATTACTGTCAGGTATGTACGTTAGTACACACATAGCCATATACTTTAAGTGTACTAAAGTATACTTAAAGTTGTTCCACTTTAGCACACAAAAGTATACTTAATACACTTAAAATTGTGCTTTTGTACAATTTAATTACAACTTAAATACACTTAGTACAAAATTAGTTGTTCCAAAATAGCAAACTTCAAGTATACTAGTCATTAGTCTGGCTGCAAGTACATTTAAGTATGCTTTGGCACGCTAGGATTTAATATACTTAGCATACTTTTTTTTTACTTGGGAAGCCTTGGGTCTTTTGTTTTAATGCTACCACAGGTAGAAAATGACTACCCATGCTCTGGTACACACACACACACACACACACACACACCAAAATGCTATAAGAGGATTAGAGATATAACTGAAAACAAATCCAAATAATGACTGTTTGTATGACTGCTTACTTTACTCCAACAAATAAATGAAAACTTTAGACAGATTTATATATTAGCAATCATGTTTGTTTTGTGATGAAAGTCTTGTAATCTACTGAATAAACAATGTGGATTAAAGCATTATTGTACTGTTTCAACAGCTACTGTTTGAATGTGTACACATTAAAACTTTGGAAAGAATTGTGAAAAAAGACTTACGAAAAAATAAGAAAAATGAGGTTTATGTTCTCTATTGTTCTGTGCTATATTATATATGAAATACTAGCTATAATTAATGTGAGACACTCATCCAGTAACGGATTAGAAACCATAAGCATTTATAATTTTAAATTTGCAAGTTCCTAAACAGAATGCGATTTCTGCTCACAAAATAAATAATTTAGAATTCAAAAATAGCAATTTGTAGATACAGCAAAACTAGTCAAACACCACTGCAAGTTGGTTAAAGTCAGTATAATTTAGCTCACGTTATAAAATCACCTGTTTTGGAGGCTTGTTTTACAGCTTCATTTAATCCACTACATGGACACCATTAAGTCAGTTAGAGCCGAAACTGATCTCAGATAAACTCCCTTCAGCATGTTAACAAATAAAAAAGGTACATGTAGTGGAGTAAAGGCCATATTTGAAAGAGGTGCTCAGAACCCAGTAGATCCATTACACACTCATTTATTTGCACACTAAATGTGGTAAGCTGCTTTGAATACACATTTCCATTAGGTGAGTCATTTGTTACAGTTCATTCATTTAAATATCTGTTTAATCATTAGTGAGTAAAAGCAAAGGCAGTCGTCATACCTGTTCTCTGTTCGACAAAGAGAGGAAGGTGATGCCACATTGAATGAGTCAGTCTTTCTGATGAACAGCATAGACAATTACAAATGGTTAGACAATTATATCTAATGGTTTATTTTTTTACGAGAATGAAACTGTGATCAATTCAAATTAACATGGCATTCTGTACTGCTAATAAGAGATAATGCTAACAATATTAAAATGCTTTTAATACTGAAATATACTTAATATATGTTTGCCTGTATAGTTATTTGGTGTTTATATGGGTTCAAGGTAATTTTAACCGTTAAATCGCGGGCGGAACAGATCTGAGCTGGAAACACAACACTGGCCAATGAGTGATTCAAAATAAATAAATAAATCCTTATGTGGAAATAATATATGTCATGCAGAACCAAAGCTACCACTTCTTTAAAGTGAGTAAATTCCTCAGTTCAAAATGTTGAACTCACAAAATGCTCATATTCGTATTTTTTTTCATCATAGAAACAACTGGAAATAACCATGAAAAACATGTGATCATGTGTGTTTAGGGTAAATCTTTGCCTATGTAACTCTTATGCATCTTTTTTAATGCTCATTCTTATTTATATTGTTGGTTAAAATAAAATTAGATCAATATAACTTCAAAAAGGATATTACACTCTATACTGCTCAATATATACAGTGGTGTGAAAAACTATTTGCCCCCTTCCTGATTTCTTATTCTTTTGGATGTTTGTCACACTTAAATGTTTCTGCTCATCAAAAACCATTAACTATTAGTCAAAGGTAACATAACTGAACACAAAATGCAGTTTTTAAATGAAGGTTTACGTTATTAAGGGAGAAAAAAACCTCCAAATCTACATGGCCCTGTGTGAAAAAGTGATTGCCCCCCTTGTTAAAAAATAACTTAACTGTGGTTTATCACACCTGAGTTCAATTTCTGTAGTCACCCCCAGGCCTGATTACTGCCACACCTGTTTCAATCAAGAAATCACTTAAATAGGAGCTACCTGGCACAGAGAAGTAGACCAAAAGCACCTCAAAAGCTAGACATCATGCCAAGATCCAAAGAAATTCAGGAACAAATGAGAACAAAAGTAATTGAGATCTATCAGTCTGGTAAAGGTTATAAAGCCATTTCTAAAGCTTTGGCACTCCAGCGAACCACAGTGAGAGCCATTATCCACAAATGGCAAAAACATGGAACAGTGGTGAATCTTCCCAGGAGTGGCCGGCCGACCAAAATTACCCCAAGAGCGCAGAGACAACTCATCCGAGAGGCCACAAAAGACCCCAGGACAACATCTAAAGAACTGCAGGCCTCACTTGCCTCAATTAAGGTCAGTGTTCACGACTCCACCATAAGAAAGAGACTGGGCAAAAACGGCCTGCATGGCAGATTTCCAAGGCGCAAACCACTTTTAAGCAAAAAGAACATTAAGGCTCGTCTCAATTTTGCTAAAAAACATCTCAATGATTGCCAAGACTTTTGGGAAAATACCTTGTGGACCGACGAGACAAAAGTTGAACTTTTTGGAAGGTGCGTGTCCCGTTACATCTGGCGTAAAAGTAACACAGCACTTCAGAAAAAGAACATCATACCAACAGTAAAATATGGTGGTGGTAGTGTGATGGTCTGGGGTTGTTTTGCTGCTTCAGGACCTGGAAGGCTTGCTGTGATAGATGGAACCATGAATTCTACTGTCTACCAAAAAATCCTGAAGGAGAATGTCCGGCCATCTGTTCGTCAACTCGAGCTGAAGCGATCTTGGGTGGTGCAGCAGGACAATGACCCAAAACACACCAGCAAATCCACCTCTGAATGGCTGAAGAAAAACAAAATGAAGACTTTGGAGTGGCCTAGTCAAAGTCCTGACCTGAATCCTATTGAGATGTTGTGGCATGACCTTAAAAAGGCGGTTCATGCTAGAAAACCCTCAAATAAAGCTGAATTACAACAATTCTGCAAAGATGAGTGGGCCAAAATTCCTCCAGAGCGCTGTAAAAGACTCATTGCAAGTTATTGCAAACGCTTGATTGCAGTTATTGCTGCTAAGGGTGGCCCAACCAGTTATTAGGTTCAGGGGGCAATTACTTTTTCACACAGGGACATGTAGGTTTGGATTTTTTTTCTCCCTAAATAATAAAACCCCTCATTTAAAAACTGCATTTTGTGTTTACTTGTGTTATCTTTGACTAACAGTTAAAATGTGTTTGATGATCAGAAACATTTTGTGTGACAAACATGCAAAAGAATAAGAAATCAGGAGGGGGGCAAATAGTTTTTCACACCACTGTATATATACAGTATACAGTATATATACAGTACAGGGGCAAGGTACAATGAAAATGAAACGCCTGGTTTTAGACTACAATAATTCATTAGTATGGTGTAGGGCAGGGGTACTCAAATATAAATTTGAAAGGTCCACTTGCCAAATTTCTATTCAGTCCGAATAGACAAACCCAAAATTTTCGAACAATACCCAAAAATGACATGGTAGTCCTTTTATGCCTCTTTTCCACTGCATAGTACGGCACAGCACGGTTCAGTACAGCTCACTTAGGTTTGGCTCAGTTCGGCTCAGTTTACGCTTCCACTGCAGTTTAGTAACGCTTTAGAGTGGGCGGGATTATTCACGTGTCGTTAGTTGCGGCGCCTCTACTGCCGTGACATCATCGTAAACGCGCCACAAACAAACACACAACAATGGAGCATATCGACGGCATGGTGTTCTTCATTCTCGGCATGTGGATGTTTTTAACAGTGAGACGAAGGAGCTTGTTTCAAAAGAGGCTGATGGCAGCCAAAGAAAATTTTTGGTTAATACAAAAAGGTGCGTCCGATCCTTTGCTGGCTGCTCTAAATATAGCAGTTCTGTTGTGTCTCGTGTCGCAAGTTCAGTGACGCAGTAATGACGATTTTCTCCGGCCAATCAGTGACCAGCGGAGTTTACACGGCACGTTTTGGTAACGGTTCGGCGCGCTTGGAACCTCGGCTGAGGTGGTACTAAAAAAAGGTACCAGGTACTGTTCCCAGTGGAAAACCCCCCAAAAGTGAGTTGGACTGAATCGTGTCGTGCCGTGGACTCATCAGAGAACAATACTTGTTTCACATTGTCCACAGCCCAATAATTCGCTCCTGGCACAATTGAAACCGAGGTTTGGCATTGGTACGAGTGACGAAAGGTTTGCCTATAGCAGCCTGGCTATGTACATTGACCCTGTGGAGCTCCTGACAAACAGGAGAGCTGAGGTGCACATTTAATTCTGCAGTGAGGTGGGCAGCTGTGGTTTTATGTTTTTTGGATACAATCTGGGTTAGCACCCGGACATCCCTTTCAGACGCCTTCCTCTTGCGTCCACTGTTACTTCTGTTGGATGTGGTTCGTCCTTCTTGGTGGAATGTTGACATTACCCTGGATACCGTGGCACTTGATACATCACAAATATTTGCTGTCCTGGTCAGCAAGACACGCACCAATATTTTAAGCAAATATATATATATATAAAATTAAATCTTGACACTCTGCCTTTACTGGTGGAATGTGCAATCAATGAAGATTGGCCACCAGGCTGGTCAAATTTTGCCACGAAACCTCCAACACTAAATTGACCAGTGTTTCAGTTTCAATGTCCAACCCCTGTATATATGCTTCGGGATTGAGCAGTATAGAGTGGGATATCCTTTTTGAAATTATATATACTATACACACGCATACACAAACAGTTGTGCTCAAAAGTGTACCTTAGGATAATTTGCAAGATTTACCATTTTATAAGAAAACCTATAGGAGTGAGACGGCAAAACTAATTTATTTTATTTCTTATATGACTCAAGTTCATATGTAAGGCATAACAAGATGGCACAAACATCAAACACAACATGATTAAAGAAAATGAGGAAAATTTTCTTTTCAAAAATTTTAAAATACCTTGCATATCATGTATTGCCCCCTTTATCATCAATGATGGCATGTATTCGATTGTCTTATTCAGTCTTTTCCTTGAGAATGATCAAAAACGTAAATAAACAATAGGCAAAACAAAGCTCCAACTCAGGACTTGCTTCTCGTGGCTCTTCTCCCGTGATCTGGCACGTATACATACACATACACATAAGCAAGTGATTTCAAAGGAAATAACAACAGTCTCTTCCTTGCATGAAGAACGCGTCCCGCGTTCCTAATTCGGTTTAGACAGCAGGCGCCGGTTGTGCTGGCCTTACCCCGACCAAGGTGACTAAGATCAGCTCTGGAGAGGAGAACAAGGAGACAGGCTTGAGGAGCAGTCGTGCATCAATCAGGAGTTGTGACAAACAGTGAACGGACAATAGCTCTACGGGTTCGACTGGCTTTTATAGCGACACACAGGGAATGACAGGTGCACATCATTAGTGATGGGGAGACATACCTACGTAGACACACGAGGGGGAGACAAGGTTGCGGCTCAGTAATCCGGTGACCCCGATCTCATCTCCCTGGTTCGTGGTGGTACAGGTGTTGCAGGTGTTATAGAAGTCTCGCACAAACTGCACGTTTGAGATCTCCCCAAAGTGGCTCAATGATATTGAGGTCAGGAGACTGTGATAGCCACTCCAGAACCCTGATCTTTTTCTGCTATAGCCACTGGAGGGTCAACTTGGCCTTGTGCTCATGTTGGAACATCCAAGAACATCCCATGTGAAGCTTTCATGCTGTAGAATGCAACTAATATGCTACATTCATTTGCCATCAATTTTGACTGACTTCCCTGTGCCACTGGAGCTCACACAGCCCACAATGACATGCAACTCAACATGGTACTGTAAATCATGGTGGACTGTGAACTTTTCACCATAGGCCTTGTTGAGTCCTCTCCAAACAAAATCCTTTTTTTTTTTTTTATTATTCCAAATGACACTATACAGAAGCTGTGAGGCTTGTCTACTGTAGGTGCTGTCTGAAGTCCTGCAAGTGAGCCTTTTTGTGGCATGGGCGCAGTAAAAGTAAAAGTAACTCCTCATTGTGTACCTTGAAACTACACCACCACTTTTTTCCAGAGCAGCCTGTTTGTGGGTTTTTCTTTGCGTTCCGAACAATTCTTCTGGCAGTAGTGGGTGAAATCTTTCTTGGTCTACATGACCATAGCATACTGTAGTATCAACAGAACCTCCTATTTTCCACCTCTTTATCATAGTATGAACAGTACTGACTGGCATTTTGAAGTGTTGAGATATCTTTTTTTATATCTTTTCCCTGATTTATAAAGTTCAACTACCTTATTATGCAGGTCCTCTGACAGTTATTTTGTCTTCCTTAAGGTGCAGAAACTCACTGACTGACTGACTGACTATTAAACAATTCTTTCAAGAGATGTAAACGTTTGAGCACAACTGTGTGTGTATATATATGTTGAGGCAAAATACAGCTAAAATACTTTGGGTTAAAAATAACATTTACATGGTTTTTAATAGTAATGGCATTTTGCGGCAGTATGACCGCATTAAACTGTGTTTTCAGCTTATCATTAAACTTTCTTAGATCATCACGTTTTCAAAAAAAATATGTCACACAAAATGCTTTTTGGTAGTGTAAAATTATTAAATGTAAAGGTATTAGTTACATGTATAATAATCAAGTAATGTGACCTTTTGATTAAAAAGTGTTGTACTGTACAGTATATGGCATTTTACTTTTCTTTTTTAATGTGTCAGTATTTCTTCCTCAAACATTATAATGATTTCTTGTCGAGTGATTACATTTGAAAATGTGAAAATTAAGCACATGAAAAAAAAAAACCTTGTCCAAACTACACAAGGTAAACTGGTCCATGCTACACAATCTTACATGGAGATTGCGTCTCCTGCATAAAAGAACACTTTTGACCACTGCTACATGCCTCATTTAACTGTCTTTGCATGAATATCCAGGGAATTTTTGCAAAGACTTAGAGCAATTATAAAATGATAGATGCTTCACAGGGGACTCTATAATAATATAGCTTCTACAGTTCATTATCACATTATCGCCATTGAGATCCCATTATAAGGAAAAAGAGGATGAAATCTATCAATGGAGCAGCTACTGTATACAGTAATTTCATACACTATGGTATGCCAGAATTTCAAGGTTGTCACATAAGGTTAAAAAAGGCATTTATTAATTTATCTAATGATGTCTTTAAATCACCATGTGAAAAACAAGCATCCAGATTATTAGAAAACTTAGTCTTCTGGGAAGTCACTTTTTCCATATTAATTCACAGCTGTCCAAATATTTTTAACACTAAGAAGAGCAAAATATTTTATTATACATTTCACTACTAAAATACACAATATGTCTCAATTGTACTTATATCCACCACAAAATAAAATGTAGTGCAAAACCTTGGCACATATGAAACCCAAATTCACCTTTCACTTTACAATAACCACAAAAACTGTAATACAGTGGCAGCTTATCCGTGGTAGCTCGATTAGTGTAGCCCCAGGCTATAGGATAACCTGGAATTCAGAGATTATAACACCACTGTTCATGACATGCAGGATCCCAATGCTTCAGGCCACCACTTAACAATGGTGCCAAGCTTAAGTATATCAACGTATCCATTTTTCCTCTGCTAACTACAGTGATGTCCCTTAAGCAAAGCACAGACCTGCAGTACGGAACATGTGTGCTGTTGTCATTTCCATCTAACTGTGTGCCTCTGTCTGTGTGGAATGCACACAGTATTTCTGTACACTGAGTGAATGTTAGAAGTAAAAACTTATTCACTGGTCTGATGGATTTCTGCAGTTTTATGTTTTTAATATGCACAGCTAGATATTACAATTATTTCGATATTACTTTGTGTTGTGTAAAAGCAATACTTCTGAAAAAAGATTTGGTGAAATGTGCAGTTTCCCAATTACCCCAAAAAGTGGTAGGACAGGCAAGGTTGATGGCCGAAGTTACCTTAGACATTCTAAACGAATGAGAACAAATAATTTTTAACTGGAGCTATATGGCTAATGCAGCTAACAAGTATGTGAATAGAGACAAGTAGCATTTAATATCAAATATACTGGCATATGAGCTTTCTTGCATAAGGCTTCTTGCACTGTCTATAAAAAGCAATTACAGCTGAAATAAAAAGTAATAGTATGCATCTTGATACCAGATTTTTTTTTTATATTGAGTATTGTGCAGGCTAAATTCAGATACATATTATCAAAATTCAGTGGTAAATTCAAAGCCTTGAGTGAAAGTGACACATTTCTCAAAATAAAAAAAATATTATGATCCACAAGCAACCCCCAATAAAAATAATGATCCCCAAGCAAAACCAGACTTATTGTTGGTGGAGAAACCCTTGTTGTCAAGCACAGTGGTAAGATGTTTCTTGTAGTAGTCTAGTAGGTTACCAGGTTTGCACACATCTCAGGAGGGATGTTGTTCCACTATTCTTTACAGATCATATCTAAATCCTTATGGTTTCTTGACTGTCGCTTGGCAACTCGAAGTTTCAGCTCCCTCCACACATTTTCTATAGGATTAAGGTCTGCAGATCGGCTAGGTCACTCCATGAGACATAATGAGCTTCTTCTTGCCTTGTTGCCTTGGCAGTATGTTTTGGTTCATTGTCATGCTGGAGGACCCATCCACGACCCATCTTCAGGAGGTTCATCCAAAATTGTCTATTGGCCCCTCAATGCTGCAAAGTCAGCCTGAGAAACAGCTCCAAAGTATGATGTTTCCACCTCCGTGCTTGACTGTAGTTATGGTGTTCTGAGGATTATATTCAGAATTGTTGTTCCTCAAAACTGTCAGAACTAACCTTCGGTGACCAGAAGACGTAGCTTAGCGGTTAGCCCTTTGTTGCGTGAATGGTAAACCCAAACGCGGAGGAACACGAATAGGCAGGATAATCACGCTGTTTAATCTAAAGACTCTCACGAAAAGGGGAGCAAGGGAAAGACACAATCTAACCCGCGTCCTATAAACACACACTCAATCAGAAAGGGTGAGTACTCACAGTTAGACGAACGATTCCGACTGGGCATCTGGTGAACTCAATGACTGAGCGATATGCTATGGTTTTGTTTACCTTTTTATACTTCCTGGATCACGACCGCTTTACTTCCGGGTCCTAGTGCCGGTCGCGGACCGAGTGTGCATGACAAAAACACAGTGTGAAGTTGATGCCAAATAGCTAAATTTTGGTCTCATCTGACCACAGCATGTTCTCCCAATCCTTTTCTGTTCAATGGCAAACTTCAGATGGGCCTGTACTGTACGTGTGCCTTCTAGGGGAGGGGGTCCTTGGATTTTAACACATGGCGGCGTATTGTGCTACAAAGGTTTGTTTGGTGTAGTCCCAACTGCCTTGAGGTAATTCATAGGATCCTCCTGTGTAGCTGAGGGTGATTGATTGTTATTTTGTATTTATTCTATTTGCAAATGATCACTCCAACAGTTGTTTTCTTCTTACCAAGCTTCTTGCTGATGGCCTTGTAGCCCATTTCAGCATTGTACAGATCTACAATCTTTTCCCTGACATTCTTTGACAGCTCTTTGGTCTTGTGACCAGTGATGAGGTTTGAAAGGAAGCTTCTGATTCTGTGGACAGGTGTCTTGTACAGTGGCTTGCAAAAGTTTTCGGCCCCCTTGAACTTTTCCACATTTTGTCACATTACAGCCACAAACATGAATCAATTTTATTGGAATTCCACGTGAAAGACCAATACAAAGTGGTGTACACATGCGAAGTGGAATGAAAATCATACATGATTCCAAACACTTTTCACTGAAAAGTGGGGTGTGCGTAATTATTCAGCCCCCTTTGGTCTGAGTGCAGTCAGTTGCCCATAGACATTGCCTGATGAGTGCTAATGACTAAAGATGGCATCCTTTTTCCAAGATGGCGCCGGTGAGGTCGGCTGCCGTCACGACTGCTCCGACCACCTTTTCTTTGTTTTTGTTCTTTAAGTTAGTTTTCAGTGTTTTAAAATCGGCAAAATCATCACCATTGAGTACATTAGGTATGATAGAGACACTCTTGTTTCTATTGGTATACAATGTACTCACAATTCGACGTTTTTAACTCCGGATCCGAGCTGGCCGAGTGAGATCCTGAGGGAGAACAATGGACGCGACGCGAAGCGGAGGCCTCGAGGGAGACGAGCCGGCGTGAGGAATAGGCTCAGAGGCCGTGCACACCGCACACCTCTGCCTAGTATCCTGCTCGCCAACGTCCAGTCACTGGAGAACAAACTTGATGACCTCAGGACCAGGATAAAGTTCCAGAGAGACATTCGGGACTGCAATCTCCTCTGCTTCACCGAGACATGGCTGAACCCAGCGGTGCCAGACCATGCCATACAACCAGCCGAGTTCTTCTCGGTTCACCGCATGGACAGGACGCGGGACTCGGGGAAGTCAAGAGGAGGCGGCGTGTGCTTAATGGTGAACAACAGCTGGTGCAACAGCGCGAGCGTTGTTCCTCTTACACGCTCCTGCACACCAAACCTGGAACTACTGTCCATCATGTGTCGTCCTTTTTATCTTCACATCGGTCATAATCAGTGCCGTTTACATCCCACCACAAGCAGACACTGAAACTGCCTTATGCGAGCTGCATGAGGCACTCACACAGCACCAGACACAACACCGGGACGCTGCGCTCATTGTGGCGGGGGACTTTAATAGTGCCAACCTCAAACGCGCAGCGCCGAACTTTTATCAGCACATCACCTGCCCCACCAGGGGCGAAAGGACACTGGACCATTGTTATACTACGGTCAAAGACGGTTACAAGGCACAATCTCGTCCAGCGTTTGGTAAATCCGACCACGCCACCATCTTCCTCATGCCAAAATATAAACAAAGGCTGAAACAGGAAGTTCCGGTTCAGAGGGAGGTCGCGCGCTGGATGGACCAATCGGTGGCCGCGTTACAGGACGCACTCGATGACGCAGACTGGGACATGTTCAGAAACAGCTCCGATGATGACGTCAGCGTGTTTACGGAAGCGGTTGTGGGATTTATTGGGAAGCTAGTAGACGATACGGTGGAGAAAAAGACTATCAGAACGTTTCCCAACCAGAAGCCGTGGGTGGATAAAACCATCCGCGACACTCTGAGATCTCGCACAGCTGCCTACAACACGGGACTTGCACAGTACAAGGCTGCGTCATACAACGTCCGGAAGGCGGTGAAAGAGGCGAAGCAGCATTACGGGAGAAAACTAGAGTCACTGTTTCAACAGAGTCACTCTAGGAGCCTGTGGCAGGGACTGAGAACAATAACGGATTATAAAGCACCAACATCCGGTATGACGAACGCGGACGCGACTCTGGCAGACAAGCTCAACACCTTCTATGCTCGCTTCGAGGCTGCAGCTAAAGATGCTAGCGATGCTAATGCTAACGGCGCTAATGCTAGCGGCGCTAACGGCTGCAGACAGGAAGACACTGCCAGCACCGGGAACGCGCTCATCATCTCCGAGCACGACGTGAGGAGAGCCTTCAAGAGAGTGAACACCAGGAAAGCAGCAGGACCAGACGGCATCTCAGGTCGTATCCTCAGATCCTGCGCAGACCAGCTAGCACCTATGTTCACTGAGATATTCAACATCTCCTTATCTCAGTCGGTGATCCCCACGTGCTTCAAAGAGTCCATCATTGTTCCTGTCCCGAAGAAACCACATCCTGCTTCCCTCAATGACTATCGCCCTGTAGCCCTCACCTCAGTAGTGATGAAGTGCTTTGAACGCCTTATCAGAGACTTCATCATTTCTTCACTACCCGACACACTGGACCCACTACAGTTTGCATACCGTCAGAACCGCTCCACAGACGATGCAATCTCTCATCTCCTCCACACATCACTCACTCACCTGGACACTAGGAAAGGGAATTATGTTAAAATGCTCTTCATCGACTACAGCTCTGCTTTTAATACCATAATTCCCTCCACACTCACCACCAAGCTGGAGCACCTGGGATTCAGCTCATCTATATGTCAGTGGATCTCCAATTTTCTGACTGGCAGACCACAGGCAGTAAGGATGGGCGGACATGTCTCAGCTACACTCACTCTCAGCACTGGAGCCCCCCAGGGTTGTGTTCTGAGCCCCCTGCTGTACTCTTTGTACACCCACGACTGCGTGGCCACTACCAACTCCACCTCCATCATCAAGTTTGCTGACGACACCGTCATGGTCGGACTGATCACCAACAATGATGAGTCGGACTACCTAGAGGAGATTGGAAATCTGGAGAACTGGTGCCAGAGGAACAATCTCCTCCTGAACGTCAGTAAGACAAAGGAGCTGATAGTGGACTTTAGTACAAAGCAGGAGAGGAACTACCAGACCCTCATCATCAACAGGAGCCCAGTGGAGAGAGTGGACAGCTTCAGATACCTCGGTGTTCACATCACGCAGGACCTGTCATGGTCCTGTCACATCAACACCGTGGTGAAAAAAGCCCGGCAGCGTCTCTACCACCTCAGACGATTGAGAGACTTTAGACTGCCCTCCAAGGTGCTCAGGAACTTCTACTCCTACACCATAGAGAGCATCCTGACTGGAAACATCACAACCTGGTTCGGGAACAGCACCATGCAGGACAGACGAGCTCTACAGAGGGTGGTGCGATCAGCCGAGCGCATCATCCGCACTGAGCTCCCTGACCTGCACTCGATCTACAGCAAGCGGTGCTGGACTAAGGCCAGGAAGATCAGGAAGGACCTCAGTCACCCCAGTAATGGACTGTTCTCTTTGTTGCGGTCTGGGAAGCGATTCCGCTCCCTAAAGGCCAACACAGAGAGGCTGAGGAGGAGCTTCTTCCCGCAGGCGATGAGGTCTCTCAATCACACCTCCACACAGGACTAATAACATCTTTTTAAGCTCACAACACTGACTGGACAATCATGGACACATTCATACACACTTGCACTAAATATTTATACATCTGGACAATTGCACATGTCACTTTCATTAGTCACCTTTCATGCATATTTGCACAACCACTGACACTTTAAATTCTATATACATACAGTATATACTCTATCTACCCTATATTTCTATATTTTGCAATATTTTATTATGCCCTTATTGTACAGTTAATTTTACTAGTTAAATTAATTTCTTTAGTATTTCCTTTTTATTGATTATTTATTTTACGTACAAGCTTTTATTTTCTTTTTAAGGTCACTGGCGGTCGTGTAAGCATTTCACTGCATATTATACTGTGTATGACTGTGTATGTGACAAATAAAATTTGAATTTATTATTTAAATAGAGTGCACCTGTGTGTAATCTAATGTCAGTACAAATACAGCTGCTCTGTGACGGCCTCAAAGGTTGTCTAAGAGAATATTGGGAGCAACAACACCATGAAGTCCAAAGAACACACCAGACAGGTCAAGGATAAAGTTATTGAGAAATTTAAAGCAGGCTTAGGCTACAAAAAAATTTCCAAAGCCTTGAACATCCCACGGAGCACTGTTCAAGCCATCATTCAGAAATGAAAGGAGTATGGCACAACTGTAAACCTACCAAGACAAGGCCGTCCACCTAAACTCACAGGCCGAACAATGAGAGCGATGATCAGAAATGCAGCCAAGAGGCCCATGGTGACTCTGGACGAGCTGCAGAGATCTACAGCTCAGGTGGGGGAATCTGTCCAGGACAACTATTAGTCGTGCACTGCACAAAGTTGGCCTTTATGGAAGAGTGGTGTGGGAGAAAATTCTTCCACCTGTTGAATGTTGCCTACAATTTAAAATATCAAACAGTTAACAAATTAGTTACAATCAAAATTAAAAAGATTTCAGACGCCACACAGTACTGGAAGAAGTAAGAGGATTTATTGCAGCAATAAAACCCAGTGAGCCGCACTTGCAATGCTTAGGTCATAAATACAAGCACTGTCAAGAGCAGACTGAATTCACAGTAAAAGACACACACCTTTTATACACTTCATGAGAAGGAGGGGGGAGTCCCGGGGAATTTCCCGACCCCTCCTCTGTACACTCTTTTTGCTGACCACATCAAATTTTTATCCCATTATAATCCAGTTCTATCAATTGTTTTATTCCAGTTTCTATCAATTAATTCTTCCATTATAATTATATTTCTCTTATCTTGTACCATTACATCATACACCTCGCTATCTGACTCCTCTCCATGCTCATAACTTTCTCCATTATAATTTATTTTCATTAATAATTATTTTCTATTATCTTTACACTTTTCATATCTTTTTTTATAAAAATATAGGGGTGTTGCTTGTTTTCAAGACTTTTTCCTCGTGTTTCTTTGGTTTATTCTTCATTTCTCAAGAGACCAGTCATGGGTAAGCATCTCCTTTATACTACTGTACTTAATTTATTTATTATTTATTACTTATTTGCCTTATTTTACCCTATTCAATGTTTTTATACATTTTATTCTATTTTATAGCTAACTGCAACTTCTCCATGGATGACATCATCTCTGTGGATGATTCGGACAGCCAGGGCAGTTCAGATCGTGTTCCTTCTGAGGACTACAACCCGACTGAGCCAGCTGTGGGTCCGGCCTTCGTGTGTCCTGACCCATCTGATTCTGAGTTGTCTGAGTCACTGATGCAGTATCTACAAGATGAAGGTTTTACTTATTCCAAAAGGGATGAGTCTAAGCCTGCTCCTTCTAAGAGACGGTGTTTGGATGTTGGGAGGCCTCACTGTTCTTTTCAGCCAGTGAGGGCCACATCCAGTACTCCCGCTCCATCTACCAGACAGCCTAGATTTAAAATAAATACGAGTACTCAGACTGATTTAAACGTGTCTGTTAGTACACAGACCAATGAAACTAATTCCATTGTTGTTCAAACAGATTTTCCTCAGGCCTCTGTGTCTATATCAAACCGTGGGGTCTCTGTGTTCATTCCTCTCACTGACCTTCCTCAAGGAGTTGTCCTAGGCCCGGGAAGGTTTAATATGTAATTTACTTTCTCTAGATGCTTACCCATGGCCCCCTATTTTGTATGTTTTTTCTGTTGGGCCTTTTTATACCTTTGTAAGCATTTTATGTTATTACCATGTAGATACGCATTTTTATTCTGTGTATACTCTTATTAAACTATGTTATTCGTAAAACTCTCTATGGCTCTGATTTATTTCTTGTGTGTCCATCCAGTCTGTGCCCAAGGCCATTTTCACACACACATAGGGGAAACCCCTGTTCTGTGTCTCTCCCTTATCACTCTGCGCACACACATTCTGTTGGCAGATTCCGGCCACCTGCGCACAGACACATACACACATTGTCTCCTGATCCTTCTGAATTTTGGTTTTAATGTATGATTGATTACATAGTCACCCCGTTAGCCCCTCTCTTATTAAGTTTCCACGGCCTGACCATCCGTTCTTTCCCTCATTAATCTTTCAGGTTCGTCCAATTATTTTTGATTTCTGGTCTTATGTCTCCCTTATCTTATCTGGTCATCTGTTGGTTCCAGCTATGTCCAGTTTCTGGTCCTTCCATATTTTCATTACCTCATCTAGTTATCCTTTTATGTACTTCCGATCTTCCCCCCCACTCTTCACCAAGTGTGTGTACTCAGTTTCTTCGCTACGTCCGGCACCTTAAGTGTGTGTGCTCAGTTTCAGCAAGTCCGGCACCTGGCGCCTTATCTTGTCTATGTTTTACGACCTGTCATGCTCCCCAGATTCTAGGGACTTTTCCAGTCCCCCCCATTTTCGCTGTTCCTAACTCTTGTCCTCTCTTTTATACTATAATGGTACACTTATAGTTCTTTTTATATTTCTACTTGCATAAATATATGTTGATCAAAATTTGCTTACATATTTCCCCCTCTGCGACTTTTAAGTCGCATAATGGAAAGAACTCTGATAAAGTAAAGAAAAAATACATAGGTAAAGGAAAATACATCAAAGAAAAATACATCAAAGAAAAAATTAACTTTAGGTGATTATAGTTTCGATTATAGGATTATTATAGTTATTAGATAGCAGTTCCACTAGATATTAGATAATATAGGTATTAGATAATAGTCCCACTTACATATTACCCCCTCAGCCAAAGGAACACTTCAAAACAATCCCCAGTGGCTGAGGAGAACACGTTGGGTACACATGGTGAGTAAACAAGGACTAATAAAGGAGTAATCAATGAGTAAATAAGCCAATAAATGTAGGTTACTAACATGAGTAAATAGCTGCTAAATATCGAGTAAATAATGGGCATAGATATGAGTTCAGAGGTGGGCGAAAAACCCTCAAATTTAGCCAATCCAGAGGGAAAATTCCACACCTTGCCAGCATTATATGCTCAACAGTGTATTTATCACCTGAACTCATCCCTTTTGGATATATAGCAAATATCATTCGTATACATTGAAAGACGGGTCGAACATAGAATTAGGGTCCCTGTAGATAGAGAGACCCTGTTTTTCACTTCCCTCATCCATCATCAGTTTGCGGTCCTCTTCAGTATATTCAAGGATGTGTAAGTCTTTCGCCATGCTCTTCACCGTTTGCAGTAGTGCAGCGGCCAAACTTAAGGCATCTCCCTAGTTGGTATGATGTTGTCTCTAGAAGAAGTCCTCGGTTCTCATCAAGGAAAACCATGTCCTGTTCTCTCGATGTGACCTATTCGAGGTCCTGAGTCACTACGTCTGCCATTGTGATGAATTTCTTAGGCACGTTGGATAGTGTGGATACCAGTCGACCCGGTCATGTCGTACTTCGTCCCACCTTTTCCTGGGGGTCCGTGCCGTAGTCTGCTTCCAGATCTCGATGCAGATCGGACAGGAGATTTTCCACTGCGGAGACGGCCTTGCTTCCCCCTCTGGTACAGGTTCTACACGGTCCATTCTGTAACACATTATGTTAGCAGAACAACAATACACTTCTACTGACACTAGTTCTATTTTCTATTGTTATATAATCACTAATCATGGGTTAATTGGTCAAATCAATGATTTAGGGTATACAGATAAAATGTTTAATTATAACATATAATCAACAAGGATCATGGTCTGATATGCAGGTGATTGGACACTGTCCACTCATTTGCATGTAGATTGATTCATCTCCGTCGTCGTCATACAAATCTGGTTTTGCATGGTCATTACTGTTGTCCTATCTAATTATTCTTATACCAATTCTAAAACACTTAGTGTGTGATTCTAAAATCTCTGTTGATTATACCATAGCAGAATTATCCATCCTGCGTTTTGGAATGCCATTGCATGTTACTGATATTCCTCCTTCTCCATTAAATTCGTCCCATACCTTTAATTCTTCTTTACCAATTTTTCTGTGAACTTTGTGTCGCATGTTTTTCGTCGGTCGTTCTCATGTCTAAGTCTCCTCCTAGTAATACAGGAGCACAGCATCCTCCCCAATTCTTTGGTAACGTTTGTCTAACAGTAGTCCCATCGCAGTACCAGAATATGTCTGCCAAGGGTGTGGTACCTACACTTAAGTCGGGTTGCCGTATTTTTACCATCTCACTGCATGATATGTTATCAATTTTTACTGTCGCATACATGTCGCATTTCTATAAGAAACCTGCTGCTGGTTGTGTTTTGTTGCAGCTTGAAGATAGATCTCCTATTTCTTCTGTCCCATTCGAACAGATACGTAGAGGATAAGTTTGTTGGATTGGTGTTATCGCTCGCTGGACGGCGACTAATGTGATCAGGGCTCGCCACAGCGAATCATCTGCTTCAATCTAACCCTATCCTCTGCATCCTCTTCTCTCACATCAACTAACTTCATGTCCTCTCTTACTGCATCCATAAATCTCCTCCTTGGTCTTCCACTAGACCTCCTGCCTGGCAGTTCCAACCTCAGCATCCTTCTACCAATATATTCACCATCTCTCCTCTGAACATGTCCAAACCACTCTAACATACTTCTCTACCACTCCAGACTTCCTCATACAATACCACAGCTCCTCTCTCGGCACCCTGTCGTACGCCTTCTCTAAATCTACAAAGACACAATGCAACTCTTTATTACCTTCTCTGCATCATATCAACCAACTCTCTTCCCTTCTCTGTCATGGTCCCAACATTCAAAGTCCCTACTTTCACTCCTAAACTCTTGCCTTTCCTTTTCCTTTTCTCTCTCTGCTTTCGAACACGTCTTCCTCCTCTGCTTCTTCGACAGTTATTGAGGCTAATGCTAATGCTAATTTGTCTTTCCTTAAGGTTCCAGTCTGGGCTGGTGTCATTACTCAAAGTGGCTCTGCCATCAGTTAGATCTGGCAGTAGAATAGTTATTATAAACATAAATTTAAGATTATTTTTGGGGTTAGTAACTGAGTGGTTTCTCCATTTGGATCACAAAGGCGACACTTAGGGCTATGGCCTAATAATCTATACAATATATGTTTTGGTGTGTTTTTCGTTGAGTATCACGTTACTGTTGGGGTCGCTTTAACTATTCTAATCACTATCTGATCCAGTGTCAAGTTCTAGCTGTTGCAATTCTTGTACGTTTTGCTTGTCGTTGTTTGCCTCGGGCTCTTGTTCTCTGGGCTGGCCCGGCTTGTTCTGCTGCAGCCTCTTCTTCAATGAGTTCTGCTTCCCACTCTCCTATGTTATCTTGGGGCCACTCTGGCCAATAGACTTGTTCTTCTTGTTGTTCTGATTCTTGTTCTTCTGGTTCGGTCCACGGCAATTCTTCAGTGTGTTCATATGGGTCTGGTGCTTATTGTCTAGGCCTTTTGTCACCTCTCTAGGAGTCTAATTGCAAACCCTGGTCTGATTGCAAATCCCTGGGGCGCCCTGTCTCTTACCTGGTCTGGATTTGGCGACCTTGCAACAATGATGTAAATTTCTTTACCTTTAACTTTCACAGCAATTGGAGTTGCCAACACCACCTTGTGAGGTCCTTTTCTTCTAGCTTGGTTCCACCTTCTTTTAAATACTCGAATAAATACCCAATCACCAGGAAGCACTGTTCTTTCGTGTGTCTCCTCTGCGTCGTTAGCTGGTCTCTGCCTGTTGTCATGTAGCACTGTCGCTCCCTTAACCTGTTGGAAAATAACTTTGTGTATTTCAGATTAGTGTTTTATATAATGATCAAGTTCACTTTGTAGTTGTTCGAGAGATGGACCTTTATAGGGTCCTCGATCAAAGGATGTCAACATTGGTCTGCCAGTAAGCATTGCATGCGGTATTAAATGCGTGTTTCGGTTAGTTTGCGATCTCATGCAAATCAAAGCTAATGGTAAAGCTTGTCACCAGTTCATACCTGTATCTGCACATATTTTAGCCAATTTCATTTTTAGAATTCCATTTGCTCTCTTTACCATCCCTTGAGATTGTGGCCAATACACACATCCAAACCTATGCTTGATATTTAACCACTTTCTATATTACCTTGTTTGCAAATTGCTTTCCGTTATCTGAGTTAAGGGTGTCTGGGATTCGAAATCTTGGTATGATTTCTCTACACAAAAATTTTGCTCGTGTGTCTGCTGCTTCCTTTCCATCACTAACAAAAGTACTATCTTTTCTGTGTGCTGTATACATTTATCTATGGCTAGATGGTAATTTGATTGCATCTAATAGCTCTGTAATTGCCTTTCCATATACTACTGATGTTCCGTCCGCTCTCTCGTAACCTTTTTTATGCCCATATGGGGCCATACAAATGGCATATTCCATATGAGTAAGCTAAATCAGTATATATTGTACATGCTTTTCCTTCTACTATCTTACAGGCGCCTGACAAAGTGATTAACTCAGTTAACTGGGTACAGGGTAGTGGCACATATTCTGCTTGTACTATTCTAAATGCTTTTCCATCTAGGGCTGGTGTTACTATAGCATAGCCTGCTTTATTGCTATCCCCATCTCTAAAACACGACCCATCTACAAAGAATATACAATCTGGATGTGACAGAGGTTGATTCTCTAGGTCTTGTCGTGTCTTTAAGTGTTTTGCTGACACCTTCATATAGTTAACTCAGGTGCAGAGAGTATTGCATCCTATTCTTTTCTTCTAGCATTTGTAATTACAAACTATGGCTGGTCAGGAGTGTGTGTAATATGTGGGTGGTATACGACTGGATGTCCCATGTTAATTGATGAGGCTTCCTGATAAGCAAATGCTGCTGCTTGGTAGCAGGGTGGCATGTCTTTTTCAATATTATCAAGCACTGTACTATAATAAGCAATTAGTTGTTTACTAGGACCTTGTTATTGAATCAGAACCCCTTTGACAAAACCCGCCACATTCTGAGACAGACAGGTGGAATGGCTTATTATACTCTGGACTAGCAAGTGTTGATGCTGTACAGAGTTCTCTCTTTATCTGTTCAAAAGCCTCCAGTGCTTCAGGTGTCCATTCTGACACTGCACTATCAGCTGTTTTAACTATTGCTCTAAATAGTGTTGTTTTTAATACAAAATCACAAATCCAGTCTCTACTAAATCCTACCATACCTAGAAAAGACAGCATCTCTTTTACAGGCCATGGTTTAGGAGTTTTTAATATTGCTTCTATATGTTCAGGAGATATGTGTCTAGATGTTCCTTTCAACACTCTGCCTAGATATTCTAGTTTCTGCTTACAGAATTCAAACTCTTCTCTACTAACTTTGTCCATTTTCAGCTAGCACTAACAAATGCTGAACATAAATCTATGACAGTGTACCACTGTGTACCTACTGGTATATTAGACAGCAGTGTGTGAGGATCGGGCATTACAGGCGATTCTGCTTCTACAATTTGATTTATGGCTTATGAGTCATACACAAGTCTCTATTATCTGAGTTGGGCTTTCTGACAGGAAATATGGGAGTATTACAAGGACTTTTAATTGGTATTAATCTTCCAGCTTCTAATAACCCATCTATTGTAGGCTTAATACCTGTTATAGCTTAAGGTGTCAATGGGTACTATCTTTGACAAGGCAGTATTGCATTTGGTCTTATTTTTATTAACGCTTGTCCTCCAGACTTAACTAATCCTACATCTGTGGAATGTCTTGTCCATAGTTTCTCTGGGATTGTTTTCAGCAATTCTTCCTCTAACTTTCCTTCTCCTTCATCTACCTGTCCTATCATTCTTACTGACATTTGTGTGTGCGATGATAACAGAATGTTACACATCCCCCTCTGAGGGTGTGTTGACAACAGCATGTTCTCATCTATCTCTGTGTGTGTTACCCTCATTCTATCTATTTCTAAAAACGTTATTTTCAAAAATCCTTGACCTTGTGAAATATGTACAGAAGGATTAGAGGTTTGTTCCCATCCAAGTTACTTCAGCTGCTTGCTTGACCATCGGTTATAGTTCTTTAAATTGTGTTTTCTTCTCCCACTAACAGAGAGATGTGGGGTGCTGTGTTAGATACTTGATGCCAGTGTTCCTGTTGTTCAGGTGTACAGTGATGGCTGCTTCTGAGGCTGTGTCTCCTAGTGCCATATAGGTGATAGAGTCTTCCATGACATCTGTCCACAGCTGTGCATATTCTTCATCTTGACTTCCTGTGTCATAATACATGATGCAGTGCAATAGCAGGGTCACTCTTCTGCAGTCTGGTCGTCATTGCGTCCCTTTTTTTTTTTTTTTTTTTTTTTTTCAATGACCTCCCTCTCATCTTCTGCTGTACTGGGAGTCTCATGGCGACTTCTACTCGTGCATGCCTGTTCTCCCCCATCTTGGGTATGCTTGATCGCTGCATCTTGGAGTGCTCATCCGGTCTTTTCCTTGCTGTTCTTTTTTCTTGCATCTTTTTTTAGGTTCAATGATCATGAACCCTTTTACTTTCCTTTTCCTTCCTTCCTCCTCCTCCTCGGTTTCTGCCTCTTCTGTGTCAGACTCGTGACATGGTGACGAGCAGGATTCTCTGGGACATACGTCTGTGCCTTCCCTTTTCTTCCAGGTCTTCTTCTGCTCTTTTTCTTTCCTTCATGGCACATTCCTCTTGTTCCATCATTCCTTTGTCGGATATGGCTTGTTGTTTATCTCCAAGCCCTTTTCTTTCCCTCAGGTACTGCGTACTTCGTTTTCTCATTCTCTCCATCTCCTCTTTCTTTGTTAGCATGTGTGATTCTGTTTCTTCTTCTTCACTCCATTCTTTTTCGTTGTCACTATCATGCCTGGGAGTTGTTGACTCTTGTTTTGTTTCTTCGTTCGTCTGGGCAATCACTCAGAGTCACATGACATCAGTTTAAAATTATTAATTTATTATTATTATTATTTTTATTTTTTTTTCAACACATGTCCTTCAAATCCCCATGTTCCTTTATCTTGCATCTTCTGTAATGGTTACATTCCCCTTATTCCTCTGTTGTTATGTGTTCCTCAGTGTATGGTGGTGGTCTTTCTAATTCTAAGTTTCTTTTTTCCTGTCTTCGCTCCCTCCTGACTCCTGATCCTCTTTCTCTAACTTGTTTCCTGTTTTTTTTTTTTTTTGTTAATTTATTTCTTCAGTTTGTCTTTTTTTTTTTTTTTATCCTTTTCTTATTCTTCCTTTTCAACCCATTCAACAATGACACATTTTTTCTCTTGCTACTCTTTCCTGTAGTTGTGTGTCTGAGCATTTCTTTTATTTATTTATTTGTTCTATTATTATTATTATTTATTTTATTTATTTATTTATTTTACTTCCTTACAACATTCTTCGTTAAAAGTTTCATGTTTAAGCCATTGCAATTCTCCGGATGTCCTGTCATGCCATTTTATAGTTGGGCTTTCTAATATATTTTTCGTATGTTTTCATGTTTAGTTATAATTTATTTCTGCCAGTTTTTAGCAGAGTAGCTTCCCCATCACACACTTCTGTCTTGATTTATGGTATAAATTCCTGTTCAAAAGCCTCTTCCCTATAGCTGTATACTTTATAGCTGCTACCGATTTAGAATAGCTGTTTTATTCTATATATATTTTTTAAGCATTAATTTTCCACTGGTGTCAATATCAGAAACTTAACTTTTTTGTTAAGGGTCTGAAAAATTATTCTTCCGTCTGGTCCTACATGTATTAACGCCAATTCACTATTGTTATTAATCACCCACACACGACTCAGCACTACCGGACCTGTGTCTGCTCTTTTAGTCCTTATCTTTTTCTTTTCCAACCTCCCGCGCGCCTTCTTCTAAATGCAATATATCAAAATCTGGCTCTGCTTACAGCAGTGAAATGAGCAGAGTTAAACAAGGAAGCAGAGGGGGGTCCAGTTATTCCTCCAAATTCTATCGTACTTATTTATTACTTTTAAACGAATCTCTCTAGGAACTAACCCAATGAAAACTAATTTCTCCATTCTGAAATATGATATAAGTAATAAAGTGTGTTGCCGTCAAGATCTAACACATCAGCTATTAATGAGAGCCTAAGAATCCACTCTCCCTTGTCACACTCTTTTTCTAAATCCTTTTCAGGATTATTCAATAAACATCTACGTATATCTTTCACTCTGATCTGACTCCAAGATTCTAAACTCCTGTTCGTGCTTAGTTAAAACTCCTTCTTCTCTCATCTGCTCATCCCGGTTAATTTCTCTAACTCCACTTATCATCTGATCTCCTCCATTTTTAATATTTGTTTTATGTGTAACCTAGGTGCATTTATAACTTTATGCACTATGTTTATTATTATTAGTATTGTGTCGTCGACTACACAACACATAAAGGTACCTTTTATATTTTACCTAAGCTTATCTTCAATAACTAATATGTTGCTGCGCATGTGTACACTAATCCAAAAATATTATTATTTTATAATACTACTATGCTGGCACGAAGCTTATGTCACAGTGAGTTCTATATCTAACAGTGTGTACCATAACCACACGTTTTCTTTTAATACTATAATATTATATGTATCACTTATATGCTTTTATCTTTTACGCTATTATTTAAACTTATTACATTTATCAATACTTATTATATTTATTAATAATTATAGCAAGTCAGAAATTCCATAAAAGGTATCTACATATTAAGTTATCTCTAATACCGTATCACTTACCATATTCTTACACATACACATATAAATTACGGACTTTGCACATAAATTTAATGTACGCACACTTTTAAAGGACACGTTACACACAGATACAAAACACACACAGCACAAGCGCTTTTCTACTTTTTACAACAGTTTTTTAACAATTTGAGTACTCGAAACAATAAAACAATTTATCACACAACACAACCTGGGCCCAGAACACTTCAATACCACCTGTAGGAATTTCCAAGCAATCTTCTTTCGTTCCCCAGCGATACCTCATATAATATATATGGGTTCTAGCCCTAGGGAACGTGATTGCAGTACTGTTCCTAGCGATACCTCACACAAGTGGGTTCTAGCCCTAGGACTCAAGGCCTCGAGAACACAGCACAACCACCTACAGGACTTTTTTCCACCTGCTCAGCTCCGCGTCTTAGAAACACCTCACTTTTCAATGAGTTCTATACTTAGCGGCTTATTACAGGACTTTTCCACCTGACCACGTCTGAGGATTTGCTTTCGTCCTCTACCTAGTGATTCGGCAGGACTTTTCATCTGGGTCCAGCCCCACTGGTTGGCGATTCCTCGTGTACGGGCTCTGGCCCCAACTCAGTGGCGTTACCTCAAATCATACAAAACCATCTGGGTCCAGCCCCACCTGTTGGCGATTCCTCTGGTACGGGCTCTAGCCCCAACATGGTGGCGTTACCTCAGATACAAACGTGCGTGCACCACAAATATATATAAAAAAAAACTTTGGAGATCTCCTAAATCTTTGTTACTTCATCCAGTCTTTTTTATATTAAATATAAGTATAGCGCTTATTTTATCAATATTAGCAACATTCAACAAAATGTGTTCAATATACCTTAGGAGTTGCTCCCTCCAGCCGGAAACACGCACTCTAACAGACCATGAACTTCTAATGCAGAATTCGATAAAACAGGTTTCTGCTTACCTTTGTCTATAATGGCGCCAGTTAATGGTCTGTCAGGCCGCGGTGTTCCCAGGTCCCCAGAGGAGTCACCCCTTGACGGCAATCGCAGTCGGAGGTCACCAATAAATGTGGGAGAAAATTCTTCCACCTGTTGAATGTTGCCTACAATTTAAAATATCAAACAGTTAACAAATTAGTTACAATCAAAATTAAAAAGATTTCAGACGCCACACAGTACTGGAAGAAGTAAGAGGATTTATTGCAGCAATAAAACCCAGTGAGCCGCACTTGCAATGCTTAGGTCATAAATACAAGCACTGTCAAGAGCAGACTGAATTCACAGTAAAAGACACACACCTTTTATACACTTCATGAGAAGGAGGGGGGAGTCCCGGGGAATTTCCCGACCCCTCCTCTGTACACTCTTTTTGCTGACCACATCAAATTTTTATCCCATTATAATCCAGTTCTATCAATTGTTTTATTCCAGTTTCTATCAATTAATTCTTCCATTATAATTATATTTCTCTTATCTTGTACCATTACATCATACACCTCGCTATCTGACTCCTCTCCATGCTCATAACTTTCTCCATTATAATTTATTTTCATTAATAATTATTTTCTATTATCTTTACACTTTTCATATCTTTTTTTATAAAAATATAGGGGTGTTGCTTGTTTTCAAGACTTTTTCCTCGTGTTTCTTTGGTTTATTCTTCATTTCTCAAGAGACCAGTCATGGGTAAGCATCTCCTTTATACTACTGTACTTAATTTATTTATTATTTATTACTTATTTGCCTTATTTTACCCTATTCAATGTTTTTATACATTTTATTCTATTTTATAGCTAACTGCAACTTCTCCATGGATGACATCATCTCTGTGGATGATTCGGACAGCCAGGGCAGTTCAGATCGTGTTCCTTCTGAGGACTACAACCCGACTGAGCCAGCTGTGGGTCCGGCCTTCGTGTGTCCTGACCCATCTGATTCTGAGTTGTCTGAGTCACTGATGCAGTATCTACAAGATGAAGGTTTTACTTATTCCAAAAGGGATGAGTCTAAGCCTGCTCCTTCTAAGAGACGGTGTTTGGATGTTGGGAGGCCTCACTGTTCTTTTCAGCCAGTGAGGGCCACATCCAGTACTCCCGCTCCATCTACCAGACAGCCTAGATTTAAAATAAATACGAGTACTCAGACTGATTTAAACGTGTCTGTTAGTACACAGACCAATGAAACTAATTCCATTGTTGTTCAAACAGATTTTCCTCAGGCCTCTGTGTCTATATCAAACCGTGGGGTCTCTGTGTTCATTCCTCTCACTGACCTTCCTCAAGGAGTTGTCCTAGGCCCGGGAAGGTTTAATATGTAATTTACTTTCTCTAGATGCTTACCCATGGCCCCCTATTTTGTATGTTTTTTCTGTTGGGCCTTTTTATACCTTTGTAAGCATTTTATGTTATTACCATGTAGATACGCATTTTTATTCTGTGTATACTCTTATTAAACTATGTTATTCGTAAAACTCTCTATGGCTCTGATTTATTTCTTGTGTGTCCATCCAGTCTGTGCCCAAGGCCATTTTCACACACACATAGGGGAAACCCCTGTTCTGTGTCTCTCCCTTATCACTCTGCGCACACACATTCTGTTGGCAGATTCCGGCCACCTGCGCACAGACACATACACACATTGTCTCCTGATCCTTCTGAATTTTGGTTTTAATGTATGATTGATTACATAGTCACCCCGTTAGCCCCTCTCTTATTAAGTTTCCACGGCCTGACCATCCGTTCTTTCCCTCATTAATCTTTCAGGTTCGTCCAATTATTTTTGATTTCTGGTCTTATGTCTCCCTTATCTTATCTGGTCATCTGTTGGTTCCAGCTATGTCCAGTTTCTGGTCCTTCCATATTTTCATTACCTCATCTAGTTATCCTTTTATGTACTTCCGATCTTCCCCCCCACTCTTCACCAAGTGTGTGTACTCAGTTTCTTCGCTACGTCCGGCACCTTAAGTGTGTGTGCTCAGTTTCAGCAAGTCCGGCACCTGGCGCCTTATCTTGTCTATGTTTTACGACCTGTCATGCTCCCCAGATTCTAGGGACTTTTCCAGTCCCCCCCATTTTCGCTGTTCCTAACTCTTGTCCTCTCTTTTATACTATAATGGTACACTTATAGTTCTTTTTATATTTCTACTTGCATAAATATATGTTGATCAAAATTTGCTTACAGTGGCAAGAAGAAAGCCATTGTTAACAGAAAACCATAAGAAGTCCCGTTTGCAGTTTAACATAAGCCATGTGGGGGACACAGCAAACATGTGGAAGAAGGTGCTCTTGTCAGATGAGACCAAAATGGAACTTTTTGCCCAAAATGCAAAACGCTATGTGTGGCGGAAAACTAACACTGCACATCACTCTGAACACACCATCCACACTGTCAAATATGGTGTTGGCAGCATCATGCTCTGGGGGTGCTTCTCTTCAGCAGGGACAGGGAAGCTGGTCAGAGTTGATGGGAAGATGGATGGAGCCAAATACAGGGCAATTTTGGAAGAAAACCTCTTGGAGTCTGCAAAAGACTTGAGACTGGGGCGGAGGTTCACCTTCCAGCAGGACAACGACCCTAAACATAAAGCCAGGGCAACAATGGAATGGTTTAAAACAAAACATATCCATGTGTTAGAATGGCCTAGTCAAAGTCCAGATCTAAATCCAACCGAGAATCTGTGGCCAGATCTGAAAACTGCTGTTCACAAATGCTGTCCATCTAATCCAGTGGTTCTCAAACTTTTTCTGTCATTCCCCACTTAAGGGGGTGAGCGAATTTTCAAGCCCCACTTGTCAACAAAATAATAACGAAATCGCCCAAGTTTATTGTTTATTGAAATATCAATTTCTAAACCAATAAGATCAAACAACCCCAAGTTAAAAACAGATAAAATACACATGTACTGTAATTGTTATAAAAGGCTTACGTTGTCACTTACAGTATCATTGCATAATTGACCCCATGTTTATTAGCTGCTCAACAATCGTTTGTAGTTTTTTTGCACTGGCCAATTCTGTATGCAACTTTGAATGAAGCCATTTGTGCTTTGCTGTCCACTGATTCACATTTTACCATGCGATTCTCCTGCTGTCTGTATTCTGCCAGCTTTCTTTGAAAGAAGTCTAGTGGCTTACTAACGTGACTGGAGTGTGTTGTCTCTAAGTGTCTTCCTAATTTATTGGGTCTCATGCGGTCTGCTGCCAGCGGTTTAAGACACAAAACACACACGAGCCTCTCCTCTGCCCCCACCATCCCCACCATGAATCCAAGCTGAAGATAGGCTTCATTAGGGGTGGGCGATATAACCAAAATCTTCTAACACAGGAGAAGCAATTTTCTACCTCGATAACGATCACAATCACAATTGCTATATCACAATATAGCAATTTGTATCTGAAAATACATAAATAAAAATTCAAACAGAAAGAAACTGTTTTACATAATGTAATTTTATATAAACTGTGAATTGCTGAGGTTTGCAGCATTTTTTTTTACTTTGGCCATAATCGATTGGATGCTTGGATTTCAGATGATAGAAAAGGTTTGAAGTGTTTCCACCACTTGTTAAAACAGTGCACTTGCGTACCTTCCAAATCACGTTCATCTCATTCGTATCACTTTTTTTTTTTTGGTATAAACCCAAACCAATTCCACAACACAGACGATGCAGCTTTTTTCTTTACAATCTCCTTGTTCTTGGTTTCGTCACATGTAAGCAAGCTCACTGCTGCTGCACCGTCTTCTTCCATTGTCGAAGTGTATGTGAAGCCAAACACATCAAAAGTGGGACGATATCGTGGCACCCGATTGAACCGAATATCTGCGCAAATACAGCGCAGTGCGACTATCTGGATAGCGCAGTGATGATGGTTTATTCGCGCAGCCCGGTGGATCGCGCAGCCCGGTGGATCGCGCAGCGCCACTCGAATCACAAACTTGAACGACCCATTGTGTTTTTATTTAAAAACTATTTAAAATGTCAGGACTGTTTAATATTGTTTCCGCCTTGCCATGCCTGATTTGTACGTGCGCATCCCAGCGGGGTAAAATGTATTTTGATGGTCGGCGCGGTATATTTCTGTCAGTGTCGCGCAGTGGTGCCCAGTGGGTCGCGCAGGTTTGTGATTCGAGCAGCACTGCTCAAGTTGGCCTGACGTTAAACCATTATTGATGCACTATATGCTTCCACTTTTTCTGCCGGCCCACAACTGATGTTATTTTAAATTTACTTGTATTAATGATCCATTTATTTGTGTGTGATTGTTTAGTTTTTTCCTATTATTTTCCACTAATTTCCTCTCGTTCATTGCGCCCCACCTGTCATGTCTGTATTCCCCACTAGTGGGGCGTGCCCCACACTTTGAGAACCACTGATCTAATCTGACTGAGCTGGAGATGATTTGCAAAGAAGAATGGGCAAGGATTTCAGTTTCTAGATGTGCAAAGCTGGTAGAGACATACCCTAAAAGACTGGCAACTGTAATTACAACAAAAGGTGGTTCTACAAGGTATTGACTCAGGGGGCTGAATAATTACGCACGCCCCACGTTTCAGTTATTTATTTGTAAAAATAAGATTTGGAATCATGTACAGGTCCTTCTCAAAAAATTAGCATATTGTGATAAAGTTCATTATTTTCTGTAATGTACTGATAAACATTAGACTTTCATATATTTTAGATTCATTACACACAACTGATGTAGTTCAAGCCTTTTATTGTTTTAATATTGATGATTGTGGCATACAGCTCATGAAAACCCAAAAATCTAAAAAGATTTGCATATCATGAAAAGGTTCTCTAAACGAGCTATTAACCTAATCATCTGAATCAACTAATTAACTCTAAACACCTGCAAAAGATTCCTGAGGCTTTTAAAAACTACCAGCCTTGTTGATTACTCAAAACCGCAATCATGGGTAAGACTGCCGACCTGACTGCTGTCCAGAAGGCCATCATTGACACCCAAGAGGGTAAGAGGGTAAGACACAAGAGGGTAAGACACAGAAAGAAATGTCTGAACGAATAGGCTGTTCCCAGGGTGCTGTATCAAGGCACCTCAGTGGGAAGTCTGTGGGAAGGAAAAAGTGTGGCAGAAAACGCTGCACAACGATAAGAGGTGACCGGGCCCTGAGGAAGATTGTGGAGAAGGACCAATTCCAGACCTTGGTGGACCTGCGGAAGCAGTGGACTGAGTCTGGAGTAGAAACATCCAGAGCCACTGTGTACAGGAAATGGGCTAGAGGTTGCAAATTTTGCATATCATTCGGAAATCAAGGTGCCAGAATCTGGAGGAAGACTGGGGAGAGGGAAATGCCAAAATGCCTGAAGTCCAGTGTCAAGTACCCACAGTCAGTGATGGTCTGGGGTGCCATGTCAACTGCTGGTGTTGGTCCACTGTGTTTTATCAAGGGCAGGGTCAATGCAGCTAGCTACAGTATCAGGAGATTTTGTAGCACTTCATGCTTCCATCTGCTGAAAAGCTTTATGGAGATGAAGATTTAATTTTTCAGCACGACCTGGCACCTGCTCACAGTGCCAAAACCACTGGTAAATGGTTTACTGACCATGGTATTACTGTGCTCAATTGGCCTGCCAACTCTCTTGACCTGAACCCCATAGAGAATCTGTGGGATATTGTGAAGAGAAAGTTGAGAGACACAAAACCCAACACTCTGGATGAGCTTAAGGCCGCTATCGAAGCATCCTGGGCCTCCATAACACCTCAGCAGTGCCACAGGCTGTTTGCCTCCATGCCACGCCGCATTGAAGCAGTCATTTCTGCAAAAGGATTCCCGACCAAGTATTGAGTGCATAACTGAACATAATTATTTGAAGGTTGACTTTTTTGTATTAAAAACACTTTTCTTTTATTGGTCGGATGAAATATGCAAATTTTTTTAGATAGGGATTTTGGGTTTTCATGAGCTGTATGCCA
The DNA here is from genome assembly GCA_030522415.1 of Channallabes apus. Lineage (NCBI taxonomy): Eukaryota > Metazoa > Chordata > Actinopteri > Siluriformes > Clariidae > Channallabes > Channallabes apus. The sequence goes on from CM060112.1 coordinate 34,594,793, forward strand.
CAATCATCAATATTAAAACAATAAAAGGTTGTGTGTAATGAATCTAAAATATATGAAAGTCTAATGTTTATCAGTACATTACAGAAAATAATGAGCTTCATCACAATATGCAAATTTTTTGAGAAGGACCTGTATGATTTTCGTTCCACTTTTCACGTGTGGGATTTTGGGGATTTGCTTATTCATATTTTGTAAATAAACACTAAACAAACGCACTTTTGGTCTCACCCCCTTCTTTTTTTTCACTCCTGTTATGGCCCGACCTAGACCGGGGCGTAACAGAATTGGGGGCTCGTCCGTTGCTTTTCCTCCCTCCGTCCTGTTTGTTTCAGTGTGCCTGTGTTTGTCTGACAGCATTTGTCTTTGTGGTAGGGGAGTGTTTGTTCTTCTTAGATATGGCTACAAAGTTTAACTTGGACCAGTTTACCATTTGCCCCACGGTAAAGCAGTTTGAGAAGTGCCGTAAGGATGACTTATTGTTGCTCGCGGATTTCTATCAGATTTCAGTGTCACGGAGTGCTACTAAGCGCGATATTAAGAAGCTGCTGTACGCTGAGCTGTTTGAACAGCGCATTATTTGTGAGCATCCCGAGGCGGGTGTTGCAACACACTCAGGTGATCCAGAGGATTTGGCTGCAGCGGAGGTTGGCGCCAGGCCCAAGGATCCCGCACGCATAGATCCCGCTGTAGAAAGCTCACCATTAGAGGACCCCATGATTGCGCTGCAATTAAAACAGCTGGACTTGAAGTTAAGTCGGCAGCAGTACAAAGTTCAGCAGCTACAGTTCCAAACATTGGAGTTGGAAACTAAGAAGGAGATGAGGCTGAAAGAGCTGGAGCTGGAGTTGGCCTCAAGGTTTGGGCCCACCAGTGCATCTGTGAATCCTGTACCTGTTCGCGCATCCTCGCCTGTGCCTGTAGCCGTGCCTGTATGTGAGTCATCACCTGTGCTAGGACCCATCCCGTCAGTTAGTTCTGGATTTGATGTAAGTAAGGACATTGCTTTGGTGCCTGTGTTCAGAGAGAGTGAGGTTGATACTTATTTCCCTGTGTTTGAGCGTATCGCTGCCACTCTGCAGTGGCCTAGGAGTATTTGGTCCTTACTTTTACAGTGCAAGTTTGTGGGTAAAGCTCAGGAAGTGTGTTCTGCCTTAACACTTGAACAAAGTATTGATTATGAAACTGTTAAGTCTGTGTTACGGGCATATGAAGCTTATCGCCAGAAGTTTAGAAAACATGCCAAATCCGCCAGCCAAACATTTGTTGAATTCGCCCGTGAAAAATGCGCTTTGTTCAACAAGTGGTGTGCAGCCAGTAAAGTCACCACCTTTGATCAGTTAAAAGAACTGATACTATTAGAAGAGTTTAAAGACTGTATTTCGGATAAAATTGTTGTTTATTTAAATGAACAAAAAGTGTTGTCGCTCGCTGATGCTGCTGTTTTGGCTGAGGAATTTGTGCTCACTCACAAAACAGTGTTTTCACCTCTGCGCCGTGTTATGGCAAATCGTAGCCCTAAAGTTTCCGTTAGCACGTCTAAGAATGGTAGTGATTCCCGTGAATGTTTCTATTGTCATGAATCTGGACATTTCATCGCTACCTGTCCTGCGTTATCTCGTAAGAACCGTCGTAAAGCACAGAACACTAAGAGTGTGGCTTTAGTTCAGGTACCACCGCAGCAAGCTGAAAGTTCAATTTCGCCTTCGGCGGTGGACGCTGCTTTTAACCCATTCATCTTGGATTGAATGGTTTCGCTTTTGGACAAAGATTCTGAGCCTACACCACTGAGAGTCACCGGCGCTGCTCAGTCATTTATTTTTGAAGGTGTCTTGCCTTTATCTGACCAGTCTAGTTGTGGTGCAGATGTTTTAGTCCAGGGAATTGAACTTGGAGTGGAGAAAGTTCCGTTACATATGATTTATCTTAACTGTGATATTGTGTCTGGCTTTGTTAAGGTCGCAGTTCGTCCTCAGTTGACAATTAAGGGAGTTTCTCTTATTTTTGGTAACGATTTAGCTGGTGGTAAGGTTTTTCACTTACCTGTTGTAACGGATACTCCTGAGGTGCATGAAAGTGACGCGCTGTCACAAGAGTTTCCCTCTGTTTTTAGTACCTGTGTGGTGACGCGCGCTCAGGCTCGTAAAATGAAGGATGTTGACAATCTTTCTAATTCGTTTATGTGTAGTGATAACCCAGTATTTGAAGACGAGAATATGTCTGCCAGTTCACATGTGTCACCGGAGGATAAGGCCTCCTCCCTACAAGATGATGTCGCTACATGGGGTGTTGGGCGAGAGCAGCTCGTTGTCGCTCAGAAATCCGACACGTCTCTCTCTCGTTGTATTGCTACAGCTGTAGATAGTGCTGAGTTACCTCAACACTCAATGGCATGCTTCTTTGACAATGATGTTTTAATGCGAAAGTGGTCACCGTCTGATGTTAAGCATGAGTCAAAGGCTGTTTTCCAGGTTGTGGTTCCAAAACCATATAGAACACAAATTTTGCGTATTGCCTATGACCATGATCTCGCTGGTCACCTTGGTGTAAGGAAGACCCACATCCGCATTTTAAATCATTTCTTTTGGCCTGCCATGACGTCTGATGTTGCTAAGTACTGTCGGTCATATCATGTTTGTCAAATTGCAGGGGAACCTAACCAGGTTATTCCCCCTGCTCCACTTAAACCTGTCCCTGTTCTGGGAGAGCCTTTTGAGAGACTTTTGTTAGATTGTGTTGGTCCCCTTCCTCGAACTAAGTCTGGTAATGTGTATCTGCTAACCCTTATGTGTGCTGCCATGAGATATCCTGAAGCCATACCCCTGCGTAGCATCAAATCACATGCCATCATTCGGGCACTTATTAAATTTTGCACCACCTTTGGTTTGCCCAAATATGTTCAGTCGGACAAAGGTTCAAATTTTATGTCTGCTTTGTTCAAAAAGGTTCTGAACCAGCTGAACATACAACACCAGGTTTCTAGTGCCTATCACCCGGAGTCCCAAGGTGCATTAGAGCGTTTCCACCAAACCTTAAAGTCTATGCTCCAAACATACTGTTTGAACCATGAAAGAGATTGGGATGAAGGAGTACCATTAGTTCTGTTTGCTATTCGTGATGCTGCGCAGGAGTCTCTTGGATTCGGCCCTGCAGAATTGGTTTTCGGTCACTCTGTTCGTGGTCCCCTAAAAGTACTGCAGGAAGAGCTACTGTCTCCGAATCCTGTGAAAGGTACAACTATGAATGTTTTAGATTATGTGAGTTCCTTTGGTGAACGCCTACATGCAGCATGTGAGGTAGCAAAACGTTCTCTTGCCTCCTCACAAACTCGTATGAAGAATCATTTTGATAAAAAGGCTGTTGTGCGTCATTTCCAAGCAGGTGACAAAGTGTTGGTTTTGCTACCAGTGCCGGGTTCTGCTCTCCAGGCTAGGTTTTCTGGCCCTTATGTTATTGAGTCAAAATTGAGCGATACAGATTATGTTGTAAAAACTCCTGACCATAAGAGGTAATCTCGTGTGTGCCATATCAATATGCTTAAACCTTATATCACTCGCTCCGCCCCAGATGTCTCTGTCCCTGTGGCCATTTCAGTAACTGCCTCTGTGGAATCGTCACCCTATGAGTATTCTCCCGAGTTTGATGGTCTCAGTTTGGGTCGAGCTTGTTTTCCCTGTGCTAGCCTGCCAAACTCAGAATGGTTGTCAGATATTCAATCTAAACTTAGTCACTTGTCTGTGTCCACCCAAAAGGACATAGTCAGTCTCATTGAGAGCTACCCTAAGCTTTTTTCTGATACGCCCTCTCGCACTACATGACATTGATGTTGGTGAGCACTCTCCTGTGAAGCAAAATATATATAGAATTAATCCCACAAAACGTGCTCTTATGAAACAAGAAACTGATTATTTACTTAAGAATGGTCTTGCTGTTCCTAGCTGCAGTCCTTGCAGTTCTCCTTATCTCTTAGTTCCGAAACGTGACAAAAGCTACCGTTTTTGTACAGATTATCGAAAAGGTAATGCTTTAACTAAAGAAGATTCGTTTCCGCTTCCTAGAATGGAAGATTGTGTTGATCGTATAGGAAATGCAAAATTTGTTACAAAATTAGACCTGTTAAAAGGTTACTGGCAAGTTCCTCTAACATCACGTGCATCTGAAATATCTGCTTTTGTCACCCAGGACAGTTTATACTGTGATGGCATTTGGACTTAGAAATGCACCTGCTACATTTCAGCGTTTGATGACCCAGGTTCTGGGTGATGTGCCTAATTGTGAAGCCTACTGTACCTTGAAGCCTACTGTACCTTGAGACAAAAATACTTTGGATCACTGCTACACCACAATAAAGGATGCATATCGCTCCGTCCCCAGAACAGCTTTAGGACTTTCTGACCACTGCCTGGTTCATCTTCTCCCAACCTATAGGCAAAAACTTAAATCTGCTAAGCCTGTAGTAAGGACAGTAAAGAGATGGACCAGTGAAGCAGAACAGGAATTACAGGCCTGTTTTGACTGCACTGATTGGAGTGTTTTTGAAGCTGCTGCCACCAATCTGGACGAGCTCACAGATTCTGTAACATCCTACATCAGTTTCTGTGAGGACATGTGCATCCCTACCAGGACACTTTTAACATATAACAATGACAAACCATGGTTTACAGCAAAGCTCAGACAGCTTCGTCAGGCCAAAGAGGATGCCTACAGGAGTGGGGACAGGATCTTGTACAACCAGGCCAGGAACACACTAACAAGGGCGATCAGAGCAGCTAAGAGGAGCTACTCTAAAAAACTGGAAAACCAGTTTTCGGCAAACGACCCTGCTTCAGTGTGGAAAGGCCTGAAAACCATCACTAACTACAAGACGCCATCCCCCAACTCTGTAGGGAATCAACAACTGGTTGATGACCTGAATGAGTTCTATTGTAGATTTGAAACTCCCAGTCTCACACCACACTCCTGTCCTAACCCTCTTTCTACACCACCATTATCACCTCTGACAACCACCCTCTCTTCCCCCCCTGCACTCCAGGTCTGTGAAAAGGATGTTCGCCAGATCTTTCTGAAACAAAAGAGAAGGAAAGCTCCAGGCCCAGACGGCGTGACACCAGCCTGTCTGAAATCCTGTGCTGACCAGCTGGCGCCCATTTTCACACAGATCTTCAACAGATCACTGGAACTATGTGAAGTGCCTTTGTGCTTTAAACGTTCCACAATCATCCCCATTCCAAAAAAAACTAAAATCACAGGACTTAATGACTACAGACCAGTCGCCCTAACATCTGTGGTCATGAAGTCATTTGAAAGACTGGTGTTGGCCTATCTGAGGGACATCACAGGACCCTTACTGGACCCCCTGCAGTTTGCTTATAGAGCAAACAGGTCTGTTGATGATGCAGTTAATATGGGACTGCACTTCATCCTTCAACATCTGGACAAACCAGGGGCTTATGCAAGGGTCTTGTTCATAGACTTTTCATCAGCTTTTAATACGATCATCCCAGCACTGCTTCAGACCAAATTAAACCAGCTCTCTGTTCCTAGCTCTATCTGTCACTGGATCACCAGCTTTCTGACAGACAGGCAGCAGCTAGTGAAACTGGGAAAATTCATGTCCAACAGTCACACCACCAATACTGGAGCCCCTCAGGGATGCGTTCTCTCCCCACTGCTCTTCTCCATCTACACCAACGACTGCACCTCCACAGACCCCACTGTCAAGCTCCTGAAATTTGCAGATGACACTACAATCATCGGCCTCATCCAGGGCGGTGACGAGTCTGCATACAGAAGGGAGGTCAAGCAGTTGGCTGTCTGGTGCAGTCACAACAACCTGGAGCTAAACACGCTCAAAACAGTGGAGATGATCGTGGACTTCAGGAGAAACCCACCTGCACTTCCCCCACTCACCATCATGAACAGCACTGTGACGGCAGTGGAGTCATTCCGGTTCCTGGGCACGACCATCTCTCAGGACCTGAAGTGGGACATTCACATTGACTCCATTGTTAAAAAGGCCCACCAGAGGTTGTATTTCCTTCGCCAGCTGAAGAAATTCAACCTGCCACAGGAGCTGCTCGCACAGTTCTACTCAGCCGTCATTGAATCCGTCCTGTGCACTTCAATAACTGTCTGGTTTGGCTCAGCTACGAAAGCAGACATCAGAAGACTACAAAGGACGGTTCGGACTGCTGAAAGAATTATTGGCACTCCCCTGCCCACGCTGCAAAAACTGTATATATCCAGAGTGAAGAAAAGGGCACGGAATATCACTTTGGACCCCTCACACCCAAGCCACCTTCTTTTTGAACTTTTGCCATCGGGTCGACGCTACAGAGCACCGAACACCAGGACAGTCAGGCATAAGAACAGTTTTTTCCCCCAGGCAATCTACCTCCTTAACAGATAAACATCATTCAAACGGTCAATAAATATATGTGCAATATTGTGTACAACACCACTGTGCAATATACTGTATAATACCACAGACTTCAGATATTGATGTAACTTATTTAAAAGTATCTCACATCGTACTCCATTTGATGTCAACCATTTAAAAAAAAATTTTCTTTTTTTTTTTTTTTTTTTTTTGCGTCATGCTGTTTTTGTCTTGTCATTTGTATTTTTTGTTCTGGAAGCTCCGTCACTAAAACAAATTCCTTGTACGTGCAAGCGTACTTGGCAATAAAACTCTTTCTGATTCTGATTCTGATTCTGATGATGTGGTAGTATTCTCTGATACTTGGGATGCACATGTCCGTACATTAGACTGTATTATCTCGCCTTCAGAAAGATTCCTTAACATTAAACCTAGCAAAATGTGAGTTTGGTCATGCCACCGTTACAAACATTGGTAAACAGGTGGGACAAGGTACAGTTCGCCCGCTAGATGCCAAAGTTAAGGCAATTGTTGCATTTCCCGCACCCAAAACAAAAAGAGAGCTTCGATGTTTTCTCGGTATGGCAGGCTATTACAGAAGCTTTTGTAGAAATTTTTCTGATGTTGTTTGCCTCTTACATCTCTCCTCCGTAACTCTGTCCCTTTTGTTTAGTCACCTACGTAGTTGTGAAGCAGCTTTGAGTCTGCTAAATCGCTCTTATGTAGTGCACCTGTCCTTTTTGCTCCTGACTTTTCCAAATCTTTCAAACTTGAGGTGGATGCCAGTGGTACAGGTGCTGGTGCTGTTTTGATTCAGGAGGATTCAGATAGTATAAATCATCCCGTAAGTTACTTTTCTCATAAGTTTAACCGTCACCAGCTGAACTACAGCACTATTGAGAAGGAAGCCCTTGTGCTTTTGCTTGCACTTCAACACTTTGAGGTTTACATCGGTTCCAGCTCGGACCCCATTACAGTTTTTACAGATCATAACCCCCTCGTGTTCTTGCATCGTATGTCAAACAGCGATCAACGTCTCATGCGTTGGTGTTTAATTGTGCAAGGTTTTAACCTGAATATTCGACATAAGAAAGGGTCTGAAAACGTAGTAGCTGACTCATTGTCTCGATGCCATGATTATACCTGTGAACAGGATGTTCACTCTTAAGGGAGGGGGGGTTACAATATTGGATTTATTTGTTTTTGTGTGTTTGGTTATCTCTGCTTTGTCTCTGCTGGTTGTGGGATTGGGATGTCTCTTCCTTGTTCTTGCAGGTTCCGCCCACTTCTGCCAGTGCCTGAAATCTGTTGGTTACTGCTCTGCCTGTCCTTTGTTGGTCCCGCCTCCTCCCTGTTGATTGGTCCTCCAGGAGACCCAGAGGCCTACTTAAGGCCTTCAGACCAGCGTGCTATAGACCATGTTTTTGCTTACTGTTTATCCTGTGCTTGATCCTGGGGGGTGTTCTTCGTACGTCGCTAACTCAGTTAGCTGGATTTGATTGTTGTGGATTTGTCCTGATCTTGGATTGTTTCGTTCTTCGATGCTCATCTCGCACTTGTTGTCATAGCAACATGTCCGTAAGCTTGAACCTGCTCTGTAGCAGGTTTATTTCATGTAAACAGGATTAAGGCTGCGCTCCTGCCGGGTTATGATTGGTTGAATGGTGAGGTCACATCTGATCATCAAGACCATTAATTCAAATTCTTGTATAATGTTTATTTTTAACACATTTATTTTTCAGGGGTTCGTTATGAATATGCATATATATATATATATATATATATATGTATATATATATATATATATATATATATATATATATATATATATATATATATATATGTATATATATATATATATATATATATATATATATATATATAATTTATTTTTTATAATGAAACATTGGACAAAACTAATTTTATTATAAAGTAAACAATATAAATGTATACATGTTTTTGAAAAAAATATTCATATTTAAATTTTTCCATATACAACATATTTTTTTCATATTTCTTATTTTATTTTATTGTCTCATGTAATTTGTAAAACATATGTGCATATTATGTTCTAATATAATATTTGATAGTGATTATGTGTGTGTGGTCTGAGGGGGGATCCATGGCAGGGAAGCATTTCAGCGCATAACACGTGGGGGGGGAGCATTTCAGCGCAGGTGTTACAAAAAAAATTTAGCTTGTTCTTTTTGTCATTTCGTCAACCAATCAAAGGGCTTGTGATCAGTGTTTCTACTGTCGATGCATATCGCCTTTTAAACCAACGCACGAACGCGCAATAATCCTAGACAACTCAATCCGGCCATACTAATCATCAACAACAGGTGTGCTCGAAGAACCGACTTAGCCAGGTCTTAATTAGCACGATGATCTCATCTTAGATGTGTCAATTCATCCCGGATGTTTCAAGCGACGTACGAAGAACACCCCCCTGGTCTAGACTACATGTTGCCAGCCCCTTGCTGACAAAAAGCAGCTGTCCAACCTCACCCAGTCACAGTCCTGTCCATTCCTTCTAGTCAAGGAAAATGAGACCAAAGAGACTGTTCCTAGTACAACAGACCAGAGGTGGAAAGAGTAATAAAATTTTGTACTCAAGTACAAGTACTGTTACTTCAGTGAAATTTTACTTAAGTACAAGTAAAGTTACCATTATAAAAATCTACTCAAGTAAAAGTAAAAAGTAGCTCAGTTACTTTTTAATTTTTTTTAACAGTGGGGTGGGATGAGGCATTCTAGCGTAGTTCAAAAAAGATGAGCAGATATAAATCTCAAACCAGTTGTTTTTAACTGAAGGAACACCTTTGCATAATAAAGCTGTTGTCTTTGTTGTACTTGAAAATAAGTGGTCACTTAAATATGGTGTTATGTCCCAGTCTAGGGCCATACAGCAAAAGAATGGTTCAGGGTTCTATTTTAAACTGTATGGAAATGGTGGTATATGGCAGAAAGAACTAGATCCAATCATTAACTGATGAAATAATGAGGTTTATATATATATACACACACACACACACACACACAACAGGGGTCCGTTCTTCGTACGTCGCTAACTCAGTTAGCTGGATTTGATTGTTGTGGATTTGTCCTGATCTTGGACTGTTTCGTTCTTCGATGCGCTTCTTGCACTTGTTGTCATAGCAACATGTCCGTAAGCTTGAACCTGCTCGGTAGCAGGTTTATTTCAGGATTAGGTTATAATTGGTTGATATGGTGAGGTCACATCTGATTGGTTAAAGAGTGCTGACGCGGACTGACTCACGTGGGAAAAGAAAAGTATCTTGCATATATATAATTGCTATCAAATATTATATTAGAACATAAATTCCTAGGTTTATTATTATAAAATATGATATTACTATTATAATAAACTCTAGGCACAAGACAGCCATCAAGACCATTAATACAAATTCTTGTATAATGTTTATTTTGTAACATATTTATTTTTCAGGGGTTTGTCATGAATATGCAAATAAATATTTATATATGATAAAAATTTATATTTTTATAATACATGTATACTTTTATATTTGTTATTTTTATTATAAAATAACAAATATAAAAGTATACATGTATTTGAAAAAAAAAAAAAAAAAAAAAAAAATATATATATATATATATATATATATATATATATATATATATATATATATATATATATATATATATATATATACAGTGGTGTGAAAAACTATTTGCCCCCTTCCTGATTTCTTATTCTTTTGCATGTTTGTCACACTTAAATGTTTCTGCTCATCAAAAACCGTTAACTATTAGTCAAAGATAACATAATTGAACACAAAATGCAGTTTTTAAATGAAGGTTTACGTTATTAAGGGAGGAAAAAAAACTCCAAATCTACATGGCCCTGTGTGAAAAAGTGATTGCCCCCCTTGTTAAAAAATAACTTAACTGTGGTTTATAACACCCGAGTTCAATTTCTGTAGTCACCCCCAGGCCTGATTACTGCCACACCTGTTTCAATCAAGAAATCACTTAAATAGGAGCTACCTGACACAGAGAAGTAGACCAAAAGCACCTCAAAAGCTAAACATCATGCCAAGATCCAAAGAAATTCAGGAACAAATGAGAACAAAAGTAATTGAGATCTATCAGTCTGGTAAAGGTTATAAAGCCATTTCTGAAGCTTTGGGACTCCAGCGAACCACAGTGAGAGCCATTATCCACAAATGGCAAAAACATGGAACAGTGGTGAACCTTCCCAGGAGTGGCCGGCCGATCAAAATTACCCCAAGAGCGCAGAGACAACTCATCCGAGAGGCCACAAAAGACCCCAGGACAACATCTAAAGAACTGCAGGCCTCACTTGCCTCAATTAAGGTCAGTGTTCACGACTCCACCATAAGAAAGAGACTGGGCAAAAATGGCCTGCATGGCAGATTTCCAAGGCGCAAACCACTTTTAAGCAAAACGAACATTAAGGCTTGTCTCAATTTTGCTAAAAAACATCTCAATGATTGCCAAGACTTTTGGGAAAATACCTTGTGGACCGACGGGACAAAAGTTGAACTTTTTGGAAGGTGCGTGTCCCGTTACATCTGGCGTAAAAGTAACACAGCATTTCAGAAAAAGAACATCATACCAACAGTAAAATATGGTGGTGGTAGTGTGATGGTCTGGGGTTGTTTTGCTGCTTCAGGACCTGGAAGGCTTGCTGTGATAGATGGAACCATGAATTCTACTGTCTACCAAAAAATCCTGAAGGAGAATGTCCGGCCATCTGTTCGTCAACTCAAGCTGAAGCGATCTTGGGTGCTGCAGCAGGACAATGACCCAAAACACACCAGCAAATCCACCTCTGAATGGCTGAAGAAAAACAAAATGAAGACTTTGGAGTGGCCTAGTCAAAGTCCTGACCTGAATCCTATTGAGATGTTGTGGCATGACCTTAAAAAGGCGGGTCCATGCTAGAAAACCCTCAAATAAAGCTGAATTACAACAATTCTGCAAAGATGAGTGGGCCAAAATTCCTCCAGAGCGCTGTAAAAGACTCGTTGCAAGTTATCGCAAACGCTTGATTGCAGTTATTGCTGCTAAGGGTGGCCCAACCAGTTATTAGGTTCAGGGGGCAATTACTTTTTCACACAGGGCCATGTAGGTTTGGATTTTTTTTTCTCCCTAAATAATAAAACCCCTCATTTAAAAACTGCATTTTGTGTTTACTTGTGTTATCTTTGACTAATAGTTAAATGTGTTTGATGATCAGAAACATTTTGTGTGACAAACATGCAAAAGAATAAGAAATCAGGAGGGGGGCAAATAGTTTTTCACACCACTGTATATATATATATATATATATATATATATATATTCATATACAACATTTATTTTCATATTGCATATTTTATTTTATTGTCTAATGTAATTTGGAAACCATTAACCTATGGATTTAAGTTCTAATATAATCTTTAATAGTGATTATGTAGGGGGGGGCAATCCATGGCAGGGGGCATTTCAGCGCATAACACTCTGAGCCGCTCTTTTACCATTTCTTCAACCAATCGAAGGGCTTGTGATCAGTGTTTCTACTGTCGATGCATATCGCCTTTTAAACCAACGAACGAGCACGCAATAATCCTAGACAACTCAATCCAGCAATACTCATCATCAACAACAGGTGTGCTCGAAGAACTAACTTAGCCAGAGCGTAATTAGCCCGATGATCTCATCTTAGATGTGTCAGTTCATCTCGGATGTGTCAAGCGACGTACGAAGAACGGACCCCTGAATATGATTCTGTGTATGGATTCTCTTGGATTTTCCCCTTTTGATAGTTACTTGGTTTTTGATTGCCTATTCCGTGTATGACCCTTTTGCTTGTTTTGACTTCGCTTTTGTGTTTGCCCTCTATTTTGTTGGTTTGTACATACTTTTGTATACATTTGTATTTAATTCTTTATTGAGTGGCTTAGTAAGGAGTCGATGCCATTTTGTTTGCCCTTTGTTTTTTTTTCTTGGTTTGTGGTTAGTTAGGGAGTAAGGGAAGAATCTTGTATTTCTGTTTCTTTAATTTTGGTGCAGGTTAGTTGTTTCACTTTGGTACTAGGTTAGAGGGAATTTTGTTTATTGTTTTGGCCTTGTCGGCTTCTGAAGCTTACAGCCACCTTTTGGGGATTTGCTTATTCACATTTTGTAAATAAACACTAAGCAAACGCACTTTTGGTCTCACCCCCTTCTTTTTTTTTCACTCCTGTTACGGCCCGACCTAGACCGGGCCGTACCATACACCACTTTGTATTGGTCTTTCACGTTGAATTCCAATAAAATTGATTCATGTTTGTGGCTGTAATGTGGAAAAGTTCAAGGGGGCCGAAACCTTTTGCAAGCCACTGTATACTTGTAGACATAACAAGTTGAAGCCAGAATTATTGTTTGTTGGTAGGGGATCAAATATTTATTTTCCCCATTGTATATAAATAGATGGGACCAAATTTCTTAACCTCACATATGCTTGCTAACTGAAGCTAGATTACATTTTTGTGATTGCTGCTTTTTTATTATTTAAAAAATCATTAATTATTCAGATATCACTTAATTATACATAAATGTGGTTTAGCCACACTGATTTAATTATTACCACATATTTTGCTTAAAAAAGCTAAAATACAAGAATTTAAGTGCTGCCTCCTTTCTCTAGGTAGCACCATAAGGCTGGACTTTTTTTTAAGGCTGGACAAACAGTTTTGCATTTTAATTATTTTGTTATTTACAAAGTAATACATGCATATTTCCCCAATGGGCTCAGTATTTTGGGGAATATAATGCTTGATTGTGAATATTATTTGTTTTCAAGCCTACAGTACATATGTTGCAAAACCTATAATTGCGGCTAGACGTTCAATAGGCAAAATAAAAAATATATATATTTTTATGTTTTTTGTATGATCTTGCGAGGAAAGTCCCTGATTTGAAGCTCACTAAAGCCCCAAGTCTAAAAGGAAAGTTGTGCTACTGTTAAAACTAAATGTAGTTCACACCGCTGTGGTTGCCAGATTATTCTTGCATTCTTGCATGCATTACATTTTAATAATCCGGTTTGCAAGATAAGACATTGTTCAATATTTTCTAGACCTTCACATTTAAAACAAGCACTTGCCTTTATGCCTGAAAATAATGGGAAAACGATTATAGACTGATAAAGCTGAGCACATTTTTTATGTTATTGCATTCTGCCATAAAATAAAATAATTTAGAAAAATTTAATTTGAAAAAAAAAAAAAATAATAATAATAATAACATTTTAAAGACTATCCACAGTCAGTGTCAGAATTTCTGGCACCTTTCTTAAAGAAGGACAAAAAGGTGACAAAAAAAGGTAATGGGAAAACAAAAATGTCTTTTTGGTTAATAAGCTTAAATTCTGTGAGAGATACCTCTAGCATGTTAAAATTTATTTATATCAATTCAACATCGTTACTTCAGTGGTGAAAATATTAGGTAATCCTAGTAAAAAATATAGATATATATAGAATATGAGGTTAGGACAATTTTGATCATCAGTTTTTGCTAATTTGTCCCAGTTAATCAACCTGGAATCCACCTGCAATCAATAATGGAGTACCACATTACACAGAAGATCCTAATAACAATGGAGATGCAGGCAGAAAATTATACTGTACATTCGTCTCACAAAATGAACAAAACGTCTCAGCACAGAGATCTGCAGGATTAACAGATTTGCACAAACCGTTTTATGAACAATTATCTATTAAAATACTATTTAAACCCAATAAAGAAGCAAATCCTTAGGGGTACAAAAATCTGTTGCAACATAAGTGTAGACCATTTATACAATTACTTACTTTATAAAATTATATCTATATATTTAATATTACCATCAAATGGTAGTCAGATTCTTTTTTTATTTACATTATGCAAAACATTGAAATACTTTTGTTAGAACAACATAAATAGAACAATGTACAAAACACTCATTGGCCAAACCTCACATGAAACAAAACATAAAATGTTTATACTGTATGTGTGCGCTATTGATCTTATTTTCTCAGTTTCTCATTGATCTCAATGACTTTGACCATGACTGTTGTGGTGCCAGATATGCTGGTTTAAATATTTTAGAAGGTGATGACCTCCCAGGATTTTCATGTACAGTACATCTTTAGAGTTTACACAAAATGGCATGAAAAATATCTGGAAAAGAATTAACTTTAGACCCTCCTTGTTGATGGAAGGAGAGCAGAATGATTGAACTGTGTCAAGCAGTCAGGAAGGCTACAGTAACTCAAATAAGCACTCTTTATAAATAGTGGTGAGCAGACAAACACTGCAGAATGCTCAAGGCAATGGGTTTTACTCCTTCAATGATTTTGCAGCTTGCACATTTTTTTTTTTTAGAAAAACTAGACAATTGGATATTGTCAGGAGTTTTCTTGTTTTTTTTACTGTCCAGTTTTGGTTGGCCACACAATGTTGCTGAGCCTAAAATAGCATGATAGCATAAATCTGGACTCATCAGACAATAGGAACTTTTTCACTTGCTCCAAAGCCAAATCTTTATGTTCCCTATCAAAAAATCAAAACATGGCCTTTTAATTCAAATTAGTTTTATTAACAAGTTGTTTTCATCTGGCCACACATCAGTTTAGTTCCAATCCTATAAATTGCCCAAAGTTCAGGCAGCTTAGCACTACCCCTTTAGCTTTTAATAATTGGATAGTCCTTAACCCAAAATCCCTTAGTTGTTTTCTTTGCTTGATGCAGACTCTAAAGCAAGGCAGTGTAAAAAAATTTTTTTATTTTTTTTTTAAATAAATAAATATAGACAAAAACATTTTTGCCTTGTGTGGCTTCTACATATTGTTTTTATATCAATTTTGCTACAGTAAACTAAGATTGTAAATATACTTTATTATATTTAAGGATTTTTACATAAACATTTACATTTTTACCACTATTTACATATTGATCGTACATTTAAATTAAACATGTATTTTCAGTATAGATTGTAGCCATAAATCCCTTACCTGAAAATGTACACTTATTGTACATCCTAAAAAAATAAGAGTCTTAAGATTTCTTAATATAGAAGCATGACAATTATGGAATACCTTAGGTAAACAAATATATAATTTTGTATATAATTTGCAATAAACCATATGTTCATACCTAGCATAGATTTTAATAATATACATTGGATTACGAGCATAATTCAAGTGGGCTCGTATTCCAAAACACTCATAAACCAAATTTCATTTTCCCATAGGAAAGAATGGAAACTCAAATTATTCGTTCCACAGCCCCAAAAAAGAAATACATAAAAACAATTAATACAAAATATAAAGTAAAAATAAAACAAATTAACCTGCACTTTACCTTTAAAAAAACGTAAAAATAAATCCAGACAGATTTCCGTGTTTTTGTGTTTCCGTTTGTGCACGCAGGCGCTGTGTGTGTTTGTGTGTTTGTGTGTGTGTGTGTGTGTGTGTGTGTGTGTGTGTGTAATGTGCGTGCACACACACATATTAACGTAGAGACCGTTTTTTAAACCGTTTAAAAATTAGCAAGGAACATCGCTAGTTACACTAACGGAATCAGTGCTGTAAGGTAAAACAACAACAAAAACAAATTAACTAGCACCTTACCTTTGAAAACAATCGCAACAGAGTTTCTATGTGTTTATTTGGGAACCGGAGAGGAGGGGGGCTGTAAAGCCGAGAGAGAGTTTGTGTGTGTGTGTGTGTGTGTGTGTGTGTGTGTGCTCATTCACTTACACCAACACCAACACACACACACACACACGCCTTTACAGCCCCCCTCCTCTCAGGTTCCCAAACAAACACACACACTCTCTGCCTTACACAGACACACACACGCACACAAACACACACGCACACTCAGAAACACTGCAAGCACTAAGACCCAGCAGGGGAGACAATAGGTCTTGGCTTTACAGCCCCCCTCTTCTCCAGTTCCCAAACAAACAAGCAGAAACTCTGCTCTGTCGCGATTGTTTTCAAAGGTAAGGTGTTGGTTAATTTGTTGTTGTTTTTGTTGTTGTTGTTTTACTTTACAGCAGTGATTCCGTTAGTATGCGCTCACGCGAATGTGACTAGCGATGTTCCTTACTAATTTTAAAACGGTTTTAAAAAACGGTCTCTCCGTTAATGTGTGTGGTCTCTCCGTTAACGCACATTACACACACACACACACACAGTGCGCGTGTGTGTGAATTCACACAGTAGGGGAGACGATTCCCTACAATTTCGCAGCACAAGAGAGAGAAAAAACTTTGGCTCAGTTGTGATGACGTGATGCTCAGTGTCAAAACAATAAGCGCATGCGGTATACCTGATACTCGGTGCTCGTAAACCAAGACAATGCTAATTTTTCAAGTCAAAATGTATTAAAAATCTTTGCTCGTCTTGCGAAACACTCGTAAACCGCGTTACTCGTAATCCAAGGTTCCACTGTATGTGTAAAACAAAGGAAAGACCCCGTGTTCACTCTGTCTATATATTGTGTTTAACCCTATCTACCTGCTAGATGCACTGTGTCAAGATTTGCAACACCCTTTTCTTTGTTGCATTTCTCCTGACCTATTCACTGTGATTTTATGCACATCATGTAAAACTGCACGACCTGATCTTTTCAGAAAGACTAATTGCTTCTCTGTGTGATAAAGTGTTGATGAGAAAAAAATAATAATGGAAATAAAATATTCAGTTATAGTTACAACATGAAGATAGTTCTCCGTTCATCTGCAATCTCGTTTTAATTATTCACTCCTAGATACGGGGGTATAAGACACATCTGAACTTCACTGAGATCACTACAGCTCAGTTCACGTCACAAATGTTGAAGAGTGACATTGAAAGAGAATGAGAGAGTCAGAGAGGGAGAGAGAGAGAGGAGGAAGAAGAAGAAGAAAAATAAATTTTGGTAGCAACCAAAAAGCTTGACACAGAATATTTCATCGACTTTGGTCCTAGTGATATAGACATGGGTTTTGGAATTGTATTTACATGTTACATGTTTTTTTTTTTTCTGTTTCCAGTAAAGCACCTTGTCCATTGATTGTGATTTTGAAAATAATAGTTATTTATGTGGCCACTATACATATATTTCTTCAAATTACTAGGATAAAGCATAATCCCTAATCATGGAGCTGCTATTGCCAGATTCCAGAAAATCTCCTCTGGAAGAAAAGAAAGCGAAACTCTAAAAAATGTTCATGATACTTGTGTGACACCCCATTGATTTTTATTGATATCAAATGATGGAATATACAGTATGAAGAGCATAGTCTGTCCTGAAAGAAGAAAATAGCTTGTACAGTATAGACAGCTTTTACAGTATAAGATATGAGCTTAAAAGTAGGAAGACTACAATGAAAATGTCTTAGGGCTCATAGGGTTAAACTGTGATTTAATTTAGAGGAAAATAATCTAGCACATCACAATGAATAAAAATGAAATATAATTTAACTTGCCAGCTTTGGGTAAAAATTGTGTGGAAAAAAGCGGTAGAGGAGAACGTGGACATGATGTAGTGACCTTCAGAACTGTCATTCTAGTCTCCCTAATTGGAAGACAGGTCTTTAGAGCTAAATTATTCACTGTCATTCTCTAGTGGGAACTCTGCCACATACTGTACAAAGATAAGCTGTGAAGGTGGTTAATATTTCATCAGTAGTGAGTAGAGGGGAATGCACATCTAGCCTGAACAAAAAACTATGGAACTCTGGAGTTTGGGATGTGTAACAGTATAAAAAAATGCCTTACATCAGCAGAGCAAGAAAAGGTCGATATCCAGGCACACAGCGGAGCAACCTTTCACAGCTCAGTAATGAACTGCACATGGATGGATTCATTTGAACATTAAACAATTAACCTGATGTAAATCAAAGCCGCTTTGCAGCAACTGTCTTAACACAGCACTGCAAATAATAAATGCGTACTGTAATGCATACAGAGGTTGAATTTTCTCAGAGAATATAAAAGTTGTTTACATGTCTCCTTCCATATCCATAAAATACATTCTGACTCTCTGGCGTTATCGATCATCATATAAAGCTGTGTTTCTATTTAAATGGAAGGCATATTTAAAGAAATTCACATTCCATAGAGACAAGAAATACACAGCAGTTGAAACCTTTTTTTGGTTTTTCTTTCCTTTTCAGCAAAGCTGCGGACAACCTACAAAATTAAACCCATAAATATGTGCAGAAATGCATAATGGTGGTGAACAAAGAAGAATCCTAAAGATATTTAGATAATATCTCCATGTTATCTAATAGCAAGAAAACATGTCCATTAATACTGTATATCAATGGACATGTTGGGGAAGAGAACAGAGGGGATGAAAATGTGATGGGCAGGTTTGGTCTTCAGGACAGGAATGTAGAAGGACAGATGGTGGTGGACTTTGCAAAGAGGATGGAAATGGCAGTTGTAAATACTTTCTTCCAGAAGAGGCAGGAACATAGGGTGACATATAAGAGCGGAGGCAGAAGCACTCAGGTGGACTACATCTTGTGTCGACGTTGTAATCTGAAAGAGATCAGTGACTGCAAGGTGTTGGTAGGGGAGAGTGTAGCCAGACAACACAGAATGGTGGTGTGTAAAATAACCCTGGTGGTGAGGAAGGTGAAGAGGACAAAGGCAGAGCAGAGGACAAAGTGGTGGAAGGTGAGAAAGGAAGAATGTTGTGTAGTCTTTAGGGAGGAGTTGAGACAAGCTATGGGTGGTCAGGAGATGCTTTCAGTTGACTGGACAACTACAGCCAATGTGATCAGGGAGACAGGTAAGAGGGTACTTGGTGTATCATCAGGTAAGGGAAAAGGGGACAAGGAGACTTGGTGGTGGAATGAGGAAGTCCAGGAGTGTATACAGGGAAAGAGGCTAGCCAAGAAGAAGTGGGACACTGAGAGGACTGAAGAGAGTAGACAGGAGTATAGGGAGATGCACCGTAAGGTGAAGGTAGAAGTGGCAAAGGCCAAACAAAGAGCATATGAGGACTTGTATGCTAGGCTGGACAGTAAGGAGGGAGAGGTGGATCTGTACAGGTTGGCGAGGCAAAGAGATAGAGATAGGAAGGATGTGCAGCACGTTAGAGTGATTAAAGATAGAGGTGGAAATGTACTGACAGATGCCAGGAGGGTGATGGGAAGATGGAAGGAGTACTTTGAGGAGTTGATGAATGAGGAAAACGAAAGAGAACAAAGAGTAGAAGAGGTGACTGTTGTGGAGCAGGAAGTAGCAAATATTAGTAAAAGTGAGGTGAGAAGGGCGTTGAAGAGGATGAAGAGTGGAAAGGCTGTTGGTCCTGATGACATACCTGTGGAGGTATGTAAGTGCTTAGGAGAGGTGGCAGTAGAGTTTCTGACTAGTTTGTTTAACGAGATCTTGGAGAATGAGAGGATTCCAGAGGAATGGAGGAGAAGTGTATTGGTGCCGATTTTTAAGAACAAAGGAGATGTGCAGAGCTGTGGCAATTACAGAGGTATAAAGCTAATGAGCCATACAATGAAGCTGTGGAAAAGAGTAGTGGAAGCTAGGTTAAGGGCAGAGGTGAGAATTTGTGAGCAGCAATATGGTTTTATGCCTAGAAAGAGTACATCAGATGCAGTATTTGGTTTGAGGATGCTGGTGGAGAAGTACAGAGAAGGTAATAAAGAGTTGCATTGTGTCTTTGTAGATTTAGAGAAAGCGTACGACAGGGTGCCGAGAGAGGAGCTGTGGTGTTGTATGAGGAAGTCTGGAGTGGCAGAGAAGTATGTTAGAGTGGTGCAGGACATGTATGAGAGCTGTAAGACAGTGGTAAGATGTGCTGTAGGTGTGACAGAAGAGTTCAAGGTGGATGTGGGTCTGCATCAAGGATCGGCTCTAAGCCACTATTTGTTTGCTCTAGTGATGGACAGGATGACAGATGAAGTTAGACAGGAGTCTCCATGGACTATGATGTTTGCAGATGACATTGTGCTTTGTAGCGAGAGCAGGGAACAGGTGGAGGAAAATTTGGAGAGGTGGAGGTACGCTCTGGAAAGCAGAGGAATGAAGGTTAGCCGCAGCAAGACGGGAATACATGTGTGTGAATGAGAGGGACCCAAGAGGAACAGTGAGACTACAGGGAGCAGAGGTAAAGAAGGTGCAGGATTTTAAGTACTTAGGGTCAACGGTCGAGAGCAACGGAGAGTGTTCAAAGGAGGTGAAGAGACGAGTACAGGCAGGTTGGAATGGGTGGAGAAAAGTGTCAGGTGTGTTGTGCGATAAAAGAGTATAAACGAGAATGAAAGGAAAGGTGTACAGGACAGTGGTGAGACCAGCAATGCTCTACGGCTTAGAGACAGTGGCACTGAAGAAAAGACAGGAGGCAGAGCTAGAGGTAGCAGAGCTGAAGATGTTGAGGTTCTCTTTGGGAGTGACAAGGATGGATAGGATCAAGAATGAGTTCATCAGAGGAACAACCCATGTTAGATGTTTTGGAGATAAAGTCAGAGAGGCCAGATTGAGGTGGTTTGGACATGTTCAGAGGAGAGAGTGTGAATATATCGGTAGAAGGATGCTGAGGTTGGAACTGCCAGGCAGGAGGTCTAGAGGAAGACCAAAGAGGAGATTTATGGATGCAGTGAGAGAGGACATGAAGTTAGTTGGTGTGAGAGAAGAGGATGCAGAGGATAGGGTTAGATGGAGGCAGATGATTCGCTGTGGCTACCCCTGAAAGGGAACAGCCGAAAGACAAAGAAGAAGATCTCCATATCAGAAGCATATTTTTAATAAGTATAAAAAGCAAAATTATTACGCTATGTTAGAGATTGAATCATTAGTGAGGTATGGATAATTGTGATTAAGACAACTATAACCAAAAACAGATTATTTCTGTAATAAATTTGAGTTTGGGAAGAGTATTAGGTCAGTTGGGAAGCTTTTTTTTTACCTGACTCCTATAATGTAATACATTGAGCAGAAAATGAGGACATTGTTTGTGGAAACCCTTTCAATGCTGGCCCACTTTCCCTAGCTCATTTTTCATCTTTCTTCAGTTATCATAACTAACAGGTTTTTGACCTCTTTATTGACCCAACAATTGCATGACTATAACTGCACATTTTGAAGGTACTGAAAGAAAAGCCAGTTCCATTTTTGTGCACAGCAAGGCACCACTTTTCAAATGCACACACTAAAACACTATAAATTAATTAGCACAACCCATTCTTCTTTTATTAATTTTTTTTTTTTTAATACTATAGGAACAGATCCAAAAACAGAAACCAATATCTACTTAAACTTCAAAAGGAACCTTTGTTAGCTTCTTGCTCCCTGCACTTTGTTATGACATTTGGTAAAAATGCATCTAAATGAGGTGAGTGGTAACCATCAACCATCTCTCGCTCTCTCCTCTCTCTCTCTTTCTATTTTGTGTGTGTTTCTATCTATACTGCAAGTATATCTGCCCCCAGATAAGAGGGAGGAGTTCAGTAATTGCCTTGCAATGATGCTCTGTGGGAAAAGAATAGGGAAAGAAAAGAAAGATGAACAATTGCATTCCCTTGGCATTTCCATCATCTTCTGCAAGTGTTCTGCGGCATGATCACCAAGAACATCATTAGCAATGTAGACAAACAGTATACACCTCGAATCATGTTGTGCGAATGGATATATTGTTCTAGAGGGTCTTGAGGTTTAATTTACATTTCTGAATATTCTTAGCACTGTGAATTTTGATCATGTTTATTTTATGTGTTTTTGAGATAAACACTTTTCATACATCTTTATAAGGTGCATCCTTTTTTATTACATAGAGACAGATGTTCTTTCCACTGCCATGTAGACAGCTGGAGCCATTATTATGAGACAGAACATATGTGTATGCATCTTTATTTAGGGCTTTCCAAATCATTGTCACGGTTCATGCCTGGAGTCAACAAGCAATCAAGGAGCAAGAGTAACAAGAGGAAATCTATGTTTACAAGCCAGACAGGCTGGCAGAGTTCAAAACTAAGCACAAACCGTATATACAGTAACAAGATAATTAGGAACTATGGAAACTGGAAGCTGCTTTCAAATGTAAGACAAAACCTGCAAGACTTTACCAGGCACAAGGTGGAAAACATACAAAATGTAGCTTAAACACTAATTTAATAAGAGGAACAAACATAACTAATCAAATAAGGATTATAACGAATAATCATATTAAAAAAAGGTATAAACATAGGTTGGCAAAAGTGTGGGAAATCAAACTGTTCAAAACAATCACCAGGATGATGGTGTCAAAAAAGCAAATATCTCATAAGTTTTAAGCTCTGTGCATGTGAATTTGAATACTGTACAACATACAGTATAGTCACTTTTCTTCATTTGGTTTAACCCCAGACACAGAAAATATGAATTAAATTAAACAAATTATATTTGATAATGAAACCTGAAGTGTAGAAAAAACTCACAGCAAGTGTCCAATTGCTTCTCTTAATAAAGAACAAGGAAATAGTACAGACTTGTACTATTAAGCATGCAAACACCTATAATCACAATTTGTAAACTTGCATTAATAGAAAAAAACTAAAATAAGAAAACTGTATTTTCCTCTAGTTAAAATCAAAGTCTGCCGACCTTGAAATAATCTCCTGTAACAGCTGATTTTTGGTAAACAATACGACCCATCAATTATTCAGTTGACCTGACTTTTGTGCTTCGCTGTCTTTGTCCGTTAACACGGACATCCAATGCACTGGAGCTAAATATCTTGTTCCACAATCAATAAAAATGCATCATTACACCAGCTCTAATTGTCCAGGCATAAAGATAAATGTGTAATGTATTAAGCTAGTCAATAATTACCATGAGGCGCTTCCTTCATTAAGAGAAATGTCTAATCAGACATGTTTTAAGCTGCAAAAAAAAACAATCAGAAATGAAAGAAAAGATGACCACAGAGAGCAAAAGACGTATGCATGGTAAAAAAAAAATATTTCACCTTAATCGATCTGTCTAATTTTTTTTAGAATAAATAATTTTCCTCCTAACTAACTGCAACTTAAATGAGTGCATTAATTAGCCAATATCACATGAGAGGGAGTGCTGTTGTGCCTACAGCCACATTACAGCCGTGCTGATAGTGATAATGATATTGCTTTTATACAACGGTTCCACAAACACAATTTATTATGAACAGATTATGATTTGTTTGTTTATTTAACCAGTTGGTTTGCGCAGCCTATAGCAATTGACAGTTAGTGTAATTAAAGTACGGATGAAAGTAGTCTGTCAACGGCATATTGGCTAGAACTGTGGCGTAGCATCTCCAGTCTTGAGAGATTGATTCCCGCCTCAGGTCTGTTCGCGTGAAAATTGCGTGTTCTCCCAGTGCTTGGTGGGTTTCTTCCAGGTACTCCAGTTTCCTCCCACAGTCCAAAGGCATACAGGTTAATTTAACTGGCGTCTCTTAATTGTCCATAATGTTTGTGTGTGTACGTGTGTGTGTCTGTATGCATTCCCTGAGATGGACTGGGACCCTGTTAAGGGTGTACCCTGCCTCATGCCCTACATCTCCGGTGATTGGCTCTAAGCCCTGTTGACCCTAAATACAGGATAAGAGGAGTAGATGATGAGTAAGTGAAAGTAGTTTTAAAGTCTTAATAGTACTGTTTAGCATAATGGTGCGGAGAATAAACCATGGAGGTAGTCAAGAGTTCAGTAAATCACTTAATTTTTTGTTTATTTTCCACTTATTCTGCTTTAGAATATCACCAAATTAAATTTCTGGGTTCTGGGGTGGAGTGCCAAATAGCATTAACTAGTGTGCGATTGTGTACAATTACTTGTTCCATACAGTAAGTAGCGCCCTTGATTAGGGGTTAGTGAAGGATTTGGGATGCAACCTTGTTTAAGAAGATAGTTGTGCAGCTCGGCTTAGGCATAAATAAACTAAATAAACAACAAAATAGTTCACATCTGTTAATATCTCTTAGCATGTATAGTAGTGGCTAAACAACCACATGAGTTCTTTTTATAGGTATAATGCATACACACAATAATATATTGTGGAACACTGTCAGTTCAATAAAGGCACTGACAGGATTTGTCTACTAAAAATAAGTAAATATTTACAGAACGTTATCAACTCCTCTCAGCCAGCCCCCCAGATTTATGTAATGAAATGCTTATTAAAGTAATTCTCCAAGGTAGGTTATATTGCTGACAGAACACTCTATATAAGGCCACCTGAGGCACAGTGGATGTTCAACTGCATGCTATAAGGCTTGACAAAGCTAGACTAAATAAAAAAGAATGGGCATCATGACAAAGAGCCTTACCCAACCTTCATGTGCTAATCAGCCTCCTTCTAAAAATACACATTCTGTATGCCACATCATCCCCATTCAGTCTCTCAGTCTAAATCTTGGAAGTGTACTGGAAGAATTAGATTAAAAGAGAATGGAATGTCCTGGCTTTCCCTGTCGCAGCAAGCAGAAATCTCTGCAGGGCTGAAGAGGAATTATGGTCTGCAGAGAGGAAAGGAGTTAGTGTCTGACATGTGTAAGGCTACAAGCTCACAGCTAACTCCAGTATTGACCACTTCCTCACTCTGCACCCTATCTCTGAGAAGGCCGGTGTTAGTTACTCAGTGGAAAGGCATGCCAGCTTAGTGTCTGAGTATCACATGCTTCCCTGTGGAAAGGGGGATTTATTAAATCCAGTAAACCTGATTTTTTTTTTTTTTAATGAACACTCCAAATAACACCCATAGTGCATTTTAAAGCAAATGACTAAAAATTAACTAATGGTATGCTTTTATTAAATGCCTAACCTTAGCCTGTCTCTCTAAATGATAATATCTTAGGAATTGAATATTACATATATCAATAAATAAACCAATTTAGACTGAAGAAGAAAATAAAACTATCATCTGAACGTATTCCATTGCATACACAACAATATTCTTTAGTTTTCTTTATTTTTTAGTTTGTGAGCTCTTTTAGCCATTGCTGAAACTTGTCAGATACAGTAAATGCAGGGCCCCTTTACATTACGTTCATATTACAAGCCATATTGTTAAATTAAGATTTTTTTTGGTCAGATGTGATTTTCATGTCATGGCAGTTCAAATTCATAATTACAAGTGACTTTTATCTAATGTCTAATGTAGAAATGTCTGTCCTCTAAAATGACACATAGCTGCACATTGATATGTCCTTGCTCGTCTATCTGTGCTTAAGCACATAAGTTCATTTACATTTAGGCATTTGGCAGATGCCCTCATACACAGATACATGTGAGCAGTTGAGGGTTAAGGTCTTTGCTCAAGGGCCCAAAAGTGGTAACTTGGTGTTCCTGGGGTTTGAACTGTGTTAGTTAGTCCCAAAAATATTTCCCGAAATATGCTTGGGATTTTGCTCTAGGGAACGACAAGCAGTTAGTTGGCTGTATTTTTTGAGATCTAGAGGAAGGAAGAAAGCCAGATGCCTTGCTTAAACTGTTTTATCAATTCTAATTCATATCACATGACCACCTATACGATATATATATCGTATAGGTGGTCATGTGATATACTACACAAATGAAACTTTTCAGATTTAGGTCTTTTTCGAAAGGTGTAGATTGTGTGTGTGTACTGTGTGTGTATATATATATATATATATATATATATATATATATATATATATATATATATATATATATATATATATATATACACACAGTACACACACACAATCTACACCTTAATATATATACAGTACACACACACAATCTACACCTTTCGAAAAAGACCTAAATCTGAAAAGCATCACATTTGTGTAGTCACTTCACTCTGGTAATGTGAATGTAGACTTAGTGATTCTTAAACAGATTTACTAATGGGTAACAATAGTGATGGAAATAAGGTCCTCCAGCTCTAACTAAGTTCTAAAATGTCTGCAGTATCATTAGTAGAAATTATTGAATGCATTCCTCATATTAGGATAGTGAATGCATTCAAATACGATTGCTTAGGAGTGTAATTTAAATGGAAATGGTATAGTTTATACTTCCCTTCATGGTTCAGTCTATCACCAATACATGGAGAAAATGAGACTGTATAATCTCTCAAAACCTTGTGCTGCCCTACTTGATTGAAGCCACTGCTGTCACAGACAAAGAGCCATACAGCTCTCCTCCTCTCTGTGAAACTCTTCCTTTCTGCTGAGTGAGCAGAGCATCCAATCTTGCTGGTATAAGCAAGTGAAATTGCACAGCTCCCTTTGTTGTGATGTCGCCCTCTACACTGGGATCTGTCAAAAGAACCTGTGATAATTTCACACTTGAAGAACCATAAATACTTCCATGTCCATGCTTTTGTGTGGCTGCCATCAGACTCATCATCACTTGATGTGTTGTTACACCAAGTCGAATTGCTGCCTGATGAGTCTCGGTGCTTCTCTGATCTGTGTGCTCTTAATAAATTCAAAAACGTGTTGTCAATTGTGATGTCAGCCACAAGTTTTCCATTGATCTATCTAAAGACAGAATCCAGTCACATGTCAAGATTATAGAGTAGCTTTGCCAGATATCCAGATGTTAAGTTCATTTCACTTTGTCTGCCATAGCTGAGGAGAGATTAGCCTATGTACAGCTGGCTTTGATCCCATAAACTAGATCAATATAAACTAATACCTGCTGATATATCAGTTCTTTAATGTCCTTCAAAGAGAAAAAATATTAAACATATACGGAAAACTGGTGTAATGGACCGGAGCTAATATGCTTCCACATTTGAGACTTTACCACAAACCATTCAGAAATCTAAATTGAACTACTGAATAGTTTGTACCCATAAAGCCTAGTGCAGGTGGGTCATATGCATAGATTATTTGCTGTTCTACAGTTCTGACATTGAGACGCGTTTCCTCTGCATCACTTCACACAAATTACAAAGTCTAAAGATTTCCAATAAAAATGTAAGTGCCAGGAATCACTCATCTTTCTTTTCCTGCTTGAAAGACAATGAGGCAAAGTTCTCTGTCATATTTGATTGCTTTAATCAGAGCTCTGCCTCTCAGTTCCTTCTTTCAAACCACTCGTCAAAATCCTTGCTATTATAATGATAATCAGGATGGAGCTTCAGGATCTTTCAGCCTCCTGCATTTGTCCATATTTTTCCTCGTTTTGTTCTCTGTTTTCCTTTTCTTCTGTTTTACCTTTTAAATATTGAATTTTGGGGCTGTACTGTATGTTCCGCAACACACCATCTGTTTTTGAAACATTTTGTCTGATTTATATAGTTTGTCTGAAAGTTACTGAAAATAACTCATTTTCCTGTCTTTTTCTCCATGCCACTCTCTCTCTCTCTCTCTCTCTCTCTCTCTCTTTGTATTGTATTCCTTATTTAATGCACTATTAGGTATGTAGACATTTTGTAGAGCTATCAGCATTCCCAGTGGACGAAATATATTCCCTGAGTAGTTCAATATATGAGGGGCATTCATGTGAAGAATTACATAACACAGTTATGAGAGTAAAAAGTACAATTATTTCTCTACATAATCTGCACTAATGCACTTATCCTAGGGTTTGAGTAGATATCATCAAGATACAATGTTTTCTCAGCTTTCTGAATAGTAATAAACTGTTTTACCATGGCTAAGAGTCTCATCACCATACCCTGCTTAAAGTCTTCTTTGAATGTCAATCATTTTTACACCAAAATTCCTGAGACATTTCATCACAAATTATTACCTAAGCAGCCAAAAGTTTAGTTCAAGGCATGAACTAAAGGGGTGCGGTATCATGGCTGTTACACGGATATGCAACAAAAAGAATGTCACTGTACTGTAATGTATATGTCATAAAATAAGAGCATAACTGAAGCCAAAATGTACTATGCAGTTGTGTATTTAATTCACCACTTTGTCCTTTTTTGTTAGTTTCAGGTTGCTCTGTAATCTGTAACATTTTGATTGTTTGTCTCATTATTATTATTGTTTTTCTCACACATACACACTTCCAATTATTTTCTTTTCTAAAATAATTTTTTTTTGTTTTGTTTTGTTTTGTTTGTGAAGCTGCTTTGAGACAATGACCATTGTTAAAATCGCTGTATAAATAAAATTGAATTGAATTGAATTGTTTATATAAACGCATGGCACAATGATGTGTTTCCCGATCTCTTCACTTCTCTATTCATTCTAGTACCTCCCTTCCTGC
The DNA here is from genome assembly GCA_030522415.1 of Channallabes apus. Lineage (NCBI taxonomy): Eukaryota > Metazoa > Chordata > Actinopteri > Siluriformes > Clariidae > Channallabes > Channallabes apus. Next base: position 34,623,347 of record CM060112.1, read on the forward strand.
TGCCCTTTATCACACACTATAGAGCAACACATAACATTCTGTATCATTACCGGTGAAAGGGTGAGTAAGAGCGCAGTCTCCGACATGTCGTCCATCAGTCTCATCTCTCTTACCTACTCAGTAAGGTCTCCTGTTATATTTCACCTTATGCACACTGATTATTCTCTCGTTATTTTTCTATTACATGTCACAATTTCCCACTTAATCAGCTGCTAATTAAAATAACTTCAGAAGCCCTTCTGGAGATTATTTCCCCAGAAAACCCACACAGATTTTTATATCACATCTAATGAAGGTCTAATCTGTCAACTCAATTGATGTACCATTTGGTCTAATTTAATGTCTTGAGTGTCAGCCTCAGTGGAGATGTCTTAGTGTGAAAATGAATCTACCACATGCTTCCCAGCTAAGCATCTCATAAGCTTTCTCTAAACATAGAGATTTATTTTTTTTATGAAAATTGTCCTACGCAGGGTGGAGTGCCTACTTTACCAGATGTGGGGCGTATATAATACCCAGCATTGTATTCAGGATCAAGGCACTCCATTAGCATTCCATACGTGATTATGCCATTAGATATATGGTACATGGTCAGATTGTCTTATATGCTGAATCCATAATTAATTTTACATACACTGCTTTAGCACAGTGTCTAAATTGCAGGGTTTACCTATATGTTTTAGGATAGAGGATTACGATGCCTGTGTCTGGTCTCAGGTTGTCATGGTAATGGATATGAATGACTGGATTTTAAGCAATTGATGAAGGCTTAGCAGACCTGGAGCATGGGTAAAACACTGCATCAACATTTACAAAAAATATGGATGAAGTGCTCTACTCATTTCAAGCTGTTGAATATAATTATGTCATTTACATCACTTGCACTTGCAGATCTTCCTTATGCATATGTGAAAAAGCTTTTTCTTTTACTTTGCTCATCAACAGTGCAGCTGCTTTGAAATATCTATAATTTCAGATTTATATTTATATAAAACAGAGCATTAACATTTTCTGGCCTCCATACTGTATTATGAGGTTTTGTCTGGGTTAAGGATAAATGGGAAATACTGTATATCCTTATTAAGGTTCTATAATATAGAAATAGAATATTACGGTTCTGACCATTATTATCCTGTACATTCAAGCTAATATTGGTAATAAATGCATGCAACATGGATCTAAACAATTTCCCTGAGTCGTGTCTATTGCAATTACTTTATAATACCATACTGTACTCTAACCAAAATATCAAAAGGTTTTAGGACAATGAGGTTTTGCCAGTATGCTTGTTTGCTGAGCAAATGTTCTAAGATTGACAGTCAATCTTGTAAGATTGATCTAAGAGGATCTCTGAACAAATATAGGACAATGGGCAGCCATATAGCTGAATGTTTATTTTTCTATATGTATGTTAATATTTCTTAAAATTTGTTACATTTTATGAGTAAAACAAAGAAAACAACTAACTTTAGGTGACTGTTGCCACAGGAACCTTCAGTATAGTTATTCTTGATGATAATGTATTTTATTTCAAACTATGAAAGACATAAATATATACTGTAGTCACTGACTTTAAAAAACTTTAAAAAACCCTTTTACCAACTTAAGTGACTTTTTAAAGCAAATGGAATCTTCACACTAAAAAAGCAAGTAGACTTTTCCCTTTTCCCCAAAATAAATAATTGGAGGACAAATGAAAGATGTTCCACAACATGTTAAGTTGTGGGTTTAGGGTACACAATTCACACATACTGTACAGTACAAGCTACTTACTTTACGGATTCTATATTTTAGGTTACAGATAAAACATATAATCCAGTGGAGGCCCAGGATCCTGTGTCCTTAATATATTAATATATGGCTACACAATAATAAAATTACCCAACGTGTCACCTCCATAAATCTTACTTTTCTTTTTATGGTTCAGGGTTCTAGTTAAATCATTACTTACTTACTCAATCACTGAGTACTAGTCTTACCATGTTAGCACTGTCATGGCTACCTGCTGTGTCTGATTGGTTATTAGCAACCTATCAATACCAGAGATTATATTTGTACTATGGGAATATGCTAAACATCAATTTTGTAAATTCTAATATTTTTTCTTAGATTGCTTAGGCTATAACAAACAAACAAATAATAATAAAAAGGACTCTAAGGTTATACTGTATATTATATAGTTACAGAAGTACAAAATAAAATCAAGTAGCTGATCATTTTATCCTGATATAAACAGATGCAGTAATCCTGTATGTGGCATTTAGTTGAAAGGTAAGAATTACGCAGTGCTATGAAGTGAATTTATAGCAATGCTTTATAGCCCACAGTGTAACAGGCATACTCCCAGAATCTTACAGTAGTTCAGTCATATAGTCTAAAAATGACATGAATGATGTTTTTCTGAAATGCATCAGTCTAAAAATATTGGCACATACTGTATGTTTATTCTGTCTTTGTATGTTTGGATAGAGGGTTTTAGAAGCAGGTTTATAGGCAGCTAACAGCATTATTAAACTGAAGAGTCAACACCAGCCATGAAGACCTCTGATGTGTAAACAAACTGCAGCTTTCATAAGAATAACGTCTGTTTACTTGGTCATCAAATTCAAAAGGAATTCAGAATTCATAACAATTTTACATTATATGACTGAACTGAGATTATGGGAGTATGCTACTGAATGCTATGTTCCAGTCTCAGCTGCATTTGGCTTAACCAATATTATTATCACACTGTATATGTATTACACATTTTTCTTTTTGGAATTTAAATCACAGAAAATGCACATGGTAGTGTGTAAAAATTGATTTTTTTTTTTTAAATGAAAATAGGAATTCAGTTTATAGTTTAATGCTGTTTATTCATTGCATTGTTGCAGATACAAAGTCCCCATGTGCCAATGCCTCCTCCACTCAGCAACAAGGACTGCCAGCCACTTTAATCCATGTTTTGATCTCCTAAACCCTGTGATGCCTGATACTGAGTAAGGCCCCAGAGATCAACAGCACAATGTATGGGAAGCCCAGAGTTCAGCTGCATGGTATACCTTTCTTCCTGTCGAAGGAATGGCACAAAGACAGGAGAGAGGCCTTTTTCTTTTTACAGGCTTGGTTATCAGGACTAGAGATGTTCCAATACCATTTTTCCCCTCCCGATATCGATTCCGATACTTGGGCTCAGGGTATCGGCCGATACCGAGTACTGATCCGACACCTGGATGTGTATCTGTACAGTGTGTGTGTATGTATATATACAGTATGTAGCATTTCTTTTTCTAGCCCTGTGTAACGGGTTTGACCCTAAGTGCACGGGCGACACCATGAAACACGGACACGAGGCGAGGTCTTACATGAAAAAGGGTAATTTATTTAGAAAAATGGGTAAGGAAAGGGTTAAAGGCTCTCTGCGGCCTTTTCCACTTCGGCGGCAGGGATGCGAAGGCGGGCTCTACGCGGAAGTGAAGGTGCCGCGGGAGCTCGCGCAGCTCGATCATGCGCTCCTCCCGCGGATATCAAAGGCGCCCCCCTTTTTAAAGTCTTTGGGCCGCATCACATCGCCCCGCTCTTGTGCCACTGTCTCTCATAAAATCCACCGCGTCGCAAAGTCCAGCTTCCCAACAGTCAGACCCCGAGCTACACTCCCCGCTGTGTTTTATAGCGCCGGGATCATTAGCGGCGATAGCTCATGGGCCGTTGCCTGATTCTGCGGCCCTGCTCCTTCACATACCTAAAGGGGGGGGGGGGCTAGGCCACCTAACTAGTGAGCTTCGGAGTGAGCGAGGTGCGATATCAATTCGGGCGCACGCCGTGACGCTCTGTAAGTAAGCTAAACTAGCAAAGCTAACGGGCATAAATAGGTTGTGTTTAGGAAAATGGTATCGGATCGGTACGTGGACTCAAATACTCGCCGATTCCGATGCCAGATTTTTTTTGTATCGGAATTGGAACAACCCTAATCAGGACACGTATACACTAACTGCTTCAGCTTTCAAAGCTGTCCTAATATAGGCTAGAAAGTGTCATACATCTGTGGATTAAGAACTACAGTGTACCTAGAAACAACAATGTCAAGGTGGTATTTGTAATAACATCTAACAACAAAGAAAGCTTCTCAACTGTACCAACTGCAAACATTTTTTGAGTAAATCATTATAGCTCTACCAGCAAATGAGATTTTGAAAGGTAACTGCTTCAACCACATTTATAACTGCCTAGCATTCCTGCAGCAGACATTCTAAGGATTACTTGAACCATATTCTCTCACTTCTCATGCCAGTGATGAGTGGGCTCATGGCTTCAACTTACAAGCCACAATCACCTTATCTGGACCACCTGATATCCTGTCTTCCCATGGTGGGAGTCACTAATAATGCTAGCTGACATACTGACAAGTTGTTGATTGCTGCAGGACTGAGAAAATTAATGGCGGGACCATTTGGTCACTGTTTTGTTAAAAAATATATATAAAAAAATAAAAAATAAAAAGCTTGCAGAAAGGTACAGAAGTGAAGACCACTGGAGGTTGCAGAATTTGCTGACCAAGCCTAACAGAGACAATGGGAGCACATTTGGCTTCATGGAAAGCAAATGCATTAGTGGTGTTGTAACTCTGCAGAAATCTATGAATCATTAGTGTAATTGGTGTCATCTACAAATAATCGGTAATCCATCCACAAATCATACATGTGTTTACAAAAGATCACACTGACCTGTTCAGAGTCTAAATCTTTCCTAATTCTTATTATTAAATGGAAACGCTATCCTGAATCATTACTATAGTTAAGAATGATTTGTATTTATTCTTGTGCTGATTTGTTGTTTTGTGCTGCATGTTTGTCTATGAGAAGTCAACAGTGTTATGCTGAGAACATGTTAGTGTAGTTACAATGCCATTTAATAAGAGAAGGAAGTGAGAGTGATGGAGAGATTAAAGGGTTTTGAAGAGCTGCTGCAACAGTCTCTTTATGTAAAGATGAATTCCCACAGGTGCCACTGTCAGCAAACAGTCAAATGGTATTGTGGATAATTTGACAAAGTTATACAGCAGCCTGGCTAGTTGAAGAAAGCCATTTTTTGAAACATAAAAAAATGAAACTCCTTAAAAAAATATTTATCCTTAAATAAATATTTTGCAAAGCTAAAGATCACATATTTATTGAAACTATTGACGTGCAAGTTATTGAGGGTGGACTTTTGCTCCAGGTTGGTGAGAATGCTCCTGTTCACTAATCACATAAAAACTGCTTCCGTCCTGTGAATGAACTGGATGCTTGAGTTATACATAATACGCTATCATGACTGACCTAAACCTGTTACGTGTGTAAGTAAGGGCACACTGTCTCTTTCACTGCCTGTGTTCTGCTAACAGTATTCTCTAATGATTCACTGTGGCTTTTCTAAAGCTTTTATGGCGTGTATTGTGTATTCAAACACAAGTTCTAAAGGGGCTGCAATATAGCTAAATTACTGCCTGTGGCTGTATCATAGTAGTTACTGGCTTTCCAATGATTAAGCAGACCTTTCTTTAACCCTGAATGTGCTAAACTGGGTCTATGCTATCTTTAATAACCGCAATAACTGTGAGCAATTGTTGTATGCCGTAAGCTCTATGCTCATCCTTCTGACTTTGGCTTTGCTGTCGATTACATTGTGCAGAAAAAAAATCAGAAAACTGAACCTTGCAAGGTCTAGATTAGTTTTATATATATATATATATAGTATCTCACAAAAGTGAGTACACCCCTCACATTTTTGTAAATATTTTATTATATCTTTTCAAGGGACAACGCTAAAGACATGAAACTCTGATAGAATGTAAAGTAATCAGAATGTAAAGTGTACAGCTTGTATAATGGTGTAAGGTTGATGTCCCCTCAAAATAACTCAACACACAGCCATTAATGTCTGAACTGCTGGCAACAAAAGTGAGTACACCTCTAAATGAAAATGCCCAAATTGTGCCCAATTAGCCCTTTTCCCTTCCCGTTGTCATGTCACTCGTTAGTGTTACAACGTCTCAGGTGTCCTTGGGGAGCAGGTGTGTTAAATTTGGTGTTATCGCTCTCAAACTCTCATACTGGTCACCAGACGTTTAGCATGGCACCTCATGGAAAAGAATTCTCTGAGGATCTGACAGAAAGAATTATTGCTCTACACAAAGATGGCCTAGGCTCTAAGAAGATTGCTAACACCCTGAAACTGAGCTGCAACACGGTGGCTAAGACCATTCAGCGGTTTAAAAGGACAGGTTCCACTCACAACAGGCCCCACCATGGTAGACCAAAGAAGTTGAGTGCACGTGCTGAGCATCATGTCCAGAGGTTGGCTTTTGAAAATAGATGTGTGAATGCTGCCAGCATTGCTGCAAAGGTTGAAGGGATGGGGAGCCAGCTTGTCAGTGCTCAAACAATATGCTGCAAATTGGTCTGCATGGCTATCGTCCCAGAAGAAAGCCTCTTCTAAAGATGCCCGCACAAGAAAGCCCACAAACAGTTTGCTGAAGACAAGCAGACTAAGGACATGGAATACTGGAACCACATCCTGTGGTCTGATGAGACCAACATAAACTTATTTGGTTCAGATGGTGTCAAGCGTGTGTGGCGGCGACCAGGTGAGGAGTACAAAGACAGATGTGTCTTGCCTACAGTCAAGCAAGGTGGTGGGAGTGTCATGGTTTGGGACTGCATGAGTGCTGCCGGCACTGGGGAACTACAGTTCATTGAGGGAACCATGAATGCCAACATGTACTGTGCCATACTGAAGAAGAGCATGATCCCCTGCCTTCGGAAACTGGGCCGTAGAGTAGTATTCCAATATGATAATGACTCCAAACACACTTCCAACACTGCCTTACTGAAGAAACTGAGGGTAAAGGTGCTGGACTGGCCAAGCATGTCTCCAGACCTAAACCCTATTGAGCATCTGTGGGGCATCCTCAAACGGAAGGTGGAGAAGCGCAAGGTGTCCAACATCCACCAGCTTCGTGATGTGATCAAGGAGGAGTGGAAGGGGATTCCCGTGGCAACCTGTGAAGCTCTAGTGAACTCCATGCCCACGAGAGTTAAGGCAGTGCTGGAAAATAATGGTGGCCACACAAAATATTGACACTGGGCACAGTTTGAACATTTTCATTTAGGGGTGTACTCACTTTTGTTGCCAGCAGTTCAGACATTAATGGCTGTGTGTTGAGTTATTTTGAGAGGACAGCATCAACTTTACACCATTATACAAGCTGTACACTGATTACTTTATATTCTATCAGAGTTTCATATCTTTAGCATTGTCCCTTGAAAAGATATAATAAAATATTTATATATTTAATTCCTAACTTTAAATGTATATTCCATTCCATTACATCCTGTGAGGTCGTATTATAATGTTCTTATTCTAGGTTGATGATGTATTAACAGTATTATTAACATACTACTGCCTCTATAAAAAAAGTATTCATATGGATATTATGCAAACAATACTGATAAAAACAAAACTTTTCCAATAATAAAGTAATTATATAAATACACAGTATTGTAAAACAGGTTATGGTACTGTATGTAGATCTGTCTACAAATGTAGGTATTCTTGAAAGTATTGTTTTCTCCCCACTCTGTCAGTAAGCATTATTAGATTTCAAAAAACTTTCACCAGCACACTTCACCCGTATTTTCTACAAACACAAGGGCAATGCTATAAAGTGATCCTGAAGGTTGGAAACACAATGTGAGCTGAGTCAAACTACTCCCTGGAAATAGAATAAAACTGAATTCCAGTGAGTACATGAATGTTAAAATTCCATTTACAGTAGTAACAGATTTTTGATCGGTTATCAAAGTATCATATAAGCTGCCAAGACTAATACTGATGTAATGAAAAAAATAATGAGTAGATTTTTAATAGTCAAAAGACACCACCTAAATTTTAGCTTAGTAATCCGGTTATTTGGTTGTATGGTTGGTTGGTTATCACATATATACATTTTCTTCATGTGAAATCTTAAAGAGAGAGAGAGAACCAAACCTTTCTCAGCTCATTCAGATGTTCTCCAAAGAGACAGAAATTCAAGATGATGAACTACATCTATAGATTTTATGAGGTAGCATTTATCATCTACTCTGCCTATTAAATACTTAAGCGACTTATACTTAAGCAATGGCATGTTAAAATTTACTTTAGGAAAACATAATAAAAACAAAGATTTTCACTACCAGACATAGCAAATTGTTAAGCCGGTTTGTTTTGCTAAGCTTTTATGCATTTTGTGTATATATAATAGGGAATGCAGTGTACTTCAGTGTACTAGGTTCAATTATCCTATTCTATTATATGCAATTAGTGTGTACTGTATGTGATGGAAAATCATTGATCATTTGGCCAAAGTATGTTATAAGGAAGTTTTTTTAAAAATTATTCTAACTAGGCAAGGATGAAACATTAATGTAGATAGATAGATAGATAGATAGATAGATAGATAGATAGATAGAAACAAAAAAGTACTAAAAAAAAAAATATATATATATATATATATATATATATATATATATATATATATATATAATAAAATTATTATTTCCAACACATCCTTGTGGTTTTCTTTGCTTAAGCAAAGTTTGCGGAAAAACTAAGTTTATGGAGTTTTACCATTCTGCTTGGTACGTTTACAGAGTAATGATGAAACTTGTATTATGTAGTATATAGTTTTAATTACACCAGTTTAAATTATTCCTGTCTTGATTCATTTATATTGAGCCTCATCACCACTGCTTGTTCTAAAATCTTTATTTCTGTGCAAAGTATAATGTGGTACTTGAATAGTGAAGGAAAAATGATTACCAAAGTGCTTACGAATGCATTGATCATAGCATGGCCAAAATCTTCAATTATCAGATTTTTTTTTTTACATATAACTGTTATGTCAGACACCTACTGATATAGACAGATACTCTGATAGATGCCCAAGTAATGACATAGTAATTTAATAGTGAACATAACATAATTTATTACAAAATAATCAAATATTACGCAATCGTTAGAAAAAATTGTTTTGTTAAATTAATCCGTAGTTACAAAAAGCTTCCTATAGTCTAAAATATCATTCTGTTCTATAAATATAATTCTGGTCCTTTTATGTATTCTTTCTTCTCGCATGGTGCAATTAGAACTGGTAAACATATACTATATGTGATGTATATACTACAGTATATATGGAACAGAGAGAGGCAAAGTGCCCCAAGCCATTTTTGGATGTTTTAAGAAGCTTGGAGGCTTTAAATAAAAGCATGTTCTCCAGCAAAAACCAAAAGCAAGTCATTTACATGCACAATGTTTTTTTGTTTTTTTTGCAATGTAAGATGGTGTTTTTGAATGTGAACATTGAACTTTTCTTTGCAAAACAACAATAGAATCCCTCTTGGGAGACACAAAGAGTGAACTCCCACGCAGTCCTCGGGAGAGTCACCAATGCTTTCAGACAATGCTAATCAAACAGTGCCTGCCCTCTACGCTATATCTTTTTATGAGGTGTGTGTGTGTGTGTGTAATAGCCTAAAGAATTGTACTGTTTCCTTACCACAAAGATCGTCTGAATATGTATACACAGCAGCACTGCATACATAAACAGTCTGACTACTAAACTAAGATACACAACAATGAAAGAGTGAATATTGTTGAGCCAGTATGGGTTGATACTATGTTTGAAAATCAAATTGATATGCAGGTGGACGTTTTTAAATGGAGAATCCATACACAGCTCTAATCAATAGGAGCTTCTAAAATGCAGGGCTAAATATAGCAGATCAATGTTCAATAGTGTTCCACAGTGATGGCAGAAGTGTGCAGAACCCACTAAATCTCTCTAAATAGGACCTCCTCTCATGCTGTGCTTGACTAAGTCACCTACAGAGCATGCAAAGTGAGAGAGAGCAGCTGTGTGTGTAAATGTTGCAGAACCAACCTCCAAATCCATGGCTCCCTCTGCTGAGGTATGATGTTGAGCTCCGGAAAACCCTGGAGCTCCTACTGAGCCAGCCATAAAAGAAGGAGTGAGCTGGATGGCATAGCTGTAAGGCTGTATAAAATAACATCCACCCAAGACCACCCACCCCACCCCTTGGAGTGAAAATATGATGTAACATCAATCATGATATTGCTCCACTGCTGAGTTATTGCCCCTGGAAATAGGGTTAAGAGTAATCTCATCAAGTCTGCAATCGGTCATCGCATTCTAAGATGTCAGCCAGCCTTTCCTTCGCCTGGCTTCCTGCTGTTGTGGGTCGGAGGCGACTAACTTAAGATTTATTCTGCTCAGGTTGAAATTTAAAAACTTTCATTGATACAAGGATATTTTTTTAGAAGTTTAGTAATAGCATAGACGGAACCGCACAGTGGTCTAGTGGTTAGCACTGTCGCCTTGCACCTCCAGGGTCCGGTTCGATTCCCGTTTCTGTGTGCGTGGAGTTTGCATGTTCTCCCCGTGCTTGGTGGGTTTCCTCACGCAGTCCAAAGATTAGGCAAATTGCCATTCCCAAATTGCCGGGAATAAGTGTGTGAGTATGTGTATGTGTGTGTGCCCTGTAATCAGAGGTGTCAAGTAACAAAGTACAAACACCGCCCCCCGCCCCGGTCGCATGATAAGAACGTGCACATCGCCCTAAACACCCCCCCACCCCCCGGTTCGCATGATAAGAACGCGCACAACGCACCCCCCGCGTCGCATGATCAGAAAGCGAACCCTTAATGCTTTTGTCGCACAGCCTAAGGTTTTATCCTTAATGCTTTTTTCCCCCTCATGTTACTTTTACTTTTATACTTTAAGTAGTTTTGAAACCAGTACTTTTAAACTTTTACTTAAGTAAAAAGCTTGGGTTGAAGTATTTTTGAACCCTAGTATCTATACTTCTACTCAAGTAATGAATGTGAATACTTTTGACACCACTGCCTGTAATGGATTGGTACCCTGTCCAGGTTGTACGCCGCCTCATGCAATAAGTTTAGACAGTATAGACGATGAGTGGGTGAGTGAGACGATGAGTGAGTGAGTAATAGCATAATCTGCCACAGCGTAACAAACTTTATATTACTTTGTGTGCAATGTTCCAGAGTAAAACCACACTCAGTCTTGAAAACAATGCCTTTTAATTAAAAAAGAAACTTATAGTACCTTTTCTCATATTACCATGAATAGACTAAACTAAAGTCTAGATGTAGCCTTTCAAGCATTACATGTATTTTAGTTAAAATATTTGCAGAATAGAAAATTGATTGTTCTACTTTTAATTTAAAAATATATAAAAACTAAAACCTTTCTATTTATTCAGAAACCTTACTGAAGAGGGAAAACATTGTGATTAGTGACCGTATGATGATGAGTGACAGGCTGTACAATCACAAACTCTAGAAATAACATCATGAAACAACTTTCCTTGATAATGCTAATTATCAAATAATAATGTTATTTGTTTCTGCTCAATTTAATTAAACAAAGAAGGAGTTCTGTTTTGCTTAAATATCAGCAGGGATGTGATGTGGTCATAGGCATAAGCAACGTGCAAAACAACAGCACAATTTCGTATGTATGTACAAACCGGTTTCCAAAAAAGTTGGGACACTAAACAAATTGTGAATAAAAACTGAATGCAATGATATGGAGATGGCAAATGTCAATATTTTATTCAGAATAGAACATAAATCACGGAACAAAAGTTTAAACTGAGAAAATGTATAATTTTAAGGGAAAAATATGATGAATCCAAATGTCATGGTGTCAACAAATCCCAAAAAAGTTGGGACAAGGCCATTTTCACCACTGTGTGGCATCTCCCCATCTTCTTACAACACTCAACAGACGTCTGGGGACCGAGGAGACCAGTTTCTCAAGTTTAGAAATAGGAATGCTCTCCCATTCTTGTCTAATATAGGCCTCTAACTGTTCAATCATCTTGGGCCTTCTTTGTCGCACCTTCCTCTTTATGATGCGCCAAATGTTCTCTATAGGGGAAAGATCTGGACTGCAGACTGGCCATTTCAGTACCCGGATCCTTCTCCTACGCAGCCATGATGTTGTGAATGATGCAGAATGTGGTCTGGCATTATCTTGTTGAAAAATGCAGGGTCTTCCCTGAAAGAGATGACTAGATGTTGTTCTAGAACCTGAATATATTTTTCTGCATTGATGGTGCCTTTCCAGACATGCAAGCTGCCCATGCCACACGCACTCATGCAACCCCATACCATCAGAGATGCAGGCTTCTGAACTGAGCGTTGATAACAACTTGGGTTGTCCTTGTCCTCTTTGGTCCGGATGACATGGCGTCCCACATTTCCAACAAGAACTTCGAATCGTGACTCGTCTGACCACAGAACAGTCTTCCATTTTGCCACACTCCATTTTAAATGATACCTGGCCCAATGAAAACGCCTGTGCTTGTGGATCTTGCTTAGAAATGGCTTCTTCTTTGCACTGTAGACTTTCAGCTGGCGACGGCGGATGGTACGGTGGATTGTGTTCACTGACAATGGTTTCTGGAAGTATTCCTGAGCCCATTCTGTGATTTCCTTTACAGTAGCATTCCTGTTTGTGGTGCAGTGTCGTTTAAGGGCCCGGAGATCACGGGCATCCAGTATGGTTTTACGCCCTTGACCCTTACGCACAGAGATTGTTCCAGATTCTCTGAATCTTCGGATGATATTATGCACAGTTGATGATGATAACTGCAAAGTCTTTGCAATTTTTCGCTGGGTGACACCTTTCTGATATTGCTCCACTATCTTTCTGCGCAACATTGTGGGAATTGGTGATCCTCTACCCATCTTGGCTTCTGAGAGACACTGCCACTCTGAGAAGCTCTTTTTATACCCAATCATGTTGCCAATTAACCTAATTACTGTTAATTGGTCTTCCAGCTCTTCGTTATGCTCAAATTTACTTTTTCCAGCCACTTATTGCTACTTTTCCCAACTTTTTTGGGATTTGTTGACACCGTGAAATTTGGAATCAACATATTTTTTCTTTAAAATGATGTATTTTCTCGGATTAAACTTTTGATCTGTCATCTATGTTCTATTCTGAATAAAATATTGACATTTGCCATCTCCACATCATTGCATTCCGTTTTTATTCAAAATTTGTTTAGTGTCCCAACTTTTTTGGAATCCGGTTTGTATGTATGATGTTGCTTTTATACAACAGATTGACAAACGGCAGTTATTATTAACTGATTATGATTTGTTTGTTCAGTAAACTGGAGGAGCTTCATAGGTCATATCCCAAATAGCAGAAAAATGGAAATGTATTGTAGGGTGTAAAATCCCTTTTCCCCACACACCAAGTTGTGCCCTTTATCAGGGGTTAGGGAGTGATTTAGGACTCAGCCTTGTGTTAAGACCTTAGTTAGCTTTGTAGCCCTAGATAAAAGAACACGAATGATTCAAAGGTGATTCAGAATGATGTAGAAGCAATTAATAATGTGACAAAATGGTTTTTAAGATGAGATTATCTTCAGTGGCTGGTTCTAAATGTGTGTTTTGGCAGGCAACTGCTCTTTCCTCGGTACTGCTGCCCATACAAACATCTTTTTAACTTATGTTGGTGACCAACAGTAAGTCTAATTAACGGTTTAGTAGAACTCCTGGGATGTGGAGTGGTACGTATATTTAAACATCCCAGTGTTGTTACAGTCTATTATCACCACTCATGGTGATCAGATTGCTCGGTTGCACATTTAATTACAGTACTTCAGTGAGTTTGCATTATTTCACATATTATTGTATTATCCACAAAGCAAATCTGCAGCTACACAGAACAATAAAGTGATAAAGGCCTTTAAATCATGAGGTGATGTAGAACAAGTATTAAATATGTTCTCCATATAAGAATGTCATAAAAATAATCCGGGAGTAAGAGAGGCAAAAGCTCAAACCTCCCTATAATGTACAGGTGTTTCCTTGACATTTAACATCTACTGTATTTGAAAACTCCAGCTATGTGAGCTGAGAATGTAATTTTGATAATGTAAAAATGTCTCTCAAATAATAAACATAATATTAGGGCTCGACGAATCATCAAAAGAATTTTTAAATCCACTTTATACTTAAGCAAGAGTGGACAAAGCAGGGATGATATTTTAGTTCTGCAAGGAATTGGGGCAGTGGCGCTTTACGAGACCTGGGGAGTTAGAGCTTGCTACAAAACTGCCTGTTTATTTTTTATAAAATAGATATGAAGTAACAAAAACATGGATGCATTTTTCCTATCAGTGCTGAGTGGTAAAATCACTTTGAAGATTATTTTATGAACTACTATTTATCATCTTATGCTACTGAAAAAAGGCTTGCATGATATTAAACTTTGCCTTTACACTCAAATTAAGGATGTGGGATGCAGCGGAACTGATGGTGCTGCAGCTCCTTTCATTTTCAGGATTCCTTTAACAGAAAATGCAACTGTTATAATAATATATATTTTATTATGTTATATTATTATAAGTTTTATTAATATTTAACAAACATTTGAGTATTTTGAGTATTATATAGTGTTTGTTTTTGTGAGATTGTATGTATTTGTCAGCAATATTGCTAACAATAATTTTTTTCATGAACAATGAATGAGTTCATGGTTTTGCTCTTTAAATATTCTTAATTACATTTAATGTTACAGAGTGTCTGCAAGACAAGAGCTTTCAGGATAGAGGAGTTTGCACTGTCCGGTTTCTGTGTAACATGATATACTGTACATGTATAGTGTTTATTTTTTTTTGTTTTTTTTCTTTATTTCTCATTAACATAAAAAGTGACAAACAAGTTAATGACTTTGATGGCTTTGATGGCAGCGATTAGAATAAGCCAATCAATCATTGATTAATAATCAGTTTAACGGCACAGCACAATGCTTCTTACGCTTGATGTGTTTCCTAAACATCAATCCCACCACCATTCACTATTACTACACACAGAGTACATTACATATTGTACTGTATATGTACATGATTGAAGATTTCTCACATAAGCATGTATTACTGAATATATCAATGTGAAAGCAGGAATACATTGCCATTGTAGGCCAACTAGTATTCACCATTGTATACACACTTCTTGTGACAGATTTTGCATATCATGCTCTTCATGTTAAGATTTTCCTTTGCTGGTGGTTAACTTGTATCATTATTTCTAAGATCAAAGTACGCCCGCATTCGTGAATAGCCTTTTTTCGAGGAAAATTGTATAACATGTCACTGTGAGATGCACTGTTCGAAATTTACGCAGCCATGTTGTGAGCATGCTCTGTTAATTATACATACATGTATGTTCCTCAGACTTGTCTTTGTTCCGCTATACAACATGCCATGTTTTAGAAATTTTTAAACTATTAAAATAAATGGTCGCTTAAAACACACAGGAAATCAAATCATCATTACTAAATTTGATGAACGTTCGATCAGTGATAGCATCAGGATTTTAAATATTTATTAACAAACCCTGCTAAAACAACATGTATTAGATTATCACTGCGCATGCTACATGCAAGCTGCTTAAAATTCCATCACCCCAATATAAAACATCTCTTTGTGTCCCAGATTCAGAGTAACTAAAAAGAAAGGACTTCCATAACAAGCGCCTAAAAGCAAAGCTTCCCATTTACTGCTGCTGAAAAGATTTAAAATGTCCTCATTTATTCTAGTTTATTAAACAGTCTAAATAACAGCCTAGTTAATTAAACTGTTTAAACAGTCAATGATGCAAAATGAACCTCTAGTTAAATAACCCACTACAATCTAAGTTTTTAAAAGGGTATCAAAGTGTCTCTAAAATTATTTTATTTTGTTGGTTTTCCAATAACATGTTATCTTTGTCAAAACAGATGTTTTAAGATTTCATGCCAGTATGGTTTTATAATTGTGATCTAGTTTTTAAAAATGTGTTTTTTCACCCATTACACATTTACAAATAATGACATCAACGTAAAATTTGTTCGTGTTGTGTTATGTATTGTGATCTGCTGCATATTAGTGTCTATTAGCCTGCATTCTATGGACAGAAATTCTGAAATGTCAGGAAACAATGACAGTAAATGTGAATGATTTCTGATCAACATGATTTTTCTAAATAGTTTATAGTTTTATGTGCCATGTCTTTTCATTTCCTAAAAGGTGAGGTAGGAGTTACAGAGAAACAAACAAGTTTTTTTCCAGAGGTGAGGACCAGGGGTGGTGCTCAGTCATCCATTGCGCCTGGAAGACACAACCAAACGTTTCAATTTAAGTTTTCACGCCGGGGTGGCAATTTAAGTACAGTGACCCAGTCCCAAATAAAAAATAAATAAAATAAAATAACTGTAATTTGGGGAAAACCATCAGTCAGATTCCTAAGAAAAGTAAAAGTAAGTATTATTATTAATTATTTTTATTATTATTATTATTATCCAAGCATGCCTGTAGAAACATATAATGTTTGAAGGCTTACATTTCCTGTTCCTATAATAACTGTATCTACTGTATAATATAATATTTGATCCTGAATGCATTTATTTCAATCTGACACTTTCATTTGTATACATTAAGTTTAATCGGGAACAGAAGTTTTTAAAATATTATGTAAGGATAACTGTCTTCTTGTTTATATATAGATAGTATTGTTTTTTTTTGTTCATTTGTTTGCAAGGTACAGTGCAGAGCGCTACAATGTTCGACATAGTTCTACATAGTGAACACAATATTGCATAAGACAGTAAAGATTAGTTTTGTTATTCGACAAGATAGATATGCTATACAATGTATTTGTATAAGGTTTATACAATGTATTTCTGGTTTTACTATTCCTTGCCATGTATTTTAGATTCATGAAATTCTGTGGATAATTACCCACTCCATAATTCCCCCGTACCTTTAGAAGATCCCAATCACACATTTATGCACACAGCACCCTGAAGAAGCGTTGAGAGGTCTGTCATTAATATCTCTGCAGTCTACTCTCTCTAGCCAAGCCATCAGTCAATTAGCATGCTTCCTAATATACCTATTGCTGAGGAGAGCCGTGTGTCCTTCTCCTCAGGTTGCCGCTTTTGCATTATTAATTGGAAAGTTCAAAGTAAATAATTACATCTCATTATCAAAACCCAGGAATCTATGCTGGAGGCTTTTCTCTCTTTCTCTCTCTCTCACACTCTCTTTCTCTCGCTGTCTGCCTGTTTGTCTGTCAGGATTAGGTGGCTGAGAGCAAGAAACTAGAGCTGTCATTGGAAGAGATTCAGCAGAAGATAAATCAGGATACTGCTCAGATAAACAGCAACCTCTTCATGTCTCTAGTAAGGACTCTCGCTCCCTCTCTCCCTTCCTCTTTATTCTTCTCACTTGCACTCACTCTCTCTGTCCCTCTTTCTATAATAAGTTTTTGAGCTGCCTTATTTTTTTTTTTGCACTGTTTGAATGAGGCAACACCTTCCAGGCTGTGTCATGCTACATGCTGAAACCAGAAGCAGTGAGAATGGAACAATCCAAATCTAGCACCAGTACATACAAGTAGACCTGGGAAATAACTTTTGTTATGGTTTTGTCACAATTATTCTGTTACAGCAACTGTCCAATTTATGGGATCAACTCTATCACTGCTATTGAAGAAACAAAAAGAAGACGCATAAACTATGCAAGTCATCAATGGCATGTAAAAACCATGGTTAGTTTTCATGATTAATCATGAAATTAATGATTTTTCATTTAGAACCAGAACGAGGTGCATAGATGCAAGATCTCCCACCAAGCAATTCTGTGAAATGAAAGGCCCTTGGCAAATCACTTATTGCACTCCTCATTCATATCAGAACATGAACTGCATTTGAATGAGAAGTCTGAATGCTCCCTTGCATTTCACTAACATTGTGTAGTTAGTTTATCTGGGGGGGGTGGGGGATCACAGTTTTGCTGATCTTTTACAACTAATATGTAGATATTTGTTCTTAAATTTACCTATGTAGACCCTTTAATCTTTCCCGATTTTATTTGTTTTCAAGTACATAATTTGCCATAAAGCTCAGTAGTTTTGTTAATGCTGTCTTACTGTGTTTTGCCTTTCTGCAAGTGAAAGGGGGACTGTGTGATTGCATGGATGGCAGTGTGAGAAGCTTGGTTGGAGGTGAGGTAGATGGGGACATCATGCTCTGCGTGAGACTGGTATCAATATAACGGATAGGTGTATTCTTTCACACTTTCTTGCACAGAAGCTTGCCATGACATGCTCTTCTCGCTATACAGTACATGGACTCAGATGCTCCATATACACAATAGATTTATCCTGGTTGAGAGGCATAGTAGGTATTAGGTTGTGAGATTGGCATACTGTACATGCATACTTTCATATTTCTCTTTAAATACATGATTCCTAACCAGGGGTCCACACCAGCTTCAAAGAGCACCCCAAATCAAAGGGGGTGTGCTGTCTTTCTCCTGCTCTGAGGCTGTGTGGTTGTGACGCATGTTAAGATCATAATTACACAATCACACCATAATTACAAATTTGCATAGGAAGCTATTTAAAAAGATCAGTTGATTCCTTTGTGTACATGGGCTACACTGGGCTGGGCTGGTCTGGGGTGTGTTTGTTGCGAATGGAGCTCAGCGTTTTCTAGATACAGTACAAGCAGGGAGGGCTCCAAGGAACTACTGCTATAGATAATCATAAACAACACAGCCACGCAATCCAAAAGTATGAATTAATGATAAATGAAGAAAAACCTGAATAGTGCACACTATAAAAGTAAAGAAGACTCACCTCTTGTCCAGAGATTTCGTACTAGTAGGAGAGGGCAACGGAGTATCTCCTTCTTATTCATGTCACTAAGCAATGTACCAGTCAATAAGGTGGCTGCATGTTCATGTAGTTAAGTCGAGTACTGGAGCTCTCCTCTGAGTGCATTGAAGCCCTCAGCAGCAAAGTGTAGCTGCCAGGATGAATTCATGCTGAGGCAGAATTCATGAACATCAGAGGAAACATGTGCCTCCGAGTGACAGGGCTACTGATATATAAAAAAACATTCAAGATACTTAGTAGGATGAATGCTCTGAGAATGCATACATTTAAGTGAAAAGGGAAATAAAACAAAAAGGCTTTTTTCAAAGAGAAAAAAAATGTTTTTTAGTCGTTTCATCTGTCATTTCTATCTAACGTGCGTCCTTTGCAGTGCGGCATCTTCAGAGACCTTCAAAAGCATTCTAGGTGGAATGTCTAGTCCCTTTTATCACTTGTTTGGCAATGTACTGCTCACTGTTATGCTTTGTAACTAAGCATTCATTGCAGAGGACTTCTTAAAATGTGATTTTATTTGTCAAGCACATTTGAAATCAGTGACAAAGAGGCAGTTGAGCAAAAAAAACTATTGCAGAGAAGATAGTTTTGAATATGATAGCACACAACCCGTGATTTGCCTTCCAAAATTAATGACACAAGAAGCAGACTTAATGGGCAGGGTCAGGCCTAATGGGTTCATACCCACAGACCAACAAACCCATGAACCATCAGCAAACATCCAAAATAAGCCAATGCAGAATGCACATCAGACAAAGAGTCCATTTATTAGTTTATTATTATTTCTTTTTTTTTTACAGACTACAGAGTTAATATCACCTGTCTAAAATAAGGGCAAAGCTGCCTTGCCTTGCAATTGTGTGTACGTGTGGACTGTTGTGTGCTGATGGAGCATGGGGCAATGAGTGGGTTTGCTCTTTACTCTGTCGCTAACTCAGACTGTCTCTTCTCCTACATGTCATTATGCCCTCAAACTAACATCTGTCTCAGCTCTACCCCTTCTCGAGACCAAACCATGTAGAAAGGAAGAGAGGGTCTAATATTATAGACTGTGTTTAGCAATAACAATCTAAACATGTAAATGAGAATAAATGAGAATGAGTTTACAGCTTCTAAATACTGCAAATCCAAAGCAGAGCACAACATTTGGAAAATGCTCTGGCCTAGATTCTAAATGAAATGCTACTGGTTTTAGCTCATATTAGAGTCTGTGCAATGTCGGCTTTGTTTATGAACTTATTTTCTTCTAGTAGACTCTTTAATATTTTAATCTAGATCACGGACTTATTTGTTGAACTAAGAGTAATAGTATTTTTTTTCTGTAAACACTAGCACTCCCTGCTCTTGTGTGTGTGTGTGTGTGTGTGTGTGTGTGTGTGTGTGTGTGTGTGTGTGTGTGTGTGTGTGAGGACAAAATGTCCATGAGAACAGTGATTTCAAAGCATCTTTGTTTGTGGTAATCAGAGCAACCAACAAACCACTTGAGAGACCAAAAAAAAAATCCTGCAGGTATGACGCACATTGACTCATTTGTACTGACTACTATATCACACAATTTTATTAACAATGATCCGTTCATTCCAGATGATTAAACGCAGAAGACATTATTTTCCTAAGCCGAAAACCACTGTATAGATTTAAATGCTTCGGTTACGTAAGCCGGTGTAAGAAAATAGACTTGGAAGCATGAGGTGTAAAAAAGGGAGCGAGTGAGAGAACTTCTCTCTCTGATGTGCGAGTGATGAGACTGACGGAGCCAAAGGAGACTGCAATACTGCTTAAAATATAAGTGTCAGCCAAATAACCTAAGCAACTGTTGAAACAGGAGTTTTGTGGCATTTCTTTTATTTAGATTCCTAATTTATTACAAATACCAACACATTCATTTCGTATTCATTTTGGGGTTAATTAGTAAAAAATATTATGAAGTCTTCCTCATAATATGCGAATACGGTCAGAGAGCAGATGGTCTGAAACCTGGGCAAGTGTGATTGAGATGTGTGAGTGAGGCACTTGTTTCAACAGTACATTTATTCATTTGACAGATGTTATTTATCTAAAGTCATTACAGTTTATGATGTCAGTGGAACTTAAAGATTATGGGACTTGCTCAAAGGCCAAGAAGTGCCAGGAACTCACAGGTTTGAACTCACAACCCACACTGTGATCAAATTAAAATGCAAAGACGGTGCTTGCAAAAATCCCATAGCCAAGCCATAGCAAAAACCGTAGCAAAACCCCCTGCAACATGGAAATGATGAAGGGGGGTTGATTTTACCCAATTTTCCCAATTTTTCCCTAATGTAGTCGTGTCCAATTCCCACCTGGTCATTAGGTCACTCCGCCATGAAGGCTTCTGCTGAGTAAGCTTCTCCTTGCATGAGCTCACAAATGCCTGTGATTGGCTTAGAGCTGCAATTGATGAGAGAGCACAGACTGCCTTCTATCCCTCCTCCTCTGAGAGAGCTCGACCAATCAGCTCTTTCTAGCTATTTCTACCTACACAGTTTGAAACCTGGCCCTGTTTGGATGAACACAGAGCTGATATCCTGGCAGGAATTAAAGAAGCTCTTCCTCAACAGCTCTTAGTCTCTCTCTGTTTTTAGTTTTTATAGCAGTCAGGGTTGAGAAGCTCAATCACTAATCACTAATTCTCATCTCGAAATACACCTACTGATATGGAAGAGTATGACATAATTACTCTGCAGGTGTAGACAGCGCAGACTTTTGCAGCCGCCAGGGTTCTCACTAGATCCAGAAAATATGATCATATAACCCCAATATTATCATCCCTGCACTGGCTACCTGTTCAGTTTAGAATAAATTACAAAATAGTGTTACTTACATACAAGGCCTTAGATGGTTTAGCTCCCACATACCTAACCAGTCTTCTGATACGCTACAATCCACCACGCGCCTTAAGATCACAAAGATCCGGACTTCTGGTAGTTCCCAGAATTTCAAAATCTACAAAAGGGGGTAGGGCATTTTCATATTTAGCTCCAAAGCTTTGGAATAGCCTTCCAGACAGTGTTCGGGGAGCAGACACGGTTTCTCAGTTCAAAAGTAGACTCAAGACGCATCTTTTTAATCTGGCATACACGTAACTCATCCCATAATCTCATACACCTATCCCGAATGGCAACTACGCTAATTCTCCCCATCTGTTCTGTATTTCTCTACCCATCCCGAGGCATCGGGAGATTGTGCCAGCTTCAGTAGACAAAGGCTGACCCTGCGAGGTTCCTGAGGCATCCAGAGAAGGACCAGCTCCAGCTGGATTCAGCTTTATGATGGTTTGAGGTACACATGCTGCTCCTGTGCTTCCAGTGATCCAGACCTCATCTGCCCTCTGCACCTACTGACTCGTCCCTATGCTGAACTGGTCTTCATGTCAATTTAAATAATTTCTGTCATATTGAATTTTCACCTGCACAACACACATCATTTCTATCTGTTATCACCCAAATGAGGATGTGTTCCCTGTTGAGTCTGGTTCCTCTCAAGGTTTCTTCCTAATGCCATGTCAGGGAGTTTTTCCTTGCCACCGTCACCGTCACCCTTGGCTTGCTCATCAGAGAAATTTCATTCATTCGTCTCATTATTATTATCTACACATTTTTCTCACACATACACACTTTCAATTATTTTCTTTTCTAAAATTATTATTATTATTATTATTATTTATTTATATTTTTTTGTAAATTTTCTTTCATTTTTGTGAAGCTGCTTTGAAACAATGACCATTGTTAAAAGCGCTATATAAATAAAATTGAATTGAATTCGACAATGGCATATTATTCGCAGACTTATTCGTTTTCAAAAAATGTTTTAGACCAATTAGGTGAAATTGAATAATTTCCCACGGCACACCTGACGATCTCTCACGGCACACCAGTGGTTGAAAAACACTGATCTAGATGATAGGGCGAGGACTTCACCGTGCGCCACTCTGAGGCATTTAAACAGTATTAAATTGTTTTATTAAATAAAAGGTAGGGAATCTCTGAGAATGCTCCTTTAGTACTTCTCAACAAAAATAACAGGCTGATTAAACTAGAGTTAAATACGACAATAAACACATAAACGGAACAACAATAACTAGAGATTCACTTGATCAGACGTGGAGTTCTCCACTGAGGTAGCCGTCAGAGCTCCCAGAGTTGTCATAAAGAAAAATAAATACATATTGAAGGAATCACTTTACTACACTGAACACTCGTAATGCTATTGTCTTGGTTAGTTTGTGTAATAGTTATACATCTTTTCAATTTAGAACTTTTTACATTATTCTACACACAATGCTCCACAATTACAAAGAAAAAAAACAAGTGTTTGAAGTGTTTTATTAATTTATTAAAAATAAACACTGAAATATCCAATTTATCTATGTTTTCAGACCCATCTCTTAGTACTTGGTTAAAGTACCTTTGGGAGCAATGACAGCCTTAAGACTACTTGTGAATGATGCTATAAGTTGGGCACTCCTTCTTTTTTTACGTTTCTTCCATTCATCTTGGCAGAATCATTTAAGTTCAACCAGGTTGGATGGAAACAGACATTTTTAGGTCTCTCCAGAGAAGCTCTATTTTCCAGACTCTGGACTTTCACTGAGCTGTTCTGAAGCCACTACTGTGTTTTCTTAATGGTATGCTTCGGGTCGTCGTCTTGTTGAAACGTAATCTGACTGACATCCTGAGCACGCTGGAAAAGGTTTTCACTCAGGATTGCTCTATATATTTCTGCATCCATTTTCTCTCTATTCTGTTTAGTTTCTCAGTCCCTGTTGCAGGAAAACATCCCTACAGCATGATACTGCCACCACCTTGTTTGACTGTAGGGCTGGAATTAATGAGGAAAACAGTGCCTGTTTTCCTCCACACATGGTGTGGGGAATTCATCACACCAAAGGATTTGTACTTCTTGTGTTTTGGGAGTCCTTTAGGTGCTTTTGGCAAGCTCTCAGCAGGCTATCATGAGACTTTTAGGAATGGCTACTGTACTACACAGGTCTGATTGGTGGACTGTTCCAGTGATGGTAGTACTTCTTTAAGAATCTGCAGTCTCTACAAGGGAACTGTGGATGTCATTTACAGTGACCCTTAGGTTACCTGAGTGGCCAGATCTGGGAGGACTGCTGGTCGTTCCAAATCTCTTATATTTGAGAATGATGGTATCTCCTGTGCTCTTGGCCACTTCAGAAATCTTCCTGTATCCTCCCCCCAGATCTGTGTCTTGACACAACCCTGCTTTGCAGGTTGGGTTAGGTAGCAAAACCTAATGGCAATAAGGCACTAGAAAGGAATAAGAGTGCAGATTTCAGTGCCTCATTCCATGTCACCATACGTGAAAAATTATTTCCCGACTTAAAAAAATGTCTTTCAACAAGCGTGTAAAAATACATATAATAATGATACATTTGAGGACGTACGGGATGCACCGCGTCTAACAGCTCTGCAGACATCAACTGGCACTGTGGGCGTCTCTGGCCCCAGTCAGTCCAACCCTAGCAAAGTCAGGAGAAGTGTCGTATTTTGCCAGATCAGAAGGCAAATATCGGCATATTTCTGCAAAAGAATTGCAAAATCTGAAGCCAGTTTGTAGCATACCAAGAATACCAACTACTTTGCTGTTATAGGTGTTAAATTATTGAAGTTGGGCCGAGTAGTATGCTTTTTTTTTCAGTAAAAATACGTTCTTTAATGTTATCCAGCATTTTGGGAGGGAGTCTTTTTTTTTTTTTTATTTGGCATCAGTATCGTAAAAAAAAAATCTAAACAATACCCAACCCAACTCACAGTTCTGCAAATAATTATCTCAACCTCATGGCTTTCTTATAACCTTATATTGACATAAATTACAGTATGTGTGCTTCCTTAATTATGTCCACTGATAGGAGCTTAACAAAAAGGGTCTGAATAATTATGTAAATTCAATATTTCAGTCTTTTTTTTCTCTACTGTTTTTACTTTGTCACTGTTGAGTACTGGAGTAAAGGATTTGCACCCATTTGCAGATGTGTGTGTAACCCAGTGGTTCTCAAAGTGTGGGGCGCGCCCCACTAGTGGGGAATAGAGACATGACAGGTGGGGCGCAATGACCAGGAGGAAATTAGTGGAAAATAATACAAAAGTACCTATTCTAATTCATGCTTTTCTTTATTGATAATGAAGAGCGTACGCTCAAAACTAAACAATCACACACAAATAAATGGATCATTAATACAAGTAAATTTAAAATAACATCAGTTGTGGGCTGGGAGAAAAAGTGGAACCATAGTGGAACAATAACGGTTTAACGTCGGACCAACTTGAGCAGCGCTGCTCGAATCACAAACCGACTTCTACAGAAATAGACCGCGCCGACCATAAAATTAAATTTTACCCCGCTGGGATGCGCACGTACAAACTAGGCATGGCAAGGCGGAAACAATATTAAACAGTCCTGACATTTTAAATAAAAAACAGTGGGTCGCGCAGGTTTGCGATTCAAGCGGCGCTGCTGAAGTTGGTCCACGCTGGGAGATCCACCGGGCTGCGCAAATAAACCAGATCATTTCTGCGCTATCCAGACAGTTGCGCTGCGCTGTATTTGCGCAGATATTTGGTTCAATCGGGTGCCACGGTTTCATCCCACTATTGATGTGTTTGTCTTCACATACACTTCGACAATGGAAGAAGACGGTGCAGCAGCAGTGAGTTTGCTTACACGTGACGAAACAAACAACAGGGAGATTGTAAAGAAAAAAAAAGGTGTATATCATCTGTGGTGTGGAATTGGTTGGGTAATAAGAAAAGTGATACGAATGAGACGAACGTGCTTTGCAAGGTACACAAGTGCACTGTTTTAACAAGTGGTGGAAACACATCAAACCTTTTCTATCATCTGAAATCCAAGAATCCAAACGAATATGGCCAAAGTAAAAAAATGTGGCAAACCTCACCAATTCACAGTTAAAATAAAATTACATTATGTAAAACTATATTGTGATTGCTATATTGTGATATATATCGTTATCAAGGTAGAAAATTGCTTCTACCGTGATAGAAGATTTTGGTTATATCGCCCACCCCTAATGAAGTCTATCTTGAGCTTGGATTCATGGTGGGGATGGTGGGGGCAGAAGAGAGACCTGTGTGTGTTTTGTGTCTTAAACCGCTGGCAGCAGACCGCATGAGACCCAACAAACTAGGAAGACACTTGGAGACAACACACTCCAGTCATGTTAATAAGCCACTAGACGTCTTTCAAAGAAAGCTGGCAGAATACAGACAGCAGGATAATCGCATGGTAAAATCTGAATCAGTGGACAGCAAAGCACAAATGGCTTCATTCAAAGTTGCATACAGAATTGACCAGTGCAAAAAAACTACAAACGATTGTTGAGCAGCTAATAAACATGAGGTCAATTATGCAAAGATAAGTGACAATGTAAGCCTTTTATAACAATTGCACGTGTATTTTATCTGTTTTGAACTTGGTGTTGTTTGATCTTATTGGTTTAGAAATTGATATTTCAATAAACAGTAAACTTGGCCGATTTCGTTATTATTGTGTTGACAAGTGGGGCTTGAAAATTCGCCCAACCCCTTAAGTGGGACAGAAAATGTTTGAGAACCACTGGTGTAACCATACAAAATGTGGTAAACTTGAAAGGGTCTGAACTGGTAACAAGATCATGTACACCCAAGTTTCATTTATGCCTGTGGGAAGCAAAGACCAGCCCATCATGTCCAATACCACAGAAAAGAAAATGCAGCACAACAAACAAAAAAAAGTCAATGCTGGCCACAAAAGAAAGGCACCAAAACACCCAGTGCACCACAACCTGCTATGCACAGGGCCAAGCACACAGTGTGACAAAGGCACTCTGGCTTCCACATTCCCTTCATCCTAACCCAACCGAGAACCCATGGGTTGTGCTGGACAAGCAAGTCCAATTCATGGAGGCCCACCCAGACAAGGCACCCAAAGTTGCCAACGTTCTGGTAACAGACACCAGAGGACACCTCCAGGGGCCCTGCAGAGACATATCACAAGGGACCAGAGCCGTCCCAGGGGCAGAAAAGGAACCCACACAATTTTGGACATAAAGTTTTCTGTTGTAATGTTATGAATGATTGGTCCATACATTACCATTCAAAAGCTTGAAAACACCTACTCATTCAAGAGTTTGTCCAACATTTTTTGCTATTTTCTCCATTGAAGAACAAGAATATATCAAAAATAGGCAAAAAAAAGTTTTAAAAGCATGTGTCATGTTTTAAGCCACTGTTTATCCTGATGAGAGCTTTCCACACTATTAGCAACATTAATGAAAACTCTGTTGGAAGGTCTTTCCAGGTGTCTACCTCATGAGCTGGCTGAGAGAATGCCAGTAGTGTGTAAAGCTGTCATGAAAGCAAACGAAGGACTTTTTTTGCTTACTGCATAATTTCACTTGTTGTTTCATAGTTTTAATGTTTTCAGTTTTGTTTTAAAAGGTAGAAAATAATAGAAATAAATAACAACCCTTGAATGAGCAGATCTATGATTTTCTGTCATATTGCACCTTCACCTGCACAACACACATGATGTTATCATTTCTATCTGTTATCACCCAAATGAGGATGGGTTCCCTGTTGAGTCTGGTTCCTCTCAAGGTTTCTTCCTATTGCCATTTCAGGGAGTTTTTCCTTGCCACCATCGCCGTCACCCTTGGCTTGCTCATCAGACACATTTGATTCATCATTCATTCATCTCATTATTACCTAAACACATTTTTCTCACACATACACACCTCAATGTTTTTCATTTTTGTGAAGCTGCTTTGAGACAATAACCATTGTTAAAAGTGCTATATAAATAAAATTGAATTGAATTAATAAGCATCCACAACAGCATTGTACAACAGCTAGTTACTCGGGCCAATTCACCATTAAGAATTGGCCTGCTGAATTTTTAAAGTCGTGAATCAGACAGGTTCCATAGTTCGAAATCTGATCTCCATAACCACTGGTGCAGTTTTGTATGTTCTTTTCATATGTTTTCCTCAGAGTTTCCACAATTTCTACCTCTTCCAAAGAACATGCCTATTGGCTATGCCAAATGGTGACAGATGAAGAGTGTAAATGTGTGTACTGTATATTGTGCCGTAACCTGGGTGCATCCCCATCTAGAACCCTAAAACATGTTCAAGATCCACTGTGATTTTGTAACCAGGATGTTGTACTGTAGTTACTGAAAATGAAAAATTGATGAACAAATGAAAGAAAGAAAGAAAGAAAGAAAGAAAGAAAGAAAGAATGAATTAATTAAATTATTAATTTTTTTAACCTATTTACATCCAGAGGAGAGGCTGATAAACAGACATCCTTTTCTCTAGCACTGATATGCAAGACTGTGGCAAGATAATCTTGTAAAATTCCATGTCACACTGTGCCACCAGGTCCTAGTCTGTACATAAGTAACAGCATAATGACATAAGAGAATAAAAAGTTTTAGCTACTGAGTTCTGATTTCTTGAACTGCTCCCTCAAGTGCTCATAAAAATCTCCCATCTATTACCCAGAGGTTTTGATATATAGTTTTGCCAGGCAATCAATTTAATTTCACTGGATTTATTTCTCATCCAATTGTATGGCTCACTTGACTCCTAATCTCATTATCATTAACTTGGCTAAAAGCAAACAGAAGTCACAGTCTGCATTCAAATCAGAGCAGACCACACCCCCAGCCAGCAAAACGCAGCCCTCAGTTTATTAAATAATACTCGATCCTCATGTGGACCCATAAAAAATTGATTGAGTAGTAAACAGTGAAATGCTTTTCAGCATTTTGGCTGCTGTTGAGTTGACAAAGTACAGTAGTTGTACTCAGCAATCAATAATAAATGCCAAATTTGAAAATGGGGCATGTGTTAAGGACACAAAGCAATTCACTAATGCAATTAAAAATAATAGTGGCATATCTAAATTATTAATTTAGCCCTATGTACACCCAAAATGTGTGATTTGTGTATATATCAACAAGATGAAACATGACTCATTTTAATTTCCCTCTGCCATCTGTTTCTTTCTCTCCTCTCAGAGGAGGTCTTCCTACCTGTCAGAAAGTGGAAATGAAGAAACAACTCATGACACAATATTACAAATAAATTCTGCCATGTTTTAGCTTTCGTTTACAGCATATCTAATGCTTAGCCTTTGGTTTAACGTTCATACAGTACTTATTACATTTCAGAATCGAGAAACTTTCATACATGATTTTACCATTTCTTGATTGTGGTTTAATTTTTATTAATTCGATGACTCTTGGATGACAAGTGTTAACATTTCTAATTCATTATTCATTTGGATTGAAAAAATAGGGTTGCTCAAGTCATTTTTCAACGTCCAACATAAGCTTTAATCAAGACCATATGCTCCAGGGTGCCAAAAGCTTTAGCATCTGTTGCTGTGGAAAATAGGTTGGCTGGCTCATATTTACACTAACATCTCTTTCTCTCAGTCTGGCCTAACATTTTTAGAGAATCCTTATATGAAAATGGACTTTGCTATCATCCTCTAACGTACTTCTCTAATAATTCCAATTTGTAAACAGATCAGTCCAAACCCTGATTAAGTAATTGATTTTTACCTCATGATTCATCCATACAGCTCTTTAAACCGCACCGCCTACTGCACAGGATTACCACATGCTCTTCACATTGTAGTGTTTTACATATAATACAGCTAATCAACTAATGAAAAGCCCTTCCTAAGGTAAAGTGGGTGTGAGCAGGACAGAGGGTATACCAGGACCAGGGTTATGCACCTGTCTTCTACTGTTTGGATGAAACAGAATGAAACCAGTTGGAAATGAAGGTATGAAAGCAAGCAGTGCATCAATGTAGATGGGTTATTATTGCAATGTGCATGTGTTTAAAACTCCTCCAAATCAATAGACTTATTGCAGATTTCTGAACCAATAAAATATATTTTTTCTTTTCTCGCTATGTAGGAAAAGCTTTTCACATGCTCACTGTTTTTGGATAGTATATGGTATATTAAGGTCCTCTTTAATCAAAGATCTAATGCATGGTTGTTCATTAGGCTTCAGAATAACAGATTTTTTTGTCTACTAAACACATGCATGTGCTGGATTTCAAAGTTGACCCATTTGGCACTTACCCTCCGTGGCTACTCTGGTTTCAGTTCACAACTTAAACCCGGGCGTCTGTTGATTTATTTATTTATTTTTCCTTTCTTATAGAATCGTCGGTTTTTTGTTTTGCAAAAAGAAGAAGCAAATCTTTTGAACCTTGCCAACTAAACAAAAAGCTGTTGCGCTGTCCAAACCAGAGGTGCCGAAACAGCCGTGTAAAACTGCCTTTCTCCGTGTATTTGTCTCTCAGTCCCGGTCTGTCTCTTCTTCCACTCCTTTTGCATCCGTTTGCGACCGAACCGCCGCTGAGTCGCTGATCCGAGTCGCGTGCAGTTCGAGCTTATGAGGATGACTAATGTTAAGCAGCAGGACCGTCAAAGCGCGCGCGCGCACACACACACACACAAACACAGTACAGCAGTAACACCGTGTTCTGCTGCATTCAGTGCCCCCAACACACACACATACACGCTACACACTCCAGCGGTGAAACCAACCACACGCGGAATGAAAAAGTTGCTGTGAGCTCGCGGCTAAACCGGATAACGGACAAACCTGCTGTTTTTTTAAATTAGCTCTAATGAGACCACGAACCGCAGCAGCTACACACACCTTCGTTCATGCCTGGAGCTATGTACAAATTACAATAGGCTATGACCAAAGCACACCGTGAGAAATCTATTTTATATCTCTATTATATTTTACTGTTTTACTGCTACGTTACCCTGCCGAGCGTTTATTCTGTGGTTCATCAAAGAATTTCATTTCTACAAACTTCACATATACTGTAGAAACCTACTTAAATCATAAAAGCAAGATGAAAAAAAAAAATATTTACAAGCCACTGCTACAGATAGGAGTCTCCAGTATAAGTGGATTTTGCTGTAAATCAATACACGCTGATCAGATATAACATCAAAACCACCAAATCATTTTGCTGCCAAAACAGCTTTGAACCCAAAAGGTATGAATACAAAAACCTCTGAAGGTCGGCTAAAATATCAGGCACTAGGATATTAGCATCAGATCCTTTAAGTCCTGAAAGTTCTGGGGTTGGTCATCCGTAGATCTGACATTGGTAATTGGATGCATTGTAAACTCCTTTTCAAACAATTCCTGCTGAAAATGACCTTTTTGGAGTAACATTGACATGAATGGGTGTACTTGATCCGTAACAATGTTTAGATTAATGCCGTGTGTCCAATTAACGTCCACATGAGATCCACAACCCAAGGTTTCCAATCAGAACATTTCCTAAAGCATCACACTACCACTCAACTGGCTTGCCTGTCCTATACAGGTCCTTCTCAAAAAATTAGCATATTGTGATGAAGTTCATTATTTTCTGTAATGTACTTATAAACATTAGACTTTCATATATTTTAGATTCATTACACACAACTGAAGTAGTTCAAGCCTTTTATTGTTTAAATATTGATGATTGTGGCATACAGCTCATGAAAACCCAAAATCCCTATCTCAAAAAATTAGCATATCATGAAAAGGTTCTCTAAACGAGCTATTAACCTAATCATCTGAATCAACTAATTAACTCTAAACACCTGCAAAAGATTCCTGAGGCTTTTAAAAACTCCCAGCCTGGTTCATTATGCCAAACCGCAATCATGGGTAAGACTGCTGTCCAGAAGGCCATCATTGGCACCCTCAAGCAAGAGGGTGAGACACAGAAAGAAATTTCTGAACAAATAGGCTGATCCCAGAGTGCTGTATCAAGGCACCTCAGTGGGAAGTCTGTGGGAAGGAAAAAGTGTGGCAGAAAACGCTGCACAACGAGAAGAGGTGACCGGGCCCTGAGGAAGATTGTGGAGGACCGATTCCAGACCTTGGGGGACCTGCGGAAGCAGTGGACTGAGTCTGGAGTAGAAACATCCAGAGCCGTGTACAGGCGTGTGCAGGAAATGGGCTACAGGTTGCAAATTTTGCATGTCATTCGGAAATCAAGGTGCCAGAGTCTGGAGGAAGACTGGGGAGAGGGAAATGCCAAAATGCCTGAAGTCCAGTGTCAAGTACCCACAGTCAGTGATGGTCTGGGGTGCCATGTCAGCTGCTGGTGTTGGTCCACTGTGTTTTATCAAGGGCAGGGTCAATGCAGCTAGCTATCAGGAGATTTTGGAGCACTTCATGCTTCCATCTGCTGAAAAGCTTCATCTCCATAAAGATTTAATTTTTCAGCACGACCTGGCACCTGCTCACAGTGCCAAAACCACTGGTAAATGGTTTACTGACCATGGTATTACTGTGCTCAATTGGCCTGCCAACTCTCCTGACCTGAACCCCATAGAGAATTTGTGGGATATTGTGAAGAGAAAGTTGAGAGAGACAAGAATCTGCAAAAGGATTTCCGAACAAGTATTGAGTGCATAACTGAACATAATTATTTGAAGGTTGACTTTTTTTGTATTCAAAACACTTTTCTTTTATTGGTCGGATGAAATATGCTAATTTTTTGAGATAGGGATTTTGGGTTTTCATGAGCTGTATGCCACAATCATCAATATTAAAACAATAAAAGGCTTGAACTACTTCAGTTTGTGTGTAATGAATCTAAAATATATGAAAGTCTAATGTTTATCAGTACATTAAAGAAAATAATGAACATCACAATATGCTAATTTTTTGAGAAGGACCTGTAGTGCATCCTGGTGCCATCTCTTGTCCAGGTAAGCAATGCACATAGCAATCAAAGATTCAAAAGTCCAGGCCACCTTCTTCCACTGCTCCATGGTCCGGTTCCTATGCTCAAGTGCCTATTGTAGGTCAATTTTTAGTGGTGGACAGGAGTCAAGTTGGGCACTCTGACCTTTCAGCAGCAATGCAGCCCATATGCAAGCTGTGATGCACTGACTTTTCCCTGCTGTCACACCCACTTCATTAAAAAAAAAAGTATGTTAATTGGATGAGTAGTTAAATCAGGCATTCTGAGAGCTGAGAAAACACTAAAATGTGCAGGGCATGTGGCCCTCTGGAGCATGGCTGAGAACCATTAATTACATTTTATTCATTTAGCACTTTTGACAATTGTCATGGTCACAAAGCAGCTTTACATAATCAAAAGGAAATTAAGGAAATGAGTATAAAGAGTATGAGTATAAAAAAATGCATTCATACCAGTTCATTCCTTGTCAAGTCACTAAGATCCTTGCCCTTGACCATTTTTCCTGCTTCCAACAAATCAACTTTGTGAATTCACTGCTTGGTGCCCAATGTATCCCACCCCTCGACCGATAGCACTGCTATGAGGTAATCAATGTCAATCACTTCACTTGTCATTGGTTTTTAATATCATGGCAGATCAGTGTATAGCATTTGGGAATGCTTAAAGACTTCTTGAGTACAATTTAGTAAATTCTAGGACCTAGGATAAACAAAAATATCAGCTTATGTGTATTCTAGCTTGGTTATCTGTTGCCCTCTACTGGTGACCCTGTGCTTAGAGAAAATTGTTCCAACTCGTTGTCAGACATACAACATGAAAATTTTAAATGTACAGGTCCTTCTCAAAAAATTAGCATATTGTGATAAAGTTCATTACTTTCTGTAATGTACTGATAAACATTAGACTTTCATATATTTTAGATTCATTACACACAACTGAAGTAGTTCAAGCCTTTTATTGTTTTAATATTGATGATTGTGGCATACAGCTCATGAAAACCCAAAATCCCTCTCTCAAAAAATTAGCATATCATGAAAAGGTTCTCTAAACGAGCTATTAACCTAATCATCTGAATCAACAAATTAACTATAAACACCTGCAAAAGATTCCTGAGGCTTTTAAAAATTCCCAGCCTGGTTCATTACTCAAAACCGCAATCATGGGTAAGACTGCCGACCTGACTGCTGTCCAGAAGGCCATCATTGACACCCTCAAGCAAGAGGGTAAGACGCAAAGAAATTTCTGAACGAATAGGCTGTTCCCAGAGTGCTGTATCAAGGCACCTCTGTGGGAAGGAAAAAGTTTGGCAGAAAACGCTGCACAACGACAAGAGGTGACCGGGCCCTGAGGAAGATTGTGGAGAAGGACCGATTCCAGATCTTGGGGGACCTGCGGAAGCAGTGGACTGAGTCTGGAGTAGAAACGTCCAGAGCCACCGTGTACAGGAGTATTCAGGAAATGGGCTACAGGTTGCAAATTTTGCACGTCATTCGGAAATCAAGTTCAATCAAATTGAAAAGCTTTATGGAGATGATTTCATTTTTCAGCACGACCTGGCACCTGCTCACAGTGCCAAAACCACTGGTAAATGGGTTACTGACCATGGTACAGTATTACTGTGCTCAATTGGCCTGCCAACTCTCCTGACCTGAACCCCATAGAGAATCTGTGGGATATTGTGAAGAGAATGTTGAGAGACAAGAATCTGCAAAAGGATTCCCGACCAAGTATTGAGTGCATAACTGAACAAAATAATTTGAAGGTTGACTTTTTTTTTATTAAAAAACACTTTTCTTTTATTGGTCGGATGAAATATGCTAATTTTTTGCAGCGTTTTCTGCCACACTTTTTCCTTCCCACAGACTTCCCACTGAGGTGCCTTGATACAGCACTCTGGGATCAGCCTATTTGTTCAGAAATTTCTTTCTGTGTCTCACCCTCTTGCTTGAGGGTGTCAATGATGGCCTTCTGGACAGCAGTCAGGTCGGCAGTCTTACCCATGATTGCGGTTTTGCATAATGAACCAGGCTGGGAGTTTTTAAAAGCCTCAGGAATCTTTTGCAGGTGTTTAGAGTTAATTAGTTGATTCAGATGATTAGGTTAATAGCTCGTTTAGAGAACCTTTTCATGATATGCTAATTTTTTGAGATAGGGATTTTGGGTTTTCATGAGCTGTATGCCACAATCATCAATATTAAAACAATAAAAGGCTTGAACTACTTCAGTTTGTGTGTAATGAATCTAAAATATATGAAAGTCTAATGTTTATCAGTACATTAAAGAAAATAATGAACTTCATCACAATATGCTAATTTTTTGAGAAGGACCTATATTCAAGTCAAATGAATATCAGATCATAAGAATTCAAATGAGAAATTTCCAAACTGAGAAATTAGGCAACATGCTACAATAACACGGTCCAATTCAAGGATAGACACCGGCAATAAAAAAAATATATATTTTACTGTGTGAAGGGGGTGTGGTCGAGAAAATGAAGTGACTGCACATAAGAAAAGGTCAAGCTTGAAAGATTTGCTAACAGACAGGTGACTGACAGACCATACATACAAATGACAGAACAGCTTAATTAGGTAAGGAAGTTAATACAAATAAAATGAAAATATGGTTAAGAACCAGTTTGTTTGAGCACAGTGTTCAAAGAAAAGCAGGAAATTAACGTAAAATATCCTGGCAAAAAAATAAAATAAACAGTCTAGAAGTAGGTTAAGGCAACTGGTCTTGTTGCTTAAGGTCTGAAAATATTTCATAACTTTTCATCAGCTCAACTTAATAACTTGGAATTCCCCGGCATTCCCCAACACTCAGCAGTGCTGAAGAAGTCCGAGAGAAGCGTTATAGAACCTTTTTCAACATTACACAGCAAGAATGGCAACATGAATTTACTACAACTAGATTCTTCAATGACCTTGACAGAAAAAAAAAAACGGGGGGGGGGGAATCATAGTCGCATAGCTGACAGAGAAAAGCAAAGTATAATTTTAAACTTCACCAGCAGTGAAGTCAGGAGAGTCC
Source organism: Channallabes apus (assembly GCA_030522415.1). Taxonomy (NCBI): domain Eukaryota; kingdom Metazoa; phylum Chordata; class Actinopteri; order Siluriformes; family Clariidae; genus Channallabes; species Channallabes apus. The sequence continues at coordinate 34,658,961 of CM060112.1, forward strand.
TGTGCAGTCTCCATAGAAACACACTGTTCTATCTTGAGGACTCTCTACACTCACTCGAACAAATCACACACCATTCATGACAAGGTGTTCTATTTTCACTCGTCCATTCCCCAGTACGCTTTCGCTCGCTCTCAGTCACGACTCATTCTCTCCACGTACGCACATCTGGTTGCGTACTTGCATTTCCACACTCGTTCGCACTCTCTCACACACTAATCGCACTGATGCTAGTCCATATGGATCGTTGGACAAAGAGAAGACTGAGGCCTCCTAGTGGCCACTTGTCAAGACAGGCACAGTGAATTGATCAGCCAGGGTTGGTAGAGACCAGAGCTTGCTGGAAGCGTTCACGAGCGAGTGCGTAGCGCTGCATGATCTGTTTTACATGCTCTTCTTCCTCTCGCTTCAGAATGCGCAGGAAATTCTGCAGCTCCGGCATAGAAAATGCATCCCACTGGGAGAAGAGCAAAAAATAAAGTCAGCAATAAACAACTGATTCAATTAATAATTCATGTAAACATGATGGAATTTCGTGCTCAGGTCTCTTACTACAAAGCAAGGTCAACCTCAAGAGACAACTTAAATGAAGCCTGCCAAACGAACGAACAAAAAATTATGTCTAAATTGTGTGTTTCTGCAGACAAACTTGCTTTTTTATGAACATGAAATGATCTTTGGTAGCAAATTACTGAGTATCACTCACATTAAACCCAAACTTGAATACGAGATGTTGCACATATTGGAAATTGAGATGTAACATAAAACTAAATCAGCAGACATGTTAATTGTGTGAGGGAAGTGTGGGCTTGTTTTCCTTACATTGACCTCTCCAGTCTCATTTTCCTTGAGTACCAGACTCATCACCTTCTCGTTTGGACCAGCACACAAACGCAGGAACAGAGGACATTCATCGCCAGACAACTTCCTTAGGTACACTGAGAGAGAAAGAGAGAGCCAAGACAACATCAATCTCTTTCAGAAATATTGTGTGATGGGAAGCAAAGATTCATGCTTGTGTTAAATGTTAGTAAAAGCTGGATCTTCCTAACAGGCAGCCTATTTTCCTAAGCAACATGGCCAGCTGGAGTAGATGACAATGACTAATGGCACACTCTGCAACACAAGCTTTGGCAATGAATCTGTCCCCCTGCCCATTTGCTCTGTCAATAAAGCACCTTGAACTGAAATGAACTATAAGCAAATTTTGAAGTTGTAGGTTTTCAAATTGATTAAAATGTTATGTTTAACCTAAATAAGAGTACAATAGTTTGATAATACAGCCATGGACACTAACTTAGTCGTTAAAATTTGCTTTAAAAAAAAAAATAATAATAACATAGCCATACCCTGGTCATGGCGCTCGGTGCGCTCAAACAGTGCAAACTTTGCAGGATTGTCGATAACTGTAAATTTCTTGAGCAGGGCCTGAATCACTTCCTGTGCACGAGTTCGAGAGCTAATGTGCAGATGTTTGGCTGTGTCCTTTGGGAGGTAGAAGGACGTGCGTCTTTTCACTGCTCCCCCTTTCCTCCCATTGGCTGGCCCCTGGGACGTAGAACCCTTCCGTGGTGGTGGAACAGACACAGGCCTTACCAGTTTCAGATGAACTTTGATGAAGCCGTTGTAGGTGCCATCTTTGTTCTGAAAAATATCATAAAGACAATCAATAATGGATCAGATGACGAATGAATGGACTGGTTATTTAAAAAAATAATAATTAAAAAAAAAAAAAAAGATTAATATGAAAAACCTGAAGGTAATGAATGCAAATTTGCGAATTGGAAACCTTACCAAAGACATAAAGAGGTTGCTGTTTATCTGAGCATTATACTCCTTTATTTTCTGCTGAATGTCTGAATGAGATAGCTCTTGTTTCTTGCTCTCAGTCACCTCATCCTAAAAGACAGAAATAACCAAAACTGTTAATTCTTACTTTGCTAAAAACTTTCGAGGACTTCGATAGCTTCATACACTTCATGATTAATTTTAAAGATTTCAGTAATCTAGAACTTGCCCAGAAGCAGATTCATGCAATCACCTTATGAAAAAAAAGGAAATGCATGTTAAGGCAGCATGAGTCACAAATTTGTGCATGACTGACCGGATGTGGTTCATGACGATGATAGCTTAGTGAAATGAGTTAGCTTAGAGTGCATAACTATCTTGTTCAGTCACTCTTTCTTTCAATAAAAACAATATTGGAGAAGCCAATTATTTCTTTGTTACACATTGCAGATGATCTCTAAACCACACAGCTACAATACTGTGAGAGGAACAGCAATGTCATATAGTCAAATGTGCTGATGGAGACAGATTCAGAAACAGGCTCTTCGGGCTGCATATCAAACAGCTGAAAGAACAGCTGGGGACAACTGATTAACAATTAGTTCCTCTTACAGTCCATTCCTCTCTCTTCACACGAAAACACAGAAGAAACTTTGACTATCCCATTTCTTTCTTAGATTAAATACAGTATGCCTTTTCACTTTTCATCCGATAAAAAGTCCCATCTAAAAACACCATACCACCAGTAATGAAATTTTGGAGCTATATGGAATTTCCCCAAAATGACCCAAAACAGACTATAAATATATAAATAAGCATTTTTAGATCTATTTCTGTGACTCCTGTCCAATCCATGTAGATTTTAAACATGTATAAAATATTAACAGTCACCTATAAAGTTTAAATTGTACTAAATGTTATGATTCCACTTTGAATTGAGTAAAAGGAGGCCGGTTGTTAAAACATTGCATCAGCCTCTGAACACTTCCTGATGGACAGGGCAAAGGCATGATGTCACAACCAGCCAATCACAAACTTTAGTCCATCCCATTACTCAAGAGAATGAACAAGGTTCATGGTTTCAGAAGTCAGTCATGCATGTTTTGTTTTAAAGCTGGAATTCCTGTATCCGGTTAGAGCAAAAAATAGTCTCTCCCCCTCTAGCCTCGGACCATGGAAAGAATGCTTCTTTTGTGTGACTTGCTCTCATGTGGGTGTCACATGGTGTCATTTTTCAACAGTGTCATCATCCTTCCTGTATGTGGATTACCATACTTGTAAAGCTGATTTTATCAGAAACAAGTTATCGTAATACCCATGCAATATATTCTTAAGCTAAAAAGTGTTTATGCATATGAAAATATATTTAGTGTTATACAGAGTTCTAAAACATGTACTAGAGACTTTAAATCAGGAGACTCAAATTAAAAAGCAGACTTTAAAATGAGAGGCAATTCACTCTAATGGATTGGTTTAATTTGTTCACTTTGCACTACTGACAGTGATTTAAAACCTCACTGAACCAAGATGAAAAACTTCTATTGATCCCAAAAGGCCAGTATTTGACTGAAAATGCACAACTTCTTATCCAATTGCTCAAAGTTCACTATGTCCTAAAGTTTTCTAAGTAATAGACTGACAAAATATAATTATGAGATATGATATTAGATCAGGAAAGCTAAAGTGATTGTTAGGAGTATGGATGGTCAAGTGGCTAGCATTGCTGCCTTGAAACTCCAGGGTGTGGTTTTGAATCATGCCTGCGGTCTGTGTGCATGAAGTTTGCATGCTCTCCCTGTGCTTTTCCTCAATGATCGAAAGACACTTAAGGTTGATTTGCGTAATATTGCCTGTAGTGTATGACTGGGTGTGCGTTTGTGTACCCTGCGATCCCCCACATTGAATTCCCGGGGATAGGCTGTGGGTCCTCATGGCCACGAAGTGATATTGAAACTAAATAAATGAATAAAAATATAAGTGCAGAACATAAAATAATAAAAAGTGGCATTGATGAAAAACCATCTTATCAGAAAAACACTATCGAGAGGGAATGGGTCATATGATTTCATGTTTTATGCATTTACATTAGCCCTATTAAAAAATGCAATAAATAGGAAACTTGTGTACTTCCAATAACTGAATTTTTGGTCACATTGAATAGAATGTGGTTTCAAAATGATCACTGACTGTGAATGTGTCATTGCATGACGGAGTAAGTGGTTGTGCCAGCTTTTCTTATGAATCATACAAATCTTCTCATTTCTTCATTCCCCTCTCCCACATGTCTGGAGGCCTTCCTGTTCTGCCGTTACCAATGTTTTCATAAAGCTATTTGTGAGACAAATACAGGGTGTCCAAAAGTTCTCCACACACAGAACAAAACACACAGAACAAAAGAAACCTTCCAAAATCTTTGACCATAAGTAAGAGAGATGACTCAATGTGTGTTCACAAAACACACACACAAATCAGATTACAGATAGCGGAAGATACTGGCTGTAGTTCACCCTTTAAACATATGTCCGTTTTTTTTAAAAACAATGTTACTTTTGATGTTCTAACATCTAGAACACTTTTTCAACAATATAACAAAATGTCTTAACATGAACTGAACGAGCCCCTCGGTGCACTGTGCCGTACTGAGGGTGTGTGGACGTTGCACGAGCTCACCTTCTCGCTCAGCTTCTCCTTCTGGGGTTTGCTGAAGAAGGAGGTGCGCGCGGTGAAATACTGCTCGAGCTCCGAGTCGGAGTCCTCCTCGCTGCAGTAGCCGCTGCTCGTCGAGCTACCCCAGGTCTTCTCAAAAGACGGAGTCTGGTCGGCACAACTAACTCCACTCATCGCGAAAAAAGTTTTTCGAGTGCTTCAAAGTTGCTAATAAACCGTTTTTATACTTCGTATAATGACCTATCCGTAAACCGATTTAACGCTGTGGGGTTTCCTATCCAAATTAATAAAAATATATTCTAAAACACGAAGCTCCTGCTTCAAAAATCTGCTATCTGTCTCGATGTATCAGGCGTCGATGAAGTACTATCCCACGTTGCTCTTGCACCGGAAATGCTCCGCCCTGGACGTTAAAATTGGAAAATATACAAGCAAGACCAAAGAGTGTCGTGATTGGCTCTACGTAGGAAGTTCCAACTCGACGATGACGACATTAGAATGCGCCATGCTTACCCTCAATCTCAAACCGCTCGCTGTTGTCTATATAGTGCACTACTTATCCACGAGAGTGGTTAAGTGACTAGTGCCCTTCAGTTGGGCATAAAGAGTTATTTTGGAATTAACCACAACCTCAGTTTCTGACACGTTGCCATGCCGGATTTTATCCCACGGAATTATGCTAATTGTATTTTGTATACAGTTGATACTCAAAACAGACAAGGGGTTCTGTGATTTTTATTTTTTCATTCTATTAATAATAAAAAATAAACTCTCTTCAAGATTGTTTTTATTGTTACCGGCATATTTGACTGGCCATATAAACTGAAAGGATTACATCTAAAATGTCATATATAACTTATATTTTATGCACCATTCACGCACATTGTTAACTTGACTCTAAACATGTTTAATGTCTCCAAAAAACAGGCGAAATATTTTAATAATAAGTTTAAAAATGTAAATAGATTTCATATAATGAATCTGTGGGTATTTTTAAACAGGTCACCGTGTGCAAAATGTTTGCACCAAGTCACTACAGACAACAGCTATATTATAAATGTTGAAAAAATATTAAACTAACATAATTTACTTATGCCCAACTTGTCCAGGATCATCACAAACACAGAATCCCACCCCTAAACGTTGTTCAAGCATCTGTGGTTGATTTTTTTTCCCCCTGCTCAGTAAGAAAGAGTGAACTGCAGCCAGTATCTTCTGTTATCTGTGATCTGATTTGTGAAGAGTGTGTGTGTTTTGTGAACACACACGCTTCTGATAAAAGATTTTGCAATGTTGTGAATTTGCTCAAAAGTGGCGGTAATTTCTCCTATGTATGGAGAGATTATAAATTAGGTATTAAATAAAAACTTGAAGCTGCAAAATTTTGCTCATGAGTATTATATTCTTCAGTGAATTTTAGAGATTTGTTATGGTGATCTGACAGCAGAGACAAATTCTTTAATTAGCAGTACATGACCGTGTATCAGTCAGCATTAAATGGCATGTTTTACCATGTACTTTTTCTATTACTTTAATCATAAATACAAAGTCATGATAATAATATACAAATACACTAACTAGTTTATTCATGAATTAACAAAGAAGGCAAACATAAACAACAATACCAACCCTCAAATATATATACCTTACCACATTTGTGTCAGTTTCAATGCTGTCCTGGATATCACTGGACTGATCAGGAGTAGAGGCGTCACCCTGATTACAGTTCAGTTTAATGAGAGCTCTACAGCGGTAATGGCAGGTGAATCTACAGTCTGGCAAATAAAATTAGGTGAGAGAATTAGAAGGTTAATATTTTTATATGTTTTGTTATCAGATATCAGAAACATACCTGAAGCATATCAAATGAAGTAAAGTGCAAGCCTGGTATAGGCAACAATTAAATAACATAAAACTGATAACAGGTAATACCAGACATTTATAATAATTTATCAAAATAAAACAGTGACAGGGAACAAAGACACTTCTTAGCACTTTAGTGTATTTAAAAAGAAAAACAAATCTGCACTGTGGGAGCATAAATTATAGCACATAAATAAAACTAATCTCACAAAATGTGGCTCATATTGTTTCTTTAAGGTAACTTATGCATTATTAGACTCAACAACACCAAAGTGGCAAGTTTTGTTTCTAATTCCAATTCTAATCCAACCACCATTTCTTTTTGGATTGTTTAGCTATACAAGCAATTAACATGCATACACTGGTGACACAAAAAGGGAGTTTAAATACAAGCACTCTAAAATTAGGTAAGTATTCAAATAATAAATAACCACAGTATAAAGTGCTGAATTTAACAGTATATAATTAAAATTTAACCTTTAAAGTGCAAGGTCAACATTATTGATATTTCTATCATGTCAGTAAGCATGTGCTGTAGTAGCTGTATTGCATACATCAGATGCATGTATGTATTACCAGACAGACACTGAAGTCTGAAAACATCAAAAGTAAGCTCACTTAGACCGCATTCAGACTATGTATGTAACATCTTTCCAGGCAGAGCAATTCACAAGTGTAACACATCTTGTGATCTGATCCTTCAGGCTACTAATGGAGGTTGTCTGGGATGCATGTGGCTGTGTTACAATTTGGCCTTATTGTTATTTTGATTGTGAATGCCAATGTGTCCCGGAGCATCCCTGACCACATCAGATGACTACATATTTATATACGAAATCTTTTATATATAGCTTTTTATTTACTTGTTTCATTTGCGTCACCTGTTGAAAGCACATGTAATCAGCTGAGCAGACATTACACAATTTGTGGCTCAGCATGATGCTCATCTGAATACAATTATTTTCATTTGTTTGTAAATGCCCTTCAACATGCAATTACAAACACATTGTTTGAGTTCTTCTTTTGATTTAAATTATTCTGTTGCTTTTGACAAATTTGGCAAACAGAAACACAGCAAATGGTAAATTTGACACTTAATTATATTTCTTTAATATGTAATACAGTATGGATCACATGCAGTATAATGCACTGCTGTGTATGCAATGTTTTTCAAGGAACAAGCATTGCTCACACTGGAAAGCTGCAGTCATTTTGTATGACTATTTTTATTTTTACTTTAAAAAAGTGTCTTTATTGAATTATAAATCCTCTGTTTTGTTTAACTAGAGAAGATGAGCATAAAATCCAATATCATGAATTTTCTCATCTATGCTGAAAATTTGTAACGCAGGTATGAAAAAACAGAGACAAAATGTGTATTGTATAACACACACAGAGAGAAGTAAAGGTCATAAAAATCCATCATCCTACAGCAAGTCTTTGTATAGGCCGAATAATAAAAAACCCACAGAAGGGAATTTTTGGCTCATGATGAGGCTGATAAAATAAGAGGTTCCTCTTTTGTCAACCTTCCTAATGTATACATTACCTAAAGGAAGCATAGGCAAACATTGAAAACATATATTCAAAATTTAACTTAACCAACAGCAGTCAAAAAAAGAAGTGCAAATGTCCTATTCAGATAAAAGACTGAGCCAGTGCAGCAATTACATGAAATGGCAGCTGTTTCATGTTTTCTCCAAAATAACAGACAGTGCAGAGGCAGAAGAAATAAAAACCACATGTTGGGACTAACGAATTAAACAGTATAGTTTAAGAAAAGAGCAGAAATTCCATGAGTGAAATCAGAAATCAGAAGTGAAAGACAGGAAGTGTGAAAATAAAAAGATGAAAATAAAGTTATGTGATATGCAGTGAGACAGTCATCACATATGGGTGTGAAAGATCATGTGGGAGAAAAAAAAGCAACCAAGAGCATTTGCTCAGCAGGAAACATGTTGATTTCATATGTGCTTTTCTGTGGTTTACAACAAATTTGTTCCACACCCACATCTGTGCTCAAATGTACACACGCATATATAGTTCCATTCCAACATGTGAACATAATTGAACTCTGTTATCAAGCTCAAACAGTTCTAAGTATGACCATGATTATATTCTGACTGCAATCAATCAACCATGAGTAAAATCCTCAAAAGACCATATCAGGATGATGCACATGTTTGGCTACAGAAGCAGAACAGATACTATGGGCACTTTTGATTATATATGATCAGTTTTCAATTTGGAATCATCCAATAAGATTTCCTCCAAAGTGGCGGCTTCCGAGTGGCGCAGTGGTAAAGTGCTCGCCCTATCTTCCGAAGATCGCTGGTTCGATCCCCGGGTAATGCTGTAACCTCTCACAGCCGGAGGCCTCGAGAGCTCAATTGGCCGAGCTCTCTCAACGGGGAGGGATGAGAGGTATTATTGCTCCCACATTAATTGCACGGCTCTACGCTATTCGGGGCGTCTGTGAGCTCGCGCACACGGAGGGAGCAGATAGCGCTGGCCTCGAGTGTATTACGGTGCGCGAGCGAGCAGTTCGAAAAGAAGAGGTCGACTGGTGTCACATGGTTCGGAGGAAACGCGTGATAGCCCCTGGCCCTCCTGGCTGAATGGTAGTAAGTAGCCTTAATGTGGGAGCCCCCCTAGTGACGGGAAAGAATTGGACACGACTAGATTGGGGAGAAAATCGGGGGAAAAGAATTGGACAGGACTAAGTTTATTTAAAAAAAAAAAAAAAAGGATTTCCTCCAAAGTAAAAGTTCTAATGACAATGTAATATTCAAATGTCTATGTCAACATTTTTTTTTTTTTTGGAATTAAAATTAAAGTCTGTAAAATTGTTTTCGGAAATTAAAATTGAACGTAAAATGCTTCAGGAATTTGTCTCTGTAAAGAAAGTTTAATGTTTAAAATATGCAAATGTATTGATCTCAACTATGTTTCCAATCTTAATTGTTTTAATAAAGCAATCTTATTTAACAATTCATAAAAGAGACCAGAATATTCAGTTATAACAACAATATTATGTATCTAAATAAAGGTCAATAGCTAAAATATGAACATACTTATAATTTTTTAAATAGCTCTATTATGGTATCAGAAATCTAACTGCCATTTCAAAATTGCCCGTAGTGTCCTATGATAGATTGACATCCCATTCAGGGAGTATCCTGGCTTGTGCCCTGAGTCTCCTATGATAGGCCTTCCATGAGCCTGAACAGGATAAGAAGTATAGAGAATGAGTGAGAGAGTGTAATCAGTTAAAAAAAAAATTATAAAGAATAAGAAGGGAAAATGAGAAGAAAAAAAAAACAGAGACACACCACTCATCAAGATCAGATGAGAGGCTCTGAAATGCAAAGAGCAAACAGACAGCACATAAGATTGTGGTGATTTCATATAAGGTTTTAAAAGTGGTTTAATATCTATTGTGTATTTGTTTGCAAAGTGTAGTCTCTAGGAACCTCAGTGTGAACCACTGTTGCAACTAGTATTGAATGTACTGGGGCAGTGGTGGCTCAGTGGTACTGAGACTCAGACCCCAACTTCCTCCCAAGTTACAGTGGGGCAAAAAAGTATTTAGTCAGCCACCAATTGTGCAAGTTCTCCCACTTAACAAGATGAGAGAGGCCTTTAATTGTTATCATAGATATACCTCAACTATGAGAGACAAATTAAGAAAAAAAATCCAGAAACTCACATTGTAGAATTTTTAAAGAATTTATTTGCAAATTATGGTGGAAAATAAATATTTGGTCAATAACAAAATTTCATCTCAATACTTTGTTATATACCCTTTGTTGGCAATGACAGAGGTCAAACGTTTTCACAAGGTTTTCACACACTGTTGCTGGTATTTTGGCCCATTCCTCCATGCAGATCTCCTCTAGAGCGGTGATGTTTTGCGGCTGTCGCTAGGCAACACGGACTTTCCAAAGATTCCAAAAACTCCCTCCAAAGATTTTCTATGGGGTTGAGATCTGAAGACTGGCCAGGCCACCCCAGGACAGTGAAATCCTTCTTACGAAGCCATTGCTTCGTTGCCTGGCCGATGTATTTGGGATCTTTGTCATGCTGTAAGACCCAGCCACGTTTCATCTTCAATGCCCTGATAGAAGGAGGTTTTCACGCAAAATCTCACGATACATGGCCCCATTCATTCTTTCCTTTACACGGATCAGTTGTCCAGCCCCAAAGCATGATGTTTCCACCCCCATGCTTCACAGTAGGTATGGTGTTCTTTGGATGCAACTCAGCATTCTTTCTCCACCAAACACAAAGTTCTATTTTGGTTTCATCTGACCATATGACATTCTCCAAATCCTCTTCTGGATCATCCAAATGCTCTCTAGTAAACTTCAGATGGGCCTGGCACTGTCTGGCACTGCAGGATTTGAGTCCCTGGCAGCGCAGTGTGTTACTGATGGTAGCCTTTGTTACTTTGGTCCCAGCTCTCTGCATGTCATTCACTAGGTACCCCCGTGTGGTTCTGGGATTTTTGACCCCACGAGGTGAGAACTTGCGTGGAGCCCCAGATCGAGGGAGATTATCAGTGGTCTTGTATGTCTTCCATTTTCTAATAATTGCTCCCACAGTTGATTTCTTCACATCAAGCTGCTTACCTATTGCAGATTCAGTCTTCCCATTCTGGTGCAGGTCTACAACTTTGTTTCTGGTCCATTGACAGCTCTTTAGTCTTGGCCATAGTGGAGTTTGAAGTGTGACTGTTTGAGGTTGTGGATAGGTGTCTTTTATACTGATAACAGATGCCATTCATACAGGTAATGAGTGGAGGACAGAGGAGCCTCTTAAAGAAGAAGTTACATATGGAGGCAGATCGGTCTCATAAATAATTCACACAAAAGAAACGATATTCACGATGTGCAAGAGCGCTCGAGTAGCTCAACTTTGCACACCTTTTGCGCTGTCTGAGTTAATTACAACGGAAATCAAGTTTTTTACCGACTCAAACCAAGAACAGGATGCACGGCTAATTACTTTATTTCATAATGTTTAATTAATGAACTTCGCCGAAAATAACACAGTAATAACACACTTCACCTTCATTACATGTTTCTCACAGTTTTTCTCACAATTTAGGAATCTCTCCAGCAGTACATTCTTTAATGACTTCATGATCGTTTGGTTCATGTCTTGGAGAGACACAGCCACTGAACATTGACTACCTACAGTTCATTTGCAAACAAGAGCTGGTGGGTATTAGTGCCCTGGATGAAATTATACATATTCCAGAAGATGTCATGACAGCCCTGTCAAATCTAAGCAACCTTATACAGCGTCAGTGGATCAGACAAATATATATAGTTCATCAGAGTGACAACCCATGTTAAATGTTTTGGAGATAAAGTCAGAGAGGCCAGATTGAGGTGGTTTGGACATGTTCAGAGGAGACATGGTAAATATATCGGTAGAAGGATGCTGAGGTTGGAACTGCCAGGCAGGAGGTCTGTGATTACAGGTCTGTGAGAGCCAGAAATCTTGCTTGTTTGCATGTGACCAAATACTTAATTTACCGAGGAATTTACCAATTAATTCATTAAAAATCCTACAATGTGATTTTCTGGATTTTTTTATTTTTTATTATTTTGTCTCTCATAGTTGAGGTATACCCATGATGAAAATTACAAGCCTCTCTCATCTTTTTAAGTGGGAGAACATGCACAATTGATGGCTGACTAAATACTTATTTGCCCCACTGTACATAAAATAAATGAAAAAAAAATAATAATTGTGTTGCATAAATGATATTAATCGTGTTCTTAAATTAATCAACCCACTGTTTAGATGTTGGTATTTTATAATATCCATTTGAAACTTTACATTGTCACAGAGAATAACATGAAATATAATTTTAGCACTACAGTGACACGCATTTTGTAAGCAAACTTGTAAACAGTGTCAATCTTAGCCTGTAGTACTGTAGGATCATTCACCAATTAAAAGTGTATGTTTCATTTTATAGTAAGATTTCTAAAATTATTAATGAAATTTCAGAAAAAACTTCCTACAATATTCACTAATTCCTTTAACCTGGTCAGGATAACACTGAGCCTCAGACGAGCACATATCCCAGACATACTAGACATTCCTTTGTTCACACCTCAGGACAACTTAATGTAGTCAATCAAATTTTTTGTCTGTTTTCAGGAATCTGAATGTAACTAGAGAATCCAGAGGAGACTCATATGGAAACACAGAGAATAGGTAAAATTCCACCCTAGTTGCAGATCCTGGAGCTGAGAGGTGACGCCAATACCTGCTGTACCAGTGAAGTGACACTCCTTCAGCAGTATATTTATTATTATTGTTGTTGTTGTTTTTTATTTATTATTTATTTATATATTTATTTTTTATGGTGTGTAAGGTGTCCTTGAGTGTCATGAAAGGCGCCTACAAATTAAATCTATTATTATTATTATTATTATTATTATAGCCTAATGTTATCTGTATAACTATGTCAAATGACCTTTTCACATCATAAGGAAAAACTGTCATTGTTAAATTTTAAATGTATGTTGTTTCACGAGTCAGTCATTGAACCATGTTTAAACATACAGTATATCGATCAGCTATAAAATAAAACAAAACATGATAGCATAAAGCATGTCCCCTTTATGCTATCATAACAGTTCTGACTTGTCAAGGCATGGACTTCACAAGATGTGCAGCAGATCTCCTAAGTCCTGTAAGTTGCGAGGTGGGGTCTATATGGATTGGACTTGTTTGTCTAGAACCTCCCACAGATTTATGATTGAACTGGAACCTTTGGCAAAACCTTGAACGCTTTATGAGTCCCCTCAAACCATTACTTAACGCCTTTTTTCAGTGTGGTGAAGCACATTATCCTGATAAAAGAGGTAAATGTTAGTAGATAGTACTGTTGACATGAAGTGGTGTAGTTGGTCTACTACAATGTGTAAGTACTGTACTGTAGGTAGTAAGTGTCAAAGTAACATCCACATACAAAGCACAACCCAATGTTTCCCAGAACAACATTGACCAAAACATCACATTACCTCTGCTGGCTTGTCTTCTTCCCATAGTGCATCTTAGTGCCATATCTTCCTCAGGTAAGCCATGCACAATAAACCAGCCGTCAATATGTTGTAAAAGGGCACTTTCATACTTGGAATTCAATTCTTAAACTTATCAACTCAACATCCTTATGTGCCCGCCATTCTTTATTACAGTTTAAGGTTGTACACAGGGCTCATCTCTCCAAACTTAAACTTTCCCGTTTTTACCCAGACGTTGATCCTTGTTGTAATAAATGTAAAAGCGGAGAGGCATCTCTTATTCATATGTACTGGACATGCCCAAATTTGGAAAAATTCTGGAGGGATGTTTTTAAGACCCTGTCCTACGTATTGAAATGCAATCTTGAACCAGATCCTCTGATTGCTCTTTTTGGTATCACTGGAGAGGAAGATAAGAGTCTAACTCCAGCTAAAAAGCGATTGTTATCTTTTCCGACACTCCTGGCCAGGCGTTCTCTTTTATTCAAGTGGAAGGATGCCACATCACCTACCCACGCCCAGTGGCTCAGAGATATTATGTCCTGTTTGTCCCTGGAGAAGATTCACTACACAATTCATTATTCAGACTTGAAATTTCAACAGGTGTGGGGGCCCTTCCTTCACTTTTTTCATATACATTTATAGTTTGATTCCTTTCTTATTTAATTACTTGTTTGTTTGCTTTCTTTCCACTTTTTATTCCTTTTTTTTTTTTTGGCACGTAGAACCAAAAAACTTCCAGCTCCATATTCTTTTTTCTTTTTTGGTTTCTCTCAATGCCTGGCGTTTAGCCTTTCATATGCTTGTAAAACTGGCTTGGAGGCAGGGAGGGACGGGGTGGGTGTTATAGGGTTTATAAGGGGATTATAAATCCTGCATTAAAACATTACATGTTTACCCTGTTTTATCCCTGTTAAAATCAATAAAAATATTGTTGGAAAAAAAAAAGGGCACTTTCTTCCAATTCTCTGTGCTCCAGTTTGGAGGGTTACATGCCCGCTCTGGGTGCTTTCTTCTGCAGCTATGCAGCCCTATTCACAGCAAGGTGTGATGCACTGGGTGATTTGACACTTTTCTATCAGAACTAGCATTAATTTTCTTTCAGCAATTTGGGCTTCAGTAGCTCTTCTGTGGGATTGGACTAGACATTCTTCCTACCCAATATGTCCCCATATAACTTATGCCTCATGACCCTGTCATGAGTTTCCCAGTTGTCATTCCTTGGACCACTGTCAGTAGGTACTAGGAACACCCCACAAAACTGTTTTGGAGTTGATATTTTTCAGCTTTTTAGCCAGATTCAATAAAATTCATCATATTCAAAAACCACTTCTCACTTGCTGCGAGCCCTTAACAGGTGCTACTCTAAAAAGATAATCAATGTTATTCAATTCACCTGTCAGTGTTGTTAATGTAATAGATGATCAGTGTATACTTACAAAACATACCTTATTCACTAGTTTTAACCCATTCCAATGTCCCCCTTATTTAGTTATTAATGATAAATATTCATTAAATCATTTTTAAAGTCATTCTTAAAGTCAAATCAGTAAATTCTGTGGAAATAATGAAGGTTACGCAGCTACAGTTCCCATTCCACAGTGTAATGTACTCCCTACTCCCTGTTCCCTGGGAAACGTATGTCGGGTAGGGGAAATTTCTTCAACAAAATCCCTCCACTCGGAGCACCCTGTAACTTCACCAATGCAGGCATCACTTCCTCCAGGTGACCCTGGTAATGTAAGCACCTTGGCAATTCACATTAATAAAGTAAATTATTCATTCATTTTCTATACCGCTTAATTCTGTGTTCAGGGTCGTGGGGGACCTGGAGCCTATCCCAGGAGACTTCGGGCACTAGGCGGGGTACACCCTGGACAGGGTGCCAATCCATCGCAGGGCACACACACATACACACACTCACACACCCAATCACACACTACGGGCAATTTAGGAACGCCAATTAGCCTAACCTGCATATCTTTGGACTGTGGGAGGAAACCGGAGTACCCGGAGGAAACCCACCAAGCACGGGGAGATCATGCAAACTCCATGCACACAGAGACGGGAATTGAGCCTGGCCGGGGAATCGAACCCAGACCCTGGAGGTGCAAGGCGACAGTGCTAACCACTACACCACCACGCCGCCTCAAGTAAATTATTGAATATATAAAAACAAGAACTGATGCTGCAACCATTGATGCCACTATACTATTGAAATTTATAGAATTTGCTAATAAATGTGATTTTATTCATTTACAATATGTTCAGTGTAAATGTTAAAGAAAAGTATGCATATTATTTACAAATAAATAGTATATGTTGTTAATTAATTGTTGATTCAATATACAGTATGCAATATGAATATTATGTTATCCTTAATAATACTTGTGTATGAAATTGATGCCAGGCCCCTTTTTCCTGCAGTGAGGACCTATGGATAATTTTTGCTTGTCTACTTATGGTGTGATGAACTGATGGACCATCGTTCACTTGTTCCCTACAATGGTCACCATAGCAATTGAAATGAGCAGTAGTGCTCCCTACAATTCGGTATTGTACTTAACATGGTCACGTACAGTCCACTTCACGGAGAACTACTACCTGATCGGAACACAGCCTAGGAGCACAAATTTTAATTTGCCTGCCTTGAAAGGGACACTATATAAAGACTATAGATTTTTTTTTATTAATGGCACACACACACACACACACACACACACACACACACACACCAGACTATTACACACAATCTCATCTGTGAAAGAGAACAACACTCACTGGCACAGCGCAGGCTTTGTTTGTACACCCCCCAGATGAAGTCTCCACACAGGTCACACCAGGTGGGTTGAGCGTGGCTGCAGGGATGGAAGTCATGGCCTTCTCCTGTCTCCTCAACCAGCAGTGGGTCCTTGAATGTGTCTCCCAGGAGCCGGATAATCCGCACACGGTTCCAAAGCTCTGGGAATTTTCCTGGACTTATTCTCAAGGCATTGACCCTCTCTAAGCGAGGAGTCCGTGGTGGTAAAGAATCGGCAAGCTCAATCCGCTCCTCAAGCTCCTCAAGTTCGATCAATTCCCCGAATGACATGATGTTCTTCACAGCTTTATTATTATCCACCAACTTCTGAGTCTTCAGGTCATAGTATACCGTCTGATTTGGAGTCAGCTGAGGGCAATTTATATCCAGTCCAATTTGAGACAAATGTCTGAATAAAATGTGCAAGGAATTTCATCGTGTCACAGATAGAGAGAGGGACGGTCTGTCCGGTTCTTCAGGATTCAGTCTGTGCTTCTGAAAATTAAAAAAAACAAAGCATAAAAGCAACGTACCAATCATATTTCGCTTACTGTCTGATCTGATTGAAACTTTTTCTTAAGTTGTCTGAGTGGACAAGTCTAGCTAGTTTGAGTTATCCAGCAACTGATACTGAGTTTCAACGGAGAATCTTACTCTTGGCGTAAAGACAATCCAGAGGGTCCCATGTCAGACTACAGAATTAAATAAGGAGACATAAAATAAATGCAGACATGAGGTTCACACATATAAAACGTGAATTAGAGGCCTACCTATGCGAAAGGACTGAGGGCTGCATTTAAACTGATTACTGCTCGGTTTCAGGAAACGTGGCTCCGAGTTTATCCAGTATCCGAAAAAAAACAACAACAAAAAATGTAATAAAAAGGCTGTACATCACGACATTCGGAGTCCTGTAGAGGTAAATAAGTGTACAGTGAAAACAGGAGATCTTGCTGCCATCTCTTTAACTGCTGTAAAAAAGAGTTGCGTGTGAACACGCCCAGGCGTCTTGATGAGTTTCCATCTCATAGTCTTCTCCGTCTCGGGGCTGCGTCGTGTTTAATCCAGTGCGGGGGAAACCGCAGCCACATCTGCAAATAAAAAAAGCTTCTTCCTCGCTGAACACAGTGTAACGCAATAGCGGAATGAATTCTCGAGAACTTCCTGAGATTGTGTTATGATTTTCAGTCGCTCCTCCTCGGGTCTTTTGCTGGGACCCCCTTCTCCCCTCAGTCACTACTACTG
The DNA here is from genome assembly GCA_030522415.1 of Channallabes apus. NCBI lineage: Eukaryota > Metazoa > Chordata > Actinopteri > Siluriformes > Clariidae > Channallabes > Channallabes apus. The sequence goes on from CM060112.1 coordinate 34,676,367, forward strand.
TATAAGTCTCTCTCTCTCTCTCTCTCTCTCTCTTCGTTTAAGTCTTTGCATAATATTAGCATACAGCTGAAACTTTCTAATATTACAACATTCACAGTGGATAAATATGCTCAGGAAACTCAACACTAACTTTACCTGTAAAATATGTTAAATCAGTAACATACAAACAAGATACAAAAATGGTGATCATATCTACAATATGAAAAACTCAGTAGTACATGTAATTCAAGTTCAATTTAAGCTCCCACACACACACACACACACACACACACACACACACACAGGCTTGCTGTACTACAATAAAGCATAGCTCCTCCTCTTCCCCAATTTCCATCAATACCACAGAAACACAAACTGTAAGTCATTCAGACAATGTCATTTATAACCATTTGTCATTTGTTCTTCTGATCTTAGTCAAACTGAAAATGAAGTCTCTGCCTCTTTCCTACGAGTAAGCGGTGGAGTCCCTCAGGCCTTGATGTTCAGCTCTTTCTGTAGTTTCTCACTTTTGCCTTCTGCAATCACCTGGCATGTGAGCTTGTGCTTGGGTGTCATTGACATTTTCTGTCCCATTTCTTCATTACATTGAAGTTTACAGTTAACTCGAGGATGGTGAATAATGGCACAAATTTATAAAAGAATTTAACACAAATGGATCATTTATAATAATATACAGAGTGGCCAAAATGCATCAGCATTTTTCCTAATATGAATTAAATACCTCTCACCATCTATACCACTTTGTACTGTACACAGAGACATTGGGGCCATTCAATCACAGGAAACTTATAGCACAAAGCGGTGTACACACTAGATAGGGTGCCAATACATGGTACGCACATACACACGCTCATTTACACACTACAAGCAATTTGAGGACACCAGTTAGCCTAACCTTCATGTCTTCTGACTTAAGGAAAGCAGAGTACCCAGAGGAAACCCACCAACCCACCAAGCCCGGGGAGAACATGCACACGGAATCAAACCATGAATTAAATACTTTTCATTATAATTTCCATTCAGTTCATTTGCCTGTGAAACTAACAATAGAAGATCAAGCAGAAGCTGACCTGACAACATTCAACATTTATTCTCAGTGGTCATTTTAAGTCAGTAGTCAGACCCCAAAAATTATTCCACTACAAATAACCTTTGCATGTAATAACATGCAACAATGTTCAACATTCTTGTATTTGGTATATACACAAGTGCTGTTTGAGCATATGCTGTAATTTATACTTAAGAAAAGCAATTTTGTCTATAGTTCCAGAATTGAGGTCACCCTGTCTATGGCAATGAAAGATGAGGTACTGTTTATAAAGCAATTATCCTTTCACTTCATAGTGTATTGAGATGATGTATGACAACTGTTGCAGTACCACTCTCCTTGGCAGCGGGAGTAACGCATGGCCCCCACTGCCCCACACTGGTTTATCTGAGATAAAACACTCCATCACGTCAAGATTGTAAGTCTCTACCAGCCTGATGAGCACACACAAACAGATGCATACACAGAATTGGGAAATGCCTCAAAGTCGAATGAAACTGCAGTACAAAACTAGGAAATTTTCTAAATGAATAACATGCTTGTTGTCTCAGCTCACTCTCAGATGGGTAGCTATGGCCTTCCATTTCTCAGAATTCTCAGAGAAAATCTAATTCCAGATCTCTGGAAGAAGTATGTGGTTTATTTACTATAGTTAAAATGTACATCTCTGTCAGGTACATTTAATCTTGTAGACATAACTGCTGAAACACAACACAGTGTGTATATGCTACTTGCTCAAATATGTGGTCTTTTTTGGGGGATGCAGGGTCTGTAACAGCTAAGTGGCAGAGGAAACACTGAAGATCAGCAAGATTTGGAAGCTCATCAATAACAACCCCTGACAAAAATCCACTCAGCTACAAACACCCAAACAAACACCCACACTCACACTCACACACACACACACACACACACACACACACACACACACACACACACACACACACACACCGAAGAATCAATGATTAGTATAAAAAATAAATTAACTAAAATTAGTTTTTATGGTGTGTTTAATGTAAAAATATTCAAGTATTAGTTGCTGCACTGTAGAATAATCCTTAAAGACAGACTGGACTAACAATGAAATATCACAAGGTAAAAATAAGACAACAGGAAAATGAGTGGAAACTGTGCTAAATATATGTACTCAGGACTGTGCATAGTGTTCTCCTTATCAGCATAAAGAAAGATCAGATAAGACATCATTAGACAATGACTTGGCACAGAATGAGAATGACATACAGACATCACATCCTGATGAATGTTGATGATAAGGCTAGTTATTTTCTGTAGGACAAGAAGGTATCACAGTTACTTTCACCTAACAGTTCAAAACAGTTTTATACGATATACTGTAGTATTATATAAGCACATGTTGTTAAATGTGCTGTGGATATCATCAGTGATTAGCAGTTTGATTATATGCTTTTGCATGGCACTCTTCCACCATTCCTTGAATTGACACAAGTTGGTGCAATTTTGCATGTACGTAGAACACAACCCTAGAGCTTACGTACTGCTGTGCTTTACCTTTAAGAGGTATTTTGGTTTGTTTGCTTGTTTGCTTTTTAAAGTTGTTGAAATCATATTTCATGTTGAATCACCATGGAGCTTGATCTGTAAAGTCACAGTTTCTTTACGTAGACTGCATTGCATGCTTGTGGAGTAGAAGATGTTTATTTGGGCCATTTACATTCCAGACCGTCTGGGCTTTTCATTGAGAACAGGTGGAATAGAAGTCCAAAAATGCTCCTGCTTTTATACTCTTTATTGTCCTCAATCCCATTTACAGTTTGCTGATGAGTTGAGTAAATGAATTCAAATACAATCCCTAATTATTTTTTTTTAAATAAGTTTGACTAAGTTTGTTTGTGGTCCTTTAGTGTTTGCTATTACTTCTCTGTTTGACTATTTCATTAGAATATGCATATGGCTTATTGGCCACTTTGCAGGAAGCAGCATTTTTTCTGTACACACAGTGCAAGACTAAATTAATAAATTCCTAATATGTTTCACAACTGTTGAATTTTATTCTAATTTCTCAAACTCTGGTATTTTATGGCATGATATCAAACTATTTGTTCTGCCATCTTTTTTGGAGTGGTCTGCTGAGTAAGCAGCATCTCGATTGCAGACAGAAAGAGACTTAATTAAGGTCAGCTCTGTCCCTTTGACCCAGTGCAGGTGGTGGGAGATAGGAGAATGCTAACCAAGCTATCATCCCTGCTGGTGAATGACTCCCAGACTGGGCAGACTGGGCAGTTCTGCATCGTCCAAGGTGCATGACGAAGCATTACCTCAGGTCATTCCTTCCTTCTGCATAAGGCTGTACAATCAGCCCTGATCTCGGTTTCTTATTTATTGTCCAGAGTCTATAGTTTAAACAAAAACTTATTACTTTTCGCCTTCTTCTCTGTTGCTTTTATAACTATGTGAATTTCTCCATTGGTGGGATAATAAAGACTTATCTTATCTTATCTTATCTTATCTTATCTTATCTTGTATATGAACATTGACCAAAATGTTTAGAAGTTGTGCATCCTTGACTGGCACCTACAGACCTTTGATCTATCTACAGCATGCTCGCAGTAGCAATGTACTATATGAAGTGGGTCTTACAGGATAAAGAAGAACAATGAGGTAAACAACAAAACCTATAGGGAAGAAAAAGTTTAAGCTGCTTAGCAGGAACAGGAAGAGGTAGAATAATCACTTCCTCTCCCCCTTAGAAGGGGAAGAGCAAGCAGCTCTAATTCATTGGAATGCAGAGTAGAGGAGTGAATAACAATGCCGCAACATAATAAGTTGCAGAGGTCAGAGGATCTTAGCAAAACCACCTCACATATTTGATTAATGAGTCCACCTTAGAAAAGAGGGCTAATAGCTTGCCATCAAAGCATTATAATGATCAGAAGTTATTGCAGTAGTGAAGCTCTGCAGCAGCTGTAAATTAGTACACAGAGGTGATGCATTTGGTGTTAAGGCATTGTTGTTTTTCTAGTGGAATTTGTTCTAAGCAAATGGCACTTTTTAAAATTTCTCATGTATTGCAAATATTCTATGTATAATTACACTACAAGTTATCTTACACAAATGTACATACATTTAGTCATTTAGAAAATATAAGGAAAATCTGCTGATGCATTTAGTATCTTATATACCACTATATAGTCTCAAAAATTAACATGAGCCCTGAATAAGGTGGACAATACCTTTATAGTGACCATCACTACAGCCACATGAGTCAACTGTGTACTGTGACATGAAAAAAAAAACATGAAAAAGTTTTATATGAGAAAAAAAGACAACCTCACAAAATATGGTTTTAAATGTTCAGTTCCTTTATAGAAGGAGAACATTATCCAAAACAAACTCACCATTTGCATAATGATAAGTTTATTTAAGTACTCAAACAATTAAAATTTGGTTGATAATTGGGTTCAATTCGACTATGTATTATATACTCAGGTGTAATTATTCCCAGCCCTGTTGAATCTAAACATCACATCAAAAGAACAAGCAACACATGTCTCAACAAAGAATACACTATTCTGCAATCAAAAGAAATTCTGGAAGAAATTAGAAAAAAAATTATCATTGAAATACAGCTGTCTGAAATGGGTTACAATGAAACTTCTATCTTTCTAGACCCCAGCAAACTGCACTGAGAGCTATTGCCTCCAAATGGAGAAAATTGGAAGAGTGATGAATCTATTTTTCAGGCTTACCTGAAATTCTTCAAAGAGTGCCACAAATCAAGTCAGCATTCATTATTCTACCTTTAGAAAGAGTCTGCTAACCAAGAGGAACACAAAGTAAAGTTGAGAGGGGAAATGGCTCCTAAGCATTGTGAGAGCCTTCTGCACAGCTGAAAATGGAACTTCTTAGAGAAGATCGTTTCTGTTACTGTATTTCTATCATACAATAAATGCAGCGTTCCACAATTAGAACAGTCAAACATGGTGCTTGGTCATCACTCTATATTCTGAAGCTCTGAGTTGTGCAGCAAGACAACAATACACAATAGCAAAAGTTCACATCTGAAACGCTCAAAAGTACCAAAATTAAGACGGTGGAGTGGCCTAGTCAAAGTGCCCTAGCCTAGTATTCACCTGAAACCAACTTAGAAGCTATAGCAGAACTTTAGGCAGTTCATGTTTAAAAGCCCAATTTATATGAAAGTAACACAATTTTGTCAAGAAGACTGGGCTAAAAAAAAGTTTAATCTCTACTTATCAGAGCATTTGGTAGCTCATCCAAATAAAGAGCAATTACTTACATGAGTGATATACTGTAGGTGTTACATTACCTTGTTTTCTTTCAGTAAATTACCTGATAATTTTTTTAACTGAATTGTGTTTTTATGAAATTGTCCTTGTCATGTTACAATTTGTATGAGGATATGAAACCATTTATCAGGACACAAAATAAAGGACATCACGTGGAGCAAATACTTTTGTCTTTGCACTGGTGATATTTGACTGGACAAATCTTAATGACTCCAAAATGGTTAGAACTGTAAATAAGGATCTGAGGCCTTCCTGAAAGCCTGCAGTGATTCAGCCCTCTTCTTAAATTTGTGTTAATTTCCAATCTTCAACAATATAGTGGCTAATACACGTCCCTTATTAGAGCACAAACTGGGCTTTCATAATGTGGCTGATGAGAATGAGAAGCATCATCATTAATCAATGATTACCACAAAGGTTTGCGTATATTCTATCCATATTGCTCTGAATTAACCTAAAATCAATATGTATATCTCACACCTCTCTATATAATCTGTAATGTCCCATAGCACAGACAGAGCGTTGAGAGAGATCTCAAATTCTAATATAACTATGATCGGGCCAAGAACCTGTGCCATTGCCACCCGGGTGCACTAGAAAGACAGTGGGCATAGTGGGCACATGCATTGTGAGCATGTCACAGGCGTTCCTCACCGACTGTAAGAGTAGGCAGCGTTGTCACCAGGTTTTATATAACTAAGGAAGTTTTAGCCACATTTCACCATACATTTAAGGCATCGCTACAGCTGAAGCTTGAACTATGACACTCAAGTTCCAATACTGTGCAGATGCTTTAACAGGCCAGCATAAAGATATTACAGCATTGTGGTGTAAATAGATTTTAGTACACATTTCTTAAGTGTGGAATATCCAGAATGTTGATGCAAACCTCACACATACTCATAGTAATGCACAGTACAAACTACTATAAGTAAGTAAGGAATAATACAGGTATGATACAATAGACATAGTTGTGTAAGATCATAGATTTTTGTAATACAACTTTTACTCCTGTACCTGTACAGAGTTCATGTTTGTATGTGAGATTCTGTCTTCAGTTGGGATTTCTCCACGATCTCCACAATCCACAAGATCGACAATAGCATCCTCTGCTGCCTCACATGATTACTGCAACATCTGCTAAAGCTTAACATTCACAGATTCATGCCTACCTTACTTTGGATAACAATGTTTTATACAACATGATGCCTTATAATCTGGTTCTTGCAAGAAAATATGCATATTTAGTTACATCTCTAGCATTTACATTCTTCCCATAAACAAACAAACAACAATATATATATATATATATATATATATATATATATATATATTTTTTTTTTTTTTTTTTTTAATGACGGTTACATGAAACATGTATTTTAAAAATTAAATCAATAATCTTCAGTGTCCTACAGAATTATTGGCATCTCTTGTAAATATTGGGAGTAACAGTTAGAAACAATCCAAGGAAATAGCTTCTTTATTAAATAGATTTATAGGAAATAGCTTCTACATCTCATACCAAAAATCCATCCTTAAATTGAAATATTTCTTCAAACTTTAAACCTAAACTCTTTGGAAGATATTGTAAACATCATGTAAAGTAAAAAAAACAAAAAATAAAACAATCAGAGTTGCAAATTCTTGAAAATGTAATATACGGAAGGTATGGAAAGTATTCAGACGCACTTATGTTTTTCACTCTTTGTTATATTGCAGCTATTTGCTAAAATCATTTAAGTATTTTTTTTCCTCATTAATGTATACACAGCATCCCATATTGACAGAAAAACACAGAATTGTTGACATTTTTGCAGAGTTATTAAAAAAGTAAAACTGAAATATCACATGGTCCTCAGTATTCAGACCCTTTGCTGTGACACTCATATATTTAACTCTGGTGCTGTCCATTTCTTCTGATCATCCTTGAGATGGTTCTACACCTTCATTTGAATCCAGCTGTGTTTGATTATACTGATTGGACTTGATTATGAAAGCCACACCCTTGTCTAGATAAGACCTTACAGCTCACAATGCATGTCAGAGCATACTGTATGAGAATCATGAGGTCAAAGCAACTGCCTGAAGAGCTCAGAGACAGAATTGTGGCAAGTCACAGATCTGGCCAAGGTTCCAAAAAAAATTCTGCTGCACTTAATGTTCCTAAGAGCACAGTGGCCTCCATAATCCTTAAATGGAAGATGTTTTGGATGACCAGAACCCTTCCTAGAGATGGCCATCCGGCCAAACTGAGCTATCGGAGGAGAAGAGCCTTGGTGAGAGAGGTGAAGAAGAACCCAAAGATCACTGTGGCTGAGCTCCAGAGATGCAGTCAGGAGATGGGAGATTGTAGAAAGTCACCCTTAAACTGCAGCCCTCCACCAGTCGGGACTTTATGGCAGAGTGGCCCGACGGAAGCCTCTCCTCAGTGCAAGACACATAAAAGCACGAATGAAAGACCTTCAAGATGTTGAGAAATAAGATTCTCTGGTCTGATGAGACCAAGATAGAACTTTTTGGCCTTAATTCTAAGCGGTATGTGTGGAGAAAACCAAGCACTGCTCATCACCTGTCCAATACAGTCCCAACAGTGAAGCATGGTGGTGGCAGCATCATGATGTGGGGGTGTTTTTCAGCTGCAGGGACAACTGGTTGAAATCGAGGGAAAGATGAATGCGGCCAAGTACAGGGATATCCTGGACGAAAACCTTCTCCAGAGTACTCAGGAAATCAGATTGGGCCGAATGTTTACCTTCCAACAAGACAATGACCCTAAACACACAGCTAAAAGGAGTGGCTTCACAAAAACTCTGTGACTGTTCTTGAATGGCCCAGCCCAAGCCCTGACTTAAACCCGATTGAGCATCTCTGGGGAGACCCAAAAATGGCTGTCCACCAACGTTTACCATCCAACCTGACAGAACTGGAGAGGATCTGCAAGGAGGAATGGCAGAGGATCCCCAAATCCAGGTGTGAAAAACTTGCATCTTTCCCAAAAGACTCATGGCTGTATTAGATCAAAAGGGTGCTTTTACTAAATACTGAGCCAAGTGTCTGAATACTTAGGACCATGTGATATTTCAGTTTTTCTTTTTTAATAAATGGCTGCAATATAACAGAGTGAAAAATTTATGAGGGAGTGAATACTTTCCGTACCCACTGTACTCCACCATATCATCCAAAACCAAGCATTTGATTGTACTGTATTTATGTCTCATATCTCCATGAATGAATGTAACAGAATGTCTTGATTTCAATAATTAACATTTCTTTATTAATATCTTATTCAACTCTAGGGAATTACAGCCAAGTTATACCTATGCAATGGTAGCTACTTCTTTCATTCCATACTTAACATTAACTTCACAGTCGAAAGTGTTTTCACATACTAGACGTTAACTTATTTTTAGCGTATGTCAGTTTGCTCTTGAAAAGAATCTAATGTCCATGTTAGCTTGTGATATCTGACTATATGTTAGGTAGCCAGTTGGATAGGATTGGCTCACTTAAAGAAAACTTAATTTAAGGCATTATTTGTTTGGAACCATGTGTGAAGAATTTATTAACAGGGAATCAAACTGCTTAAACAAGATGATATCACATGATAGGGCCATAGGGCATCACTTTTCATAATAAAAGTTGTTTATTGCTTTGATAGCGACCCATTTTTAGTTGGTTTCAATTTGGTTTAAACTGATCAAAATTAAATTCTACTGCTTGCATGATTTTATGCATTGTGCTGCTGCCACATGATTGGCTGACTTGAAAACTGAACAAATGAGCAGGTGTTTCCGGTGTTCCTATACTCACTCACTCATCTTCTATACCACTTTATCCTGTATTCAGGGTCGTGGGGACCTGGAGCCTATTCCAGGAGGCTTAGGGCACAAGGCAGGGTACACCCTGGATGGGTTGTCAATCCTTCACCGGGCACACACATACACACCTTCACACACTACGGGCAATTTGGGAATGCCAATTAGCCTAACCAGCATATCTTTGGACTGTGGGAGGAAACTGGAGTACCCGGAGGAAACCCACCAATCACGGGGTGAACATGCAAACTCCATGCACACAGAGACAGGAATTGAACCTGGCCGGGAATCAAACCTGGCCGGGAATCGAACCCGGACCCTGGAGGCGCAAGGCGACAGTGCTAACCACTACCTCACCATGCCGCGGTGTTCCTATAAATATTTCTAATTATAAGAAATAATAACTATACAATAAACCAAATATAAGATATAAACCGATCAGCCATTACAATTACAGTAACTTTAAAAAACACCTCGGTTTTGGGATACCCTTGTGCCACCAGGTCAGCTCTGGCCCTGTACAGTAGTGTCTGGCACCAGGACAGGACAGGAAAATCATTTGGGTGCGGTGGGTGGGAGGATGGGGCCTCTGTGGATCGGACTTGTTTGTCTGGCGCATCCGATGGATGCTCGATTGGATTGAGATCTGTGGAGTTTGGATGCCATTTTGGTGGCCTTGTGCTCTTTGCCTGCTATGTCCCATAGTGAGGCATTAGGTGTTCTGGTGTATTGTTGATATTTCTTCTATTATTTCTAGAAACAAATGCTTAGACTATAGAATTTAGTACAATGTATCTAGAACTAGGCTAAATAATATTAGATTTGAATTGCTGTAAACTTATATTGGGAAATTGAAGATAAATATGACAAGATTAAAGATATTTTTACTTGCTAAGATGCAATTTTTGCAATGAAAATTATTAAAGCAAAATTGACTTTCCCACTGACAAAATTTTATTTACAACTGTTAATATGTTGTATGAATAAATTTATTTGACATACTGTATATCGACACATGTAAACCATTTGTGCAAGTGCTGAAATACAACTAAGCATCTTCAGCATTCATAAAAACATATGAAATCAAAAATTCTTGGAAATACCAGAATATTTTATGCCAAAACAAACATAACATTCTGCATCCAAATGAACCCTACAAAATAAGAAAAATGGTCACTAGATGAATCGTTTTCTATGAAAGGTTAAAACTGAGAGCATCAATTTTCTATCAGGAAGATAGAAAAAAAGGAAAAATAGGAGTGTGTATGTGAGTCTCCAGGAAGTAACTACAATATCTACTATACTTATTGCAAAGTAAAAATTAAATGAGTTACTACATAGTTACACAGTTTCCAGAGAAATAGTTAAAAATTTTGTTCCTAAAAAATGAGTACCAACACTTGTGGTTTTATTAAACACTAATTTAAAGATTAGATTTCTCTCATACTTCAATGTGGAATTAAGCTAGCTGAAAATAAATACCTTTTTCCCCCACCATAAACCTTTTACCACTCTGTTCTAAGGGTGCCAGTCATATGTGTATATGTTCTTGGGTTTTGGGTCAGGGCTTGTGTGAGGGTGGGCCACTTAACACTTCTGCTTATATGTCTCAGGCTGTGGTCCCACTGAGTAGATCAACTACATCTGCTGTTCTACCTCATCAGATCAATGAGTCCACAAATCCATATTTACTATGGCATCACTTCCAGCAGATGACAATATTAGGGTCATTTTCTAAACGCTCATCCAGCTCCTTATAACTCATCCCTGCAAACATGGACAGAAATAAAGATAGAAGAAGAAGAAAAAGAAGAAGTTTTTTAAATATATATATATATATATATATTCAAATCCTATAGCATTCCCAGAAAAAAACAATAGAACCTCTTACCAGTTTTGCAGCAGATCTCATCATAACTGTGGCAACCAGTATAAAGTTTTGGAGGACGACACCTCTCATCTCGAACAACTTTAACAGGATATTTCTGCAACCGGCGAATCAGGCCCTTCATTAAACCAAACTGGATCAGCCTCCTTCAATACACAAAACATAAACATTTAGGAATAGGCATTAACTTTTCTTAATGTGTGTCAAGATCCAAATCAATTACCTGTCATTACTTGTCTATTGACCTAATAAAAAAATATATTAAAAAAATACACAGAACCATAATAAGACTGCATGGAGCCTTTAAACATTCTGAAATTTGATACAGAACTGGGACAATGTTTATATGATAGAAGATGGTAGGGAGATCATCAGGAAGGTTGTCAGAGTTTGATTTGGCTTGTCGCAGTTTGGGAGTAATCACAGCCATCAGAATATTTTTGGTCATACTCGGAAACTAGACATTTTGTCAGAGACTAAAAAACATTGGATCGGTGCTCAAATTACTTGTTGGTGGTTGGTAACAGTTTATAGGTGGTTCATAGACTACGAAGATGGTTTCTTAATATTAGCAAAGCCATTAAAGAATACAAGTCTGGACCCTGAGACAGGCTTCAGCAAGACAAAAAGTTAAATTAAACTGTATATAAGTCTCTTTAAGTTAGCATTAATAAAGCAAAATAAAACCTTTCAATTAATCAAATCAACCTATTATTAAATGTGTAAGAAATACCTCATGGCTCACCTCTCATCTACCCTTTGCAGTTGCTGAGCATAGCGGGAGCACAGGTCACGCACTGTAGTTCCTGGAGTCAAACCACAATAAAGCTGGAAAACATCCCGGAGGCTCACTCGCTGTCCTGAAGTGCCACATAACACACAGATATTAGTTCTTATAGTTCCTACACTTTAGAGAAAAAAAAACATTTGGTTTACTACACCTACAGTAAATAACTCTTGACTCAGAAACCAGTAGGAATTCCACATAGCAGGTTTAACAAGCCATACACTTTACCCTGCATTGAAAGATCTTTACAGATTTATCGGTTCAAGATCAAGAGATCTCTAGAATTCACATAACTGACCCCAGGTCTAACAGAAGTGCACAACACAGTGAACAAAAATTCCTCCTGAGCGCAGTGCTGAAAAAAGCACCTACAATAATGTGAAAACAGATAATCAAAACTATAAAAAGTATCATACCATTTAACTTCAACCATAGTAATGTGCACAAATGTAACATTTTAGCACTTTTATTTTTGAAAACGGGAAATCACACACTGAACGGGTATGATCACACACTGAAACACTCCATGCTTACCAGGTTTACTGACATAATGCAGGCATTCTTCCTGAACAGCTTTGTCATCGATCAGGCTCTGAACTTTAGGGGTTGGGCAGTATACATTGGAATACTACGAAAAACATAGAAAAAAGTTAGCGTAAAAAAAAAAAAACACACACACAACAACCATTTGGCCAAAAGAATATTACTATGATTGACATAAATCAGTGTCACACACCTGAAAAATTGACACTAGGGTTACAACTCCATAATACCTGTATAATAAAGCAAAACATATTATTGAATATCTGCTCAGGAATTTTAGAAAAAAAAACAACAACAATATAATAAGACTGTTTTGGTTGCTCAGCAAAAGGGAAAAACTTACAATAAGTTTTGAATAGCAATTCGTACTAAGTTTAATTCAACATCAGCCTCAGCAGAAATCTTCTGTATGTGTCGATATCCGTCGATGTAGGAAAGAATCTACAATACAGAAACCTGAAAGATCAATGTCATTAAAAACTTAAATAATTCTTTTGATTGTGTAAAGCTGTTTTGAGACAATGTCAATTGTTAAAAGCGCTATACAAATAAAATTGAATTGAAAATTTTAATTAACATGAAGCTCCACTCATGTTTCAGTCATGTTTTTATTCAGCAGTTTTTTAATAATTCCTTTCCCATTTCAAGTAAATCTTGAAATAATTCTCTCAAGTAAAAAAAGAAAAAAAAAAGTTATGCTTCAAAGAAGACATTCAGTATTGGCTGTCCACTGAAAATGCTACTTCTAAAAATAAAATAGCTACAGTAGCTACGCTTCCTAATAAAGTTTGGTCGACATCACAACAACGATCACAGATAGTGATCTGCTTTGTAGTCGAGATGATGAAATGAAATAGCCATGTCCTATTCCTATATCCTTACTTCAGTGAGGTAGCTACTCAGAGTGGCATAAGAGCTATAATTCTTCCACAGAACACATATTCAGCTGGGGTTTACCACAACAAAAAAGATGCGCCATCTTGTGGTGTTATTGAATATTACCATGTAGCCATTTGACTAAAACTCTGACTTTTACATTATTGTTGTTGGTCTTTCGGCTGCTCCCGACAAGGGGTCGCCACATTACAACTTGGCACAGGTTTTTACGCCGGATGCCCTTCCTGACGCAACCCTCCCATTTTGACTATTACATTATATTGGACAAAATTTATAAGAGTATGAAATATCTAATGCATATCTATGCTTTCAGAAAAAAAGGTACTGTGCAAGCTTGGTCAAATTCCCATGAATAGGGAGGAGTTGCTAGAGGAGTTGCTGACAGCAGATTTGACCACCTTTTGTTAAGATTTTAAAAAATATCCGAACATGAAATAACTATTGCACATCTATGCTTCCTAATAAAGGGTCTATAAAGATTTGATATAAAATTTCCATAAATTATTTAGGAGGAATTGCACAGATGCGAGAGAAAATGCGTTGTCTATGTTTTAGGGGCAGGTGACATAAATATGCAAACCTGCTGTGTGGTGAGATCCCACTGTGACTTAATATATCGTTCCTTGGTTTGAGTGAAGACCGGAACATCATACTCCTGTACGATGATGGGATCTTTCCTCTGCTCGATCAGCTTGAGGTGAATTGTATTTGACTCATCTGTGTTCAAATAATACAACATTGACTAATTTCATTAGTTTATTTTAGCGAGTTGAAAGAGTTGATGGATAAACCAGCATGAACTGGTAATTCTATGAGCGTGCCTAATGAGAGAGTGTATATAAAAAAAAGTATAACACTCACCGATAGGAAGAGTACAAGCTCCTGTTGCATTAAGCTCCTCAAGTAATGTAGACATAATTGGCAACAGCTTTTGTTTACTCTCCTCATTCGAAATAAAACCACTCTCGAGCTAATAAAAAGGGGGAAAAAAAGGGAAAATGATGTTCACATACTGTAAGTACATACAAACTCAGTTTTTAAAAACTGAAACCTTACCTCCAAAGTTGTTAGGTAATGCGAGAGTTTCTTGACTATGGGCTCAAGGGCACATGTCTTTGTCTGGGCATCGCATACGAGACCTAAGTTGAAAAGTAAAGCATTGCGACTGTATTTTTTATGCTCTATGCACACTGGACATCCGATTAGCTTCTTATCCATTGCAGTCCTAGAGGGATCAGAGAAACAAAGGTTTTCAAGATTTTTAATGCAATTAAGGACATTTATACCATAGTACTAATCAAAACATTTGCAAGAATTAGACAGTAGTTCTAGCTACTGTAGATGTGCTTGTTGTAGTCTGTTATCAACTGTACAGTAACCCTTTACACATGGAACTGGATTAGACATTTATTCATTCATTCATCACACACCACGGGCAATTTCGGGATGCCAATCAATTTAATTTGCATGTCTTTGGATTGTGGGAGGAAACCTGAGTATCCGAAGGAAACCCACCAAGCACGGGGAAAACATGCAATCTCCATGCACACAGACCCATGCACACAATTGAACAGACTCTGGAGGTGCAAGGACACAGTAGTAACCAATACATCACTTTTCACATAAGAAACATTTAAAAAATCATAAACAGTAGTCGATATGGTCATTTGCCAACACTTTGTAAGAACAAAGCTGTAACATGAAGTTATCCGTCATGGACAGGTCATCGTGACAGTGTGCTCTGTATGCACAAGCTGTGCTTTTGTCTTATTAACTTTAAAAAGGAGAAAAAAGGAGAACGACTGCTGAAGTGGAAACGATAACATGAATTTTCCACATGATGTAACCGTAAACCAGTACAAGTCTTTGTCTTTCAATTAATAAAAAAGTTGCAGGGTTGCTTTTAAGAGAAATAAAATTGTATTTATAAGTTTATATCCACTGTCACAATCAGACACACACACTATACTGTAAGTGCAGAAAAGCTGGATACATACACTGTAATGAGTTTATTCTGTAGTTCAGGTTTGGTGATAATGTACACTTGTACTGTATCAAACAACTCCCTTGAGATATATTCTTCAGGAACCTGCAATTAAAAAAAAAAAAAAAGGTAAGACAGGCAACGTATTTTGATTCATTCACACAGAATGAATCCATGTTACTGTAAACACACTGACAACAAGAGCTCTTGTCCAAATTGAGGTCTGTTCATCAGCCGGCAGCCTCTGCACACTGTCTCTGCAATATCTTCTCACCTGATAAGTGATTTTTGGTCCAAGAGTTGGATGAAATTCACTAAAAAATATACACTCGATTCTCTTGTTAGTGCCCATGATCGTCAGTGTGAAGCCAACTACAATATTGACGGGATTGCGGACAAGGTTCGATCATTTCGCTATTTCAAAATAAAAGTGCTATTGAACGCGCCCTAATATATAATTTTATAGGACACGTTTTCACCGAAATGGCCAACGGTTTTGGGCCAAAATATATGTAATTTGACCACCCTGTTCCAAATTTGGAAGATTTTCTCTCTGGCAATCTGTTTCACTAGATTTTGGAACATGGATACAAGAATTTGTGCTTATTCAGCCACATGAACATTAGCGAAGTGACGCCGTGATGGCAGTCAAAGTTCCAGTTCATCTCTCTAAGCTGTGATCCCCCCCATCTTTCCATCATTGGGAAACCATGCCTTCATGGAACTTACTGTCTGCATAAAGCCATTGTAATGGTTGAACAGATTTGTGCCTTTTAATTAAATTTATGACATTATAAAGTTAACCCATACAAACATGCTGTACCAACTATGTGGCGGTAGTTTTGGGAAGACGCTGTATTGGTGTTCACAAACTTTTGACCATATATTATAAATAGTAGCAGCTCAGTAGTAGTAGTAGGAGAAGTCTTACGTATACTGTTTTTAACAAACAAATATTTGTTTAAAATAATATTTTAATTTCTAGGGAATATATATACGTCTCCATGACGAGAAACAGTGACTTTTATCAAACACCCGGAACTAAACTACTCCAGTTTTGACTGTTCCTTACTGTGGTAGGATTCATAAAGTTCACTTAACCAGGAAGTTTTGAATAAAGAGTTCGGCTTTAAAGCACGCTGTAACCGGTACATCTTGTCACCGTTTCAAATTACTCTCTGATAGCATTTTTAGCTATAAAAGTGTTTTACATTTAATGTCATGCTCTCGGTTCGTTGTCCTAATCGAAACATTAAAAAAAGTGTATATTTCTCTAAGAAGTGTTTTTTTTTTAATGATCATTATTATTAATTATTTTTTTATAAGAAAGTCTCTACACAGTATCCAGGCTTGTAGTGTTAGCTGTCTGACAGTGCTGTAGGAAATCTAACCGTAGTGCAGGACGAACAGTTGTTGAGTGAAGGCTCGTATGTAAGAACTGTAATGTCTGTACGCACGTGCGCACACACATTTATGCATGGTCCTCTTCTGACTGATCACGTGCTCTGATCCGCAGGACAGCCATGGCAGCGGTGTGTGTGCAGCAGGGAGAGGATCTGGTCCAGTCCCTCACTGTCACTCTGGGAGCCACTGTCCCTACAGGCTTTGAGCACACTGCAGCAGAGGAGGTGCAGGAAAAGATAGGAGCCATTGCCAGAGTTAGCAAAGACCGAGGCAGGATTTATTTCGAAATAACTACGGAGCATCTGCTTAAGGTTAGTGTTTCACAGTTACAGTACCAGCTCTTCAGCTGGGGGCTGTTGTCTCTTTCCCACCCCTAGTGTCCTGGAGTACATCCCTTCTGCAAAAGGTCAACTGGAAATTCAAATACATTCCCATTGCACATTAGCACACGTTAAACATGACATTTTGCACATAGTAAATGGCTTAATCTGTTTCTTTCAAGGGTATTTGATAGATAGATAGATAGATAGATAGATAGATAGATATCATCTATCTATCTATCTATCTATCTATCTATCTATCTATCTATCATCTCGCACCTCAAGGGTCTGTGTTCGATTCCCACCTCTGTGGTGCTACAAAAGATGAATGGATAGATAGTTAGATTGTTGTTAGAGAGTTAATTATTGAGTTAAGAGAGTTACAATTCAGAGCAAAATCCTAAAAGTCTTGCGTTACCCAATGAAAATACTGCATTCAAATTGACGTACAATTATATAGTTATAGGGAGTCCCAAAACTCTTTATAGGGAGCAATTAACACTTTTGAAAGCAAAATATATGCTTTATATACCGTAACTTTATTTACAAAACAGTTCTATATGATGATTAGACACTGGGTGTGCAACGATTAATCAACGTTATCGACTAAAATCGATAGACAAATTAGTCAGCAACAAATTTAACGATGTCATCGCACCTGATTCTCGCACGAACTGTGAACGCTCTGAAATGTAGGTGTTCAGCTTACTGGAGTGAAGTGAGTAATAGCGTGTAATAGGCACCTTTACTAACAGAAATCTCCTAAGTGTGTGAACATTTCACTCATAACTCGAGCCCTGCATCCACTATAATCAGAAGGAAAGTCTCTATAGTCAGATGTGTGTCCTTTTCCCACTTACCTCACTCTCAGGTCCTTCACCACAGCCTTAAAATTAGTTTTCTTAACATTTCAACTTAACTTATATAATTGCCTTCTGCTGTCTTTGAGCTTTTTTAAGCGTTATATTTATTTATGTCAATTTGCTTTTCCTTGGTTTTAGATTTTGTTTCATCAGTAAAGTCCATTCAAGACATATTCTCAAGACATTATTATTTTGATTGTCCGTTACCACCTGCACAGAAACCTCCAAGCAAAATTCAAAATCTGATGGCCATTGAGCAATTGTGGCATTTGTAATCTGATTAATTGATTAATCATCTCAATAGTCAGTACATTAATCTATTGTCAAAATATTGATCTGGATTTTTCCAGACCTATTAGAGACTTTTCCCCCTATTAGGGGAAAAGTCAATTCAGTCATGTATCGCAGTCCTTTAGGGGGGAAATTCATGTATCTCCAGATTTTCTCTGAAATCTTGTTTTAAACTTGTAATTAATTATTAATAGATTTTTCATTTACATACGCTTGCAATTGAGGTTGGGAAAATGTTGTGGTTCCTCTATAATCCTGTAGGGGGCAGACTTTAATCTATTCACGCAGGCAGCACAGCCTCCCATTTGGTAGGGAGAAATTATTATGTTTGTTCAAAATTAAATGTCCTACTGTCAGAATCACAATTCAAATTGATTTGGCACCTCGGAATTGTGATGCCATTGTATTGTGTGGTCCCTGGTGATTCCCATCCCTATGATGATGGGAAAAAAACATGCACAAAGTTGTCTCGACTGCTAACACACAATTTGGAGTTAAGCAGTTAATTGAATTCAAAGTTATACTTTGAATCTCTTCCTTCATATGAGCTGTACTGTATGATCTATACTGTGCTGTATTCCTGTAAACCATGGCTTTCATTCGCCCAACCTAAAAATAAAGCCATGGGCCGTGGCAACTAATAAAAAAACCTGGAAACTATTGATCAAACCTTTTGGTTAATTATCCCTGTGTGGAGACTTTCCGCACCACTTGTACAATACATACAACTGTTAGTTTGTCTTAAACTTTTTAAGCTTTGAGAATGGACAGAGCAGTGTTTTTCTTTTTCGAGTTCATGTATGTATAAACAGTTCTTAGTATCTTCCCTGGTCAGGGCCAACTGAATTTATAAGAAAATGAATTGGACAACGGCAATATTTTTACTGATGTATATACAGTACTATTTGCACTTCTGATTCAACTGCAATTTGTTGCTGAGTACCTGTACTATGTAATGACAATGAAGTCGTATCTATCAATCTATCCAGTGCATATCTCTATGTAGTTAAGACATATTATGAACTGGAATGATGTAGTTGAGGTTGAGGAACTGTTACAGTCAGAATTCACGGACCATGCTGATATGCTGTCTTTTTTTAGTGCTTGATTTTTAGTGTGACGTTTATAAAAAAACATCACAGCCTACGCCACAACTACTTTTGGTTTAAACATGAATACTGTACTGATGTAAGTATTTAAAATCTAATTAAGACTTTTGCATTACAGCCATCTTAAATTTAAAAACCTGTTTGAGATCTTAACTCTGCATTGATCACCCAGGTAGCAAACTGATGTCGATCCAATGTCTGTTTTGCGTGTCTTTGTTGGCGCCTCATGTACAAGGAGCACTTTTCAGTGGTAGTGGTTTGTAGGAGTTAGAATGATACCAAATTAGACCAAAAATAAAGAAGTACTTCTTTACCACATATATTTGCATTCAATTAACACGTTTGCTTTACATAATATCTGGATGCCTGGGTGAAAGTGTAGGATTAGTATGTTGATATTTACAGAAAATATTTTGTGTGGGGTACGTGTCCTAAACTTGTTAGCTACAGTAGATTAACCTTTCAGCTCTAGTGAAAAAAAAGAATGTTCAGATACCTAATATGTGTTGTGAAACCCTAAATCTCTTCCTGCTTCCAAAATGCTGCAATAACGTACCTCACCTTTACATGTCATGACTCTTATTTGACTTTTGCTATCTGAGATGCCAAAAATGTCTTGCGCAATGACCTTATCAAAACGCTCTCCTGCATCTGTTAATGGGCTTCAAGGATTAACCAGACTATTAATCAAATCTTATTTATCAATTTTAAGTGCTGTTTGTGAAAATATTTGCAAACATCTTCCATGATGGGTATTTTAATGAGGTCAAATAATTCATTATAAATGTAAACTGCATGTTTTTCCATAATAATAATAATAATAGTTTTGTTTATTCTTATTCAACCTACCACGAAGGGACAATTTTATTATAAAGGAATGAGCTATGTTTTGTTTTATTTTTTAGGTGCACCATTTAAAGTCTGTGGACAATCTGTTTGTTGTGGTTAAACATTATGAAAATTATCAATTCAAAGAAACAAAGGTAAGTGTTTGATAACAGTGATTATATTACATGTGGTTATTTGTTCAAGTCAAACAGGGACTTTTTGATTGCGCAGAACACAGTTATGAGAGTAAAAGCTACCTTTATTTCTCCTGCTACACAATTCCTATCCCGGCATATCACACCTACTTGGATACGATGAAGGTAGAACATTTTCTCAGTATGCTGGAGTCATTATCGGATTGCTTGTTTCACGCGTGAAGCCCTGGCCATGCGGGAACTTCTTTAAGGGCCCAACCTTCTGGAAATGGCTTGGAGCGAGGTCAGGACTATATGGGTAGTAATAACTCCCAGACGAGTTCCTGTTATGTGTTGTTGATGCATCTCATCCGTAAGTTAGTGACAAGTTATCCGTCAATTTTCAAGGATCAGTCATTCCGCAGTGCAGTGTGCCCATTTTGGAGTTATGCAGGTAATCGTCATTCGTGGACATACGGCCTTCTTTAAAATGTTTGCACCATTCAAATATTTACTTGTGAAATTTTATCAGCAATCCCGGTTTGACTTGAACACCCCTCGTATTTTATGTTTTAAAGCTCTGAAAATGTAATTTTATTTTTGTTATGACTTGAATACTTGTTACGATGTTCGTTACTGATAAATACTTTTCCTAATAGGAAGAAGCTTTACTTGACTTGCAACAGCTTGCACCTGTGTTGCCATGGAACAATGCCTTGGAGGTATGGAGAATAAATAACTCACTAAAAAAGAAGAGGAGCCGCAGGAGAGGAGCTGCAGCCTCCAAACCGAAGCCTAGCGATGCATCCGAACCCGAGAAACCTCAAACTGAGCCTGAGGCGACACAACTACAAGAGAAGCCTGAAGGTGTTTGTCCTGAGCAGGAGCCCAATCCTGAAGGAGAACAGGACGCCAATATACAGGAGGCAGAAGTTAAGCCTTTAAAATTCCGTGTGACATGTAATAGAGCCGGAGACCAGCACAGCTTCACTTCAAATGATGCAGCGCGGGAATTTGGAGGTGCCGTACAAGAGTTCTTTCAGTGGAAGGCCGACATGACCAGGTTTGATGTGGAAGTAAGTTTAAAAAGTACATCTGTTACACTGGAGACTAGAGCTGTGTGATTTACACTTGTGATTATGCAATTCAGTTCTTTGTTGGTTGATTCTGATCCTCAATGGATCAGTTTTCAAATCAGAATGCATTCACACTATTAAAATGATTTATTATTTTTTTTTTTTTTCAGTTTTACAGGTAAATGTTATAAGTCCTAAAATCAATTAATTAAAATAAATTAATTCCTAAAAATTCCTAAAAAAAAAAAAAGGGCCAGGGGTAGCTGAGTGGTTAAGGCATTGGATTACAGTTCGGAAGATCCCAGGTTCAAATCACACAACCACAAAGTTGCCACTGTTGGGCCCTTGAGCAAGGCCCTTAACTGCTCAGATGTGTAATGAGATAAAAATGTAAGTCGCTCTGGATAAGAGCGTCTGCCAAATTCTTAAATGTAATGTAATGTAAAACCTATAGCAGAGCTTTTGTGTAAAATACATTTTCTTCTATAAAGACTTTCATTTTGTGAAAGTGATGTTTATGTGCAGTTGATGTTTATGTGCAGTTGGTGCATTACTGCGATCTACCAGGCCTACAGTTTAAACAATTAAAACCACAAGTTACATAGCATTTCAAAGTTTATTAAACACTTTTAATAGTTTTTAATACTTCAAAACCTTTAAGAAATATCGCTGTTTGAGAGATATCAGACACTAAACATTAATAGAGTTGAATTAAAGCGAATTGAAACTCACAATGCCCAAAATCGGTTTGAACTGAATCAACAGTCTACCTACGATTCACAGCTCTACTGGAGACTGTAGTGTTCTTGTTAACCAACAGCATTTGTTTGTTCATATTACTTGTGATTCCATTGATTGCTTACAAATCTATAAAGGCTGAGTAAGTACAAAACTGATTGAGATATTACCGTATGATTTCTAAAAAGCAGTTTTCAGACAGGATTAGAGCATTAGTTGATGAGGAAATGAGGATTAGGAAATCAACTGATAATTTTTTTCCACAGAGATTTTCTGAAATATGACTCTGAACCTCATTTCATCATTCTCCCTGCTATACCTGGTCTTTTTTCCCTGTTCTGTTCTGACATTTAAAAAATTTGAAGGCTCTAAAAACTTACCTGCTATGGGCTTTTTACAAATGTCATATAAATGTCCATGTTCTGTCTTCACTGGAAGCTTGTTAAAAGAAAAAAAGAGAAGTAATAAATGAAAAGAGCACAATCCTGAAAGCTGATGTACAGTAACTGGCCTTTATAATGACAGCTTATATAAAACTCACTTTAGGTTTATATATGCCCAAATATCATGATTGTCGTGTTCTTTAAGCAAGGGATCAAACATCAATGTAACACACTAATTAATTTCATGATCAGTGGGTCATGCTTTTTTTGTTCATAGTTATTTGTATTGTCCAAGCGAGTTCCTGTTATAACTGAGCAGTTGTGAACACCACCCACCTTCTTTCTTCTCCTCTCTCTTGAAGTTTATAACACAAACAAAACTTTTACAGCTGGTCACATTCCATAAACCAGAAAGTTTGTCACTGAAAAAAAAAAAACCTTACCATCTGGATAAAAGATTTATTAGAAGTACAAGCATTTTATTACAGATGTCATCCTTCAGAGTCTTGGCAGATGACATCCTTTACATTCCAATCCAAATAGGGCA
Organism: Channallabes apus; assembly: GCA_030522415.1. NCBI lineage: Eukaryota > Metazoa > Chordata > Actinopteri > Siluriformes > Clariidae > Channallabes > Channallabes apus. The sequence goes on from CM060112.1 coordinate 34,699,311, forward strand.
TTAGTCTGTTTTAACAGTCTTTTGGTTTTGTTGAATTTTTCCTGTCCTTGTGTGTTAGGTGCTGTTGAATATCCACAACAATGAGATGGTGATTGGGATTGCTCTTACAGAGGAGAGCCTGCACAGGAGAAACATCACTCACTTTGGCCCAACCACTCTGCGCTCCACCCTGGCTTATGGCATGCTGAGGTCTGGAAAAAAAAACAATTACAGATTGTTTTGTCAAGCACGCAGGCGCACTGTACCAGGCGCCAATTCAGAGAGCTTCTTTAGTAGCTTTTTAACTCATTGAGACAGACCCTTCTGCATTTAGAGTTTGTGGATGCTATGAAAGTGGATCTGATTATTAAAGAACAATGTTGAAATTTATGGATTACCTGCTGTCTATCAGGGCTCTAATCTCTTCTTGTTTATAGACTTTGCAAACCACAGGTATCGGATGTCATAGTAGACCCCATGTGTGGCACTGGAGCCATACCTTTAGAGGTAAGTAGTGCGTAGAACAATTTTTTTGAATGAACATGTGTTTTATTTGCAGTATCATTTTGTAATTTGCAATATGTCATTATTTAAACCATTTTGACCTTCTTAGGGGGTCATGGAGTGGACAAATTCATTCTTCCTTTCTGGAGATAACAACGACATGGCCATCAGTCGAACAGTTAATAACATCAACCACATTATAAAGAAGAAGCAAGATGGTAGCAGGTAAGCCTGAAACTCTGTTCACATGTTATTTTCAATTGTGTTAAAAGAAATGAGAACATCAGGTATCAGCAAGATATCAGGTATCAGTGGAAATGTTATGCTCACTCTATCACAGATGAATTTGAGTCAAATAGAACAAGTAATGCTGTCAGTGTTCCATGTTTGTATTAGCACTTCTCCAGGTTTATCGATAGACACTGCACAGTGGGATTTGTGCCATTTACCCTTGAGGACTAGTTCTGTGGACATCATCACCACTGACATGCCCTTTGGAAAGAGGTACATTTATACTATATAACCAAAGCCATATATGAATTTTTCATGTAAACACTCTTTTATATTTACATTTATGTTACAATAGTATCTGCTGTCCTGTCATAACCAGAAATAGCCCTTGTGGGTACATGTTTTCATTCCAACCAAGACACCTATGTATACTAAAAAGCCATCAACTGAATAAACTGAACCTGGCTTCTGCTTTATTGAAATGGAGACCTACACCCCCACCAGCCATTTCAAAATAAGACTGGACACTCCTGATTTAATGCTTTTCACTTTTTGTTAAAGTGGCTCTTGGTCAGGGTTAATAATGAAACAGCGCAGACACAAACAGAGAATGCTACGATTCTTTCTTGAAAAGCAACCCTTATAATAGCTACAACTAGTAGCCTGCGTGTGTATTAGATCATTGTGTTGTTTGGGTCAGTAAATAATAATTTGTGGATTATTAATTATGTATAAATATATTGCTCTTAAAGAATGGGCTCCAGGAAGAAGAACTGGGATCTGTATCCTTCCTGTCTTCGAGAAATGGCACGGGTCTGCAGGCCCGGCACAGGACGGGCTGTATTGTTGACCCAAGACAAAAAATGTTTTACTAAGGTATAATTCCTGTCCATTTTTGTTAGGTTTATGTATATTTAGACTAAATACACCGAATTTAATTTTTACACGGATTTCATGTTCTTTCACCCCAAAACATGGTATTGGTGCTTAAAGGTGTCTCACCTAGTTGAGGATGTGAATACTCAGATAGGATCATATAACACTATTTTTCATTATACTTAATGCTTCTTATCTTATTAAAATGCTAAATTCTTAAGATAAATTGTTAACATGAATTTGACATGGTTACATGCACTACAGATTTTTTTGGGGAAAATATCCTTACAGTGGAGCATAATTGTTAAGGCAAGAGTGTGTGTGTGAAGGGAACGCGCACACACATACAGTAACAGGCTGAAACAGAGAGGGAGAAAATGGATCTTTAACCTCTCTAATTAGACTTTCTTTTGCTTTACACGCATGCACACACATGTGTTGTAAGAAACACGCACTGTGCACACGAGTTTACAAATACAAAATAAAATGTTTTACGCGCACACACAGTGGTCACAGTGTTATACAGTAGTAAACAGTACACACGTGCACGGATGTTGATAATACCAGTGAGAGACGTGCACTAAGACTGAGCAGGGGAGACGATTACCCACAATTCCGCAATGCAAGAGAGAGAAAAAAACATTGGCTCAGTTGTCATCATGTGATGCTCTGCGTCAAAACAAGAAGCGCATGCACTACATAATACTCGGTACTCGTAAATCAAGACTTGCTTATTTTTTAAGTCAAAATTTATTAAAAATCTTTACTCGTCTTGCGTTACCTCATAAATCGTGTTACTCGCGATCCGAGGTTCCACTGTAATTTTGTATGGAATGCTTTAACTTAAGCAACAATCTTTACAAGTGATATGCTTCTAGAAGTTTATACCAATGTTTGTATCAATACTCCTAAAAAATATTAATAATTTGCATTTTAAATTATTACTGTTTCAAACAAGATATTTTTGGGGCACATATAAAATCATTTTTAGAAATAATAATGTAAATGAATGAGCGCACCAATTTGAGCTTTTGAGGTTTTGAGTAGTATTACTACCATTGCTGTTATACAAAACTAATACCTAAACTAATAACTAATACATCTGACCAGTCAGATTGACTGTTGAACCCTAGGACGGAGGCTTAAATTACCTCCTGGGTATACTAGAGCTTGCACATCCACCATTAAGTCCTATATCACAGTGGTCTAAAATGATTCCACACCGGGGAAAAAGACTCAACTACACACTTAAAAAAAAAAAGTTTGCATGTGATCACCAGCCATTTTTGGAGAAGTGTTCTTTGGTTACATGAAACAAAAATTCAACTCAAGGAAGCTTACAAACATGACCGATTTACGCCTGTTCAGTCAGGAAGAAGGAGCAAAAAATCCAGTAAAGTAATGTGAGAAGTGTATGAAAGGCTACCCCAATTGTTTGAAGTTGAGCAATAAATGCCAAAAAAAATACTAACAATATGTTTGACCAAATTTGACGTCATGAGAATGTGATATAGTAAATAAAAGCTGAAATATATCCGGCCCTCAGCTCTCATTTTGAAATGACCTCATACAGAAATAATGTAATGTAGATGCCCTAATTTACTAAACACAGGAAAAGTATGGTGACCCGAAATATGTGGAGGTGCGGAAAAGAGTTAATAGCAGGTAGATACATGTACAGTAAACCTTTGGCCTCACCTGTATACATCCTGATATTCAGCTATCGAGATTGATAGAGGCTTATTTTGATAACAGAAACACCAGTGTTTTACACTGACAGAAACCTGACGGTTTGGTATGACATGGTCACTGAAAAAGATATGTCAAAATCTGAGAATATCTTGATTAAAATCTGAAAAGTTTCATATTTCATGCCTACGTCATATGATTTATGAGCAAGGCTTTCATTGTTTGAGGTTGTTAAAATAATTATGGTTACATGTATTTAAACATTGTAAGAATTAAGAGTAAACTCCAAATAATATAAGCAGTCAAGCATGGTGTATGCAATAATGATAATCCCAGTGTGTGTACTCATGTCTGTTTATTCTGCACAGGCCTTGTCACGAATGGGAGGGCTGTGGAGGAAATCACATACGGTTTGGGTCAATGTAGGAGGGTTGCATGCTGGAGTTTTCATTCTTCGTCGCACAGCAGCACTTTTTGGTACCACTCCAGAAGATGTAAGAGAGCCTCACATAGGATGTGAGTCACAAGAGGTCAACATGGAGGAGAAGGTTCAGGCAGCAAGATCTGAATGAGTTCCTGATTTAACTGAATACATATGAAACTTTTTAGTTCTAAAATTTTTTGTTGGAGTGCAATGTTCTTTTCACATATTACAACATGGAATAACTTGGAAAGCTTTGTTTGTGGAAATATGCGTCCATACATTTTGCTCTCAGACTGTCAAAATCTTCAAAATTTTCAATAAACTGTGGAATGAGTTACTTCCGAGTCAAGCAGTTTAAAATTTTTATACCCCATCCTTGATGCCATTGTCTCTACAGGAAGTATAAGTTACATAATCTTTTGCTTTCCCACACATCACAAAATTATATTTTCCCCAGGACTCTTGGGCTGTACATGACTTTATTTTCTGGAAAACATCATTTCCCCACAGGACACATCATCATTTGGTTTTAGCTGGAAACACTGACTCCAAAATGACCAAAAACTGGTTCAAGAAATAGTAGTTTAAAATTATTACAAACAGTAAATTTACCCTGATATTTTAAGCTTAAGCATATTAAGCTTATTTTAAGCATGTTTTATGATTTTTTTTTGTGAGATGAATTCAAGTAGTTTTTGAATATTTAGCCTGTCTAAAATTTCCTGAGGTAGGATTCCTAAAAGATGAGTCATTAAATTAATGCATAGATTAATGTCTCGTACACAATCCTCTTCCCAGTCTCACTGATGCAATTCTATTTTGCTTACTTCATTGGAAGACTCCCAAATAGCATCTCGTAAATTAATAAAATAACTTTTTATAGTGTGCATTATGCATAAATGTTTTATGATACACTTGCCCTTGCATTGCTTTTGTAACTATGGCTGTTCCAATTCCTATACTAGTATTTGTGTCCATGTACCGATCCGATACCATTTTCCTAAACATAACCTAGTTATGCCCGCTAGCTTTGCTTAACGCTGCAAATGGGAAAACAATTCTTCTTCGCTGCTCAGAATGCAAACACAGGAAATTGTGTCGTGTTGCCACAAGCCATCAGTATATATATATCTATGGCCACAAGCAATCACTGTTTACGGCAGCGAAGAAGTACAAACGTGCAAGAAGTATGTCCGCTGTTTGGCAGTATTTCAGGCTTGATCAACCAGCCAGTAAAACAGCGACATGTATTATATGTCAAGCTGCAATTTCAAGGGGTGGCACAAGTATTAGCAACTTTAACACAACAAACTTAATAAAGCATTTGAAGACGCGTCACCCTGTAGAACACGATGGTTACACAAAAGCTAGGACAGAGAAGGACAAGCCGTGCCAGACACAACAAACATTGGAAGCTTCATTCAGACGAAGAGAAAAGTTTTCACAAGACAGCCAATGAGCAATAAAGATAACTGACAGGATTATCGAGTTTATTGTACTGGATGACCAGCCACCATCAGTGGTCGAAAACGTGGGCTTTCGCCGCTTAATTGAACATTTGGAGCCCCGGTACAGTTTGCCTGGTCGCAAATATATCTCCGAAACAGTGCTCCCTAAGCTATATGAGACAGTTCGTACATCCTTTAGTTTACATGAAATGTGTTCACGCACTATCAGCTTCACTACTGACATCTGTAGCTGCGACTCGACTCCGCAGTCTTTACTAAGTTTGACAGCACACTGGGTGGACACAGTGACGCCGTCATCTTTTACTCTTCAAAGTGCAGTGCTGCAGGCTAACGAGTTTCGCGGCTGGAATATTTCTAAATCCCGTGTTCATGTTATTTTGCGCGACAACACAAGCAACATGAAAAAAGCCATGGACGAGATGGGTGTGTTGAGTTTCTGGTGCTTTGCACACTCTCTCCAACTGGTGGTCCACGATGGCCTGTTATCGCAGAGAAGTCTGAGTGATGCGCTGGCGAACTGTCTGAAAATTATTCACCATTTCAAACACTCGTCATTGGCCACAACGTGCCTGGAGGATATTCAAAAGAATCTAAAAATGCCCACCAAACTTTAAGCTTTAAAGAGATTATTTTCTTAGACTTTCTTACTAAAATACCTTTTTCAGTTTACAGTGTTAGAATTGTGGCTGCATTTGAAGTTCTTTTTCAGATGTTGAAGTTTTCAAAAATAAGTAATACTGTTAAATGTATGTCAGATAATAAAAACATTCTAGTTCACTATATGTACTTGTTCATGTTTTATTAAGGGATAAATGTAAAGCACAGCATGAAATAATTCTGTCAATTAATACAGGGCTAGTAGTACCTACAGCTGTATATACAGATACACACCCAGGTATCGGATCACTACTCGGTATCGGCCGATACCCTGAGCCCAAGTATCGGAATCGGAAGGGGAAAAAATGGTATTGGAACATCTCTATTGGTAAACTTATGCCATTTATATAACATTTATTTGATGAAACTGATGGGATAACCTGGTCAGTCAGCTGACTTCATTTTATTGGCACATAACATTGCATATACAATGTCACATTTTATAGAAGATGTGAAGCAGTCCCACTCCAATGGCATAAACTTGTTTTGACTTTCAGTGATCTGCAATCTTGCCAACTTTAGCAGTAACTGATCACCATTATTTGTCCCACCTATGCACTTTGAACTTTCAGACTCTCTTGTTGTATGGATTTATAAGTACCTGTTATTCAATCCATAAAGAGCTTTAGTTAATATTTACATCAAACACCCAAATTAGTGAAAATTTGTTTTCAGTTACAGTAGTTTGACTTTGGCATAGTTGGTGCCAGACAGGCAGGTTTGAGTATTTCAGAAACCACTGACCTGGGATTTTCCGACAGAATAATTTCTTTGCCCATAATAGCGCAAAACCTAACCTGGCATTTTTTGGCTAACATGAAGGCTGCACTCATCTTTACCTCAGAAAATACATCTCAGAAATTTTTGACATTTTATTGGCACATAACAGTTCTGAGCCTACTGTAGATCTCATCAACTAAAGCAACTTCAGATTATAACACTGCATCCAGATGCATTCCCTTCTTAAACGAACGTTCCTGTCGATCTGGAAAAGGGTCAATCTGGACTTATCAAAACACAACATTTTCCCATTGATCCAAAGTCCAATCTTTATGCGACCCTAGCAAATTCAAACCTTTTTTTTTTTCGGATTAGCTTCACTAACAAATCTTTTTCCTATGGCTACACAGCTCTTTAGACCCAGTTTTGTAAATTCTCATCACATTGTACTGTACATGTGGAAATTATCTTATTTTCACAATTACGTAGTCATGATGTGTACTGTCAATTTTTTTAAGATGAAACTTCATCAAGCATTTAAGTGACATTCATTCATAATTAATTTTTCTGACCACATTTCCATGAAGTTGATGGTTCACCACTATCTTTTCAGATTTTAATAATATGTTGAACAGTTCTTGAACCAGTTCCAGTAATTTCACAAGTTTAAGTTTTCTCAAAAGGATTGTTCCTAACTGAAACATATCAATCACTGCAGTAAGTATTACAGATTATGACCAGGAAGTGTATATGTAATGTAATATATTATCCATGATAGTGTTATAACTTAATGGAAAAAATATATATATTTATGTAATTTTCCTATTTTAATCTTTTGAGTGTAATGTTCATGTTAAATGTTTACTATACCTCTGATGTCACATTTTTGGAAGATGAAGCAGTCCCACTCCAATGGCATAAATGTGTTTTGACTTTCAGTTATCTGCAATCTTGCCAACTTTAGCAACTTTAACAGTAAATGATCACCATAATAGTGCAAAAGAGAAATACATCTCAGAATGCATGACGCAAGGGACAAGAAATCAACACTGTAAAAAACAAATAGTAAATTTTACGGCAAAAAAACGACAGCTGTAGTTGCCAGAATTCTACCGTAAAAAATACGGTAGCACTGTTATTGCACTGTGGAAAAAAAAAAAACTTAAATTTTTGGTCAAAAATGGCAGCTGTGGTTGCCAGAAGTTTACCGTAATTTTTTTTTACAGATTTTAATTGTTTTTTTTTACGGTTTATAACTGTCTAATTAACATGTTTATGTTGTTATAAAAACAGTTTATTCCTGCCAAATTCCACGGTTTACACTGCAACAAATACGGATCATAACCATGTTTTTTACAGCTCGGAACTGTCTAATTTAAAGATTTATGTTGTAATTATAATGGTTTATTTCCATCTTTTTTACAGCTCAGAACTCACTCACTCTCACTATCTATACAACTTTATCCTGAATATTGGGGGGGAGGGGATGTACCTGGATGAAACCCACCAAGCACGGGGAGAACATACAAACTCCATGCACACAGAGACGGGAATCGAACCCGGACCCTGGTGGTGGAAGGAGACAGTGCTAACCACTACCATGCTTGCTACACAATCGCTGTCGTTGTTGGACTATTTATTTTATTATGAATAACCACAGTGCATTCATTCAGGAATTCTGTGAAAGCATAATTTTATCACACTAGCTGGGAGCTAAAAGAGATAGAAGTTACATTGCTAAGCATTCAGATTTTACTGTTAAGAAACTATTAAGAGTACTTTTATACTAATTGATGAATACAAACCTAAATCAAATCATCAAAACCAATCAAAATTTATTCAAGACTCGGACATCAGCATGGCCCCATGTATTTTTTTAATAAAGACAGCAAAACAATATTTAAATTCTCAAAATCAAATATACAAATGTCAGGGTGGATATTTTTTTGGAAAGACAATATAAGTATGGCGGCGGCGGCGGGCAAAGTGGTGCGTGCTAGCGACTGTCCTTGCCACAGTCATCAAAGGGCAGAATACTATCCACAAATTTGTGAACGCAAATATACTGTACAGTATAATGAGTGCAATCCCGTACAAACGATAGTGTTGTTACCGTATTTTTTACGGTAAATTTCTGGCAACCACAGCTGCCAGTTTTTTACCGTAAAATTTACGGTTTATTTATAAACTGTAGAAAAAAATTATAAAATCCGTAAAATATACAGTATAATGAGTGCAGTCCCGTACAACCAATAACGTTGCTCCCGTATTCTTTATGGTAAATTTTTGCCAACCACAGCTGCCAGTTTTTTTCCATAAAATTTTAAAGTTTCTTTTTTACAGAGCAGATATTTTTCTGATTTTTAAACTCTATCAACGAAGGTTTATTAAAATATAAACTGATCCTTCATGATATTAGTAACAAATACCTTCTCTGAGAGTTTCCTTTTTATAAATACAGTACATCATAAATTTTACTGCAATAAACCATATTTTCATATGTTTTTAACTGTTAAATTTAAGGTCTTACTCTGTAAAACTAATTACAGTTTTTCACTGTAAATTCTATGGTTATCCCAAGTTTTGTGAAATACGGTTTTATTCTGTAGCATTTTAACGGTATTTTACTGTTAGAATTACGAAATTACGAAAAAAAATTTTACAGTTAAGGTTATAAGGCACAGGCGCATCCAAACTTTGGCTGGACTTCTTCCAACACTGCTTACAAAGTCAAAACAAAATCCTTCGAAGGTATACATCGATCACCTACAACGAATTCCCTAGATTTCAATTTGACTGAGAATCCATGGAATGCGCTGGACAAATAAGTCAGGTTCCACAGAGGCCTCACCCTGCAACCCACAGCACCCAAAGAATACGCCAATAACCAGACTCCACAGCACACTCTCAAAGGTCTCAAAGGTCTGGAGTCCTGCCTGAAGGGCCAGAGCCGCCCGACAGCACAAGGGGAACCTACACAATACTGACGTCACGATCGATACTGACGTCACGATACTCGGCTGACGTCACTTCCTCCGTACGAGGACGCTGAGAAGCTGCTTTTTTCCGAGCTCCACCATACTGACCAACTTTTAAACTTTTTCGTCCCCTTACGAAGAGTGTACATAAAACGGATAAGTATCTTATAATATATTTACTCGAAACGCGTGTTATATCGTTAACTTTTAATTGTTTTGCAGCACACCGCTTTTAGCCGACATTAGCATCGCTAATTAGCATTAGCATCGCTAGCCCAGCTATCACGTTTGTTTGTTTGTTTGTAAAGCTTGTTTTCGCTTCCTCACACCGATTATTTTCCGTGTTTAGACACCATGTCGGTTGTGATTCTGCCTCTGAGTGCAGGTGAGGAGACATTGGAGCTGCACTCGGTGGATTTGGAGGTGGAGGCCGTGGAGAAGCTGATCCGTGAGCTACAGGTGAAGCTGGCCCGGTTACAGCAGCGGAAAGCCACGCTGGAATCGACGCAGACCGACGCTCATCTGTCCCAGGTAAATTCTCGGCGTGAGAATTCTCCTACAACCTCAACCCCGCGTGTTTCTCTGCCCAGGTCCAACACACCAAGGACGCAGCCCGCCCAGTGTTCCTACACCCCGGCGCCGGGATACCACGGACCCTGGATACAGGAGCGGCGGAAGAAGCACGCCAAGCCCCGGGCGAGGACCTCTCCCCCTCCACCACCACCACCCGTCTTCGACATCTCGACCCAAAACCGCTTCGCTCCTCTCCGCGAGACGGCACAAGACGTCCTGGTCATCGGAGACTCCATCGTTCGTCACGTGCGTGCTACCACGGCTAAAGGTAAGGTGCACACACGCTGTTTACCTGGTGCACGTGTTCTTGATGTTGCTGCACAGGTGCCTGCTGCCCTGAGGAAGAACATTGGAGCTGTGGTTCTTCATGCCGGCACGAACGACACCAGGCTGAGGCAGACGGAGATCCTAAAGAAGGACTTCAGGAGCCTGGTCGAGAAGGTCCGCAGCACATCACCCACGACAAGGATCATCGTATCTGGACCGCTTCCCACATTTCAGCGAGGAATCGAGAAGTTCAGTAGATTATTTGCTTTTAATGAATGGTTACAATCTTGGTGTCAACAACAGAAATTACGCTTTGTTGATAACTGGAATGTTTTCTGGGAGCGTCCTAGGCTCTATCACACCGATGGCCTACACCCTAGCAGAGCTGGAGCAGCGGTCCTCTCTGACAACATCTCCAGAACACTACGAACCATCTGACTGGCGGTAAGTCATACTGTAGATTCCAAACATATTAGACACATCACAACTCACCGTAGTGATAGACGAACACACATAGCTTGTCCTATAGAAACTGTGTCTGTTCCCCGAATACTGAGAAAAAAGAATAAATTTGTTAAATTTGCCCGAAACAATCTGATAACCATAAAACCAGAAAAAGGCAAAATAAGTAGTCAAAATCCACCTCTAAAGTTTGGACTACTCAACATTAGATCCCTTGCGCCTAAAGCACTTATTGTTAATGAAATTATCTCAGATTATTGCCTTGACGCACTCTGTCTCACTGAAACCTGGCTTAAACCAAATGAATATTTTGGTCTGAATGAGTCTACTCCGTCAGGATATTTCTATAAGCACGAGCCCCGTCTAATTGGTCGCGGTGGTGGTGTCGCCACTATCTACAATGATGTACTCACTGTTACCCAGAAAATAAGGCCCAGGTTTAATTCATTTGAAGTGCTTATCATTAATGTTGCACTAAATGAAATACGTAATAAACCCTTGCTATATTTTACCCTGGCCACCGTGTACAGACCCCCGGGGCCATATGGCGATTTTCTTAAAGAATTTGGACATCTGCTATCAGACCTATTGGTTAACTCTGACAAAGTATTGATAGTAGGAGACTTTAACATTCATGTAGATGATGCTAACGACGCTTTAGCACTCACATTTATGGATTTATTAAATTCCTTTGGGGTTAAGCAAAATATAATTGGAGCAACTCACCGCTTTAATCATACGCTAGATTTAATTATATCCCATGGTATAGATGTCTCTAATATAGAGATCATACCTCAAAGTGATGATATCACAGATCATCACCTCCTGACATATACTCTACCCGTAGAACAGATTAGCTCTGTCTCCCCACGTTATCAATCTGTTAGAAATATGAATCCCACCACTAAAGACAGATTCACAAGTAATCTGCCGGATCTGTCCCAATTTCTTATTAGACCCCTAAATGCAGATGATCTAGATGAAGTGACTAGCAGCATGGGCACTATTTTTACCAGTACATTAGACACTGTTGCTCCCATCAGATTAAAAAAAGTCAGAGATAAAACATTGGCACCGTGGTACAACAGTCTTACTCGCACCCTAAAGAGAGCAACCCGTAACCTCGAGCGAAAATGGAGGAAAACTAAATTAGAAGTCTTTCGAATTGCATATAAAGACAGTATGTGCAGCTATAGACAGGCTCTAAAAACTGCTAGGACCGAGCATCTTAGCCAACTGATAGCAAGAAACCAAAACAATCCCAGGTTCTTATTTAGTACAGTGGCTCGCCTAACAAAACCTAAGATGCCCGCAGAGAGTATCCCATCACAGTTTAGAAGTGAAGACTTTATGGACTTCTTTAATGAAAAAATCAATAATATCAGGAAGAAAATAATGGAGGTTCAACCTCTAATAGTATCTCACGATCCAGTTCAGCCTATAGCTTCACATTTAGATTTTCACTGCTTTACAGGTATAGGACAGGAAGAGCTGTATAAACTCATCACCTCGGCTAAATCAACAACGTGCCTGTTAGACCCAATCCCAACCAGATTTTTAAAAGAAGTGATGCTCACGGTTGGAGAGCCACTCCTAAACATTATTAATTCTTCATTACATCTAGGTCACGTCCCTAAACCTTTCAAGTTAGCAGTTATTAAGCCGCTTCTTAAAAAATCTAATTTAGACGCGAATGAAATAAAAAATTACAGACCGATTTCAAACCTCCCGTTCATATCAAAAATACTAGAAAAAGTAGTATCAGCTCAAATTTGCACATTCTTGCAGGATAACAACATCCTTGAAGAATTTCAGTCAGGTTTCAGGCCCCATCATAGCACAGAAACTGCACTAGTTAAGATTACAAATGACTTGTTTTTAGCTTCAGACCAAGGCTGCATCTCATTGCTAGTCCTGCTTGATCTTAGTGCTGCATTCGACACTATAGATCATAATATTCTCATAGATCGCTTACAAAATTATATAGGTATTCAGGGACAGGCATTAAAATGGTTTAGATCTTACCTGTCTGATCGCTACCATTTTGTAGATCTAAATGGAGAACCGTCTGGTATAATGCCAGTGAAATATGGGGTCCCACAAGGGTCAGTTTTAGGACCTCTGTTGTTCTCAATATACATGCTTCCCTTGGGTAACATCATTAGAAGACATGGGATTAGTTTCCATTGTTATGCTGATGATACCCAATTATATATCTCAACTAAACCAGACGAAATACCTAAGCTGTCTAGATTAACTGAGTGTGTCCAGGACATAAAAGATTGGATGACCAATAACTTTCTTTTATTAAATTCAGATAAGACAGAGATATTACTTATTGGCCCAAAAACCAGCACACAACAGCTTTCACAATTCAGCTTGCGCTTAGAAGGATGTACTGTTATTACCAGCTCAGCAGTAAAAGATCTGGGAGTAATATTAGACAGTAACTTGTCTTTTGAAAATCACATTTCAAATATCACAAAAACAGCCTTTTTCCATCTTCGAAATATTGCTAAACTTAGGAACATCTTATCCGTATCTGATGCAGAAAAACTAGTTCATGCATTCATGACCTCCAGACTGGACTATTGTAATGCATTACTAGGTGGTTGTCCTGCATCCTCAATAAACAAGCTTCAGTTAATCCAAAATGCAGCTGCCAGGGTTCTCACTAGATCCAGAAAATATGATCATATAACCCCAATATTATCATCCCTGCACTGGCTACCTGTTCAGTTTAGAATAAATTACAAAATAGTATTACTTACATACAAGGCCTTAAATGGTTTAGCTCCCACATACCTAACCAGTCTTCTGATACGCTACAATCCACCACGCGCCTTAAGATCACAAAACTCCGGACTTCTGGTAGTTCCCAGAATTTCAAAATCTACAAAAGGGGGTAGGGCTTTTTCGTATTTAGCTCCAAAGCTTTGGAATAGCCTTCCAGACAGTGTTCGGGGAGCAGACACGGTTTCTCAGTTCAAAAGTAGACTCAAGACGCATCTTTTTAATCTGGCATACACATAACTCATCCCAGTACTCATACTCCAGTACACCTATACCGAATGGCAACTACGCTAATTCTCCCCATCTGTTCTGTATTTCTCTACCCATCCCGAGGCATCGGGAGATTTTGCCAGCTTCAGTAGACAAAGGCCGACCCTGCGAGGTTCCTGAGGCATCCAGAGAAGGACCAGCTCCAGCTGGATTCAGCTTTATGATGGTTGGAGCTACACATGCTGCTCCTGTGCTTCCAGTGATCCAGACCTCATCTGCCCTCTGCACCTACTGACTCGTCCCTATGCTGAACTGGTCTTCATGTCAATTTAAATAATTTCTGTCATATTGAATTTTCACCTGCACAACACACAAGATGTTATATTTCTATCTGTTATCGCCCAAATGAGGATGGGTTCCCTGTTGAGTCTGGTTCCTCTCAAGGTTTCTTCCTATTGCCATCTCAGGGAGTTTTTCCTTGCCACCGTCGCCGTCACCCTTGGCTTGCTCATCAGAGAAATTTCATTCATTCGTCTCATTATTATCTGCACATTTTTCTCACACATCCACACTTCCAATTATTTTCTTTTCTATAATTATTATTATTATTTGTTTTTATTTATTTATTTTCTATTATAATTTTATTTATTTATTTATTATTTTATATATAATTATTCTATATACAGTTTTTTTTTGTTAAATTTCTTTAATTTTTGTGAAGCTGCTTTGAGACAATGACCATTGTTAAAAGCGCTATATAAATAAAATTGATTTGAATTGAATTGAAAATTGAACAATATTGGGTTTAATCTTTTGCTTTTTAATGATCATTGTATTGTCCCAATACTCCTTATTAGTGTTGCCACCTGTGCTGGTTTAATCATGACTGTTCTGGAAAATGTGTCACATTTTAAAGAACATTGTTCATGTTCTGTTTTTCATATGGCTCATTTTATATACAGCTATATTTTGTAAATCTATATTGCATAACTGTCACCCAAGCAATCCAGAAATTGTCGTGACAATCAACACAAGAAAGTCCAAAATTCTCAATAAATAAGTAAATAAATAAAACAAAATAAAACAGGTCTCCGTGGGGAAACAGGTCTCACATGGGAACCCTCCTTGCTCTTGAGTAATTATCATTATTATTATTATTATTATTATTATTATTATTATTATTATTATTATTTCTGGTTAGGTAAGAAGTGAGAACCCCAACCTTTAGTCCCAATACACCTGAATTGACCCTGTACAAAGCCAGCTCACTTCTCTGAGACCTGATTTACACGTTTTTAATGCGTGCGCTTGAATAGGTTTTCACATTCTAACAAGTTTGTTTGTTTAGTTTGGTAGCTTCTGTGCTCTGTTCATTTAAACATACGTCAATTTCGAAATTATTCGGATAATATTGGCGTGTGAACAGTGAACGCCTCTTTCTTTTCATGCGCTCAAACAAAAACAACGCGTCTGTGACACATCTTCCGGTTCACGGCTGTATATATGCGACTGTGGAAGTTTCCAGCAGCAGTTAGACTTCTCATTCATACTGTACCTGCCTGTCGTTTGTAGATTAGCCGGTCAGCCGTCATGTTTTGGACAATCATACTGTTACTCAACGGGATCCTGTTGTTATATTTCCTTTCCAGGAGAACACGGTGAGTGCTGAATTGTTTTTATTAGCAAAGAAATACAGTGTGTATATATACACAAGTTTGCCTGTTTATTTAATTTTCACATTCACTGAGATTTAACAGTATATATTTTCAAATGAACTTAAACATAAATATGTTTTAAATTATCCCCGAATTCTCAATACAGTGGACAAAACTCCTGATGCACAACCCTTATCTATCTTTTATTTGTTTATCTATAATCTTACCAATTTAGGTTAAACTATTATAATCCTTAGAGTAAAAACAACCATGGTGCAATAAACCAACTTAATTTTGTTCCAAACAGGTGAAGTTAGTACTTTTGTACTAACTCCAAGAATTCTATTTTAATACCACTTAAAGGAGTATACAATCACAGCAGCCAAAAGCAAATATTAAGACACTTATGTGATGAGAAACATCTGATAAACTCTATGTTTGCCAGTGTTTATGTATGACAAAGGTATTACTAATAGATTGTGTAATAAGAAATTAAACTGAATCATGATATGCTGGAAACATGATTTAGTATGAAACTAAGGTTTGATTTTCATTGCGTTAATATAATTAAATAAATCACCAACTTCACATGTGAAATGTTTCTGATTTCAGCTTCAATAGAGAACCACCTTTGGACAAAGGAGCTATCCCATGGTTGGGACATGCGCTGGATTTCGGAAAGGATGCTGCCAAATTTTTAACAAGAATGAAAGAAAAACATGGAGACATATTTACAGTAATGCACAAACCTCCAAGCACAATCTGACCTATTTGCCTCTCATGCTTGCAGCATCGTTTTTCTTTTATTTACTTTACATTTTAATATACAACTAAAATACACTGCTGTACTGCTTTGTATTGGATGTTCTTGCAAACCAGCTTTTCTCAATTTCATTGTGGGATATTATGATTTTCCAGGTTCGTGTGGCTGGACGTTATGTTACTGTCTTATTGGATCCCAATTCCTACGATGCTGTGTTTGAGGACATAACATCTCTAGACTTTACTCGCTATGCTCAGGTGCTGATGGAACGGATTTTTAATTTGAGGCTTCCAAATTACAAACCTGACACAGAAAAGACCATAATGAGAAGGTACAGCCTTAGACACATTGCATTAATTCCTGTTTTACTTTTAGTCACTGTTTAATATAGTTTCATGTTGTTCTTTATTTTACACAATTCAAATGGTTTCATGAAATGCCCCGTTTCTCATAACCAGTTGCATATTGAAACTGTTATAGTTTATTATACAATAACAATGCCTGACATTCCTACATCAGGGTTTCAGTGAGGTTGTCAGCATCCTGCAGTGACTGTTTTTGCAATTTGACCAGTATGTAATCAACAAAATCAAAAAGTTATGCTGATGCTTAAAGTACACTTCTGTAACAGGCATGTACAGCCTTATTATTTGTGACCCAGATATTTTTGTGAATCATTAATTTCTACTTATAAAAATTCTCTCTTTCTCTCTCTCTCTCTCCACATATATAGAGCTATCACTCTTACTTTCCAAATTTCCCCCTAATTTTCCCCCAGTCAGAAGTGTGTTTATGGGAGTATTATAATGTTGTAATCTGATGTAATTGTGGGCTTTGTGTAATATGTTTCTACCTGTGTTTGAATCACACCCAACAAATTATGCATTTAAAGCATGCTTGTTTAATCAAAAGCTTTTCTTTAACTCTCACTGTGGATCAACATGGCTCAATGGTAAATTATTTTTATCCGGAGCTGGGACAACAACCAGACAATTGAAGGGATGTTTTTTCCCAGCCTTAAACACCCACAACTGCTTCCTGAATGCTTAGCAACTAGAATACATTAAACTTGTTTGTATGATCACTTTGTCAGAAAACAAGTTTTGGGCATCGGGCACATATTATAGATGTGACAATTAATTGCAAAAATAAATATGAAATTATTAAAGATCTGCAAAACTTTAAAGACAAAAAGAATAATAGAATGGGTGTAAATGAAAATACTTTTATTTGTTTTGTGCTGCAATAACAGCTTGTATCCATGCTATACTCCCCATAAGGGAGTGGGCTGTAACACATAACATTTACATCTCAGTTAATATGAATAACACAGTCTTTCAGACTCGTCAAGCATGTAAGTGGTTATATAATTTTACCATACTTATTGAGGAACCAGTTTTCTGGTGAAACAGGAATCATTTATTTTTATATGTTTATTGTAATTGGTTTGTGACCTTCCCTTTGTTGTGGTATTTCTACGCATGTGCTGAAGGTGTGGCCCATAGTGAATACCATCTTTCAAAATGGCTTCACCATTATTTTTCACCCAGGTGTGTTTTTTAATCACAGGCAACATTAAATCTGAACACACATCTATTACATCACAGGAAAAACAAAAACTATCTATGGTTGAGGCCAAAAATACAAATTAAGGAGCTTGAGCTTCAGGGTTTTAGGTTTTAGATTTTGTTGTGCACATTTATCAAATCTTGAACACTTTGCTGTGTGCAGTCATTTCCAGGGAGAGAGTCTGTTAAGCTTAAACCAAGTCATGGAGAACCACCTGCAAACGCTGCTAACACTGGAAACTGGTGCCCTAAACCAGTCCGACTGGAAACAAGACGGGCTCTTCAACTTCTGCTACAGCCTGATGTTTAGGTATAGCCCATGTTAGGGGATAATACTAAAGTGCTAATAGCGGAAGACATAAGGCCACCTTCAATAAACAGTTTATGCAAACAGATTTTTTCCGCATTATACTGTTTATAAATAGGAGGCATGACGAATGTGGGATGAGTTATAAAAGAAACAAGATATAAGACAGGAGAAGGGCACTTAGGAGTGATTTGCTATACTCCCCATTGTGAAGCCTATTAGCTTTTTTGTTAGTTTATTTAGTTAATGTCTGCTCTAAATTCCATGCAACATGTATACTAAATTAAAGTAAACTGCAAGACAGAAGAACAAACAGTGAAGTCATTGCTAACTTCATCAGCAAAGGATTGTGACTACATTGTTAGAGGAAAAAATGCTAACTCACTATAAAACACTAAATAGTAACACAGAACTGTATGGCAGTGTTTTGCTATCGAAAAAGTACAGCACTTATTAGAATATTCTACAGACTAGAAACTATATAAGCAGTGTATTTATGGAACTCTGTAAATGCTTTTTTCAAAATATACATTTTGACATTTTTTGTTCTTTCTCTCTCTCTCTTTTTTAGAGCTGGGTATCTCACACTCTTTGGAGGAGAACAAAACAACAATAGTGCTGATGCTGCCAGCGTTTATACAGAGTACCACAAATTTGATGCCCTCTTGATAAAGATGGCTCGCAACACTCTAAAGTCTGGTTAGTAAAACTCAACTCCATCTGTTATCTTTACATGCCTTTATGCTGAAATTGTTTGATTATTCAGTTATACATAATGTTCTGTAAATTAGTGTTTGTTTGTTTTAGGATGGTAAATGTAAAAAGCAACATGTTTAATAAAATAATATAAAGGTTTCCAGGGGTTACTCTTAAAACTGTCAAAGGCACAACATAACCTGTTGTTGTCTAATGCTGGCATGGCAATCTGTATGACGCATAATAATGTTACGTCATAAATACGTGATAAATTTTCTAAACGCTATTAAGAGTTGTGTCAAGGAGTGTCACCAAGTTTTACAAACTCCTGGGATGATGATAAAATGCAGCTGTTTTTGTTTTGTTTCTATGGATTCTGTATGAACTCATTACGCAACATCCTGCGCTGTTATATGACACCAGCAGTGGCACCCTTTCAAGCAAAGCAATGTTTGAAAGACTATTCAGTTTAATTCTTACAATGATCTCATTACATTAACATTTATTCATTTTAAGGGTACTTTTATTCATATAAATTCACCACGCACTGCCCTAGACTTTGTATACTTTTTTGTCTCCATTTCCTGTTACTGAACAGACAGTGAGATTTAAATCTTGGTTGTATCACTATAGTCATGTCTGTTCTTGACTCTGTTATAAGAAAACAATTAAACCGCTTAAGCATTTTCTAACCCTCAACATTTCCACCGACTCTAAATTGTCAGTATATCGCTGTTATGATGCAATATCTTTTTCAAACCAGATTTTCATTTGTTCTTTTACCCGACTTATCTTTCATCAAAGTGTGTAGACATGCAATACATCAGGCACACCACTGTTGTTTCCCTGCCAAACTGTGAATCAGTAGTTTGTCATTCATTCACACGTACGCTTACTTTGTTTTAGAAATGACATTAACCAATTAAGTTTCTGACTTAGGTCTCTCTCTCTCTTTCTTTTTGTAGGGGAGAAGCAGACTTCTGGCTCAACAAAGCAGAGGTTATGGAAGTTGCTGGCACAAGCTGGATTGAGGCAGGACTCCAGTTTGTGGCTTCAGCATTACAGACAACACTTGCAGGCAGAGGGCGCTGATGAGGAGACACAGAGAAAGGCCATGCTGCTACAGCTCTGGGCCACGCAGGTCAGTGAGTAATCCTAATCCCGGTCTAAACCCTAAATATAACAATATGATCTTGTATATTCCTGGCCTCAAGAATATTGCTGGTTGTACTGTATATATTGGCTATATACACTCCATGGTCGATGCTCTTCCCTTCGCCAGTTTCCGATAAGAAACCTAATGTAGAATATGTTTTTAAAATAATCTCAAATAGTTAAATACTAAATGTTTTGGTTTTCATCAATGCACCCACTAACTCTAAGGTCAAGTATTGTGCTATGTTTATTATTAAGCCTGAACTATAATTATACTGTGTATATATAGCCCAGGTGATGCCTGAGTTATATTACGGATTTGTGTAAGCCCTTTGTTTTCCTGACTGCTGAGGAGAATTCTTCTCATGTCACTTTTGTCATGAACTGGTGTGTGTCGTCGTGGCATGAATGCAGGAGGCGAGCTGGCGGTTCAATAATAACGTTTATTTAAGTGAAACTCAAAACAAAACAAGCTCTTCGGTGAGAGCACCTATTAATCTTTAATCTCTATACTCAAATAAACATCACCAACAAAAAAAACATACGACGATTAAAGCTAGATGCCTGACTAAAGTCCAGTCAGGCTATTTATACTAAAACATAATTGCCATCCTCTGTTCAGGTGAATTCTTACGTCACCTGACCGAGGTGCATCCTGGGAACTGAAGTCATTAACTAACACAAACGGAAAGCAAACTACAACCAAAACCAAAGAGGGCGTTTGGCGCCCTCTAGGGGTTAACCATTACAGTACCCCCCCCCTCATCGGAGCATCACCGGAGGTCCTGGACTCCCACCCCAGTGTTCACACTTTTTCCCCCCGATCCCGAGGCTCGGCGGCTGCAGAGCTGGAGCCAGACTCGACGTCTGCAGAGCTGGCGTGGAGTTTAGCGCCGACTGCTGTGCTGGAGCCTGATTCGGCGGCTGCAGACCTGGGGCCTCATGTGTCAACGCTGCGTACGCACAAAAAGTTTGCTTACGCCAGTTTTCACGCTCACGGTCGGATTTACTAACAGTGAAATTAACGTGAGAATGTGCGTTCTTCCACGCCAACTTCATGTCTGCTTTACGTGTATTTCTTGTGTGTGTTTGTTTTATTTCCGTTGGCGACTCCTAGAGGCAATTATGTTAAATTGCACACTACAAAGTATCGCACCAACACGTGAAAAACATTGCTATTCATTTATAATTGATAAAATGGGTTAATTGACACAATATTTTTCTACCAATTATGTGATTTAGAACATATAACGGCATTTGCAAATGTATACAATCCTTAGTCTATGGCAATGGCAGTGTTGGCCTTATTAGAGGACATTGTCAATGGCCAAATCCGAAGGGGACGCATCTTTAGGGATCACAGTGATTTCTGGCCCATGATGATGACTGGCTTATTAGCCGTTTCAGATTTCCAAGAGCTATCCTCTTGGATCTTTGTGCTGAATTGGGTCCAAATTTGGAAAGAGAGACAGCGAGGAGCCACGCATTACCCGTTCCCTTACAGGTGCCGACAACGCTTGTTTTCCTGGCAACTGGTTCTTTCCAAAGGGAACCGGCAGACCGCTCGGGGTTAAGCCAGTCGTCTTTGAGCCGTGCAATGCCAGCTGTATGGGACGGGATCACCCGCATGTCTAGCAGGTATATACGGTTTCCATACCATGCAGTTGACCACCCAAACATTAAAGCGCAATTTGCAGCGATCACCGGTTTTCCTAATGTAATCGGAGCCATCGACTGCACGCACATTGCTATAAAGGCGCCATCTGAAGACGAATTTGCATACATGAATCGGAAACATTTCCATTCAATAAATGTGCAAATAATGTGTGATGCTCAAACAGGGCCGGTTCTACAGGGTGGTCAGCGCCCCTCAAATAAATGTCTTGCCCCCTCAAATAAAAAATTTGAAATGTTAAGAAAGCACATGTTAATATACTCACAAAATGAATTGATAACAAGTTGATAAAATGATCTGCGTTAGCGGAAAAATCCGCCTAAAAAGGGACACTACATAATATGGTATTAGATTTCACAGGCTGCCGCACGCGCAAACCCCCCGTCGCATGATCTGACCGCGCGCCAATCCGGCCCCCTCTCGCCCCGTCGCATGATCTGACCCCCTTCCCCCATTGCATGATCTGATCTGGTCTAGAACCGGCCCTGCTCAAATGCGCCTAACAAATATTGTGCACCAAAAAAATAAGGTGGCCTGGGTCAACTCATGATTCATTCATCCTCACAAACAGCATGGTTGGGATGAGGCTCCAAGGTGGCAGGGTGCGCGATGGGTGGCTTCTTGGTGAGTGATGTATTTAAAGATATTATTCCAGCTAAGTTTTTTATTTTATTTTGTTATTAATTCCGGAGGACAAACTTGCAAATAACACAGTTTTTCTCCGGTCTACCTCCGATAGGAGCACCTGCAATTCACATTCTGTGAAGTTTCTCTTCTTGCTTGCTTTTGCCATTGCTTTTGGTTTTGCCAAAGTGGAGTCATTACCATATTTATACGGGGGAGGAGGCAGGGAGGGGTTTTGTGCACGTGCGCTCAATTTCACGTTAATTCGGATGTACAAAGAGAATATGCGTGGGATTCCGTGTACGCAGTGTTTCATATATCAGATTTTTTTTTACTGCGTACGCACATTTACAGCCATGTTTTAGTATGAATTCAACGCAAGTCTTTGTACATGAGGCCCCTGGAGAGGCGCTCGGCAGCTGAAGAGCTGAAACGAGGCTTGGCGGCTGCTGAAGAGCTGGCGCACAGTCCTCGAAGCCCGGAGGAGGCGGAAGGCTACCATTCTCCAGATCGCACGGCGGCTGAAGAGCGGAAGCGACGTTCTCGTCGCGAGTAGAGGTGGAGGAAACGCGTCCTCATCGCCGTTCAGCGGCGCATAGTCCTCCACACGTTTGGCGCCCTCTAGGGGTTAACCCTTACAGCATTCGTGAGAAAGCAGTGTAATATAAGCCACTGTACTGTAACGTCAGTAAAGCTGTCAGAGTTGACATGACACAGAAATGATTAATTAGAATTCAGCAATCACACACTGCTTCTGGACTGAACCACATGGGAATGATAACAAGATTAAAGAAATCTAAGTGCATTGCAGACTGAATGGTGCAAATGGAGCAGAAAATGCTGGAATTCTACTAGTATGACTACTGCCAGCAAACCACTGAAAACAAGAAGCAGTAGAATTAACTTTGGCAAGTGAAACAGATTTGTCAATTACTTTAAACGTCAAGCTGTTATGATCCCATTCACAATAATTTGTTCTTCCCTTCTTTCTCAGGTGTCTGAAGACAAAGATTTATGTAGCCCATTTCTCTCACAGAAAGTCTTTTTAGTCCAGTGGGAACTAAACAGACTCATCCTGTGAGAGTTAGTATATACGAACTATATAAATCTGAACAGGAGATTATTTGACAGGTTGTCCAACTAGCCAGAGGAGAGCACTGTTGAACAATATTTCTTCAATTTCCTTTTGTTGATTTTAAGTGATATGTCACTCTGGTCATGCAAGTTATGAAATTCTATCAGTATTTAGCAATACTGCTATATATTAAAACTTCCGTCACTTCTGAAATATCCATTCACTTCTGCTATTCTGGTTGGGCCCATTTTTCTTTCTTTATAATATGGGTTTCTGTCATTTAGTCTTTGAAAACCACAATTCATAAATACATTTTAAAATGATTAAAAACAATCCTTTTTCTGAAATAAATTTTTCAACCACCGTTTGTTTCACATGATTTAAATGTTTTTAGTTTGTAAATAGAACCATTGTCATTTAAACATTTTCATTTATAGGTCATAGTTGTAATATATAATTATAACAAAAACAATTATAATTTGTACTAAATCAACCTTTTAAAGTCAGATTTCATAAATTCTGCTCATTTGCTCACAGTGGACCTCCTTTTATAGTAAGCGTTTTGTCATTGGTGCTGTGAGGCTAACCAGATTTGAACACTACTGTAGATCATCCCAATTGTCCGAGGACACGCTCTTTTCTTGGCGCACTTATTGCACTAGCTAATATACAGCATACTGTGCTTATCAGCTGTAAGGTTCCACTGTTAATACAAAGACTGATTCAAATTGTCTTCAGTCTTACGTAATATACCCCGGCACCTCAGTGTCCCTCTGGTCGAGGAGGAGTTAGTCCAGGATAAAGTAATAAAATAAAATGTTGCAGATAGTTATATACTGATAAAGTCAGGGGAAGAGCTGTAATGTTGCATATTGTTCCCTTTCTTCAGGGTAATGTTGGCCCTGCTGCTTTCTGGCTCCTGGCTTTCCTACTGACCCACTTAGAGGCCATGAGGAAAGTGAAAAATGAGTTTAAAATTGTCAGAGTGCCTGGAACCAACACACTTGACCCCCAGCAAAAGACACCTGTGTTTGGTAAGTCTCTCTTGTCTTTAGAAAATTGTGTTAGTGTTTGTCTGCTTGGCCTGTTCTGGCTGGTCCTTCCTTTTCTTAAAGAAAACAAATTGCAAATCTAATGGGACTTAACATGTGATTGGTGTAGCATTTTCTACCGTTGAATCCTGTTTCCGCTGAATTGGTGTGCTCAGTTTCTAAAATTACTGCAAGAAGGATGCAATGATACACTAAGAAATGTGATGCCTTTCTAACAGTGACGATAGCGCATCGTCATATCGCCCACTCTACACAGCTCTAATGTGTCTCCAGGAGATTAACCTAAGGTACAGATTTAGCCTGCTCAGAAAAGAACACTGCAAAAGAGTCTTCAATTTCTGACTCATGTTAGACCAACGGTTGAATCAGGCAAAGACTAGAAAATAGTCGACTCAACAAGTGTACAGTACCCTCAGTGTTAGTGGGTATGTGTGTTTGAGTTTAACTATGCAAGATGTACAAATTATAATTTTTTGTTGTTATAGTTAACTTATGATATTGATTTTCAAATGTTAATTTTAGACAGTGTTCTGGAAGAGACTCTCCGCCTGACTGCTGCCCCTTTCATCACGCGAGAGGTCCTGCAGAACAAGACACTGCGTATGGCAGGCGGACAAGAATACGATCTGAGGAAGGGTGACCGTGTTTGTCTGTTTCCTTTTATAAGTCCGCAGATGGACCCTCAAGTACATCTTGAACCTGAGGTACATAAATTGTCAAACGTATGAACACAAACTTATACTCATGCTGCGATTCACAAATATACCTGTACCAGTACCACTATAATTGAAAAAAATAATACATTCACAAAACAGCACTGCACAAACCCCAGTGATTACAGGATAATGTTATCATCAGTTTGTGCTTTAGAATTACAGAGGCTGCGCTCATACTTTATATCAATTCCTGGCTCTTTCTTGATATACACCCTATCATTGTATCATCCAAGTCATCTATAGGATTGTGAGTCCACCCTAGGAAAAGATAATGTTGTTCCTCTCTGACACACAAACACACATTCAGAGTTCAGACTTCACACTTAAATTCAAATTTAATTTGTCACATACACAGTCATACACAGTATAATATGCAGTGAAATACTTACCATGGATTACTGTTTGGAAAGGTTTAACCCAGAACATGTGTTATCTGTAGGGATATTGGGCAGTGAGAATAGAAAGAAGCTAATTGGTGGAAAAGCCTAGTGACATGCCAGCGTCATGGCCACTATTACCCTAACAAAGCTATCACTTTGGAAAATCTCAGCCAATGTTAAATGTAATGACAGTGCTGTGGTAACCTGATTGCAGTCCTGATTAAATGAATTCGATCACATGCTGATCTCTAACAGATAAGTGAGACAACATTTGTGTGCAAATCATGTAATTTACCTGTGTCTCCTCTCTTCTATTTTTTACAGAAATTCAAGTATGACAGGTTTCTTATGGCAGATGGAACAGCAAAAATAGACTTCTTTAAAGGTGGGAGGAGGCTGAAGTATTACACCATGCCTTGGGGAGCAGGGACGAATGCGTGTTTGGGAAAACCATTTGCCATCCAGTCCATCAGACAGTAAGTGTCCTCTGAGACATAAGTGTTCTTCAAAAGAAGTCAAATACCCTTCAGCTCACCTAGAGCATCTGAGCCCAGAGGGTCACAGAGATTAAAGTATAACCCACACACATATACACACACACACAGAGTGTGTAAGTGTAAGTGTGTGTGTGTGTGTGTGTGTGTGTGTGTGAGAAAGAGAGAGAGATCATTAATTAACATGTTGTAAAGAGGCCAGTCCAGCTGTAAAACATGTAAAGAATATTTAAGGAAATTGCCATTATAGGCAAACATTTCGATGTCCCTAAGGATAAATATGTCGTTCTGTCTTTCTGTGCTGTCCAGGTTTGTGTTTCTGGTTCTGTTCCATCTGGACATTAAGCTGCACGACCCTGAAGCTCAGGTGCCTGAAGTGGATGTCAGTCGCTATGGTTTTGGTATGCTACAGCCAAACAAGGAGCTTCAAATCCAATACAGATGCACGGAGCATCCTTTTAACTGATAGCAAACTACTGTAGCCGGCTCACCTATACATATTTATTAAAAATTTTAATGGTGTTTGCATATGACTGTACATAATTGTGTGTGTGTGTATATATATATATATATATATATATATATATATTTTTTTTTTTTTTTTTTTTTTTTTTTTATTCTTTGTATCTTTACAAAGTATCTTTATACTATTGATCTAGTTTTAGGTATCAATAAAATTCTTTCCAAAAGAAATTCTAACGTCAATATGCTTCACTCACTTCAAATAATTTTAAACCTTTATGTGGCACTCTGTATTTATAACTACAGTAGTTCTAACCATATATGCAGCATAAATGTTTGATTACAGGCTGGAGGGCTTCTAATACATATACTGTACCACTTCACTGCAGGCTGTCATTGTGTCATTGTAGGCACTAATCCTAAAGCTGTACTAAATAAGAACAGGACATGAGAATCCCTTGTCTGAAGTCCTGTCATGGTTCTTGACTTACTGTATATAAACCTTTATTAAAGAGTTCTAACTGAAATTAAAATGTGTCTTGCAAGGAAAGTATAAACGCTGATTAAAATCATACTGTACAATCTTCATATCTTCTTAAGCATAATTAAAGAAACATTTGCTATAATTACCCTGATTACTTTAAAATATTTATTAGTGTAATATTGCCTATTTTCTAATTTTTGTGGATCCTGACTTATGACCCAGATTCCAGATTGAGTAAAACTGCTGGATTTTCATAAACTTTTTGTTTGTTTGTAAAGGATCTTAAGCCTCAAGTGCTCAGTTATAATTTGTTTGGAAGAAAAACCATCAGCCAAATGAGGAAGCAACAAATAATTATAATAGGAAGTGGCCCACTTAAAAACTGTTTACCCAAATTTCAACACATTCTCTCTCTGTGTGTGTGTGTGTGTGATAGAGAGAGAGAGAGAGAGAGGGAGTTTTACCTTTGGTTTCTTAGATTTTTGTCAGGAGTTTACTACATAAACTCTCAAATTGTCCTCTTTTGCTGAGGTGGTTACATACATGTTTTTGGATGGAATAGTATTACAGTAGAAATAGGAATCACCAGGGACTACCCAATATGATATTATCATGATACCTAGGTGCCAATTTGATTTGTATTTGCGATTCCTTAAGTATCATCTTTTTGTTATTATTACAAATAAACTTAGCAAAAATATATGCTGTCTTGCCTGCCTATGTGTGAATAGTTTAAAGCACACTACCTGTAGGATTATAGAGCAACTGCAACATTTTACCATCTTAAATACAAACATAGATTAAAATGAAATTAATTCTAATTGGCATTGCCTGGTGTGTGTGTGAAACAATGTGTGTACCCCACCTTGTGGCCAAAGACTCCTAGGATAGGCTCCAGGCCCCCACCGTAACCCTGCACAGGATAAGTGGTATAGAAGATGAATGAGTGATCCTTACATAATTATAAAGGTATAATGAGATATACAGTACTGTTGATGATGCAAGAAGTATATCAAGAAGTATAATTTGATATTTAATATTATAACAAACATATACATTGTTTAAAGGGTAAAAAGTTATTTGTAACTACTGCAATGACTCCTTAGAGAGAGAGAGAGAGAGAGAGAGAGAGAGAGATGGTGAAACACATTGAGCTGCACAACTCTGAAGCTTTGGTGTTTGAAGTGGATGTCGGTGGCTATGGTTTTAGTATGCTTCAACCAAGGAAGAAACTTCAAATCTGATACAGATGCAGGGAGCACCGTTTAATCAAACTACCTGTACCAATTACACAGCTCACCTATACATATTTATTTTTAAAGGGAAATAGCCAGCTTACCCCTTATTTAAATCCCCACAACATGTTGGAAGAGAGAAATTAAATAGAGGCAAGAAGCTGAGGATTAATTGTTAGGGCCCAAATTAGACTGGGGCCCGAACGGATGGTACAGAACAAACACAGGTCACAGACAGGAAAGAGGTCCATAGCAATATTTCAATCTATTAAGGAGCCAGAAGCCAAAAGAATAAGTGAGGAAACAATCGAAGAGCCGTGGTAAACAGGCGGAGAGAAAGAGAGAGAGAGAGAGAGAGAGAGAGAGAGAGTTTTGTGTTGCTGTAGCCCTCCGCCCTCTGCAGATGTAACGGAGCGGAAGCTGCTCGCCGTCGCGCGCGCGCAGTCTTGATTAGCAGGTGGCAAAAAAGAGCTCGCGCGGACATGGGCTTCGTATCGCAACTTGTTGATGATCTGCGTTTATGAAAAACAAGTCCACATGGAGCAGCGGGTCAGAGAAAACATTGTATGTGCTCGAGCATGCCGTGAAGGAGGCGATGCTCCGGAAACATAGGGAAAAGCTGAAGAATAACTGAGTGAGAGAGAGAACAGCCTCCTTCTCCTGCCTGACGACGGACTGAAGCTTTTCCGTTCCCGCCTTCAATCTGCCCGAGTGAGTCGCCTTGCCTGGCACTGTCTCATCTCATAATATTTTCTTTATTATTATTTGTTACTAATTGTACTGTATTATTAAGGGTATGTGGGTGATGTTGTTCTGATTAATTTATATAGTAGCATACAAAAATAAACGCAACACTTTACTCTCAACCACATGCAACATAATCCTTGTCTGTTGTTACGGGACGTTAGAATATTCACACACTTTATGCCTTTTTTTAAACCATAAGTAGTGTTTTTCTTTCAGTGCAATATATTTGGGAGGAAAAACAAAGATTTTTGAGAGCAAAGCAATTTTATACATTGTGCGTGTTATAAACAAATTCTCTTTATATATATTTATATATACGATTGTGCCTTAATTCTGTTTCACATTGTAAATTATTTACTGTACATATCATATAAGTTATCTTAGTAGCCTAAAATAAAGTGTTTATCTAGATCTCTGAACCATCGAGAAGCTTTCCGTTTCCAAATCGCCGAGTGGTTAATCTCTGGTGAATTATAAACATAACCTTCTTATCTAAGCCAGTATAGGGCCATGATCGCTTTAGGGGAGATGAGTGAGACAGTGGAACACCTTCAAATGTCAAGCTGGAACGCATTAACACTTTAGAGAGATTTTTTTAGAAACTGGTTAATTACAAGAAAAAGTGCAGGCACGTTACCGAGAAGAAAACGGTTTCTCTGGTTTCAGCACTGGACAGCGATCGCTTCGAAGGCAAGTTCACTGCTGTCTACAGAGAGGCGGATTATCATCGAACCAGACGTTCTCATTAGCGGATAATAAACATGGTCTGCGAGCTGTTTCCTTGTTCATCACGTTCAGTTCTGAGTCTCAATCAGTTTCACACCCTTCTTTTTTTGCAGCTGGAAGAATGAAGGAGAAGAGAAGCAGATTTAGGCGGTAGTTCTCTCAGACCCTTCCGACAGTTACTCTTTTGGGTGAGGAGGGATCACTAAGGAGACAGGAAATGATTAAGACTGGGTCCAGGTCTACCTCCACTGTGCCGCCTGAGCCAGTGGAGATCATCCGGAGCAAAGCGAACTTACGCCGTGTGCGTCTGAATGTTGGAGGTCTCTTGCATGAGGTCCTGTGGAGGACACTGGATCGGCTGCCACGCACACGCCTTGGCAAGCTGCGAGACTGCAACACACATGAGGCCATTATGGAGGTGTGTGATGACTACAGCCTGGAGGACAACGAATACTTTTTCGATAGGCACCCAGGTGCATTCACGTCTATTCTGAACTTCTACCGCACAGGTAAGCTGCACATGATGGAGGAGATGTGCGCACTTTCGTTCAGCCAAGAGCTTGACTTCTGGGGTATTGATGAGATCTATTTGGAGTCGTGCTGCCAGGCACGTTATCACCAAAAGAAGGAGCAGATGAATGAAGAGCTGAAACGTGAAGCTGAGACTATGCGCGAACGTGAGGGTGAGGAGTTTGACAACACATGCTGCACAGAGAAGCGCAAGAAACTTTGGGATCTTTTGGAGAAGCCCAGCTCTTCTCTAGCAGCAAAGGTATGTGCAGGTTGAGTAGAACCGATGTGCTGCATGCTGTTTTCTTTGCTGTTCAGTCCCAAAGTGCTAAATAGAATCAAGTTATCCTTTCACATACAACCCAAAGTACATTTATCAACTGCTTACTAATTATCTGGTGAGTTGTATCAAGTGTTTGCACACAGGGAATATGTGAGAAAATATGTGGGTCAGAAGGAGCTGAGAATCTTGTATTTAACCAGATTTAGGCTCTGTATGAGATATCCTTTATTAACTGAGACTATTAAGTAAAATAAATCACCATAATTGTGGCAAAGGCCCTGTGCGGTAGCATGTAATAATTTTGTAAGAGCTCTTATGATGTTTGTGTAGACGAGTCAGTGTTTTTAACTCTTCTGTGTCCTAAGTAAGTGTTGTGATATCATTTTCTACGCCTGGCTAATTGCTAAATGGCATGCTGATGAATTCAAAGTAATGCACCAGAGTATCCCTGAGTGGCCTCTGGAATCAATCTAATGGAGCTTCAGAGGTGTTCATAGCACTTGCTCTAACAAAGAAGATGAGTTTGCTATTGTTGGACAGAACATTTAGTTAAGCTGCTAATGCTTTTAAACGTTTCACTTTTATGATCTGGTGACAGGGAGTTTAAATTGTAGTAGATACCTGACATCCCCAAAGTTCTGTGATATAATACAATAATGTAGTAAGCGTATAACATGGGTGGCAAAGTAGTGTAGTGGTTAGCACTGTCACCTTGCACCTCCAGGGTTCGGGTTCGATTCCCGGCCAGGCTTGATTCCTGTCTCTGTGTGCATAGAGTTTGCATGTTCTCCCTGTGCTTGGTGGGTTTCCTCCGTGTACTCCGGTTTCCTCCCAAAGTCCAAAGATAGGCTGATTGGCGTTCCCAAATTGCCCATAGTGTGTGAATGAGTGTGTGTGTGCCCTGTGATAGATTGGCACCCTGTCCAGGGTGTACCTTGCCTTATGCCCTAAGCCTCCTGGGATAGGCTCCAGGTCCCCACGACCCTGAATACAGATTAAAGCAGTATAAAAGATGAGTGATGAGTGAGTGTATAACATGAGTGTTTGAAAGTTTTTTTCATAAATGAAATGTGCCTCTTAGTTTAGCTATACTTCTACTACAAGTCGGTTATGTGGGACAACTGTAATTATTTACTGTGCACTGAAAATGACGGTCAAGTGTAATTAGCAGTGCATACTTAGGTCAAGTGCTAGCCAGTGAGTAGCACACTTAGGGACATGCATCACTTTGCAATTAGCTTAAAAGGGCTATCCATTATAAGGCCAATCAGCAAATCTTAGTGTTGCTCTCAAGAATGGTATAATAATGTGAGGATGTGGTGACAGAAGGAGTACGAGACAAAATGCATGATTCTTACTATTAGATTTACTTCATCTGAAGTCCTGAATCACTTAACTGCATATTAGCATAGGGATGCTTTGTTAGATGAAGATGTGTCTAATAACAGTTCAAGTTGAGGAAAAATTTTGTTCATACTTAAGTGTGGTCTTTGGTATGTTAACAAGAGGACATCTGGCTGTGAGAGCTGTGGGTTTTTTTTCAGTCACATATTTTTCTCAAGTGTTTTCTAGACATAGTGTGGAACAGAGGAGGAGCTGAAACAGAGCTTATTTCACCAGAGACCAAAGTGCAATGTTTGCTTTTTTGCATTACTTGTATTAACTAGTTTATACCCTGTCAACTTTTTAAAAAATCATATTAAGCAATACAGAATTGAAAGACTCTTATTTAGGCAGTTATACATTGGGAATGTCTGCGCTAAAATAAACATAAAATACATTGACATATTGTAAGTGTTGCATCTGGGTCATCCAGTAATAGTCTGGATATTTATATACTTACAAGGCTAATTTAGATTTTTTTAACTGTTTCAGATGCTTGGGAGATATTTTACTCCATGCTTTGTCTATAAATCAATATTTTAAACAAAGTTTAAATATAGAAATTCCAGACCATCTCTAACTAGATCAATGTACTTTATACTAGCCATGTTACTGCATTATCGTGCATTATCTGTATTATCTGTTTTATCAAACACCCTAGTAAGCCATAATCTAAGCAGTTCCTGTGAGTGAGATGAATGTGATATTACAGGATATTCTTACCTCTCTATACTGTATGCCCTCATCCCTCAGGGTGAAAGTGTGCTACTGTATGATCTTTGCACCTGACTTCCACATGGCAAATGAGTGAAAATTAAAGGAATATTGTACAGGAAGTATATTTCATTGAATGGAAAACAACAGTTGGACTGATATGTCATCAAATGTATAAAATTAACTTATTTGGTGGCTTAGTTTCCTTTAACAGAAAATCTGTTAATGTTGTTTATCTGAAGCTCGGGTTTATTTTTTTCAACATTAGAGCGCAAGTGTGTGTGTGTGTGGGTGGGTGAGAAAGAGAGAGATTGAGAACCTGGTGCCAAAGTGATGCCATTGATTTCATTGCTTATGTTGACAAGCAGGCCCAGAGTCTCGTGCCTTCCTCTCAGCGTAGTGGACATGCAGCAATAAAAGTGTCAGCAGCTGGTTTAATAGCACTAAAGCAACAGCTTGCTTGTTTCGCTGTGCTTAATTGTGGGCCAGCAGGACTAAAATTGCTCTTTGCCCCATTCACAGACTCTTCTACATTCATTTTTCAGCGCAGATGAATATTTAATGGTACATTAATTACACTAGACTTTGTGCCGAGGCCAGGAAAGGTGCAATATGGACTATCCATAACTCTCACTGTCAACCTTTTGGCATTACTGTAGAGTTATCACCTCCCAAAATACATACAGGAGACAGAATTGTCTACGGGTGTGATTCTTCACCATCAAAAAGGTGATGTGATTGCTGTACTTTCCAGCATGTTATTTCCAATTTGTGCAAATTTGGGGCACATTATTCAATAATGCAGAAGGAAACTGTGTTTATGTATGCCTAAAAATATATATATTTGAGGTTATTTATGCATATAATATGAATGGACTGCTTTATACAGTAATGTGTTGTATGCCTGTGATGTGAGTACTGCTGGAAGCAGATAGTGATCATGCACCGTAACATTATATTTTAATTGCTGTGCTTTAAAAGGTTGACAATCATTTTGTAAGCTTTTTTAGTTTTTATCTAAGACTAATTCCATGTAGAGACTTCATGTGGACAATATGTATATGCACAGAGTACATACTGTAAGCACAAAAAAGGTTAGAACAATCAATCCCATGGATTATCCTTTTGTATCTTAAATGTTGTACTGTAAATTGAGACACAACAAAAGAATAAAAGGTCGTATTTATTTCAATTCCAACCCTAAATAGTTGACTTGCACATTAATAGAGGATGAGGATTAAGTTTTTATAAATGATTGCCAATATGTACACACATATACACATACATCTGTACAAATACGCACAAACAGATATGACTCAGCAGAAATGCATCTGTTGTTTAGTGACATGTCCATTAAAGGTTTTGGTTTCAACCACAGTCACTTGGTTTTAGTCACAGTCACAGCTTCTAAAACCAAGTGCTATTTTATACCAGAAACGACCTATACTTTTCCACTCATAGACTGGTGGAAGATAGACTCTGTCCTCTAAAAGTCAAATACTGGAACCTAAAACCACTGCAATGCTCACTTGAGGAAAAGAGCATTTAGAGACTCAATGAAAGCAGATTCTTTGAGTTATGCACCTAGCCTTGGTGCATTAATAGAAATTAAATTTCACATTCAGATATTTGATATTTGAACTGAGCTGAGCTGAGTTTGAAAAATCAGTCCCCTTTTCCGTTAAACAACTAATTATATTTTAATATAGAAAACGTGGGGCTGAAAATATTGAATAATGTTCAAAATGTTAACAGTGTTTCTGGGAGAGTATGGGAGAGTATATATGTGTGCTAACTTCTTAAACTCTCAAGACCCACTGGCAGCTCCAGACCTCTCCTCATTTCTCATAACTAGTCACTGAATAATTTATAAAAGTTAGTGAGAAATAATTATTTTGATGAAGTACTAAGCTGGGAGTTTAGGTGATTAAGCAGTCCAAGCCTAAGCCCGGAAAGGCCATAATCAGTAGCTTGAAGTCTAGCGTACAAACACCAACATACAGATACTCATACTTGAAAGTAGGGCTGCACGATATATCGAAAAAATATCGTTATCGCGATAATGGCATGCGCGATAACCATATCACAAAGAGTTGCGATAAATACTTTATGTGCCAAGCATTTGTGTGTGCAAATTTGACCAATCAGATGGGCCCTTACTATGTTTATACCCGCTTATATCTTTATACTTCATTCTGTCGCGAACTAACCCCGGATGATCAGAAGACTTAGCGATTAGCCGTTATCCCTTTGTAGCGTGGTCGGTAATCCCAAACGCGGAAGCAAGGGAGTAGGCAGGATGACCACGCGAATTAGTTTAAGGACTCTCACAGAAGGGGAGCAAGGGAAAAACACAAATTTAACCCGCGTCCTATAAACACACACTCGAATCAGAAAGTAAACAATCTGCACCGACATGCGTGAACACAGTGAGAGCTCTATGCGGTGGTTTTGTTTACTCTTCTTATACTTCCTGGTTCGCGCCCGCATTACTTCCGGGTCCTAGTGCCAGTCGCGGAGCGTGTGTGTGTGTGTGTGTGTGTGTGTGACAAATAGTATTTTTTAATTTCATTTTTGTTTAATAATATTTATTTTTATTTAAAAAAAACAAAAAAAAAAAACAGGCAAGCCAAAGAGAATATTTTGTTTAAAGTATGCTCATGTTTTAAGACACTATTGATGAGTGTACAGTATGGTTACACGTAAATAAAAAGTAATGTTTGAAAGTAATTGATATTGTGTTGGCAGGTCTATAGTAACAGCAAACCAGAAGTCAAAATATCTGCTGAGGGTTTTAAGTCATTCATAGTGTTTTGAAGTCTAAATATTTGCAACTTCCTTGACATATAGTTTCTTTTTAGCCTGAATTAGATTTAATTACATCAGATGAATATCTATTACCTGTTTATTTTAGTATGATCATTACATATAAATAAATAATTTTAAAAAATAGGCAATAATAATAATAAAAAATGCATTTCTCTAGGGAAATGTTATATCGCAAGAAATATCGTTATCGCAATATTCAACAACAATATCGCATATTTTCCTAAAATCGTGCAGCCCTACTTGAAAGATTAATAGATGGAATTACAGGAGTGAGGCAACCTACAAGATTGGTGAGAAGAATAATTGTGTGTGTGTGTGTGCGCGTGTCCTACAACATGCAATATAAATCTATAGGACAGCCTATCTACCACCCCTCTAATTCATTCCCCATACATCACCTTATGGAAAGACCTATGAAGACACAAAGTCAGCAGAGAGAGAGTTGAGTTCCTTTCTCTTATAGATGCTTACGCAAAACATGAACACTCAGAGCCTATGCTGTTCACAATCAGATACGATTCCCACACCCAGCAGCAGCAAGGCTTCTCTGACAGGTTTTCTAATCATTCATCTTATTCCTCTCAACATGAGTGGGAGAAGGCTATTTTTATCTCTCTCCATACATTTGGAACACAATACCAGACAAGAGGGGCATGGAAAGACGAGACATGCTTTTTTTTTCCAATAAACAAATTTTTTAAAGTCTGACATATTCATGTGTAAAAGTTAGTCCCCCTCTTTTAATTCAAACTTTCTTGTATGATTTTATCAGTCGCTCACATTGTTTTGGACAATTGTTCTTTACAATATTGCTTCAGTTCATCAAGGTTTTGGGGCATTTGATTCTGACCAGCTCTCTTAAGGTCAATTTCGATTGGGTTTAGCTCTGGACTTCGCAAAAACATAAAAAAAATGTTATTGTTTTTTTTAGCCATTCAGATTAAGATTTTCTGGTGCGCTTTGGATCATTGTCCTGTTGCATGACCAAATTTAGATTAAGTTACTTGACCTCACATTGCATGGTCTGACTTTAAGGTGAATATGCTGGAACGTCGACTCCTGGGAAGATTGGCAACTGTCTTTAATACTTTTAATAACCTTTTCCGGACTGATGTGCAGGAACAGTTGCTTCTCTAAGACTATTTCTTATGTCTTTGACACTTGGCATTGTATTAACACACACCTAAAACCAGCAAAACTTCTGCTTTTCTAGAGGTTTGCACACCTGCTGATGATCAGTTAATCAAGGGCTATAGATTAGAAGCACCTGCTTCCAATTTATGCTCTTAAATCCTGTGGAATAAAAAAATGATATGTTGTTGTTGGTCTGGGATTGTATTTACCCAATATTAAGACCCGTTACCGGCCTGTGATTTTTATTATGGTTGACTGTATGTTTAATCAATGACTAGCATGCCGTAGTTACAGATGTGCAGTGAGCAGTTTAACAAATCTAACAACTCACAGGATAGTGTGCAATAGTGTGAATTGCTGCATCAGCTGGAATGTACAATTATATTTAGATTGTTTATGAAGCAGCTTGTGTTTATTTCACATGTCTTACTACGTAAGCGAATGTACCAGTGGAATGAGGAATGCATTGTGGCTGCTTCCATTAACAGTAAAGATTGTACTGTATGGTCTTCTGGTTGTGATGACTTTTAGCCTTAGCTTTAGATAATGCATTAATTGCCTTCTAGGGCACTTTCATAATGTTTCACTAACTGGAGTCAGAGAACATTCAGGTGGTTTTTGGTTTATGTGGTCTACATAAATTCATTCATTCATTTTCTATACCGCTTAATCCTGTGTTCAGGGTCGCGGGGGACCTGGAGCCTATCCCAGGAGACTTTAGGCGGGGTACATCCTGGACAGGGTGCCAATCCATCGCAGGGCACACACACATACACACTCACACACCCAATCACACACTACGGGCAATTTTAGGAACGCCAATTAGCCTAACCTGCATATCTTTGGACTACTTTCATTACTTTGGACTGTGGGAGGAAACCGGAGTACCCGGAGGAAACCCACCAAGCACGGGGAGAACATGCAAACTCCATGCACACAGAGACGGGAATCGAGCCTGGCCGGGGAATCGAACCCTGGACCCTGGAGGTGCAAGGCGACAGTGCTAACCACTACACCACCGTGCCGCCTGGTCTACATACAGTATTACTTTTATGTCTAAAAAAGCAGTTTAATTACAAAATGTAATGCTGTTCCTAAGAAGAAGAGCACAGAATTAAAAGAATTTCTACTTTTGCCTCTGACTCTGCTTTCCCTCTGTTGATGGGTGATTTATTTCTGTACCTTAAAGTCAGATTACAATTAAAGGTGTGTTGAGAGTCCATGCTGAGAAAGGCTGTTTGATGTAATTAACACATTTGATTTCCTGCAAAGCAGCTCTAGTATTAGAATATTACAGCCTGCCAGCCAGTCCAGGTTGCCAGGGAGATATATGACCTTTATTAGCGTATCACCTAAACGGAACACAGAACAAGTTTAAAGTAAATATACTCCCTCTGCCATGAGATTTTTTTTTCTAATGAGGACATACAGGCCCTTCTCAAAAAATTACTACTTTACTCCCCTTGAAGAGAATGAACTAATTTCACTCATCTCTTCTGCAAATTCATCAACCTGTATAGGTCCTTCTCAAAAAATTAGCATATTGTGATAAAGTTAATTATTTTCTGTAATGTACTGATAAACATTAGACTTTCATATATTTTAGATTCATTACACACAACTGAAGTAGTTCAAGCCTTTTATTGTTTTAATATTGATGATTGTGGCATACAGCTCATGAAAACCCAAAATCCCAATCTCAAAAAATTTGCATATTTCATCCGACCAATAAAAGAAAAGTGTTTTTAATACAAAAAAAGTCAACCTTCAAATAATTATGTTCAGTTATGCACTCAATACTTGGTCGGGAATCCTTTTGCAGATTCTTGTGTCTTGTGTCTCTCAACTTTCTCTTCACAATATCCCACAAATTCTCTATGGGGTTCAGGTCAGGAGAGTTGGCAGGCCAATTGAGCACAGTAATACCATGGTCAGTAAACCATTTACCAGTGGTTTTGGCACTGTGAGCAGGTGCCAGGTCATGCTGAAAAATGAAATCTTTATGGAGATGAAGCTTTTCAGCAGATGGAAGCATGAAGTGCTCCAAAATCTCCTGATAGCTAGCTGCATTGACCCTGCCCTTAATAAAACACAGTGGACCAACACCAGCAGCTGACATGGCACCCCAGACCATCACTGACTGTGGGTACTTGACACTGGACTTCAGGCATTTTGGCATTTCCCTCTCCCCAGTCTTCCTCCAGACTCTGGCACCTTGATTTCCGAATGACATGCAAAATTTGCAACCTTTGCAAATTTGCAATTTGCAACCTAAAAAAATTAGCCCATTTCCTGCACACGCCTGTACACGGTGGCTCTGGATGTTTCTACTCCAGACTCAGCCCACTGCTTCCGCAGGTCCCCCAAGGTCTGGAATCGGTCCTTCTCCACAATCTTCCTCAGGGCCCGGTCACCTCTCGTTGTGCAGCGTTTTCTGCCACACTTTTTCCTTCCCACTGAGGTGCCTTGATACAGCACTCTGGGAACAGCCTATTCGTTCAGAAATTTCTTTCTGTGTCTTACCCTCTTGCTTGAAGGTGTCAATGATGGCCTTCTGGACAGCAGTCAGGTCGGCAGTCTTACCCATGATTGCGGTTTTGAGTAATGAACCAGGCTGGGAGTTTTTAAAAGCTTCAGGAATCTTTTGCAGGTGTTTAGAGTTAATTAGTTGATTCAGATGATTAGGTTAATAACTCGTTTAGAGAACCTTTTCATGATATGCTAATTTTTTGAGATTGGGATTTTGGGTTTTCATGAGCTGTATGCCACAATCATCAATATTAAAACAATAAAAGGCTTGAACTACTTCAGTTTGTGTGTAATGAATCTAAAATATATGAAATTCTAATGTTTATCAGTACATTACAGAAAATAATGAACTTTATCACAATATGCTAATTTTTTGAGAAGGACCTGTACATAGATGAATATGGTTAAATGTAAAACATCTTATTATCCATTGTTTATTGAAATTGTTTATTGCTTAGATTTGTACATAATCCCAATTTTGTTCAGTGCAAGTGTTCTGATAGTTTACAGTATACGTAAGTGTCCAGGAAATAACTATTATATAATAACTAACCTTAGTCAAAGGTCAGGCCAGGCATTGGTGTAACCATTCCAGTTTAACCCAAATGTGTTCAGTGGGGTTGAGTTCAGTGCTTTGTGTGGGAATAAGGTTCTGCCATTATATTTTGTTTGTAATGAGAGGGATTTATTTCTCTCAGTTAAACAGCAGACATGCAGTGCAGTACTGTATCTTCCCTGACCTAAGATCATTTCTCTTCTTAATTGCAGTAGAGGTAATGTGGAAAGCTTGTAGATGCTTGCCAATATCAAGTAACTAGCCATTCATTTTAGCATTAAAACTGTTTCCAAGTCAGTGCTTAATGTAGAGAAACAGTCTGTTCCTCAAAGAGGAGAAAAGCCTCTGAACTGGGACTTGTTAGAGGTCATGTATGATGGCCACCAGTCTGTGGATTTCATTTATTATTTACAATGGAGCTGTCAACCATAACTGTAATCATCAGAACGCTGCTGAGAAATAACCCCTGGAAAGGGGTTGTGATAAGAAAAACTTCAGAAATAAAAGGAAATGCAAAGGTAAGGCAAAAAAAAATATATAGAAGCAATACAACATTTTAGTTGAATACAAGTACTTCACTGAGATATGATGTGTTCCATCATTCTTAAGGCAAACTATAAGTGGACAGAAACAAAATTATTAACAAGAGCAAATAACTTGTATGTAAGTGACACTTGTGTCTATGTAAAAGTGTACAACAATGTTGATGGTGTACAATTGGTGTAATGTACAATTTTAAATATAAAAAATAAAACTACACCCATTATTGTTGGTTAAGATAGCCATTCAGGGAGTACTTTATTTATCAACAATTTCCCTAAACATATTCTTTTTCATATGCCATTTTGAATCACTTAAAATTATATTCGTAACATATTATTGGCCCTATGTCTGTATTTTTTACTTCATTAAAATTGCCAGGATCTATAAAAAATTCATACGTGTGTAAATAATTATTCAATTCAATTCAATTCAATTTTATTTATATAGCGCTTTTAACAATGGTCATTGTCTCAAAGCAGCTTCACAAAAATTAAAGAAATTTAACAAAAAAAAAAACTGTATATAGAATAATTATATATAAAATAATAAATAAATAAATAAAATTATAATAGAAAATAAATAAATAAAAACAAATAATAATAATTATAGAAAAAAAAATAATTGGAAGTGTGGATGTGTGAGAAAAATGTGCAGATAATAATGAGACGAATGAATGAAATTTCTCTGATGAGCAAGCCAAGGGTGACGGCGACGGTGGCAAGGAAAAACTCCCTGAGATGGCAATAGGAAGAAACCTTGAGAGGAACCAGACTCAACAGGGAACCCATCCTCATTTGGGCGATAACAGATAGAAATATAACATCTTGTGTGTTGTGCAGGTGAAAATTCAATATGACAGAAATTATTTAAATTGACATGAAGACCAGTTCAGCATAGGGACGAGTCAGTAGGTGCAGAGGGCAGATGAGGTCTGGATCACTGGAAGCACAGGAGCAGCATGTGTAGCTCCAATCATCATAAAGCTGAATCCAGCTGGAGCTGGTCCTTCTCTGGATGCCTCAGGAACCTCGCAGGGTCGGCCTTTGTCTACTGAAGCTGGCAAAATCTCCCGATGCCTCGGGATGGGTAGAGAAATACAGAACAGATGGGGAGAATTAGCGTAGTTGCCATTCGGTATAGGTGTACTGGAGTATGAGTACTGGGATGAGTTATGTGTATGCCAGATTAAAAAGATGCGTCTTGAGTCTACTTTTGAACTGAGAAACCGTGTCTGCTCCCCGAACACTGTCTGGAAGGCTATTCCAAAGCTTTGGAGCTAAATATGAAAAAGCCCTACCCCCTTTTGTAGATTTTGAAATTCTGGGAACTACCAGAAGTCCGGAGTTTTGTGATCTTAAGGCGCGTGGTGGATTGTAGCGTATCAGAAGACTGGTTAGGTATGTGGGAGCTAAACCATTTAAGGCCTTGTATGTAAGTAATACTATTTTGTAATTTATTCTAAACTGAACAGGTAGCCAGTGCAGGGATGATAATATTGGGGTTATATGATCATATTTTCTGGATCTAGTGAGAACCCTGGCAGCTGCATTTTGGATTAACTGAAGCTTGTTTATTGAGGATGCAGGACAACCACCTAGTAATGCATTACAATAGTCCAGTCTGGAGGTCATGAATGCATGAACTAGTTTTTCTGCATCAGATACGGATAAGATGTTCCTAAGTTTAGCAATATTTCGAAGATGGAAAAAGGCTGTTTTTGTGATATTTGAAATGTGATTTTCAAAAGACAAGTTACTGTCTAATATTACTCCCAGATCTTTTACTGCTGAGCTGGTAATAACAGTACATCCTTCTAAGCGCAAGCTGAATTGTGAAAGCTGTTGTGTGCTGGTTTTTGGGCCAATAAGTAATATCTCTGTCTTATCTGAATTTAATAAAAGAAAGTTATTGGTCATCCAATCTTTTATGTCCTGGACACACTCAGTTAATCTAGACAGCTTAGGTATTTCGTCTGGTTTAGTTGAGATATATAATTGGGTATCATCAGCATAACAATGGAAACTAATCCCATGTCTTCTAATGATGTTACCCAAGGGAAG
This sequence comes from Channallabes apus, assembly GCA_030522415.1. NCBI lineage: Eukaryota > Metazoa > Chordata > Actinopteri > Siluriformes > Clariidae > Channallabes > Channallabes apus. Next base: position 34,741,498 of record CM060112.1, read on the forward strand.
CATGTATATTGAGAACAACAGAGGTCCTAAAACTGACCCTTGTGGGACCCCATATTTCACTGGCATTATACCAGACGGTTCTCCATTTAGATCTACAAAATGGTAGCGATCAGACAGGTAAGATCTAAACCATTTTAATGCCTGTCCCTGAATACCTATATAATTTTGTAAGCGATCTATGAGAATATTATGATCTATAGTGTCGAATGCAGCACTAAGATCAAGCAGGACTAGCAATGAGATGCAGCCTTGGTCTGAAGCTAAAAACAAGTCATTTGTAATCTTAACTAGTGCAGTTTCTGTGCTATGATGGGGCCTGAAACCTGACTGAAATTCTTCAAGGATGTTGTTATCCTGCAAGAATGTGCAAATTTGAGCTGATACTACTTTTTCTAGTATTTTTGATATGAACGGGAGGTTTGAAATCGGTCTGTAATTTTTTATTTCATTCGCGTCTAAATTAGATTTTTTAAGAAGCGGCTTAATAACTGCTAACTTGAAAGGTTTAGGGACGTGACCTAGATGTAATGAAGAATTAATAATGTTTAGGAGTGGCTCTCCAACCGTAAGCATCACTTCTTTTAAAAATCTGGTTGGGATTGGGTCTAACAGGCACGTTGTTGATTTAGCCGAGGTGATGAGTTTATACAGCTCTTCCTGTCCTATACCTGTAAAGCAGTGAAAATCTAAATGTGAAGCTATAGGCTGAACTGGATCGTGAGATACTATTAGAGGTTGAACCTCCATTATTTTCTTCCTGATATTATTGATTTTTTCATTAAAGAAGTCCATAAAGTCTTCACTTCTAAACTGTGATGGGATACTCTCTGCGGGCATCTTAGGTTTTGTTAGGCGAGCCACTGTACTAAATAAGAACCTGGGATTGTTTTGGTTTCTTGCTATCAGTTGGCTAAGATGCTCGGTCCTAGCAGTTTTTAGAGCCTGTCTATAGCTGCACATACTGTCTTTATACGCAATTCGAAAAACTTCTAATTTAGTTTTCCTCCATTTTCGCTCGAGGTTACGGGTTGCTCTCTTTAGGGCGCGAGTATGACTGTTGTACCACGGTGCCAATGTTTTATCTCTGACTTTTTTTAATCTGATGGGAGCAACAGTGTCTAATGTACTGGTAAAAATAGTGCCCATGCTGCTAGTCACTTCATCTAGATCATCTGCATTTAGGGGTCTAATAAGAAATTGGGACAGATCCGGCAGATTACTTGTGAATCTGTCTTTAGTGGTGGGATTCATATTTCTAACAGATTGATAACGTGGGGAGACACAGCTAATCTGTTCTACGGGTAGAGTATATGTCAGGAGGTGATGATCTGTGATATCATCACTTTGAGGTATGATCTCTATATTAGAGACATCTATACCATGGGATATAATTAAATCTAGCGTATGATTAAAGCGGTGAGTTGCTCCAATTATATTTTGCTTAACCCCAAAGGAATTTAATAAATCCATAAATGTGAGTGCTAAAGCGTCGTTAGCATCATCTACATGAATGTTAAAGTCTCCTACTATCAATACTTTGTCAGAGTTAACCAATAGGTCTGATAGCAGATGTCCAAATTCTTTAAGAAAATCGCCATATGGCCCCGGGGGTCTGTACACGGTGGCCAGGGTAAAATATAGCAAGGGTTTATTACGTATTTCATTTAGTGCAACATTAATGATAAGCACTTCAAATGAATTAAACCTGGGCCTTATTTTCTGGGTAACAGTGAGTACATCATTGTAGATAGTGGCGACACCACCACCGCGACCAATTAGACGGGGCTCGTGCTTATAGAAATATCCTGACGGAGTAGACTCATTCAGACCAAAATATTCATTTGGTTTAAGCCAGGTTTCAGTGAGACAGAGTGCGTCAAGGCAATAATCTGAGATAATTTCATTAACAATAAGTGCTTTAGGCGCAAGGGATCTAATGTTGAGTAGTCCAAACTTTAGAGGTGGATTTTGACTACTTATTTTGCCTTTTTCTGGTTTTATGGTTATCAGATTGTTTCGGGCAAATTTAACAAATTTATTCTTTTTTCTCAGTATTCGGGGAACAGACACAGTTTCTATAGGACAAGCTATGTGTGTGCGTCTATCACTACGGTGAGTTGTGATGTGTCTAATATGTTTGGAATCTACAGTATGACTTACCGCCAGTCAGATGGTTCGTAGTGTTCTGGAGATGTTGTCAGAGAGGACCGCTGCTCCAGCTCTGCTAGGGTGTAGGCCATCGGTGTGATAGAGCCTAGGACGCTCCCAGAAAACATTCCAGTTATCAACAAAGCGTAATTTCTGTTGTTGACACCAAGATTGTAACCATTCATTAAAAGCAAATAATCTACTGAACTTCTCGATTCCTCGCTGAAATGTGGGAAGCGGTCCAGATACGATGATCCTTGTCGTGGGTGATGTGCTGCGGACCTTCTCGACCAGGCTCCTGAAGTCCTTCTTTAGGATCTCCGTCTGCCTCAGCCTGGTGTCGTTCGTGCCGGCATGAAGAACCACAGCTCCAATGTTCTTCCTCAGGGCAACAGGCACCTGTGCAGCAACATCAAGAACACGTGCACCAGGTAAACAGCGTGTGTGCACCTTACCTTTAGCCGTGGTAGCACGCACGTGACGAACGATGGAGTCTCCGATGACCAGGACGTCTTGTGCCGTCTCGCGGAGAGGAGCGAAGCGGTTTTGGGTCGAGATGTCGAAGACGGGTGGTGGTGGTGGAGGGGGAGAGGTCCTCGCCCGGGGCGAATTATGAATGTCCCCTTGCACTATTAATGTCCTAATATTACTGGGTGCTAAGTTAAATGTTAACAAACCAGAATTTAACACAGCATGAATGACATTTCAGTATCTATGTCTACATAACTACCCTACTATCTACATTTATCTTAGCATGTTGGATCTGCAGCAAAAATTTCATACCAGCATACATCTTAGATGTAATTGGTCTAAAGTTATAAAGTCTATGTAATGACATCATTAACTGAGTTACAAAGATCACACTCCAGACACATGAAATATCATTTGTAGTAAATTTAAAAAGCATCTCAATAGACACAACCACATAGTGACATCATTGTTAACCAGCACTGTTTTTCTCTTTTTAGTTCATGCTTTCTACACTCCACATAAAACCTGGAATTAAATAGTAAGTGTACCAGAGCAAAAGGAGAACTTACCAACCATCCAATATGCCCTGGAGTGGTTGATTCAAATATTGCACCTTCAAGTACTGTATTTCACATTCTCCCAAGCCAATATCAGCACTTAAAAGGAAGGTAGCCCAGGGCAGTGGTCTAGCAGAATGCACCAGCACTAAATCTGAATCACTGCAGTGATCAAGACATTCACTGCTATCTTCTGAAGAGTCTGTGTTCCAAACAAATACAGAGCACCTCATTAGAATTTGCCAGATTTTTATTTGCTTATGTCACTGTAACAACAAGAATGCAGATACCTAATTAATAGATGCGTCAACATGGCAAAAATAAAAGCTGTCTACTAATAAGTGTCCCACTGTGTTGTGTTCTGGGACATCTGGGTCTACAGAAGAAAAAAAACACTTTAAATACTTTATTAAGTGTACAGTACTTTTAAATATTTCTTTTTTTTGCATATTCATCAACCCTCTATCTAACGAAAATGTGAGTGTTGAATATGGCATTCAACTTTGACTGATAAAATCACATTCCAATATTTTACTGATATAGTACAGATGTATTTCTTTTATGCACAACTCAAATTCTTGCAGTTACTGTACCTGTGTTTCATAGCTTCCCCTGTATCACATAGCAGTAGTTTTTCACCAATTTGTGAAGTCTGCTATATCTTTCCTATGTTCAAATCCTACAAATCCTGTGTCTTGCTGTGCCTGACAGGTACACATAGTGAGCTAGCTTCCCTGTTCAATAAATGCACAGTTTGGTGAAGGTTGCCCAGGAGCCATGTCATGAACCAGCATCTCCTATATTCAGTCTATCCTGCACTAAGGATATTAAATTTTGCTGGCCAGATTTTAACCATGCCTTGATATGTAGGGTGTTTCTTCAATTAAGCAATTATGGCATTGCTTAGGGCACTCTTTGATAAGTTGTTTTAAAAAAACATGACCTCAGTTAAATATCTTTCGACCAGAATGACTCTCTTTATATTGATGTCAGAATGTCTAAAAGAAGCATGATTCACTTAGTTGATCATTCTGTTTTGCATAACATTGATCAGTCAGTAATTACATGGTGCAGATTGTGAGTCATCTTATTTCCACCTCCTTTTTTAACAAGGAAAAAAGTCCTGATAAATAAGGACAATATAATGATATCAGCTGGATGAATGAGTGGAGCCAAGTGATAGAGACATGAACAATCACCTCGTCATTTCAGGCATCTGGCTGATCATTATGCAACAAATTAAATCATTTAAACAGAGTTACGGTTGTCGAAGGGTGGAATGGCTCTAGCTGCTAATGAAGAGTGCGACTGAGACAAAGGCTGGAAGACAAACTGTAAGGCAAAGCATCGATGCTTTTGGGGTTTGGTTAATCAACCATCACAAAAATCCAGTTTTAACAATGAAACGGACTTAGATCTTCCAATCTGTCTAATTGTCAGTTACGAATATATATGCAAATTCAAAAAATTCTGAAAAATGGCTAGCAGTTTTACTAAATGAAAAAAGGCACTCTACAAATCCAGGACTATCATGAGATTCTTGTTTGGAAAATCATGAAGCACTGTCATCAGTGGCATCACAGCACACTGTGTACCCAATTACACAACCAGTGCATGGTGTTAGCTTCAGTGCAAACACAGATGAGCATGTGATAAAAAGCCCCTGTTGCTATGCAGATGGGGAAAGCCTCTTTGGCTTCAGCTTTGGGCAAACAAACAGAGAGAGAACCCTCAGCAAGCATTTGCTTTATGTTAATATCCAACCTTATTCACTCAGAGAACACCAGGCATCTAAGATTACAGTGGTAACAATGGTCACGATGACACACCTGAAAGGAGATAGCGTAGGTAAGCACGAGAAAAAGATTGCACTGTTAGCCGATGTAAACAATACAATATAGAACTATAGTTCAGCCCAAACAGGGTGCCTGGTCCAGAGACCTAATGAGCCTGGTACCTGCAAAGGCAGCAGTGAGCAGATGAACTATGAAGAGTTTTACAAAAACATAGCAGGTAAATTCTTTTCTATAGCTTACCAACAATCAACAGTACCAACCTAATTTTACTGTCTTTTCAGGGTAAGGTACTTGAGTGTGCACTGGCAGCTCAGCTCAAAGTACACAAAGCCTACTACACCAGTTTGAAGAAGATCAATTTTAGGACAAGTACTGAAACGGACCTTGTCCGGGATGTAGGCTATCAGTGACTGAATTTTCTGCTGTACATATTACACTTAACATAAGTATCTCATGACATATTTTTAAACCAACTTTAGAAAATGTTTGACCTTGTTAGTGTAATTCTGTCCTGGTTCTGATCTAATCTTTCTGACACACAGAAGTTTGGGTTAGACATCTTCACACTTTCCTTATTGGTGGTATTCTTTAGTGAAAGAGATGCTATGTGTTTTTAGTGTTTACACAGTGCAATGGCAATATCATCAGGTGGCATGATCTGCAGTTACATTTGCTATGCTGATTATTTACATTCACATATACTTATGCATATTTACATTCACATTGAATCCTCACACAGATTGCCTCCTTCTGAACTGCTTGACTACCTGAATGCCCTAAAAACCTGGATGAGTATAAAATTTCTACAGCTTAACAATAGGAAACCTGAGGCTGTATTGATTGTTTCCCCAGACACTCTGAAGAAAAGCACCACTAACTGATTATTCATGACTTCATTATGTCCATTGCAGCTCAGGTGTATACACTGCAAAATAATGTCATCTTACTGTATCATGTGAAAACATCTTGAATTTGGTCAGTTGTTTCTAATACTGTACTTCTTATGATAGGAAAAAAAAATAGCTTAAAATTATCTGTCAATAAAACAATATTTTTTTTAATTGTAAATTCTGTAGGTTAAATAAATGTGTGCAGAGGGTTCTTACACATACCTGACCATGGATAAAACATTACCCATGCAATTGCATGCAAACCATTGTTCTGACATAAGCACATATTTTATGTATATCCAGGACATTTATAGACAGCATTCACTACATGGCATATCAGAGCCAAAACATTACTGTCTGTCAGAAAATGGAAAATGTTTAGAAATTTTATGTATAATACCATTAAACACAATTTCCACTCTTATAATTTTGTCATGGTCTGCATTTAAAATAATAATAATTTAAAAAAACTCAGACTTTACATTTAATGTGCTTGATATCTAGAAAACTATGCAGGTAGACTGGTGCCCAAAATAGCCCCTGTGGTAGGTTTGATGGCTACATGAGATGTTTTTAAAATTTAACTGTAATAGGAAGCCTGGTAATTATTAGAACGTAATAATGATCTAGAATAGCACCTAATTATGTGACTTGAGACAATGCTGATTGGTTAAGTGGAAGAAAATGCTGTGTGTCATGTAATATGATACTATTAACATTTACACTATTAATTTATTTCAATGTGTGGTTTATTTAAATGTGAGTCCCAGTTACATTTCAAAATATTAGAACACTAATCGTATATTTTAAAATATGTAAAATAAATGTATTAAAACATTGAGTAGTATTTTCTCATGCAACCTCTTTTTTTAATTCAGGCAACCCCACACGGGACCAACCTGTCTGGCTCATTACGATTAAGGATTAATTGATGGCATTTTCAATCCTGTTACTGTATGTGTTTGTATGTTCACACCTGGGAAGGCTAAATGTGTGGTGTTCACAAAGTGAGCTAAAAATATAGCTTATTTTTGAATGCAAAAAAAGTGGAGTTTTTTTTTTTTCACCTTTTCCGTCACATTACATATAGTGCCTATAAAATGTCTCATCGTCATTGTTTTATCCTGTATTCAGAGTCAGAGGGTGCCTGAAGCCTATCACAGGAGTCTTAGGGCATGAGACAAGGTACACCCTGGATAGGGTTCCAATACATTACAGGGCACAGACACATCCACACACTCTATGGGCAATTTAGGAACAGCAGTTAGTCTAATCTGCATGTCTTTGGACTGTGGGAGGAAACCTGAGAACCCAGAGGAAACCCACCAAACACGGGGAGAACATGCAAACTCCATGCACACAGACCCGGGAATCGAACCTGGACCCTGGAGGTGCAAGACAACAGTGCTAACCACTACATCCGGGGTACTCAACAGGCGGACTCCGGTCCGCATCCGGACCCAAATACGGTTAAATCTGGACCGACGCCAAAACAAACATGCTAATTTAATCATAATCCAAATGAGTTCTCAATGAAGTGCGCAACTGTGTTTCCGCGCAATATATCTGAGTCTTCTAGTGATGGGTCGTTCATGAACGATTCGTTCTTTTTGAACGAATCTTTAATGTGACTCAGAAGAACGAGTCGTCTCCGAGAGTCATTCGTTCATTTTCTACTGGGCGCACATGCGCAAATCATCTCAAAACCTCCGTAGGCTATGTATTGAACAGTTCTCAACGAATCAACTCCCGAGTTGTTCGGTCCATTGTCACGTGACTCCCATAGGCGCTATGCAGTGCAGTAGATTCAAAAAAATGAACGACTCGTGTAAGATATAAGAGATGAGCTACTCATTCTGTTTATTATAATATGTCCTTAATATCCTAATGGTGTGCTCAAAGCTGGCCATTGATATAAGTTGATTTTGAAAACAGCGAATTTAAGAGTGAGTGGACAGAAAAATATGCATTCATGCTCCCCGTGGGAAGCAGAAAACCAATGTGCTTAATCTAGCAATTAAAAGTGGTCACCTTCTTACCTTCTGGACAAAGATGGTTACTGCAGCAGGTGTTCCTGTCCTGCAGAAAATGGCTCTTCAAATTCTCAATGTTTTCCTCAACATATTGCTATGAATTAGTCGTTTCAACTATGAGTGAAAAACACATATCGCAGCACCATCACCAATGAACATTTACATCAGTGCCTCCACCTGGTCCTCACACCTTTTATGCCCAAGTTCAAACAACTGGTGGCACAAAGATGATGTCATCTTTCACACTAAAAGGACTACCATGTCATTTTTGGGTATTGTTCAAAAATTTTGGATTTTACTTTTTTTGTAGTTCTCTATTTGAAATTGGACTGGCATTTTTCCGGACCTCAGACTGAATAGAAATTGGTAAGTGGACCTTTCAAATTATTATTTGAGTACCCCTGCACTACACCACCGTGCCGCGTACCTTTTACAATAAAAATCTAACCTGGACCCTGGAGGTGCAAGACAACAGTGCTAACCACTACAACCCTGTGCCGCGTACCTTTTACAGTAAAAATACAATAAAATAAATAAATAAATAAAATCCCTTAGGTGTAATATTCTCCTCACTCCATGATTCTAGATTTAATTTTCTGTTTTTGGGGGAACTTGAAACAGAAATTGGCAAAAATAAAGGGGCATCAATGCCCCATTCAATATCTACAGGAATCTACAGGAAATCAAAAATCTCCTGGCATCTGCAGGAAATCAAATATTTGAGGAAGTTACATAATGGCTTGAACATTATTAAAACAGACAATATTCACTTGAAGTGAGTGGCCTTGTTTACATTGAAAATATAAAAAGCTGATGTTTCCTTAGAATCTGCCAGAACACCACAGTATGGAGTGAGATTTAGAGAAAAGCTATGCTGTGAGAGAATAAATATTGTTTTGTTGTGAGGAAAATAAAACAGATGGGGGAGGAGATGTGAAAGAAATTAAGACGGAGAATATCTGAGGATGATAATACAGCTTGGAAGATGTGGTACCTGTGTGGATGTCTGGCTCCACAGTGACACATTTTCCCCACAGACTTCTGAATATGCCTCATAAAGTAACACATTTGTGTCTCACACTCACACAGCAAATGTGAGGTTGCGGTGTAAGTGATTTGTACTGACAGGAGCTGAATCATTTGGCCACACTGCATCAGGGCACCTCACAATCGACTGATTTCCCAGAGGTAGTTGCTCAGATTAATGAGCATAGCATATGAAAGACGCTAGTAGTACTTTGATGTTATACCTCCAAGAGAGACCAAGAGATGCAAGGTTTTCAGGAGAGATGGGAGAGGGAGAAAGAGAGAGTCTGAGAGTCTGGTCTTGTAGATTACTGTCACAGCTGTGTCCATGTCTCCATGAGAAATAGTACAGACGTGGCACTGGGACGGATCAATGTAATAAAACATTTTTAAACTACCCCTTGTGCCACCAGGTTGGCTCTGGTCAGTCTGGGCATGGCTCAGCAGGACCTTTTGTGATGTGCTGTGGTGTCTGGCCTTCGTGGATCGGACTTGTTTGTTTGGTGCTTACCATGGGAACTCAGAATCAGTTTGGGATCTGGGGAGTTTGGAGGTCTGGTTGGGAGCTTTGGACTCTTTGGGTGTTCTGGTGACTTTCTCTTGTGCCCAGCATTAAATCTTTTTTGACAATTTGTGTTGCATTGTCTTTTTTTGGGAAGGCTGGCTTTTAGTCCACACATGGGTGAGCCTTGAGCACCCATGATCCCCAGTGTGCCCACTGTAATGACATAGCTGATCGGTACTGTATATACAGTAAACCTCGGAGAGCGGATTCATTCATAAGTCAGACAAAGTGAGTCTTATACACCTGTGACACAAATATAAAATGTAAAGCATGAAAACCAAATGGTGTTTGTTTATAAGTGTTTATAATGTTTATAAGTCAGGGACATACTGTACTAATAATTACATACTACTACTACTAATAATAATATTAGAAATAATTAATAATCTATGGCAAAAGCAAGGTTACCTGGTAATTGATTATTCTTATTGTTCTGCTTAAAAGTGTCAGTATAAACTCTTGGGTGTCAAACATGACTCTACACATAATATATACACATACATAAATACAAAGCAGAAAAGTCTGGGTGTACAGTATATGCCATATGTGACAGTAGTACATGTATTTTGTATAAATACAAATATTTTGTATATACTGTACGTAAGATGAGTGACATGAAAAAGAATGAGGAGATAAATTTTTCTAGGTCATCACAAAAATGAATTCTGTCTATGCTGGGTTCTATTTAAAACCAGGCTTTATGATACAAATACCATCTGACTGGTATTCATATTTAAATAGGAATTCAACAGTTTTGAAAAAAAGATAATGCATTTAGAAGGTCAAACAAATTCACATAGCTCATTAGCTCCATCATCAGAGGCTATACTATAGTTTATATTTTATACAAAGACAGAACCATTACATGATCATAATTCAGTATGTCAGTTCGTAAATTCACTGTATACAAATCCAAAAGCATTCTGTACATTTGAACCCTTTTTTCGAATTATTATAGTATTCAACTATGCTGAACTGCAGATAATGCATAGTATAATGCAGAGCACATTACCATGCAGGAAATGCAAAACAAGTAGGTAATGAACCACAGTGAGCGGTTTCTTTAGAATGTCCTTCATTAAGTCTGTGCAGACTGTTCATATCTTAGCATTACTGGGACCCAGTGGAATAATGTCCATCAGAAACACAGAGACACACCCTCTTTTGGTCTTTTAGTGAACCGTTTTCCACAACCTTTTAAAACATTTAGAAAGTGGGCAGAGACATTTTGAGAGAATGTTGCCTTGGGTCATTGTTAAGTGGGCCAGCATTCCCACAGTTGTCACACAGAGGTTGTACCAAGTTAGGCAACCTCTCTAGAGAGACACAAGGGATATAATGAGAAAGACAGAACAGGGGGCACTGCCTGTAGCCAGGGGCACAAGTCTTCATCCACATATAGCAATTTAGTTCCCATAGTTGTTGCCTTATTTCAATCTCTTCTTTACTTTACACACTTTGTCCTTTATGTCCTGTCCATTCCCCTCTCCATATCTAGCCAGTTTCTCATTTCATCTCTCACCATGCCTCTCTTGTCACATTACATTGTATGGTTTGTGATGATAATGCTGTTAGAGATTTTAAATAGCACAAAGTTTCTTTGTTTGTAAGGTAAAAATTGTGGTCTTAGATTAATCATGCAACAAACTTATAAACCTAATATTAATGTACATCAGCTTTATTAACTAACTCTCCTTATTGATTTGCTACAATAGTATTTCACTCTATATACTGCTCTAACGGGAGACCTGAAGCCTATTCCTGGGGACTTGGGGTATGAGGCGGTATTAACTCTGGACAGGGTGCCAATCCATCACAGGGCACATGAGCACATACTCACTCTCACACTACAGGCAATTTTGAACACTGTAGCCGACCCACAGTCTGGACTGTGCAAGGACATCTGTCATATCTATAGATATTGATTTATAACTTAGAATGGCTGTAGGGATGTCAGGCATCACTGGAGTGTCATTTTCCCAAAGTAATTTTTCTAAACTGTAGAGCTCCATAAAAAAAGTAGAACAGTAAAGGAGAGTGCATGGCCATTGCTTGGTGATCTTTAGGAAACTGTGTTCTCGGGCCACTGTGGGGAAAAAAACTGATGGAATTGGGTTAGTTCAAATTTAGCTGGGTAGGTGTTCTAGAGAGTCCCTAATAAGCTCTTGTGTCATCAGCAATAGCTCCTCCAAAAGGCATTGTAATTATTATCAATTAGAGATCACGAAGATGATAGCTCTGTGCTATAAACAACCTTGGAACCCTGCGGGAGCTATTCAGATCTTCATAATGATCACGATCGTATGCCTTGAAAAGGAAATGCTTCACTGAGCTTTGAGTAATTCTGCATTCAATCTCAATTTTATTGCAACCGACTGTTTAATTGAATTGCAATAACATAGATTTCATCACTTTAGCCTGTGGGTTAAGCAAAGCGAATCCTACATCAATGCCTTGAGAACTGTTAGCTTTATAGTGTCTGGACATCAGCTGATCCATATTTTTGGGCAGCCCATCTTAGAAATGAAGGTAAAACAGGTTATATTCATATTTAAATGGTAGGGACACATATGTTCTGCTTGTACATTAGCATTTCCCAGTTTCTCCACTCTCAATTAATTAAAAAATAAACTCCTTCAACAGAGGATTAAACTTTATAAGAGGTACCGATTCAGAAGTTTATGCATCAGTTATTTTTGGACAAGCAGGCTATGATTTATGCTGCTGCTTTCTTCAGTAGTGTTTAACTGTTGCAATGTTTTTGAAGAAAGCAGGTCAGAGACGATTGCAATTGTTGAACAGATTCAGAGGAAGTCATCTGGTTCTTTAATCATCTTAGAATGTGCTCTCTTTTTTGGTAATCAGGGATGCATTCAACAAATTTTGTGGATAAGGATTAAATTCTGTCAGCTACATTAAAACACCCTCAGGATTTCTCCTGTAATCTTCATCAGATCTTGAGCTCTGGGCGCGTTTTAATGCTACGATGCAGTCAATAGGAGGCCATGTCCTGTTTTTTCAGTGTAAGTAACTTTGGGAAATGGATGGTCTGAATATGGTAGAGCTGAATATAATTTTTTTCATTATGGTAGCGCTCTTTAGACAGCACACAACTGATTTTAAAATATCTTATTTACAAACCTTCTACAACCTTTGTTTATAATCACATATAATCATGGCAGAATTTGTGCACATATTCATATTTTTTAGACATGGACAGGAAGAAGTAAAACATTGACAACTGATGTATGCAATGTGCAAAGGTGCATTTTCTTAAATGTATTTCTTAAATATCCATTACCTCCCCAGTAAAAACGGCCTTCCAGCCCAGTAAGTCTGGATCATCAAAGAGCGGAGTGCAGTAACAGCAGAGCCGGGGAGAAACATACTCTCCATGTATGGCAGATCCTGACTGATCCAGCATGCCGAACTGAGTGTGTGTTTACACTGAGTTAAATGAATGTGGGCAGCGTGCTGTGTGTCACCCACACACACTGACGTCTGTTTGACGAGCAAAAGTGTTCGTATGTGTTTGTGGGATAGGGGTGGGAGTGGGCTTTCAGTTAACTATTAGGGACCATAGGATGTACTCAAATCTTTCTTCCACTTATTAGTTTATAATATAATAAGTTCTTTGAACTTTTTTATTTAAAAAAAACATACACACACTTTTAATGCAATGTTTCTATGAATGAATAAACATTCAGAAAGAACATGCTTTCTCTACTGAGCAAAGATTACACCCTGACTGCTAGACATGCCACACATACAGTTACAATTTACAGTTTTGTTCCACTTGCAAATCAACGCTACTGTTCGCTCCTCTTTATACTGTAATAACAACATGCTACTGGAAAAAGTCAGACAGACGAACAAAATTGAAGAGAGGTTGGAGAACTCGGAAAGAGTTATAAACTTTTTATACAAAAACACCTTTAGCAAAACAGAGAACAAATAGTTTTACTTCAGAGTACAATTTTGCTATTGGGGTAAAAGTCTTCAGTGAGATGAGCGAGGTCGAGAGGGAAAAAGAAACGCCAGCAGCCAGAGTAAAGCAAACAGCAGAGAATGATGTGTGAGCAGAAGGAAAGCAAAAAGAAATGTTTTTGTGTGATGGGTCCATTTTGTCCTGCTGAGCTTCAGGTTTTCTTCTTATGCTCAGAATTAATTATTCACTCCAGGGCACAGCCTCAGGATGAGACAAAAAAAATCCTCCTGGGGTTTTTTCTTTTCTAGGCCCTACTCTACTGTACCTGTCTTGAGAACAGAAGGCCTAACTTCAGTTACTGCACAGGCTGTCCTGATAAAATCTCAGAAATCCATATCTGCAGTCTTGTGGGAAATGTAGCCAATTTGATAAATTTATGTAAATAATTTAAAATCTTGCTTTAGTGGAGCAGGTGTAATTTAAAGCTGGAACACAAAACAAATCTAGATTTGTATTTAATCAACTGCAAAGCCTGTGAAATCAATCAGTTTACTAATGATTAAGGACATTATTTACCTTTCCATTATTACCCTTTGCTCTGATTACTGCTTTGTACACTCTTGGCATTCTCTCGATGAGCTTCAAGAGATAGTCACCTGAAATGGTTTGAAGGAGTTCCCAGAGGTGTTTAGCACTTGTTGGCCCCTTTGCCTTCTCGGTCCAGCTCACCCCAAACCATATCGATTGGGTTCAAGTCCGGTGACTGTGGAGACCTTTTTTTGTTAAGTACATAACTCCACATGTGTTCATTCATAGTTTTGATGCCTTCAGTGAGAATCTACCGATGTAAATGGTCATGAAAATAAAGAAACCGCATTGACAGATAGATGCGAAGGTGTGTCCAAACTTGTGTGTGTGTGTGTGTGTGTGTGTGTGTGTGTGTATATATATATATATATATATATATATATATATATATATATAGTGGCTTGCAAGAGTATTCGGCCCCCTTGAACTTTTCCACATTTTGTCACATTACAGCCACAAACATGAATAAATTTTATTGGAATTCCACGTGAAAGACCAATACAAAATGGTTTACACGTGAGAAGTGGAGCTCTCCATAAAGAGTCTTCACTGTCAGTGCAATTCAGTTTTCTACCAATTTTTTTTTCCCATCAAAAGTCTTGGTTTGTGTTGAGGGAAACAATTGCTGTTCTGACCTAGGCTTGTAAATGTTCCACAACAATACATGTAACTATGAATAGTTAAATTCATGACGTGTTATTCATTAATAAACTGACAACTGTACTAGTCAGCAAATTGCTGAGTTGTAAGAAGAGTGAAACACTCTGGGCATGCCATTATTCAACAGTAACTTGAGGATGCTAACAGAGTGGTAACACATCACACCAGCCTCAGCATTGATTATTTTCCCAAAGTGTTTAATTCCCTGCTTATTTACTGTATATAGCACCTTCCATTTCCCAGAATCAGTGATTCTGATCTATAAATGGAAAGTTCAAATAATTGTGGTTTTCTTTTTTTTTTCATTCTTATGAAGGGTACAAAGCAGGGAGAGCCAGGGAGCCTCAGTGGGAGTAAAAGAAACTCAAGACTTAGAAATCATGGGTACCCCTGGATGTGTATTCCTTTAACATGTTTTCTTTTAAGCAGTCTATGAGCATTGTCATGACAACCCTTAGCTTCGATATTCATATGAATATATCAGTATGTATCTTTTTATAGCTCGGAATCACTGGAGCAGCCCAGTGCATATGTCTGTTACCAAGAATTTCCCTTTCTAGCCCACAACGGGGAACACATCCATTATGTAGACTGCTTCTGTCTTTGAGACTGGAATATTCAAGAAGGTTGTTGCCACAGAAATACAGTATGTGGCATCAAATTAAACATTCATATATACACATCATAAATAGATCTATGAGGAAATTTATTGTGAAAATCTGATTAATAATGAAGAAGGATAAGAGACCAGGATCACTGTTTAGGATAGTTACTTAAAGCTGCAGCATGTGAAATTTTGGATTTTTTTTCCTCTTTGAGATTAAAATGCTATTGTGAGCTAAATTTTGAGGTGTTCACCATTAATGGATGCAAATAATGCTCTTTTTAATAAGAATTCAGGAATGTATTACACAAAGCATTAAATATACAACATAATGGCTAATAAGCAAAGACAAAGCATACTCTGAGGGTTGAATGTTGTTTGGTACAGTACATGCACCAATTATTCATGACTGAGTATTTTATCTGCTGTTACTGTAGTATTTAGTAACGTATTAAGAAAACATAAAAGTATTTTTAAAAAAAAATTATGAAAATAGAAGCTTCGTATTTTTGTTCATTAAAGATTATTTATTTATCTATGTATTTGTATTATTTTGTATTGCCTTATATGTGAAATGCATAAACTACAAAAATGCAAAAACTAAAAACACCTGTAGCTAGCTATATTTTTAATGCATAAAGTACAGAGCAGTTGAATTAACCTACCCATATTTTTATATCTGGCAACCAACAATTTCATTGGGACACAGAGTAGTAAATGGCATAGCATGCACTTTGCATGTTCAGAAAATGTAAAGCAAACAGATACAGTAACTATAACCAGATCTGTTGTAACTTTCCTGGGGGGACAAACGCAGCCCTGGCCTATCTCTATACAGTGAAAGATGTCTGGAATTTAAATAATTAATTGCTATGGTGAATAATTAGCCCATACATTAGGCTATTATAATATCTTCTTGTCGGTTTCATTGTGATGCATTTCATACACTGTTTGGTAGGTCATTCAGATGATTTTTCAAAAGTTAACATTTAATCTAATCCAATTATAAATTTTAATAAGAAAATCATCACCTACATGATGTGATGTTAATCTGACTGTTGATTGAACAGATGGGCTGTTTTGAGTGAATTATCATCTTCTAAGGTGCGAGTC
Source organism: Channallabes apus (assembly GCA_030522415.1). Lineage (NCBI taxonomy): Eukaryota > Metazoa > Chordata > Actinopteri > Siluriformes > Clariidae > Channallabes > Channallabes apus. The sequence continues at coordinate 34,757,877 of CM060112.1, forward strand.
CCGAAGCTGCTACAATAAGTGTCACCAGAAGCTTCATAACATCTGTTTGTATGTGCGCTGTTTTTCATGTAGGCAGTAAAGTAAACAACACTGCTTGGCCAAAAAAATAGAAAAAAAATGCATTGTCTCATGTGCTACCTTTCTTACCCGAATGCACCAATCACTCCAGAATAGGGTGAAAGCAGACCACATGACCCTTTCCATTTATTTCCACCTTTTTCCCCAAAGTCCAATCTTTATGCTCCCTAACAAATTGAAGCCTTTTTCCTGATTAGGCCCACTAATAAGTGGTTTTCTTATGGCCACACAGCTGTTTAGTTCCACTTATATGAGTTCTCACCACATACAGTAGTGTGCATATAGAAATGCACTTTTTGTTTCTTTGCTTGATGCAGCCCAGTAATGTGACCCTTTTGAAATGCCAATTTTTTTGGCAAGGTAGTGCATTTCGTAACCATGGATAAAACATATATTTTTTCCCACAACCCGGTTTGACTTGTTCTGTGTTAGAGATGACCTCTAACACAGAACAAGTCAAACCGGGTTGTGGGAAAAAATATGTTTTATGTATATGTTGTCAAAATAAAGAAAATGCCGACAAAGTAATGATGTAAAAGTCATGGGTCAGACACCCGGTGCACATACCAGCCATGCCCCTCAGTCTCAGGGTTTACTGTGTATGGGAAAGTTTTGGGAAGTACAACAAAATTATGTTAGTGTGGCCAGAACATACTAATGGATTTTAAAATGGCACATGTTTATGTGCACAACTCCTAAAATATAGATATAAGTTTTAATCTTTTCATACCCAAGAAAATATGCAAACACAATCAAAGTAACACACAGGTGTGTTTATAAATGACACATCATGCAGGCTGTATACATTTTGGCTACAACAATCTCCTATCAGAATATAAAAACGTATGTCAACAAACCAAAATGATAGCGGTTGCTACACACCCACAAGAAACAAACTGCAAACAATCTCAGTGACTTGTTGCCTGCTAATGTGAACAGAAGCACATTTATCAGAAAGATGAGGTGCAATGCACTATGTACTGGTTTGAAGAATACTGAACAGATGGTAGTTTAAAAAAACATACCAGTCTCACAAGTATCACAAGTTTCTGTGTCTGGATGTTTTGATCTTTATCTGGCTGACTTGTCTGCCTGAGAGAAGGACTTAATAGGCGGTGACTGACATGCTTGGTGGTTTCAGCAGGGATTTTCTTGGCTCGCCTTCTGGTGTTAAACAGGTCAAGAAGAGTGGGTGGATTAATACTTTTCTGCAGACCTTATAATGTGCTTCAACTTGTGCATGTCATGTTCAGTGGGAGATAACCACAAGGTTCTAATGAAGCTAGTACATGTTTATTTATGAATTTATGTAAACAAAAATATAGTTGCTGTTGATATTTACAGATATCTTTGGTACTTATCCCACCCCTAGTTCTTGCAACTACTCCAATGGATCAGCCTGTACACAATCTGTACACATATCTTGCACCTTCTTGGATGAAATGCACGCAGATTGTATTGTGCAAGTTTTCTGACTGAGACTGACATAGGCACCATGACCTATTTCCACACTTTAAGCAAAGTAATAATTCATGTTTTTAGTGACAGTAACTTGCACAGTGATTTTGGTGGACAAATGTAGATAGACGGACAGAAATTGGGATGCGTAATGTCCGTAGAGTTATGTGCGTCCACCCCGATAATCAGATACATGGCCTGGCTAAAAAAAGGCACCTTTTCAGAAAGGTCAACTTATTGGTCTGCATTAAGCAAAAACATTAAAATTGCTGAAATTGGACGGATAGCACAGAACTGTCCACTTCACAGAAGAAATGTGGCTCGAAAAGAATTATGACATGATAGAGATCAGCGATAACATGAATTCTTGGTGCATTACATACATTACATTGCATCAGTAAAATTGACAATAGAAATCACAGCTATGCTACTGTATGTTTAATAGGGAAAGTAAGAGAATTTTCAAACACACATTAATGAACCTAAAAAAATTCTTTTTTTTAGCTTCATTAATAATTATATAATATTATTAACATAATAATAATTATAAAGATTATTGAGGGACTTTTGGAGCAACAGAAAAAGGTCATGTGGTCGGATTCATCCACACACTTACTCATTCTCTATACCACTCATCCTATACAGGATCACAAAAGCCTGAAGCCTATTCCATGGAATTCAGGGCACTAGGGTGGAGTATACCCTGGATGGAGTCTATCACATACAGTTACATGTACATTTAGGGCAATTTGGAAATGTCACATTTTTCAGACTAATTTGCATGAAACCCACCAAGCACAGGGAGTACATGCTGACTCTGCACACACAGTTGCTTCAGTTGGTCAGGTCCAGGCTCAGCAACATTATGTGTTATTTTAGGTGGCAATAAAAAGTTAGCTGACTACCTGAATGTATTGAATGACCAGGTTATCTGATCAATGGCACAGGCAAATGATACAGGCATTTTTCAGGAATTGTGAAATAATGGTTTTGAGAGCATGAAGGATCATTTTTACACATGAATTGGTCACCACAGTGCATTCTGTAATCAAAGCTGAAGGTTGTCAAATAAAAAATATACAACCAGAGATAAATCTAAATATACACAAACTATTTGAACAAATACCAAAGTCATTAGTCTAGCTAATGTTAATAAATAAAAGTATAGCATTTCCTATTTTTGCACTTGAAGAGCATGCTTAATGTGATAGGCTAGAATAAAAACAAAAAATTGTTTAGTCTTCCCAATCTTACTTCTAAAAAACATTTGCTGAAATGCCATTGTGTAAACAATCACATTAATCATTTAACTCCAAGTCAATAGTATCATTTAACAACAGGAAAACTAATACTTAGGTTTATTGAGTAACATGAAAAATTTAAAGTAGCAGGGTATAATTAGAAGAGTTTGCATCATGATTAACTAAATTGGGAGGTATTATTCCAAGTAGGTCATACCAGCCTATATTTGTACATCACATTTAAGTTAATCCAAAAAATGCAATTTGTTCACTTTATTATTATCAATATTTGTTAGAGGTCAAAATAAATGTATAAAATATGATATTTCATATTGTGGCATCATAGTACCACAAGAAAATGTATTGCAATAAATTCTAATTATAATTTCTGCATTAGCCAATGCATAGAGTTTCGAATGTTGCCTTCCTCTTCTTGTGTTTTGACATTTGGCGATGTACGCCTAGACAAATGCATCATATTGATAACTGCCTGCATACAAACATTACTAGACATACTTTGTGTTAACAGGTACTGTATGTCAACTATTTCAAATAAAACATTAGCAATGCACATTTTGTGAACCAGCTGGACTTAGGCTTGCGAGTGTGCATGACTATCCCTGAAATCATATCTGTCTGTAGCTTCCAAGCCCTTGCAAGCAGAGGAAAGATAAACACCAACATGGAGGGATCGATTTGACCTCAGTAAAGACTTTCTCTGTCTATTTTGGCCTCTTTAACAGTACAAAGTGAGTCAAAAGACATTGCGCTTTGGATCTTGCTGAAATCCCCTGTATGTTAATTATTGAGCTTAGTGGAGGTGTACATTGGTGGAACATATAACATTAGGGGAATTACTGTCATTGGAGTGTATTATATAAATGTTTATACAGTATAATAAACTTGTATGATTTTTTTTTTGTCAAAACTATTCCAAGGCTAAAGCCATTTAGGCCATTTGGGACTTCTATTCAGCATACTGGTGCTGAGTACAACTGCATATATTGCATGGTGGTGCAGGTATTTCAGACTGGTACAAATTTCTGTTTTTTTTGGCAGTTGGTATGTCTGAAATGCTGGGATCACCTGAGATTTAACATAACATCTAATTAACACTTTATGACTATGTGAAACACAGATGATGAAATTTTAATTTGACCATGTATCCTGAGGATTGTCACTCAAGGCATAAGGCAGCAGCAGCATTAATCAGGGTTTGTTTTACTTACTTTAAAATTAGCTACAATCTCATACAGTGATCTACATAGTCTCCAGTGGAAGAGTATTGGAGATCTGGAATTAGACATATTCTCCTGTGTGGACTGCTAGGTGGGCTGTCTGTAGCTCAGTGGTGTAGCTGCTTATTTGTTGATATTTCTGTATTAAATCCCCACATATTTTTCATAGTTGTGTTTAATTAAGTGGAGAAGAGAGCACACGCTGGGAAAAAAAAAATACTGAAACTGAATTGAACTCAAAGACCTGAAAAAAACAACTAGAAACCATAAATAGCTGTACTTGGACTGGAGACTCTAAACCCTGTGGGGTGTACAAAAATCAAAGTTATGTGCTATGATTCATATGTTCAGATACAAAACTGTTTCTTTAATGTGCTATAGGAACAGATTTGTATGTTCTCAGAAATAAGACAAGCCAATCCAAAGATCAAACACATGCTTTCCTACATTTATTTTTATGGCATTTGGCAGATGCTCTTATCCAGAGCAACATTTTATCTCATTATACATCTGAGCAGTTGAGGTTAGGGGCCTTAATCAAGGGCCCAAATGTGGCGATCTGGTGGTGCTGGGGTTTAAACTTAACCATTGAGCTACCCCTTTTCCCCATTTTTTTATAATGAGCAGACACATAATACTGCTTCATGGCATGAAGTCTCTTCATGGCTGTGCTTTCCTAAATGACAGAGTCCTCACTGCCCCTGGTGTCGTATATATGGATCAGGCAATGTCTGCCAATGATCTTGGAACTAGGAAAATGAGATAATACAAAAGATAATCGACTTTAAAGGGAAAATAAGGAGATGAAGAAGAGTAGACATTTTAAACCAGGAAAAATGAAGGCATGAAACAAGAAAAGACTCAATTTTTTTTTACATTTAAGTAGCTGTGGTGTGCAGGAAAATGGCTCATGAGTAAAGATTAGAAGTAATTAATCAGTCCAAAAAACAAACAAAAAAAAAAAGATTAAAAAGTAAGACACAAATAAATGGACAGTGAATCAGTCAGTAACTAAGAAAGACTGTAGGTAAGGAGTGAAGGAAAACAGCAGTCTGGGGAAAACAGTGGAAGTCACAAGCAGGTAGTGTAAGTGCCAGGCTAGTGGCAGAAGAGCATTCCCCGTCATCATAGCCTGGTGAGCTGTGAGAGGGTTGTCATGGAGATGGTAGGCGGGACAGTGTGATCTTTTCATGGCAATGAGTTCACACTCTCTTATGCCAGCAAGGGAACCCTGAACTGTGTTTTCCAGATCTGTAGAAGTCTCCAAATCCACAGACAGATCAAAATGTGTCCAGACAAATAAAAAAAGCATTTTTGAAAATCCAATTAGTCTCACATTGAAGGAACACAACTGAGGCTGGGATCATTTTACACTGATGTTATATGGTGAAAATCTATAATAATAAGGCCCCTACAGTGTGGTCAGAGATGTGCAGAAAAACAAGCTGCCACCTAAGCACCTTTTAGTGGCAGTGGTAATAACATAAGGCACAAGAGCCAGTCAATTGATCCTGCTTGGGGCAGAATGAAAGCATATACACTTCTGTAGTGCCATCTCTGATTACAGGAAAGGAACAGACATTCTTACATCTTTCTGATACACACAAAAACTTAAAATTAGTAACATATAATAATATTTCTTATATTTAAATTGGGTCCGCCTGTAGTAATACAACTCCATATGCCCTTGTCTAAAGACTGAGAGAATTGGGTTTAGAAAATGTATGTAAATCACCACTGATTTTGGACTTTGAATGCGGTACAGTTGTTATTGAGTCAAGCAAGAAAGAAAGAATTTTAAACAATCATGTGAGCACAATAAGCAACCAATAGCCACAGATATTTGTGATAACTTCATTGGATTGATTGTTAAGGAATATAAATGAATGAGTATTAAATATGTGCTGTAGGATTAGTAGCTTTGACTGTAAGTAGCATTTTCAAGCTCAACAGCCCAATAGAGATAAGAGCTGAAATTAGATTTACAGGGTAAATACTGAGCTTTAATATAAAATTATATGAGAATTCTACCAACAATTTTAAAATACAAATCCTTGAGTCAGATCATTCCCCTTATTTGCTCTCCTGGTATTATTTATTTCCTGGTCCACCCAGCCGCCTACTGTACACAACTGTACTCATCCTTAAATCTGTGGCATGTTTACTTGCAATCATTGTACTGTATTTGGAGAAAATCCTTCTAGTCTGTGCAGGCTTCTGACCAGTTCTCAGCATGGATAGTTATTGGATAGTCTGATTTCTCTATCAAAAAATACATTCTGATTACTGGCCCACTACATCAAAGACTAAGCATCCTATAACTCCAAAACTGGGAGGTAATATAGTAAGAGAAACATCTCTGATAACACATTTATTGCAAATTTACAATAAGAACTTTAGAGGTAGGTCTTTACATGTCATCTGAAAACTGACTTTTGGACATCTAGGGAACGTTGTTCCACACCATCCCTGTACACTAAGAGATTGTGGGACCAACCATGTAGTGGTAGTGGATTGTAGATAGCATGGTGCGGTGTGGGGTGTGATAAATGTTTTAAGGTAGGTTGGTGCTGTCCATTTTTTTGGCTTTGTAGGCATGCTTAATTGTCTTCAATCTAATGCGACAGCTACAGGAAGCCAAGAGAGGGAGTGTAGCAAAACAAACAAGTCCAGTTTCTCATGAAGTGTGAGAGAAAGCACAAGTAGAAAATAGTTTCAAAGGTAGCCAAATTCTGCTAAGAGTTTCAGGTGTCGTTTAGTGCCATAAACTGAAGACAGTAATGGGAAGCTAAATGTAAAATGAAATCAGTTTTCTTTACAGCAGAGTAGAAATTCCAGAGCAAGCTGTTGTTTGAGATTGAATAAACAGTGGGTAGATTAAATTACTGGTAGTTCAGGCTCTGTTTTGGGTATGACAGCTTCTGAGTCTGTGAGATGTGACAACAGAGGTTTAAGGTCTATGTCTGCAACCCAGTCAGGAGTGAGGTCAGTGAGTTTAAGTAATGATGAGACTACCTGGAAACACCTATTGAGGAAGGAGAGGTAACACATACAACAATTTTCTAAATAATTGTGTTCCTCTAACCATTGCAGGATTTGCTTCTGACCGAGTTCTCATCATGTTTATTTGAATCACTACTTGAGTAAGCCTATTTCAGATGCACGGAGTCATTTTACTGTGGGATATCAGATGAGCAGTTATCATTCAGTTATCTACGGTTTCAGTTAAACTTGTACCGTGTGTGTAGTAAATAAATTATTCACTGAGAAGCCTCTCATCTACTGATCTCTCTTTGAGGTAATTAGAGTTTAACAACCCTTACTGCTTATTAGTCTTAGCATCAGACCCCCACTTATTGGACAAAGAACTTGATACGTATCAGTTGCACCATTCAGGATATTAAGATATCTTAAAGATCAAAGATGTTTGATGTTTGAAGAAAGAGACAAAAATACCTGCTAATGAGAACATACAGATGCTTAGGAGGTTTCACATTTATTCCTCATTTCATACATTGATCTTTAGTAATTGTTTTTTTTTTTTAATCCAGGTCAGAGTAGTAGAGTAGACACTGATAACTGGGCAAAAATACACCCTTGATGTGATGCCAGTTCTTCCTCCAACACTATACACACATTCACACATCCATTCTCAGTTAGAGACAATATAGTATATGATTTAAAGAGGTGGTAAGGGAACCTATAATTATACACTGTAATACTATAATACACAAACATCCCCTGTTGTTGCATACAGCTTTAAACACACAACATGTACTGTACATATACACACATACACACAGCTGGCTATGGGAATGGCACATCTGACACACTGTCACAATGTCACACCTTTAGAAGAATTATCCTGTGTGTGTGCACTTACTCACCACTGACTGTGTCCACAGAGATAGAAGTGTGTGTGTATGATTAGAACAGGACTGCAATGGTTGTGGTGCTAACAATCCCATCAACTTCATCAGCTGTGTTCAGCTGGTGGACGCAGGTGTGTGAAGAGGACACACTACAGCGAGTATGAGCAGTATGTGTTCCCATAAGTCTGCAGTGCCAATGTTCTATTGTGTCTAAGTTTTATATAGACACATAACTAACAGGCTTTCTAATCTTACCCTACAAAATAGACAGTGTAACAAGGCTTCATTATCAAGGCCACTTCTGTCATATATCCAATAATTACTGTAAATCAAGCAGAGCACTACATCGGCCTTCATTGTTGTTAGCTGAATAAATAATGAATAAAGAGATCTAAAACTAATGGCGGGTAGAGGCCACAGAATGCAACCCTGTTGTTCCTAAGTTATTTAGGTTTGTAAGAAATTGAGAATTAGTGGATAAGGACAGTTTTCTTCCTTGGTGGTATTATTATAGTGTCTCATATAGTGATGCAGAAGCACTGTTTACTCTATGTGTGGTTACCTTTTTCTGACTAATGAAAGCATTGCAGTGGGATCCTCCTTTGCACCAAAGCACATTCTGTCAGTCTGTAAATCTCTCTCTTCCTCTGTCTGAACAAAAAGACAGCTAGGCCATTTGTGAATGCTGATGCCTGTTTTACAGTTGAGTAAAGAAAGAATATTGATTAAACGGATGAGAGGGAAAGAAAAGAACTGTGAACAAAATTTATCTGTACTGTATGCTTCTCTTGGGTATCCTTGGTTATTTTAATATATGCTAAAGTATATATACATATGAGAGTCTTTTTGCTTATAAAAGATTTGTGTTTGCTCCCCACAGAATATAATTGAAAGAATCATTAAATAATGGTTAAAATTTACATACATCAGTGTACCTAGAGAAACAGCAGAAGAGAGGGAGAGAGAGCATGCATACCATTAGGCAGACAACAACTGAAGCATAAGTAACAAGATTAGATCATTCCATCTGTGGTTCTTTAAAAACTAAACAGCATATGCATGTCAGGGAGAGGGTAGAGAATTCCCTACTCACCCCTAGGGACAAGAGGGCTGTGAAGGTGAGAGGAACTTAGAGGCACACATTGTACTGTATACAGGCAGACACACAGGAAAAATACACCCTATGCGTAGTAACTGAGGCTCAGAGACAGCCGCGTCCTCTGAGGAAACTTCTTGTCCAAGACAGCTTTAAATAGTAATGCAATCCTATTATATTTATCCTCTCTTGTCCTTTACCCTAGGTAGCCATGATGTTTCCACTCATTTATTAAAACCTCCATCATTCTCTTTTTCTCACCTACTATCCCATAGTATATCTATCTTTACATGGCCCTTTACGCCCCTGTCCCCAACCCTCATTTCTGGCAAAGCCTGCAGGAGAGTAAATGCATTTCTTTATTTGTCCTTTATAGCTCTCTTGACTGTTCTTTGTGGCTACAAACAGTACATATTTGTTACGGAGTCTAATCACACAAGCACCCCACATCTGCACCTGGCACTGACTTAACACTATTTGATGCAGTGTGTAGCTTCACTTTTCTAAAATAATAATTAAATTAAATAATAATAAAATGGTTGTATATGTATATAATAAGGCATACAGTATCCTGTGGCAAAGTTGTTGCTCAGTTTCAGAAGCATTCAATTAGTGTATTGTCCATCAAGCAAAGAAAACAACTAAAAGAAGTAGAACTCACTGCCATTTTTAATAGTGAAAGGAAGAGCATTTCCAAGAGAAATTAACACTAGGGATTTGGACTAAACAACTTGTGTAGCCTTAAGAAAACCACTTATCTTTGAGGCTAATCAAAAAGAAAATCTTCAATTTGCTAGGTAGCATAAAGAATGGAAGCATTAGAAAAAGGTTCAGAATAAGTCCAGATTTACCCTGTTCCAGGGTGATGGGTGCATCAGGGTAAGAAGGAAGGTAGATGAAATTATGCACCCATCATGCCTAGTGTCTACCATACAAGCCTGTGAGGGCAGTGTTATGAGCTCAAAAAAAAAAAAATCAGGCAAGCGGACCTTCTGAAAATACTGAATAACCCGTTTTTTCCCCATTTTATCCCGATTGTATGTGCATATTCCAAGATGACAACAACAGGATTATCCGGCTTAAATTGTCAAAGAATGGTTCAGGGAGCATAATCCGTCATTTTCACACATGGATTGGCCACCACAAAGTCCAGACCTTAAATCCATTAAGAATCTTTGGGATGTGCAGGAGACAACTTTATGCCATGGGCTAATTCTCCTATCATCAACTACAAGGTCTTGGAGAGAAATTAATGCAACTCTGGATGGAAATAAATGTTATGACTAGGGCTGCACGATATATCGAAAAAATATTGTTATCGCGATAATGGCATGCGCGATAACCATATCGCAAAGAGTTGCGATAAATACTTTATGTGCCAAGCATTTGTGTGTCCAAATTTGACAAATCAGATGGGCCCTTACTATGTTTATACCCGCTTATATATATTTATTATTTATATCTTTATACTTAATTCTGTCGCGAAGTAACCCGGGATGATCAGAAGACTTAGCGATTAGCCGTTAGCCTTTTGTAGCGTGGACGGTAAACCCAAACGCGGAAGCAAGCGAGTAGGCAGGATAACCACGCGAATTAGTTTAAGGACTCTCACAGAAGGGGAGCAAGGGAAAAACACAAATTTAACCCGCGTCCTATAGACACACACTCGAATCAGAAAGTAAACAATCTGCACCGACATACGTGAACACAGTGACTAAGCTGTATGCGGTGGTTTGTTTACTCCTCTTATACTTCTGGCGTGTGTGTGTGTGAGAGAAAAATTGTATTTTTTATTTAATTTTTGTTTAATAATATATATATATATTTTTTTTTTTAAACAAAAAACAGGCAAGCCAAAGAGAATATTTTGTTTAAAAGATGCTCTTGTTTTAAGACACTATTGATGAGTGTATGGTTACATGTAAATAAAAAGAAATGTTTGAAAGTAATTCATATTGTGTTGGCAGGTTTATAGTAACAGCAAACCAGAAGTCAGAATATCTGCTGAGGGTTTTAAGTCATTCATAGTGTTTTGAAGTCTAAATATTTGCAACTTCCTTGACATATAGTTTCTTTTTAGCCTGAATTAGATTTAATTACATCAGACGAATATCTATTACCTGTTTATTTTAGTATGATCATTACATATAAATAAATAATGAAAAAAAATAGGCAATAATAATAATAAAAAAATGCACTTCTCTAGGGAAATGTTATCTCGCAAGAAATATCATTATCGCTATATTCAACAACAATATCGCATATTTTCCTAATATCATGCAGCCCTAGTTATGACATTGCATTCTTCTTCTTCTTTGTCTTTCGGCTGTTCTCCATCATCTGCCTCCATCTAACCCTATCTTCTGCATCCTCTTCTCTCACACCAACTAACTTCATGTCCTCTCTCACTGCATCCATAAATCTCCTCTTTGGTCTTCCTCTAGACCTCCTGCCTGGCAGTTCCAACCTCAGCATCCTCCTACCGATATATTCACCATCTCTCCTCTGAACATGTCCAAACCACCTCAATCTGGCCTCTCTGACTTTATCTCCAAAACATCTCACATGTCCCTCTGATGAACTCATACCTCCACCTCTCCAAATTTTCTTCCACCTGTTCCCTGCTCTCGCTACAAAGCACAATGTCATCTGCAAACATCATAGTCCATGGAGACTCCTGTCTAACCTCATCTGTCATCCTGTCCATCAACAGAGCAAACAAAAAGGGGCTTAGAGCCGATCCTTGATGCAGACCCAACTCCACCTTGAACTCTTCTGTCACACCTACAGCACATCTCACCCACTGTCTTATAACTCTCATACATGTCCTACACCACTCTAACATACTTCTCTGCCACTCCAGCCTTCCTCATACAACACCACAGCTCCTCTCTCGGCACCCTGTCATGCGCTTTCTCTAAATATACAAAGACACAATGCAACTCTCTATTACCTTCTCTGTACTTCTCCCCAGCATCCTCAAAGCAAATACTGCATCTGATGTACTCTTTCTAGGCATAAAACCATGCTGCTCACAAATGCTCACCTCTGCCCTTAACCTAGCTTCCACTACTCTTTCCCACAGCTTAATTGTATGGCTCATTAGCTTTATGCCTCTGTAATTGCCACAGCTCTGCACATCTCCCTTGTTCTTAAAAATCGGCACCAATACACTTCTCCTCCATTCTTCGGGAATCCTTTCACTCTCCAAGATCTTGTTAAACAAACTAGTCAGAAACTATACTGCCACCTCTCCTAAGCACTTCCATACTTCCACAGGTATGTCATCAGGACCAACAGCCTTTCCACTCTTCATCCTCTTCAACGTCCTTCTCACCTCACTTTTACTAATATTTGCTACTTCCTGCTCAACAACAGTCACCTCTTCTACTCTTTGTTCTCTTTCGTTTTCCTCATTCATCATCTCAAAATGTTATGAAAGTGCATAAGCTTATAAAATGCAGGGTTGCAAATAGGTCTTCTAAATGGACAATCATTCCAAGCATGCTTCCAAAATTTGTGGCAAAATGAGTTAAGGACAATAAAGTTGATGTGTTGAAAAAGCATGTGTGAGCAAGGAGGTCTATAAACACGACTTATGGCACTTTTCCACTGCATAGTACGGCACAGCACGGTTCAGTTCACTTTGGTTCGGCGCAGTTCGGCTAGGTTTGTGCTTCCACTGCAGTTTGGTACCGCTTTAGAGTGGGCGTGCCGTTATAGTTGCGCCGCCTCTACTGCCGTGACATCATCGTAATACTTCTACATACTTCTGTAGTTGCTCTTCAGTTTTTTTAACTTGTCCCTCCACTCTTTGTAAGTCCGATGGTAGCCATGGAGCTTAGCGACCTCCTGAAAAACTTTTTCATTCCACGTCGCCCCATCAAGCTCTCGCTGGATCTGCTCCTCGGCAGAACGTCTCGAGAGGAACGTCTGTACTTCTGTAATAGACCACGAAACAGCCATTTTTGGTTAATACAAAAAAGTGCGTCCAATCCTTCGCTGGCTGTGCTAAATATAGCGGTTCTGTTCTGTCTCGTGTCGCAATTTCAGTGACGCAGTAATGATGATTTTCTCCGGCCAATCAGTGACCAGCAGAGTTTACACGTCATGTTTTCATAACGGTTCGGCAGGCTTGGAACCTCGGCTGAGGTGGTACTAAAAAAAGGACCAGGTACTGTTCCCAGTGGAAAACCCCCCAAAAGTGAACTGTACTGAACCGTGCCATGCCGTACTATGCAGTGGAAAAGAGCCATTAGTGACACCAGTCCTGACAGAAGGAATGGCCTAAATGTCTTTTGACCTACTGGGAATGTGATGAAAGAAATAAAAATAAATAAAATAAATTGTTACTATTACTATAGATCAACCATAACTTTAAAACATTAACAAACTGCCTAGGTTCTGGGGACCCCTTGTGCCATTTCGTGGAAACTCTGGCCCCTAGGACCTCTGGGAGAGTGCTGTGGTCTCAAGCAACCTCTCTAACCTCTCTAATGAGACTTGCTTTTGCTTTACACACCGCTGTACACACACGCATACAGACACAAAATAAAGTATGTTTTACGCGCACACACATGGTCACCATGATATAGTAAACAGTACACGCGTGCACGGATGTTGATTATACCAGTAAGAGACGCGCACTAAGACCCAGCAAGGGAGACGATTATCCACAATTCCGCAGCGCGAGAGAGAAAAACCGTTGGCTCAGTTGTGATCACGTGAGTAAAAACAAGAAGCGCATGCGTGATACTCGGTACTCGTAAACCAAGACTAGTTCGTTTTCCAAGTCAAAATGTATTAAAAATCTTTGCTCGTCTTGCGGAACACTCGCAAACCGCATTCCTCGCATGTAGCTCCAGTTATAGAGTTGCTCCAAAAAGAGCTCTTAAATGTTCATACAGGTTGCTCATATGGAGGTTGAACAAATATTTGAGTATGAAAGTACAACACCAAATTGGTTTCCCTCTTTACTCTTACTGAAAAGTAACAGCAATGTAATTTTTTTTTCAAACATCCAAATCAAACTAATTCTTTTTAAACATGTACAGCCAAGTTAAAAAAAATTAGTACCACCGCTTTTAATCATATGTGTTTTGGGGTAAAAACATAATGCAAATCTACCCTAAATACAGTACAACCTCAGATGAACAACATATAACTTGTGCAATTATTTATTTAACAAAAATTTAACCGGAAGGGGAAAAAAATGTGGGCAATACTATACCTTACTTCTTCCACAGTGTTTAAAAAGCTACATTGTAGCCAAGTGCTACTAATCATCTGCCCTTGATTAATTGATCACCAGAAGGAGTACAGACCTCTATAAAAGCAGTAGTTTTTGCAGTTTGCTGGTCTGAAGTATTCAGGTGTGAATTTCCCATGATAAGCAATGGTCTTATAGAAGCAATAGTTGATCCACACCAGGTTATAAAACAATTTCCAAGCAATTTGGAGTTTTTTCACAATTATTCAAAAGATTATACACAAGCGGAAACCAGTCAAGTCAGTTGCTAATCTTCACAGTACTGTAGTGGACATCATTACATTCACCTCAAGGTCACTCCATGCACTGCTCAGAGAAATACAAAAAAAAAACAAGTTCTACATCTCAGACCCTACAGGTCTCACTGAGCATGTTAAATGTTAAAGTCCATCACAACACACACACACACCTTCTGAGTGCAAAAGACCCTTGAGAAGATTAAATATTCAGGTTTGCAGGTGTGGTACTGCCTGTGCTTGTGTGTGTGTGTGTGTGTGTGTGTGTGTGTGTGTGTGTGTATTTGATTCCACTTCGGAAATCACATGACAAAATTATAAATTATTTCCACCAAGGACATATGTCAGTGTATCTCTGATCTACATTTCAGGTATCAGATTGGTGATAGCTGTAATGTGTCACATTTGCATGTCATTCCGCTTTATCACATGATGTTATAGGGAGACAGTATCTTTATGTTGTATGTGAATTAGATCAGATTTTTTGGAAAATTTTGTGCAAATGGATAAAGAGGCTAAAGAGGGCAAAAATCCCTTACAATAACAAAGAACTTAAAGGCTGGATTTTAAAATTAATATTTAAAACATATTTGCATCATATTAGAAATATTTAACAGTGGGGCAAAAAGTGTGGCAAAACATTACTGCTCTAGACAAGATCTGCAAAGGAGGAATGGGCCAAAATACCAGTAACAGTGTGTGAAAACCTTGTGAAGACTTATAGAAAACGTTTGACATCGGACATTGCCAAATGGATTTTTTTTCTTATTTTGTCTCTCATAGTTGAGGTATACCTATGATGACAGGCCTCTTACGTGGGAGAACTTGCACAATTGGTGGTTGACTAAATACTTTTTTTACCCCACTGTAAACATCACTTTCAGACATTTTTTGGGGGGAAATTCCATTAAACAGCCTCTGACCTTGCTAACGAGGACTGAATGCTGCGACAGTAATTTACCCCGTGACTAGGCGCCTAGACATCTAAAACTAAACAGCTAACAATATTTTCCTAAAGTCATCCTGTGGTGTATACTGTATGTTATATAGCTGTATCTGTTTACAGTGTTTATACCAAAAAAAATCTTAAAGACATTCTATAAAAAGATTCAACTCAGACAATTAAATTACTTTTCAGAGGCTTCAGTGGCATTGGCCCTAATAAAATCTAAAACCATTATTGTTTCCATTAACGTTTAGGTGGAGTCTCTCAAGCAGAGGATATACTGAGTTGTAGTGTTTCACAGAGTTCTTGTCTTTCCTGTTCATCTCTGAACTATCGAGATAGATCTAAATTAATGGGTGTTTACTTACATCAGACTATCATGTACAATCTAAAGAACTGTTACAGTGACTTTGTGTTCTAGCACAAAAAGACACAACTGCATGCATCAAACCATGCCCACTCGGAGGTCAAGTACAGCCATAGTAACATTTCTGTGAAGCTAACTTCCCCCGAAGCCTCCAAAGAAAGTCGTCTCTGACTACAAAGAAAACATAGGAGGGAAAGGAAGAGAGTGGGAGCATAACATATACGAAAGACAGGGGAAAAAGAGAACAAGTATAAGACCAAGTCACATAGGGAGGACAAAAAGAGGAACAGAAGGATCATGTATCACAGCTCGATTTTGAAGAGACAGTGCCTTTTAACAATCACAAGCTGCTGTTTTCACCACAAACAAGTTCCATCTCTCTCTTCCAATCATCCCAGTGCCACGTTTAAAGCTCTGCACTTTTACTGCCTGAAAAACACACACAACACCTAATGCTCTGTGTGCTGGTTACCAAGGAAACAACACTTCAGAATATGCAAGCTTTGAATTTCTTTTTTTATAAGTCTTTTTTATTGGGTTTTCACTGTCAGCATATTCCTGTAGGCACATTAGTAGGTGCTGTACTATGTGACTCAAAGTAAGTGGACACTTATTGACCATAACACTCAGAGGTTGGTCATTTCCAAAATGTTCCGTCACCATGTCATCGAAGCTTTCACTGGAAGTAAGATGACCAACCCAAACCATTTCCTGCATGGTTTACCAAGGCTAAAGTGTGGCCTGCACAGAACCATGACTTCAACCCCACTGAACACATTTTGGATGAATTGGGTTGGCCAGGCCTTAAGGGAGAATTAAAACAAATCCCCACAGCCAAATTCTAAAAACAAATTGAACACAGTGCAAAGAGTGGAGGCTGTTATTAAAGTAAAGGGTGGGATCAACTTTTGTGGTTTTGGAATACGTTAGTCAATGGTCAGGCATATACACAGTTAAGCCATATATTGTATAAAATTGTATTACCTATCGATCCAATGTTTCTGTGATTTTTGCTTTTATAATGTTTTTTGTCTGTTCCACATTTGTAGTCTAAATTTTCTGGATTGCCATAGTTACACAAAAAGGTAATGATGATAATTAGTTATCAATAAAAGAAGTATGAATTGATATGTGCCAAACAGTAGTGACAAATATGTGATTTATTGCCAATTTGATTTTTTTCCTATCGTTTCTGGAACAGAAGAAATCAGACCTTAAAAGACTAAAGACCTTACTTGTTCCGGTCACTGAGTTAGACTGTAAATTTTAGAAAAAAAATTCTATTTTTAATGACATTAACAGATTTCAACAGTTACTATCAACCACTCAGAATGAACAATGGAGCCACAGTTCATAATATTTCTATTATTTATATTGTGTTTTTTTTCTTTATAAGACCAACAAGTTCTGTTTTTGTGTTTTCACAGGTTCTGGCCATCATCTCAATCCTGTTTATTGTTCTCTCAACCATCGCTTTGTCTCTCAACACCCTCCCGGAGCTTCAGGACACAGACGAGTTTGGGCAAGCAACTGACAACCCTCAGTTAGCCCATGTAGAGGCAGTCTGTATCGCTTGGTTTACTATGGAATATCTTCTTCGCTTCCTCTCTTCACCCAATAAATGGAAGTTTTTCAAAGGCCCATTGAATATCATTGACCTGCTTGCCATTCTTCCTTACTATGTAACCATCTTCCTGACTGAGTCCAACAAGAGTGTACTGCAGTTCCAGAATGTTCGTCGAGTGGTGCAGATCTTTCGGATTATGCGAATTTTGAGAATCCTCAAACTGGCTCGCCACTCGACTGGGCTACAGTCACTAGGCTTCACATTACGTCGCAGTTACAACGAACTGGGATTGCTAATCCTCTTCTTAGCCATGGGCATCATGATATTTTCTAGTTTGGTCTTCTTTGCAGAAAAAGATGAAGAAGACACAAAATTCAAGAGCATCCCAGCTTCTTTTTGGTGGGCCACCATTACTATGACAACTGTGGGGTATGGAGATATCTACCCCAAGACTTTATTAGGAAAGATTGTTGGGGGACTTTGTTGCATTGCAGGAGTGCTAGTCATCGCCCTACCAATTCCTATAATTGTAAACAACTTCTCTGAGTTCTACAAGGAACAGAAACGACAAGAGAAAGCCATTAAAAGAAGAGAAGCTCTGGAAAGGGCCAAGAGAAATGGCAGCATCGTGTCTATGAATATAAAGGATGCTTTTGTTCGAAATGCAGAGCTAATGGATGTAGTGGTAATGGAGAAGACCGAAGAAAACATTGCAAAGACAGACAAAGTGCAGGACAACTGTAACGCTTCACCCAACCGCTGGAAATGGACACCTAAACGCACCATCTCTGAAACCAGTTCCAATAAGTCTTTCCCTGGGAAGGAGCCAGAATCTCCAGTTAGAGCCACCAGTTCAGGCAGTCCACAACATCTTAATGTACAAAAGCTGGAGGAGATGTACAGCAAAATGGCCAAGACCCAGTCCCAGCCCAACCTGAACAGTAAGGAACAAGGTAATTTGTCAAAATTGACAAAGAAAAAAGATGAATTGGAAATGAGAAGCATTCCTGTTAATCAAACGGCCAACACCACAGAGGGTGTGATGGATATGAGGAGCATGTCAAGTATTGACAGCTTCATCAGTTGTGCTACAGACTTTATAGAAAGCTCAAGATTTTCACATAGTCCCATCTCAAATCAAACTAGCCGAGTCAGTGTCAATCCAGGACTCGAGACAACCCTTGAGTATGAGACCATGAAGGAGCCTGTTGGTCCCCCCAAGCCTGGACGAACATTATTCTCTGACAGTCCTCGTGGCCTTCGCATCGGCAACCCTCTGAAAACAAGATCTCTCAAGGTCAACTTCTTCTCAGGAGAAACAACAGGTCCTACTGCAGGTTCGACTCAGGGGGGAGGCACTGCTGCTCTCTCAGAAAGTTCTGATTGGTCTATTATAAGTCCAGAGGTGTCTGTCTATACCACTGCCAGCAGCAAGACTCCACCCAAGACACCTGAGACATTTGTACCAACTGTTTTCACATTTCATGATGTATCCATCAGCAAGTACATTGATGCAGATACAGATGACGATGACCACCTTCATGATGGACCAGGTTCTAGTCCTTCTGAACGACTCTTGGGTAATACAAGCCCCAAGCTCAGCAACAGTTCTTACCAAAGAGGAGCAAACCACCTTGATTTGTCTCAAAGAATGCTGGGCCAAAACAGTCTGTTCTCTTTGGAGGGACGTTTAAAGGGACAGGAGAATCATATGATTCCAGGAGACAGAGGACACTCGAAAACACTAAGCGAAAATAATTAAAACAGGGAATGTAGCCTATAACAACTGGAATTATTAAAAAAATAATGACCATATATGAACTAACATTATTTTAAATATCTGTAAAACCATAAAAGTTGCCATGATTTACATGGACAGAATAATTACTGAGCAGATGTGATAAGCCCTTTTTGACCACTTTACTGCTTGAAACAGCAAGCAGTCTGAATTAAAAACATTTAGTTAATCATGCAGTTTGAGGATTGTTGACTGACATGGCTGAAATTCATCAAACTCCACTAGCCTCCAAACACAAATAGTCAAATTAGGTACTTACTGAAGCCATTTAGTGAAAAGAGTCATTTCTTTCTACGATTCTTCCTCAAAACTGGCCTTAGTTTTATGTACCAACAGTAAAAGTTGTTTTATATTACTAGTAATTGTTGCAGGAATGTGTATTTATCCAAAAATGGGTTTGCATGTATGAGAATGAGAAAGAGAAACCAAAATGATGAAGGAATATGTTAACAACTAAAGTCATGTACAAGACATACTGTCTTGTATAATCAGATCCATGGTTTCTCAAACTTTTTAACCCAACCTTTCATGAATATTCCTCTGAGGACATATGCAAGCAGAGTGACTTCAGAGGATACAGGCACTGTGATTTGCTGTCTTTGGTCAAATCGGGTTATAACCCACTCTTGAGATGAAGTAATGTATTTTCTGTTTTATTTATTTGATTATGCATAAAGTTCCCTTTTTTGTTTTATTTTTTTAAGGAATGTATGAACATGATTGTGGAATTCCTTCTCAGATGCTTCTTAAACACAAAAGAATCAACTACAGCATTTGTTGAAGCCATGCTCTTTAGTTGAGAGACTGATCTTTATCAACATGGAGCTTAAACCTCTGTTTCCAGAACCGAAGGGACAACACTTTTTACGACATGACAACAGAACATTTGGAGTTCATGACTGTAAAAAAGAACAAACATTGGGAGTTACCTACCCTTCTAAACGATAGACACTTTGCCGTTGTGGATTACAATAGATTTTGGCATGGGCAGGGTGAAGAATTGTAAATGTATATTTTTTAAATGCTTTCTAGAGATTGGAAGTAGAGAAAGGAATAAATTATGCGAATCTCTTAGTTTTGCATAGTATAAAATATTTATTTTAAAGGGATTGTATTTACTAAATAATTTAGTGAGAAAAACTCTTTGTATTGTTTGCTACCGTCTCCTAAATGTCTATGTTGTGAAATATTTCTGTCCTTTTGTTCACTTATCCTTTGTATGAAACATTAAGCCAAAGACATGTACACATGAGGCTGACACACACTTTCCCTACACTCTCTGGTAATGTCTCTCTCAACAGGTCTAAAATTCTGGAGCACCTTAATGCAGTGGAACCTATTTGTTTCATAGACTATATTTTAGAGAGGTTTTTGATACTGTTTACCTTACACACTGAACAACTAACTGCCACAAATAAGGAACTATTTAGTTGAGCCTATTTGTCTTGCATATTTCATGACATATTCAATAAACAGGACTAGAGAGCTTTAAAGGCCTAGAATTACAGCACATTAACACTTCTTTCAAATCAGATCTGCAGGAATACTGCCTTGCCTTAAATCATTAAAGAATTATCTACACTACTTGGTAGACACTGTATGTACCAATTAATAGAGAAGGCTGTTTCCTGCGTCAGAAGCCATAATACACAGAAATGCACCAATGTGTAAATCAACACTGCAGTGAGACACAATGAGTACAAGCACATAAGCAACCACAAGACCATCACACAGAATCTACTACAGCTTAAGTAACTGTAACACACTGTAGGGAAGGCTGTCTTAGTGTCCATCCTGCCCATGTGTCTGGCAGATTTAGGTCACGGCCATTGTATCTAATTGATCAGAGTCTTTTCTGGACCTCATCACATGAAAGATTTACTGCCAATCATAGTAAAGCCATTAGCACAGGTGCTAATTGCAAATTGTGTTAATTTATAGCCTGACCTCAGAGTGGTGCATGACCAATGTGAGTGCCAGACTACTTGCTTTATTATGGCTTTGCCCAAGCAGAAAGATAAGAAGTAGAAAGTGTTTGATCGAGATGTTATCATGAAAAGTCAAATCTCTACATCAAAATTTCTGTGCATGGGGAGATTTAAGATGAGTCGCATTTTGAAAAGAAATTAACTCATTTACATGGCACTTTCTTGTTTTCCTTTCTGGCTCTTCTTTATTTTTTCATTTTATTTATTTATTTTTTTACATTAAAAGACATGTACACTTTCTTTGTCATACGCTTTGTCTATGTTCACCTGAAGACAGAGGGTCTGGATAAATCATAAACAAGTACAGCAAGCAATAAGAACATTTAAAAAATCAGGATATATGTATATTTGGTCTAATACTGTAATGCTCCATGTACAACAAAACACTCTTAACACTGAAACACTGTCTAGCCTATTGATAAATGAATGTTAATAAGAGTCATGTTAAGTTGCACATTTTAATCCGTCATGAACCACACACATTACTACTTAAATCGAGTATTACTGTTTGCCCACAAAATCAATGTAAAACTGGAAATAAAGATGATGTTTTGTCTGACCTACTGTTCTGAGAAAAATATTGCTCATAGAGTGTGGTTCGAATATACTGAGAGCTTGAAAGCCCAATAAATAAGTTTAAAGCTTAGTGTCAGTTTCTTATGTAATAAAAACGGTAGAAAGGAAGAAGAAAGAAAACTTGATTTAGGGCATTTTCATTAGAATAGTTTTCAATGCCAAAAAGAATCCAGCAATTATTCTGAATTATGACAGGATAAAATAACTGCAAATCATTTGGGGTAAAAGAAAATGTATTGCTTATGTGATTGTAGATTGCATTCTTTGCTGATTCAGCAAGGCTGCTTGCAGGAAGGGGGGAATATGGGAAAATTTGTCTTCTTCTCCTTAACCATGTGTGCACGCGCACACACACACACACACACACACCAGAAGGTGTGCTAATTAACACCTCCATTTTGATGACTTACAAATAAGTTTTTGTTCAGATCCAGCTTTGCCTAAAAATATTAGTCATAAATCCTCTGCCATTAGAAAAGTTTAACTGTTCTTTTTGTAGTATAACACCAGCACCAAGACATTCATTCATTCATTTTCTATACCGCTTAATCCTGTGTTCAGGGTCGTGGGGGACCTGGAGCCTATCCCAGGAGACTTCGGGCACTAGGCGGGGTACACCCTGGACAGGGTGCCAATCCATCGCAGGGCACATACACATACACACACTCACACACCCAATCACACACTACGGGCAATTTAGGAACGCCAATTAGCCTAACCTGCATATCTTTGGACTGTGGGAGGAAACCGGAGTACCCGGAGGAAACCCACCAAGCACGGGGAGAACATGCAAACTCCATGCACACAGAGACGGGAATCGAGCCTGGCCGAGGAATCGCACCCAGACCCTGGAGGTGCAAGGCGACAGTGCTAACCACTACACCACCGTGCCGCCAGCACCAAGGCAAATGTAGATTATTATATTTGGTAAATGTGGCCATTTGTGATTAATTATAGTTTTTTCCCTCATAAATCATGATTAAACGTCTGATTAACAGGCACAAAAGTCACCAAAAACCCTAAAAATGCACTCTACTCATCAAAAATCTGGTCTTTCCTGATTTTTATTTCTGTCTACATTGTAAAACAATGCTGAAAGCATCAAAAACATGCAATGATCTCCTTTGAACGGTTGATATTGAGATGCGACTGCTAATTATGCTCTGTAAAACCTTCATAACAGCTCTAAGATGGGATGCTGTTAATTGATGATTTTTGAGGCTGGTGACTCTAAATGAACTTGGGACTTTACTGGGATGCCCTTCCATAGAGCCAGTTTCATCATGATGCTTGATGGGTTTTGAAAATGCACTTTATAATACTGTTCATGCAAGAACAATCCCAGAAAGGCTGACCTTTATATCTTAAAATAACAGCTGACTGTTGTTTTTGTTGTTACGTAATTACCTAATGCCATATTATGTCATTTAATGTTATTTGAAAGAATCCAGAATTGTTCTAGAATGTAGAAAATAAATCCAAATTTGCGTCCAAACAATTTATTAAATGAAACGACTGATTTCCTGAAAAAGGCTACAAAATCTACAATACTTACAGACTGGGGTATGCTCACTGGTTTGAATTACAGTCCTAGTCCGCCCTCTTGTGGTGGTCAAGTGAAAAACATCTGTAACGGTTGGACTTATCAGAGAAAGCACTAGAACATTTTAACAGAATAGAGGTAACAATTGCTGAGATGCACAATTAAGCTTAATACGAGGCTAAGTATGTGGTATTTATTTGATTTACATAAATATTTACCAAGACACTTAAAATCATTCATTCAAAGAGTCAATAGGCTATGTCAGGGGAGCCCAACCTTTTTTGAACAAAGTTCTACTTTTTCATTTGTCAGTGTGCCGAGATCTACCAGTCCACACAGAAAGCCAGTTACTATTCATAGCATATTTACATATTTAATGTGCACAAAACAAACAGAAAGTAGCCCTAATCCATATATAATAAAACAGTCTAATTGTAGTGATAATTGAAAGTTATTAACTCTAACCCTAGCTCTTCTTTTGCACCCATGTCTCCAAAAACCATTCTAATGAAAACACACAGCTGTCCCACATCCACAACATCAGTCGACTCATCAAATGGAAGAGAAAAACATTCACACTGCTAAATATCCTTCCTTAACTGCGCCTCGACATCCCTCACATTGCCGTGTAACACGGCCACGGGATAATTGCACGTCCTTAACTGCAGCTATATCACATCACTTTTATTCTTGAAGTCACCAAATAGTGCGACTGCAGCCGCGACAAATCTTCTTTCACAACTTCGCCATCCTTGAAAGACTTCTTGTGTTTTGTAAGAATGTGACTGACGCGATAAGATGCTACAGTTGCAGCCTTACCCTTGGTGATTGGCCTGGTGAAAATAGACTGCTGTACTGCTAACTGCCTCTTCAATTCCCGGACTTTTCTGGTTTGTAGAGCTGATTTACCCGGGAATTCTGCATCGTAGCTTTTGTGCGCGGTTTTGAAATGGCGACCCAAATTGCCCTTTTTTTGTTGTTGCTTCTGCCATTTTTGCCTTTTACTTTGCTGAAGTTGCAGCTCTCTCAACTTCTCTACTTAAACAGTGAGTCTAGTAACGTGCCTATAGCTAAAACCCTGGCTAAATTCAGATTAGCGTACTAGCATACTACTCTCGCTGTTTCTGCCATATATTTATATGAAATAGTATGGGTAGTATGCGATTTCAAATTCAGCCACTAATTCCGTCGGTTTTTCAGAAAATAAGTACAGGGTTTCTTTACTCAAGAAACACTGTCTATAAAGGTTATTGTTTTGTTTGAGGCGTGGAAACAGTGAAGAAAGAGAAAAGACAAACCAGAAGGCAGTTTACTCTCGCTATCGACTGGTTGGACACACCTGGTCTATGTCATAGCGCTAGCACAGGATCACAGTGGAAATACAAACAATTATCATGGTCCTGCACTTACAGGTCTGAATAAACTTGAATACATATATGACCAGAGGTGGAAAGAGTAATAAAAATTTTGTACTTAAGTAAAAGTATTGTTACTTTAGTTAACTTTTACTGAAGTACAAGTAAAGTTACCCTTATAAACATCTACTCAAGTAAAAGTAAAATGTAGCTCATTAAAAATTTACTCAGAGTAAAAGTTACTAAATTACTTTTTTCTTTAACAGTGGGGGTGGGATGGGGGATGGAACACTCTTGCATTAATAATAAATCTGTTCCCTTTGTTGTGCTTGAAATCAAAGTGGTGGCTTAAATATGGCCAGGGGTTTGCTTCATAAGAATTTGTTGAATAAGAATTTGTTTCAACTGTGTCTGTATCACTGGCATCTGTTTTGTCCATCTCCATCGTTCTTGTGAATTTAGCATTTGTTCTCCACGCCAATCAGTCAAGTGCAGTGGTTTCCGGGATGCAATTTTTTCCCTTCCACATTGTATTATTTTTCATTTTCATTCATTTATTTTTTACTCAGTAGCGAAAATAGCGAATTATTTAAAATGTAATGCCGTACAATACTTTAAACAAAACATACTTAAGTAAAATTACAGATTTTAAAAACTACTTTAAGAAGTACACAAAAAAATCTACTCAATTACAGTAATGCGAGTAAATGTAATTCATTACTTTCCACCTCTGTATATGTCAGACCTAGGGATTATAATACTTCATTTATTAATAACTAACAACACATTTTACACACTGAAACAAACCTAACAAACACACAACTTTCTGAAATGTTTAATGCAAAACAAGCACTGCAGCTGTATTTTGAGCACTGCAGCAAGAAGTGCTAATAGGCTATCTTTCAAGACCTGTCACAGTAGGCCAGCAGTTTGATGAGTGTACTACAGAATTAGTTTTTCATACAATCTATGGCCAAAAAGATGGTCGACACTTGACCGTCACACCCAGTGTAGAAGCACAAAAATGGAAAGGATCATGTGATCTGATGAGTCCAGACTGACCTTATGCCAGAGCAATGGGTTCATCAGTGTAAGAAGGGTAGAACATCAAGCAATATACCTTCATGCATAGAACACACTGTACAATTATCTGGGTTGATTTCAATCTGTCTGGTATAGGCTCAGCAATGTTTTTAAAAAGCAACGGCAATAGAAATCAGTTGATGGCCTGAATGTACTGAATGACCACGTTATCACATTAATGGATTTGTTTCCTCCCTGATGGCATAGACATATCAGAATCATTTTATGCTGTTATGCTGTCATAGCTAGTCTTGCCAGAGTCAGTGCCTGCACCCAGCTCAAAATGTATACTGTCCATTACGCTGCACACTATGTGAGTAAACTGAACTGTTTTCTCTATCTCTCTCTCTCTTCCTGTTAAACTGTACATGGCACTCTTGAGTTACCACTGCTCCTGACTTGTTCTGCCCTCTGGACATGTCTGACACATACTGGCGCTTGGAGTTCGCATTGCATGGAGGCCTGTGGCTACTGCTGAGGATAGCTGTGTATAGTCTGTGTGAGGACAGTTTGACTTGATGATCATGAAAATGGTTTTAGACTTGGCTGATGCAGGCAGTTATTTTTATCGCTCAATAATTTAAGACTGAAAATCCCACAAACCTGAGTATCCATCAGTGAAAGCTGACTTTACATTAATTTAAAGACCTTTCTAATTATACGGACCTTCCACCTTCTAGCGCACAAATATAGCAGGGATATATACATACATCAGGGCATGACATTAACTTTCTTGCTCACTGGCCAATGTGGTTAGTGGATTTCTGGGGTCACTAGCCATTCAGCCTTTTCACTAGCCACAATTTTGTTACCAGAAAATCGCAGTTTTTTCTTCACCATGATACGTTAATGTTTGTTAGATCTAGATTTACTTATACAACCCTTGGCAAAAATTATGGAATCACCCCTCTCAGAAGATGTTCATTCATTCATTCATTCATTTTCTATACCGCTTAATCCTGTGTTCAGGGTCCTGGAGCCTATCCCAGGAGACTTCGGGCACTAGGCGGGGTACACCCTGGACAGGGTGCCAATCCATCGCAGGGCACACACACATACACACACTCACACACCCAATCACACACTACGGGCAATTTAGGAACGCCAATTAGCCTAACCTGCATATCTTTGGACTGTGGGAGGAAACCGGAGTACCCGGAGGAAACCCACCAAGCACGGGGAGAACATGCAAACTCAAGATGTTCATTCAAATGTTTAATTGTGTAGAAAAAAAACAAGCACATACATGCCACAAAACTATTTTCACTCAACAATCCAAACTTCTGGCTGTATAAAACACTTAAAAAAAACAAAAAACAAAGAAAGATAACTATAGTCAATGACAACTGTTTTGACAACTCAAACAGAGGAAAAAAATATGGAATCACACAAATCTGAGGAAAAAAATATGGAATCACCAAATAAAAACATTACTTGTACTTTGTTGTACCACCTCTGGCTTTTATAACAGCTTGAATTCTCCGATGCATGGATTTAACTAATGTCAAACAGTATACTTCATCAGTCTGTCTCCAGCTTTGTCTTATTGCAGTTGACAGATCAGCTTTGCAGGTTGGAGCCTTGTCGTGGACCATTTCCTTTAATTTCCACCACAGATTTTAAATTGGATTAAGGTCCGGACTATTTGCAGGCCATGCCATTGACATTATACAGTGGTGTGAAAAACTATTTGCCCCCCTCCTGATTTCTTCTTCTTTTGCATGTTTGTCACACAAAATGTTTCTGATCATCAAACACATTTAACTATTAGTCAAAGATAACACAAGTAAACACAAAATGCAGTTTTTAAATGAGGGGTTTTATTATTTAGGGAGAAAAAAAATCCAAACCTACATGGCCCTGTGTGAAAAAGAAATTGCCCCCTGAACCTAATAACTGGTTGGGCCACCCTTAGCAGCAATAACTGCATTCAAGCGTTTGCGATAACTTGCAACGAGTCTTTTACAGCGCTCTGGAGGAATTTTGGCCCACTCATCTTTGCTGAATTGTTGTAATTCAGCTTTATTTGAGGGTTTTCTAGCATGAACCGCCTTTTTAAGGTCATGCCACGACATCTCAATAGGATTCAGGTCAGGACTTTGACTAGGCCACTCCAAAGTCTTCATTTTGTTTTTCTTCAGCCATTCAGAGGTGGATTTGCTGGTGTGTTTTGGGTCATTGTCCTGCTGCAGCACCCAAGATCGCTTCAGCTTGAGTTGACGAACAGATGGCCGGACATTCTCCTTCAGGATTTTTTGGTAGACAGTAGAATTCATGGTTCCATCTATCTCAGCAAGCCTTCCAGGTCCTGAAGCAGCAAAACAACCCCAGGCCATCAAACTACCACCACCATATTTTACTGTTGGTATGATGTTCTTTTTCTGAAATGCTGTGTTACTTTTACGCCAGATGTAACGGGACACGCACCTTCCAAGAAGTTCAACTTTTGTCTCGTCGGTCCACAAGGTATTTTCCCAAAAGTCTTGGCAATCATTGAGATGTTTTTTAGCAAAATTGAGATGAGCCGTAATGTTCTTTTTGCTTAAAAGTGTTTTGCGCCTTGGAAATCTGCCATGCAGGCCGTTTTTGCCCAGTCTCTTTCTTATGGTGGAGTCGTGAACACTGACCTTAATTGAGGCAAGTGAGGCCTGCAGTTCTTTAGATGTTGTCCTGGGGTCTTTTGTGGCCTCTCGGATGAGTTGTCTCTGCGCTCTTGGGGTAATTTTGGTCGGCCGGCCACTCCTGGGAAGGTTCACCACTGTTCCATGTTTTTGCCATTTGTTGATAATGGCTCTCACTGTGGCTCGCTGGAGTCCCAAAGCTTTAGAAATGGCTTTATAACCTTTACCAGACTGATAGATCTCAATTACTTTTGTTCTCATTTGTTCCTGAATTTCTTTGGATCTTGGCATGATGTCTAGCTTTTGAGGTGCTTTTGGTCTACTTCTCTGTGTCAGGTAGCTCCTATTTAAGTGATTTCTTGATTGAAACAGGTGTGGCAGTAATCAGGCCTGGGGGTGACTACAGAAATTGAACTCAGGTGTCATAAACCACAGTTAAGTTATTTTTTAACAAGGGGGGCAATCACTTTTTCACACAGGGCCATGTAGATTTGGAGTTTTTTTCTCCCTTAATAACGTAAACCTTCATTTAAAAACTGCATTTTGTGTTCAATTATGTTATCTTTGACTAATAGTTAACGGTTTTTGATGAGCAGAAACATTTAAGTGTGACAAACATGCAAAAGAATAAGAAATCAGGAAGGGGGCAAATAGTTTTTCACACCACTGTATGTATTTCCTGTAGGAATGTTTTCACAGATTTTGCCCTATGGCACGATGCATTATCATCCTGAAAAATGATGCTACCATCACCAAACATCCTTTCAATTGATGGAATAAGAAAAGTGTCCAAAATCTCAACATAAACTTGTGCATTTATAGAAGATGTAATGACTGTCATGTCTCCCATACCTTTACCTGACATACAACCCCATATCAATAATGATTGTGAAAATTTGCATGTTTTCTTCAGGCAGTTGTCTTTTATAAATTTAATTGGAACGGCACCAAACAAAAGTTCCAGCATCATCACCCTGCCCAATGCAGATTCGTGATTCATCACTGAATCTAACTCTCATCCAGTCATCCGCAGTCCAAGATTGTCTTTCTTTAGCCCACTGAAACCTTGTTTTTTTCTGTTTAGATGTTAATGATGGTTTTCTTTTGGCTTTTCTGTATGTAAATCCCATTTCTTTTAGGCGATTTCTTACCGTCCGGTCACAGACATTGACTCCACTTTCTGCCCATTTATTCCTCATTTGTTTTGTTGTGCATTTTCTGTTTTCAAGTCATATTGCTTTAAGTTTTCTGTCTTGGCGCTTTGATGTCTTTCTTGGTCTACCAGTACGCTTCCCTTTTACAGCCTTTCCATTTGATTTGTACTTGGTCCAGATTTTAGACACAGCTGACTGGGAACAACCAACATCTTTTGCAACATTCCATGAAGATTTACCTTCTTCAAGAAGTTTGATAATTCTCTCCTTTGTTTCAACTGACATCTCTCGTGTTGGAGCTATGAGTTATGTCAATCATCTTGGTTCAACACATCCCTAATCTGTGCAAGCACTCTTTTTTAACTGTAGACTAATTAGCAGTTGTAATCAGATACAGGTATTTGTTTTAGAAATGCAAAGTGCATGGTGTTTCCATATTTTTTTCCTCAGATTTGTGTGATTCCATATTTTTTTCCTCTGTTTGAGTTGTCAAAACAGTTGTCATTGACTATTGTTATCTTTCTTTGTTTTTAAGTGTTTTATACAGCCAGAAGTTTGGATTGTTGAGTGAAAATAGTTTTGTGGCATGTATGTGCTTGTTTTTTTTTTCTACACAATTAAACATTTGAATGAACATCTTCTGAGAGGGGTGATTCCATAATTTTTGCCAGGGGTTGTAAATGACAGCATACACTGTATCACTATAGTAGTAGTCAAGTATTCAGTACTGTTAAGATAGCTCGCAGTTTAAAAACATGCAAACATGAAGAGTATATCCTGTTTATTGAACTTAAATTCAAGCCTCTTACGACATGAAATTGAAAAATAACAGATTCAGTACAACTGAACTCATTCAGATCTTAAAAATACAGCAACTCAGAACATTTATCATTTTAGTGTTATTATTCAATTCAATTCAATTCAATTCAGTTTTATTTGTATAGCGCTTTTAACAATTGACATTGTCTCAAAACAGCTTTACACAATCAAAAGAATTATTTAAGTTTGTATGGAATGTGAATGTGTATGAATCAAAATGTTCAGATAGTCCCTGGTGAGCAAGCCCGAGGGCGACAGTGGCAAGGAAAAACTCCCTGAGATGGTAATAGGAGGAAACCTTGAGAGGAACCAGACTCGACAGAGAACCCATCCTCATCTGGGTGAAACAGATAGCAGGAAATGATCTGCATTTATACTGTGTTAAGTGTTAGGTTCAGCTATAATAGTTGATGTTAATTGATGTTATAATAGTTGATGTAAAATGGAGTCCAGTAATTATTCGAGACTCAGATAGACTTGTAGAAAGTTCCAGTCCTGAACTATCGAATTGTCAAGTCCTCAGAGAAACAGCTGACAACACCAGTCGAGGCCAGAACCATCTTCTAAGTAGATAGAATCATCCCCAGACACCAGGCACATCCTAAAGAGACACACGGGGCATCCATGCGATGAGACCTCCAACCAGAAACCGGGCACCAGGATGGACCAGACAGACCGCAGAGGGAGTCTGGATCACTGGCAGCTCAGGAACCACATGTGTAGCTCGACAGAGAGAGAGAGAGAAAGAGTGAAA
Source organism: Channallabes apus (assembly GCA_030522415.1). Classification (NCBI taxonomy): domain Eukaryota; kingdom Metazoa; phylum Chordata; class Actinopteri; order Siluriformes; family Clariidae; genus Channallabes; species Channallabes apus. The sequence goes on from CM060112.1 coordinate 34,788,936, forward strand.
GGGGGAGACAGGGGGGGAGAGGAAAGAGAAAGAGGGGGAGGAAGAGAAGAGGAGGAGAGATTGCAATTAGGTATGGTCACAGTCACAATGTCTAATGTGAATGTATATTTACTGTAGAGTGCAAGCAGGGACTCCGGCAGGACTAACTATGACAGCATAACTAAAGGGAGAGCCAGAAGGAAACACAAACATGAGGGCTCCCTGAGATGTAAAGCAAACAATCACCTCACCGTCAACAAACCTGAGTGATCAAATGAGACTGAGGAAGACAGCATCTAAAACATACCAGTTCACCATAATACTCTACGTCCATGAGTCCCCCAGATCTGCTCCTTTACCTTATGGCAAATCTATTTATAAAAATGCTTGGCTAAATAAATAGGTTTTTAGCCTAGACTTAAACACTGAGACTGTGTCTGAGTCCCGAACACTATTTGGAAGACTATTCCATAATTTTGGGGCTTTGTAATAAAAAGCTCTGCCCCCAGCTGTAGTTTTCATAATACGCGGTACTGATAAGCAGCCTGCATCCTTTGACCGAAGTAGGCGTGGCGGATCGTAAGACACTAGCAGTTCGCTCAGATACTGCGGGGCGAGACCATTTAATGCTTTATATGTCAAGAGTAGTATTTTAAAATCAATGCGAAATTTCACAGGGAGCCAATGCAGTGAAGATAGGATAGGGGTGATGTGCTCATATCTTCTGGTTCTAGTGAGGACTCTCGCTGCTGCATTCTGGACTAGCTGAAGCTTGTTTATGCACCTAACTGAACAACCAGACAGTAAGGCATTACAATAGTCCAACCTAGAAGTGATAAAAGCATGAACTAGTTTTTCTGCATCGTTTAGCGACAATATATTTCTTATTTTGGCGATATTTCTGAGGTGAAAGAATGCTATCCTGGTGATATTATCTACATGAGCTTCAAATGAAAGGCTGGAATCTATAATCACGCCGAGGTCTTTTACTGTTGCACTTGACGGAACAGAAAGGCCATCTAAAGTTACGGTGTGATCTAAGATTTTACTTCTAGCTGTATGCGGTCCTATGACTAGAACTTCTGTCTTATCCGGACTAAGCAGAAGGAAGTTAATTAGCATCCAATTTCTTATGTCCTGCACACATTGCTCAACTTTAGTAAGATGGTTTTTCTCATCAGGTTTTGTTGAGACGTATAGCTGTGTGTCGTCAGCATAACAATGAAAACTAATACCATGCTTACGGATTATATTGCCCAGAGGAAGCATGTAAAGGGAAAAAAGCAGTGGGCCTAAAACTGAACCCTGCGGAACGCCAAACTCCACTAGAGAACATGCAGAATAATCACCATTTAAGTCTACATACTGATAACGATCGGTCAAATAGGATCTGAGCCAGGAGAGGGCTGTACCCTTAATTCCTACTACATTTTCTAATCTGTGAAGAAGAATAGCATGATCAATAGTGTCAAAAGCTGCACTGAGGTCGAGTAATACAAGCATAGTTACACAACCCTGATCAGAGGCCAATAGGAGGTCATTTACTACTTTAACGAGTGCTGTTTCTGTGCTGTGATGAGGCCTAAATCCTGACTGATACAGTTCATGTATGCCATTTCTATGTAGATATGAGCATAGCTGCTCCGCTACTATCTTTTCCAGAATCTTAGAGATAAAGGGGAGGTTTGATATTGGCCTGTAATTGGACAGCTGACAGGGGTCGAGGTCAGGTTTCTTAATTATTGGTTTAATAACTGCTACTTTAAAAGATTTTGGAACATAACCAATGTTGAGTGAGGAATTAATTATTCTCAACAGCGGTTCTGTTATTACTGGTACTATCTGTTTAAGAAAATGTGTCGGTATAGGATCTAATATACAGGTTGATGAATTTGCAGAAGAGATGAGTGAAATTAGTTCATTCTCTTCAAGAGGAGTAAAGTCTTCTAGGTTTGAATCTGACATGGCTAGGTTAACATCTGTATCAATTACATTGTTTGGTTTCAAAGTCTCAATTTTATGCCTAATATTTACAATTTTATTATTAAAAAAGTTCATGAAGTCCTCACTATTGCATGATGTTGTTGTGGGGATTTCTGTAGTGGTCTTATTTATGGTTAATTTGGCTACGGTATTAAATAAAAATCTAGGATTATTTTTATTTTCTTCTATAAGAGTGGAGAGATACGTTGATCTAGCTACACTAAGAGCTTTCCTATAGTTCAGGATGCTCTCTTTCCATGCTATTTGAAATACCAATAATTTAGTTTGACGCCATTTACGCTCTAATTTCCGAGCAGTCTGTTTTAAAGTGCGCGTGTGATCGTTATACCAGGGAGCGAGTTTCTTATCTCTAATAATTTTTCTTTTAGCTGGAGCTACATTATCTAAGGTACAATGAAGTGTCGACTCTAAATATTCAGTCGCCTGATCAAGTTCTGTGGGGTCAGACGGTGGCCTAATCGAAGTTGGTAACTGTGGGAGATTACTGATAAAACTCTGTGTGGTAGTTGATGTGAATGTACTTTTAATACGGTAGCGCGGTGCTGTGCGTACATTATCACTGTGACACACTTGAATGGAGACAAGATAGTGATCTGAGATAATTTCAGACAGTGGAATTGTGAATACATTTCTTATACTTAATCCGAAGAATATTATTAAGTCTAAAGTGTGACCTGCTTTATGAGTGGGTCCTACTACACACTGATTTACGCCTACGGAGTCCAGTATGGATATAAATGCTGTTCTCAGAGGGTCTTCTGGATTCTCAAAATGAATGTTAAAATCTCCAGCAATTAACACTTTGTCTACAGAAACGACCAGGTCTGAGATGAAATCCGCAAATTCACTAAGAAATTCAGAATACGGCCCTGGAGGTCTGTAAATTATAATTAGTGGAATCGACTGAGCTGATTTAATATACTTAAATAGACTTATGTTACTATAGAAAATTTCAAATGAGTTAAATTTGTGTCCGTGTTTTTGTACGATAGACAGATTATCATTATGAATAGCTGCGACGCCTCCTCCTCTACCAGTTAACCGAGGCTGGTGTATGTAGCTGTATCCAGGAGGACTAGCTTCATTTAGAGCTACATACTCATCCTGTTTAACCCACGTTTCAGTTAAACAGAGTATATCAAACGCCTGATCTGTGATAATTTCATTAACAATAACTGCTTTTGATGCGAGAGATCTAATATTTAACAATCCTATCTTCAGATCAGAGGTGCCGGCTGCGCATTCAGTATGATCTGAGTTTGTGGTCTTTATGTTAATTAAATTATTGAAACAGACTTTCTGAGTCTTTCTACATTTTTGCTTAGATCGGGGAACAGACACAGTCTCAATATGGTGAACCCTGAGTGACGACTCTATGCAGCTAGCAGACGGTTGGTTTAGCCTGTCTGTCTGCTCCCTGGCCTGGGCTCTGGATTGTCACCGATTAACTAGATCTCTACTGAGACTATGAGCTATACTACAGGAAATGAGAGCAGCACCTTCCTGAGTGGGATGGACACCGTCCTGCCCTAACAGGCCAGCTTTGCCCTCAAAGGTCTTCCAATTATCTATGTAGCCCACATTATTTTTGGAGCACCACCTGGACATCCAGCGGTTCAGCGACCATAACCTGCTGTAAGCTATGTCGCCACGTCTCATTGGGATGGGACCAGAGCATATTACTTCATCGGACATCGCCTTCGCTAATTTAAACACCTCTGTAAAGTTATTCTTACTAACCTCTGACTGACGAAGGCGTATATCGTTAGCTCCAGCATGTACCACTATCTTAGAGAACCTGTGCTGTCCTAGAGCCCTAAGATTACCTGCTATGTCCGGTGCTCTGGCTCCCGGGATACACCTAACCACTGCCGCTGGCGCCCATAAAGGTCTAGCTAATGTCACGTGCCTCAGTATAGAGTCTCCTATAACCAGAGCTCTTTCAGGTTTATCAGCGGGTGTATCACTGAGGAGAGCAAACCTGTTGGACACGTGACGCGCAGAGGAGGTGTGCTCCGGTGGGCTAGCCTTAGCGTTAGCTTTGGCTGAACGAGTATGCCGCCGAGTCGTCACCCACTCGCCCCGCTGTGAGGGCTCTAATGCCGGAGTCGGGGGCTGTTTATCTCCGCCTGTGGCACCCAGACTGTCCACTACAGGAATAACGCTGCTCTCACACTGTCTAACCCTCTCTAAAGTCTGGATGCGCTCCTCTAACGCTGAAATCTTCTCCGTCAGAGTGCTCACTAACACACACCTATCACAAATAAAGTTATCACTAATGACGGAGGAAGAATGTCTAAACATCCTGCACTCTACACACTGAACAAGCTGAACGGTAGACATGATAACGTACCTCTGTGTCGGAATTTTAGTTGTTTGGAGATGAATTCCGTTTGTTGTTCTTAGACGAGGAAACTCGCGCGTTGAGTAACTTTCGCGGCAACGATACGAAAACAGGAAGCTACGTCACCAACAGGAAGTGTCCTGATGTGTACTTTATGTGTAATTATGTGTACTATTATCAGGTATTATTATTCATTATGTATTATTATATCAGAATTCTGAGTTAGGACAATGGACTCTGGTCTTTCTTGTTGTGTCGACTTTTTATAGTGTGAGGTAATTCAATCAATTGATGAATTTTCTATCATTCAACATGAAATCTAAATAGGTTTTAATAGTGATTACTTAAATTACAGTAAATAACCTATGCGAAAGGGACAAACATTCTCATCCTGTTGAGAAGCAATAGCCCTTTAAGGAAATGATGCACACACACCAAACAGGAAGTTAAAGTGTGTGTGTGTGTGTGTGTGTGTGTGTGTGTGTGTGTGTGTGTGTGTGTGTGTGCGCGCAATGCATGTGTGAATGGGAGTTTTATGCATGTAATATTACGTTGCAATGCGTTTATTATATCAAAAATATATTGTCATACCAAAGAATAAACTACCCGCCAAAGTGGCTAGTCAGACTAAAGTTATTACCCGCCACAGCCGAATTTTACCCGCATTTGGCGTGTGGGCGGGTGCCAATGTCAAGCCCATATATGCTTGTTTGTTTGAAATAAAAACTCCAGAGTGTATAACTGACCTGGGGCATATCACAACCTAGTGTAGCGAAATCATACATACTTTGGCCGATAAACTCAAATCCCATGCCATGCTTATCAACAGTTCAATTAAATTAATGAGGAATTTATATTTTACATAGCATAGCTTGCTGTCTTGCAATTGGAGAATAAAACATAAGTAAGGATGCAACATGATACACTAGAAATCTTGCTAATAGAGATCCTAAGTCCCATACATAGCACACACCAGGACTTAAATATCAAACTTCAAAACTAACTTCACAAACCAAAGAAAAATCTAAGAAAGTGCAACCATTTCACGCATTCACACATCTGAATCAGAAGGATGACCAAGGGTTTATAGTATCTTATGTTTAGGCACTATACAGTATATCTCCATCCTGTTGGTTCAAGTAGGCTTTATTGTCACTTCAACCATATACAGTTAGTGCACAGTGAAACGAAACAATGCTCCTTCAGGACCAAGGTGCTACATGCAACTTAAATTTACAACATAAATGAACAGAAAAACTAAACTAGCTAATTAAGAGGCCTAGTTAGCTGGCTAGCGGAGACAAGACAGATTGACCCGACAACACAAATTAACAACATAAATTAACAAAACCTAACTTGCTAACCCAGTGAAGAAGACTATCTACGTTTTTTTTTTTTTTTTACAGACAATATAAATACTCTGCATTTAAATTTTTTAAATGTTTGCTTGCACCAAATGATCTTGAAATGGTCTCTAAAACACTTGTTGCTGCTGAACTTTATTCCATAAATAGTCTGTTTATTGAAAGTATTTGTATTTGTATGATTCTAATTTCTTTTATTGTTTCAGAAGGAATCACTACCGGTAAAAGAAGAAAACATCTTGATACTGTATTTAAATGCTAAATTTAACTGTCTTTTGGTATTTATACTATGGTGTTTTTTATTAGACCAGTTAATTAGACTTGTTAGACTGGTTAGTTTTTTTAGTTTCCAGCAGAATGTAATGTATATGAATCACTTGGGGTTTTATCTCTTTAGGGACTCTGCATAGTATTAAATAAAGAACACACTGCAGGGCTGATTGTCTAACATGAAAGGTGCAAATGCAATATTCATGTAAATTAGGCAAATGCATTATATAAGAAGTGGAGATGGTTTATTCGGCATTCACTAATCACGTAGCATCTGTTTCATATTAAATATTGCAATTGTAGTTCAGAAACATACATGACAATTGGCTGTTTCATTCATTTGCTAATTCATTGTTTACATTCTGATAAATGTGAAGAGGGCTGACAGAAATGTGACAGCTGCAAGATTCCAAATGTAAACACAGTCTCTCTGCATGGAGTAAAAGTAGCCCAATTTAACCCAACCAAAAGCTGTTTCATTTGGTTGGGAAACAAACAGTATGTACTGTGCTGCGTTGTTAAATGTTTACATACTTCCATCCTACTGATTATTTTTTAACATAAGCAGACACAACATTAACATCTCCAAACCGTACAACACCGCAGGTCACACTACTGTCCTGTAAACTTTCTCTTTTATTCTTGATGATTCCTTTCTGGCACAGATCTTCTTCTCTACTTCTGTTCTCTACTTCTCTTCTTCTGCTACTTTTCTACACCCATTCCAACCTGCCTGCACTCTCCTTTATTTCTCTACCACCCTCCCCATTGCTTTGAACAGCTGACTCTAAATAATTACCTAAATAATTAAACACCTCCACCATCCCATCCTATGATCTTTGCAACTGCACATTTCCTCCACGCTCTCTCTTATTTTATACACATGTACTCCATCTTAGTCCTACTGATCTTCTTGCCCCTTCTCTCCAGTGTAACCCTCCACCTCTCTATACTCATACTCTCGCTGTTGATCACAATATCGTCCTCCATGGGGACTCTTGTCCAACCTCATCCATTAACTTGTCCAACACCACAGCAAACAGGAAGGGTGCAGTCCCACCTCCACATAAATACAAGTAGTAAGTAACAGTCATACCTACGGCACACCTCACAGCTGTTCTTGTACATAACTTACACCACCTTCACATACTTTCCTGCCCGTGCTGACTTTCTTATGCATTCATCTCTGGGCACCCTGTCATATGCATTCTCTATATCTACACAAAAAACTCTTCTTCTCCATCAGCATTCTCAAGGCAAAAATGGCATCTGTGGTGCTCTTTCTTGGCATGAAGTCGTACTGCTGCCCACAGATTGTCACCTCTCTTCTCAGCCTAGCTTCCACTACTCATTCCCATAACTTCTGTAGCTTAGAACATTATCCGTGTTCTTAAAATTGGAACTATAAGACTTCTTCTCCATCAGGTATCCACGCACTTTCTAAGATCTTCTTAAATAATCTGGTAAGCAACTACTCTGCCATAACTACAGGGTACTCAACCTTTTTTTTCCAAATCGTACCAAGCAGGACAAAAATAAATTGCGTTTGAAACCTGACGTCACGCCTAAGGCTGCGTTTACTGTGTCGTCATTAAAGTGCGCCACACGTTTGACGCAGCGCACTCGTTTTTATGGCGCGTCAAAACTCCTAACTCGGTGTTGGTTTTTTGGGCTCCCTTTCGTATTTGCAAGGTAAAATACTCAGAGAGCAAATTTGATTCGTATGCTATCAGTTATTATGTCCTCTGTGATTTATTAAAGTAATAAGCTGCGAGTGGGAGAATCATCTACTTCTAGTTAGCGAAAATGTGTTTTGGTGTGGCTGTTAGCTAGCTCGCGCTCGACATAGCCATGTTAAATACATTTCCCTTCCTGATATTACTACCGAAGTATTTCGTGCAGAGTTTTGTTTTCCACGTCATATTTTGACAGTAGAGGCCTATTATAAATGGGAAAATAAATTAAAATTTGTCTGTAATTGGCTATGTGCTAATTGTGCTAGCTGCCTCAGCGGCATATTTTTTCCCCTACCTGTATTCCTACAAAACCCACCTCCATAGATTTGATTGGTTAAGAGCGCGGTCTAGTAAGTACACACGTCCAATTAGTGAACAGTTTGAACACGAACAGTCAGCCTAGGGCGGTTTTTTTGTGTGTGTCATTTCTCGGGACGAGCATATTATCATTTAGGGTGTTTTGTTTTGGAGATCTTTACTCTTCAGTGCTACATTGTTGTAATTTTTTATTTTTTTTCTCAGCTATCTATCTAAAAAAAAACACACACACACAATGAGCTTGTTTGGTTCAAGTTCTGGATTTGGAGCTGCGAACACAGGTGTTTTCGGCAGCACCACAACAGACAGCCACAACCCAATGAAGGTATCTAACCTCAGCCCAAACGTCTGTACATCTGAGATAATTTAGCACGGGTTTGTTTGTTTTTTTCCCCCAATTTCCTTCCTCATCTTTTCATGCAGGATGTTGAAGTGACATCCCCACCTGATGACAGCATAAGCTGCTTGGCCTTTAGCCCTCCAACGTTGCCTGGAAACTTTTTGATTGGTGGCTCATGGGCTAATGATGTAAGTTATTAATATCAAAGACTGAAATAAGCATTATAAGACCTGCCTAAAGCATTTACTTTTTCTTTATGCTCTTTTTGTTAGGTGAGATGCTGGGAGGTGCAAGATAATGGCCAGACAGTCCCTAAAGCGCAGCAGATGCACACAGGCCCTGTGCTGGATGTCTGCTGGAGTGATGTAAGACATGAATGTCAACAGAACTAAATTACTAATTGTACTGCCACAACGTATGTAATATAAAAGCTACTGCTAATAATGTTGGCATTTAATTATATAGCATCAGTAAAAAAGAAGAAGAATGTGAAAGCCATTTAATTAACAGCAGTAAAAAAAAAAAAGGGTTATTTTCAGATAAACCTTAGCTTACCTATACCACGAGTAAGATTTCATATACCGGTGAGTGTGTTTTTTTTTTTTTTTTTTTTAGTTTTTTTAAGCCATTATCAGACAGCAAAAGCGCTTCTCTTGCATTTGTAATTGTAAAATTGTCATGTTCTTTACAGAAAGAAAAATTATTTCACTATCTTTGAATATGCACTGTCAAACTTGTTTTCCCCCATAGAAAAAAAAAGTAAATATATAAATCAATAGGAACACAATTTCCAACCCTGTTTCCTGATGGTTTTCCCATAAGGGAAAAAACATGCATTTATAACGATATTAGGTTGCACTTGTGTATGTGGTTGGGCAAGACGTAAAGCTTTAAAAAAATTAGCTCAGTGAGCTTTATGCCCTCTAAACCATTTCTTCAGACTGCTGTTGCACAGTGTATTATATTATTTACATGTATTTCATGTTACCATTAGTTGTGACAAAGCATTTTTCAAGGCCAAATAAAATACAATTTCCACATGTGTATACTAAGTTTGGACACGTCTCTTTCGAAACTGTAAAACAATGCTGAAGGTGTCCAAAAAATGCAATAAACAGTTGATGTGGATTGAGATGTCTGCTAGGGCTGCTCGATTATGGGGGGAAAAAAAATCATAATCACAATTATTTTGGTCATGATTGAAATCATGATTATTTTACACGATTACTCATTGACTTTGGAACTATGTTGGATTTATTGAACAGAACAGTGAATTCTCCATACATCATATTAAGACGGATAAAACCGATAAAGGCAAACAAGATCAACAATGTAATGCACTTCCACAATCTTTTGAAAACAAGTAATAAATAAAATATATATATTTTTAAATTAATTTTTCAAATTAAGCAGGCAGAGCAACTCTCGTGAAATGGTGTCGAGATGGCAAAGCATAACGCTTGTCCAGAGTATTTTTCATTTTCCTGAATCCTTCGTTCTCAACCGTGCTAATAGGGGACGTCTTTGGCTAAAAAGTATGCAACGGCATCTGTTATTTTTTTGTGCCTTTCTGAGCTGGATGGATAGGGAGTTGCACTGAAGGGCGTGTCTTTAATGGATGACTGTGTTGCGGAGGATGTGGGGGTTGTTCGTCGTTCTGTTTCTTTATTAGTTGGTCATATGTCGGTCTGTGTTTTTTAAAATTTTAAATGGTTAAAAAGATTTGTGGTGTTACCAACCGGTGCTGACACAACCGCGTAGCAAATCTTGCACCTAATATGTTTTTGATCCACGTCCGCTTCTTCGAATCCAAACTGTTCCCAAACAACAGAATTGCTTCTACCTCTTTTGTTGACCAAAGACTTCTGTGGCTGCTCTTTTTCTGCCATCTTCACTCATGCTAATTTTTAAATGCGATCAGATACCACATATGCAACAACTGTATTTCTTCGCTGAAGTAACTGTATGTAACTTCGCTGACAGTATAGAGTGAGAGAGTACGGGCTTCTGGAAGGGTGTAAGTGCGGATGTGCGTGTCAGAACACAGGTCAAAGTAACTTTTTTTTTTTTAAAGTGAATAATCGTTTTTTTTTCCGATTACACCATTTTTGTGATCGTTGAGACCCGAAATTGAATTTCGATTAATTGCACAGCCCTAGTGTCTGCTACTTACGCTCTGTAAAGCCTTCATATTGGCTCAGCTCTGAGGGCTGTTAACAGGTGATTTTCGATGCTGGTAACTCTTCTGTTCTCCTCTGCAGCAGAGGTATGTTTTGGTCTTACTTACCTGGGATGGTCGTCATGAGAGCCAGTTCCATAATGGTGCTTGGTGTTTTTTTTGCAAATGGACTGTATAATACTGTTCTTTCAGGAACTATTCTAGAACAGCTGACATTCAAACAACTGTATCTTAAAATAACAGACAGTTGTTACTTACCCTTACCTAATGTCGTATCTGTTTGAATATTTGTGAAAAAAATGCAGAATTGTTCTAGAATGTAGAAAATAAATCCAAGCTTTTCCAAACTTTTGACTGTTACTGTTAGTTTTTTAGTGCAGAAGAAATGTATATGGATTGTACACTGGATCTGTGTAAAAGTAATAGTTTAGTGAACTACATGGGAAATAGCAAGCGAGAGAACACTACATGTAACAAGTATTTTGTGGTTATGGGATAGCTTTTGATAATGGTGTTCCAACATTCCACATTGCCATAATATTGCAAATCTGGTCCACAATAATACTCCCTATTGTGTAAGATCAATGTATAACATGTAAGTTTCCTTTTTAATAGGATGGAAGTAAAGTCTTCACAGCCTCCTGTGATAAAACTGCCAAGATGTGGGATCTGAACAGCAACCAGGCCATGCAGATAGCACAAGTACGTACATTTCTTCAAGTGCAGGCCTTCTCAGCTTTAGTCTTAAAGGCCCTCCATTTTCAAGGTTTCATGTGCCAGCAGTCTTAAGTGATAAATGCACTCTTGCAATAATATCATTTTGCACGGTTTTGTCGTGGGTATGTATCAAATATGGAGCATTCTACCATCAGGACTGGAGCTGAGAATTCTTGTATTATGTATCACAAGTGCAGGTAGAAAGATTGCAAATGGTGGATTCAGCACAGGAAATACCTTTGTGATTAGTTAGTTCCAAAACAACTTATAATAAATGAAATTACAATAAATGAGGTAATGAGAAGTGTATTTTCCTATTGGAGTAGGGATTATATATGTAGAAAACATGTACAATCACACCTTTTTATTACAATATTCTGCTAGTTTTCTATGGAAGCATTATATACGTTATATTGAGGACAGATTTTTTTTTTTTTTATTCAAAATGAAGCTCGTTTGTTCTAGGTTTATGACGATATCTTTAACCCTTTTGTTTTAATTTTGATGATTATGGCATGCAGTCTCTTAAACATGGAAACTTGTTTAAAATAAACTTGCTTAAAAAATGCCTGCCTAATGAATAGCTGTGATTGACTCGGGAAATAATTTTTGGCTGCATGAAATAACGAGAAATAAGAGAATACAATATGTTGCCTTCCAATGAATAAAAGTTTAATCTTGATCTGTGTACTCTTGTTTATAGTAGGTATCTTTTACTGTTATAAATAGTAAATAAATGTACATTACTTCACAATAAATATAATATTTTAAATGGAAGATCCCAATAACCCCCACACACACCTGGCATCAGTAATTGGTGATCGGTATTGGCTGATTCTGATTCATATGATTGGCCCCAAAAACTGTATCCAATGTCCAGAGTGCCTCCAATTGGCACATGTGTATCAGTGAACTTGACCATGGAGTGATCGAAGAAGGTGCCCTGGTCCGATTAGTCATGCTTTCTTTTACATATTGAATTTTTTTTTTTATTATTATTACTTTAATTTTATCCATCAAGTGTGCAAGTATGTAATTCTAATGTTTTTTGCTTGCTTGTTTTATTTAGCATGAAAGTCCAATCAGGACCATCCACTGGATAAAAGCCCCAAACTACAACTGTGTCATGACGGGCAGTTGGGACAAAACACTGAAAGTATGTCATGTTGTAAACATTCGTTCTAATGAAACTTTTTTCGTTCTTTCGTTTTTTCCTTTCTCTTTTTAATTCCCCCATTTGATCTCTTTAGGAAATATAACCCCTGGCAAAAATTATGAAATCACCCCTCTCAGAAGATGTTCATTCAAATGTTTAATTGTGTAGAAAAAAAACAAGCACATACATGCCACAAAACTATTTTCACTCAACAATCCAAACTTCTGGCTGTATAAAACACTTAAAAACAAAGAAAGATGACTATAGTCAATGACAACTGTTTTGACAACTCAAACAGAGGAAAAAAATATGGAATCACACAAATCTGAAGAAAAAAATATGGAATCACCATGCACTTTGCATTTCTAAAACAAATACCTGTATCTGATTACAACTGCTAATTAGTCTACAGTTAAAAAAAGAGTGCTTGCACACATTAGGGATGTGTTGAACATAACTCATAGCTCCAACACGAGAGATGTCAGTTGAAACAAAGGAGAGAATTATCAAACTTCTTGAAGAAGGTAAATCTTCATGGAATGTTGCAAAAGATGTTGGTTGTTCCCAGTCAGCTGTGTCTAAAATCTGGACCAAGTACAAATCAAATGGAAGGGTTGTAAAAGGGAAGCGTACTGGTAGACCAAGAAAGACATCAAAGCGCCAAGACAGAAAACTTAAAGCAATATGACTTGAAAACAGAAAATGCACAACAAAACAAATGAGGAATAAATGGGCAGAAAGTGGAGTCAATGTCTGTGACCGGACAGTAAGAAATCGCCTAAAAGAAATGGGATTTACATACAGAAAAGCCAAAAGAAAACCATCATTAACATCTAAACAGAAAAAAACAAGGTTTCAGTGGGCTAAAGAAAGACAATCTTGGACTGCGGATGACTGGATGAGAGTTAGATTCAGTGATGAATCACGAATCTGCATTGGGTAGGGTGATGATGCTGGAACTTTTGTTTGGTGCCGTTCCAAAGAAATTTATAAAGACAACTGCCTGAAGAAAACATGCAAATTTCCACAATCATTATTTATATGGGGTTGTATGTCAGGTAAAGGTATGGGAGACATGATAGTCATTACATCTTCTATAAATGCACAAGTTTATGTTGAGATTTTGGACACTTTTCTTATTCCATCAATTGAAAGGATGTTTGGTGATGGTAGCATCATTTTTCAGGATGATAATGCATCGTGCCATAGGGCAAAATCTGTGAAAACATTTCTACAGGAAATACATATAATGTCAATGGCATGGCCTGCAAATAGTCCGGACCTTAATCCAATTTAAAATCTGTGGTGGAAATTAAAGAAAATGGTCCACGACAAGGCTCCAGCCTGCAAAGCTGATCTGGCAACTGCAATAAGACAAAGCTGGAGACAGACTGATGAAGTATACTGTTTGACATTAGGTAAATCCATGCCTCAGAGAATTCAAGCTGTTATAAAAGCCAGAGGTGGTACAACAAAGTACAAGTAGTGTTTTTATTTGGTGATTCCATATTTTTTTCCTCAGATTTGTGATTCCATATTTTTTTCCTCTGTTTGAGTTGTCAAAGCAGTTGTCATTGACTATAGTTATCTTTCTTTGTTTTTTTTTTTTTGTTTTTTTAAGTGTTTTATACAGCCAGAAGTTTGGATTTTGAGTGAAAATAGTTTTGTGGCATGTATGTGCTTTTTTTTTTTTTTTTTTTGGTTTGTTTGTTTCTACACAAACATTTGAATGAACATCTTCTGAGAGGGGTGATTTCATAATTTTTGCCAAGGGTTGTATAAAGGTTCTTATTAGATGGCGACTGCAGAATATTTTGTTGGCCATGACCTGTTTGATTTGGCTGATTGGCTTTGTGATTGTTTTGTTACACTGTTGGAAATACTGATGATGTTTTCTTCATGATTGACAGTTTTGGGACACTCGCTCTCCAAACCCCATGATGTCCTTGCAGATGCCGGAGAGATGTTACTGTGCTGATGTGGTAAGACAATGATTACAGAAATTATACAATTATGGCTGCAAAGATAACCAAATACAGGCCACTGCGGTTAAATGATTCTCATAAAAAAAGTATTGAATCTTGCAAGCCTCTTTGTAAGTCTGTTGTTTCTTCCAATAGGAGTGCAGTTCTTTTGCCTTTTTAGTTTTTAGATGAATAAATCAACTTTATTATAGACGTACAGTGGAACCTTGGATTATGAGCATAATTCGTTTAGGAAGTGGGCTCATATTCCAAAACACTCGTAAATCAAAGCAAATTTTCCCATAAGAAATAATTCTTATTTTCAAATTTTCCCATAAGAAATTCCATGGAAATTCTAATTATTCGTTCTACAGCTCAAAAAAATAAATACACACAAATAATTAACACAAAATATAAACTAAAAATAAAACAAATTAACCTGTACGTGAAAAAAAAAAAGTAAAAATAAATCCAGATAGATAAGTGTTTCCATTTATGCACACAGGCGTGTGTGGGTTTTTTAAATTTTTTTCTCTCTCTCTGTGGAGTGTGTGTGTGTTGTGTGCGCGCGCGCACGTAATTTGGAACACTCGCAAATCGCGTTACTCGTAATCCGAGGTTTTACTGTATTATGCAATTATCCAAAAAAGTTTAGACTTTGGTTTAAATGTATACACTCACACAAATGATATCTACAGTAAAGCATATTCCTGATTTCTTAGTCCTATTTCTTCTCTCACTTTTGGGCTGTTTAAAAGCTTTTTAATTACAATTTACCTTTTTAATTACTTTTTAATGAGAATTGCAAATCTCCTTATGTGCTGATGTTTTTGTTCTGCACTCAACCAAATTCTTCTGTTGGCTTCAGAAGTATTAATTTTTACTCTTCATTTAAACAAGGGCTGGTGTAAACCTGGTTTCTGAAATATTTTTGTAGCTCTTTGTTTAAGGTACTTGTACTCTGGCTTTGCGTGTCTTCCTGCACAGGTGTATCCTATGGCTGTGGTGGCCACTGCAGAACGAGGGCTAATCGTGTACCAGTTGGAGAATCAGCCATCTGAGTTCCGGCGTATAGATTCACCTCTGAAACATCAGGTTGGACCACGGTTTCTTTCTTTTGTAAAAATTAAGAAGTATGTTAAGTGTTGCAGAAGGTATGTCGTAATTAAAACGTAGATATGGTTAGATACTTGCAGGTTGTTTTAGGTACACTTTGAATTAGCTTTTCGTATTTTTGTTATTGCTTTACTTATTTTGAGTTTATAAAATAAGGAGGCTTTCTGCTCCTGTCTTAATTGTGTAATTAATGGTGCA
Organism: Channallabes apus; assembly: GCA_030522415.1. Taxonomy (NCBI): domain Eukaryota; kingdom Metazoa; phylum Chordata; class Actinopteri; order Siluriformes; family Clariidae; genus Channallabes; species Channallabes apus. The sequence continues at coordinate 34,804,621 of CM060112.1, forward strand.
GTTTCTTCCTTGCTCTACAGCTTAACCAAGCAGATGTGAAATTAGTTTTGACCTTATTAAATTAGTTTCGACAAATGTTTACTTGACATTTGTGGGTTTTGTTTTCTACAGCACCGCTGTGTAGCCATCTTTAAGGATAAGCAGAATAAACCCACTGGATTTGCACTGGGCAGTATCGAGGGGCGAGTGGCCATTCATTACATTAATCCACCCAATCCGTGAGTTTACAAAAGCAGTCCAGCATTTACTACTGACTCACTTCCTTATGAAATATATGAACTGTTTATCACATTTGTGTTGTTTTCATAGCGCCAAGGATAATTTCACCTTTAAGTGCCATAGATCAAATGGAACAAACACCACCACACCCCAGGATATTTACGCTGTATGTATTTTGAATCTGTTGCTGTTAATATTTATCATCATGGCATTTTGGGTGTTTTCTCTGCAATCTTGATTTTAAACATTTTAAGTTGTGCTGTGACATACAGTAGTTCTTTGGACTGAGAGCGAACCATTAAACTTGGATTTAGACTGTATCACATACAAATAACAGCTTCTGGTTTTACAGGTCAATGCCATTGCTTTCCATCCAGTGCATGGCACATTGGCCACAGTGGGCTCTGATGGCCGCTTCAGTTTCTGGGATAAGGACGCTCGCACAAAGCTGAAAACCTCTGAGCAACTTGATCAGCCAATCACAGCATGCTGTTTTAACCACAATGGCAACATTTTTGCCTATAGTTCCAGCTATGATTGGTCCAAGGTATGGTTGATCAACAAACATCAGTCATAGCCATGATGTTAGTATGGATGTCATTCTTTTTCTTCTATTTGCAAGCCACAGTTTGTGTGAAATCAGGGAACTTTAAACCAAAACGCCCCTAAATTATCTTTTGTGGAAGCCATTATTTCAGACTCTGTACAGTGTTCTGCGCAGGAAGTAAAGCGTAAATTATATTTCATTGCTAGTTTCCTTACAGCTGCCACAATGTTTCCTTCTAATATTCCTTCTAATAGGGACATGAGTACTACAACCCCCAGAAGAAAAACTACATTTTTCTTCGAAATGCTGCTGAGGAACTCAAGCCTCGGAACAAGAAATGGTGAGAGTGGATTTTCCATTACCATGGAGACGGTTTCTGTCACCGGGCTTCTTTGTGGTTTCGTCGCTGTGATGTTTTGACACTTGTTTTCTTCAGCATCCCATTATGCTTTGTGTGAATGGGAAAAAGGTGACTTTTTGAGGAGGAGGAGGAAATGAGAAAATATTTCTCAGGTCCTGGATGGTGTATTCTTGGTAAAATGCTACAGAATGGCCATGGAGCGTATTAGGTTTATTTTTTTTGCTTATTGAAAGAATTTATTACAGGACACGCTGCTAGACTTGCTTTTTTAGTGATGCATAAACTGTTGGGGACCACACCAGCAGTTATTGGCACTTAGTTTTATCTGAAACAAAGTTGTACTGAGATGTTTATTTTACTCAGTATTATAGATTTATACAGAATTATATTAACAGAATTATAGTTGATTATTTATTAAAATTAGTAAAATTTGGAAACCTCTGTGATCCATTTTCAGCACACCAAAGACAGACAAATAAATGCCAGAATCGTTTTTTGTTGTTGGAAATGAAGTATGTACTTAGTTTTGGGGTGGGAGGGGGAAAAAACCAATAAACATGATTTTAAAAAGAAAAGGAATGCTGTTATGCCTTATGACTGACCACTTGCCCTCCTGTCTTTAGATCCTGTCCATGCTGTTGCATCTCAGAAGACCTGCGTTAGCATGTAAATATGGGACTGTCTTATGGCTAACATCTGGACCAATGACGTGGCATTGCATACATTGTACGGACCAATCAGAAAGGGCCAGCCACTCCTACACGATGGTGATGACAGCAAATTGCTTTTGCACTGCATGAGAGAAACCATGCTTTAGTGTAACTGGTGTTGTGTGATTTTTGTTTTTGGCTGTCTTTCATAACTCCTGCTTTTTTTTTTTTTTTACTTTTTTAAATACTGCTTTCAAGAGCAAAACCCTCCACACTTTTCCAACACTTCTTTGCTGTCACAACATGGTGTAGATCTTTATTGGTGTAGATTCATTATTCTGTGAAATCAATAAATGTCTCAAGGACTCCATATTTTGACATTTGTTCTCATGGTCTGGAGAAAGTGAAGAGATGAGACGGTATCATGATGGGTGCGTGGTTCTAAAGCATTATACTTTCAATTTTACAATATCTTCATTGTTGGGGAGAGTTTTTAACTGAGAAAATCGTTTATTCTAGTCAACCCTGAAAAGAGTGCATCTTAATCTTACTGTTTACCTAAAAACCTCCGACCTCAGAACTGCAATTATAGATGACTAAAACTGAACCATGTGTTAATAAGTTGCTCCAACTAAGATATACAGATTTGTATTGCTTTTTTAAAAAGAAAAACTTAAGCACATCAACTGATTTTAAGATTAATGTCCACTAGGAGGCACCACTTCTCTGCTTTTGTGTTTCAGCGTTGTAGAATCAAAGCACACAGATCAAAGTGAATGAGTGCATCAGGTGAGTTGGTGGAAAAAGCAGCAGAGAAACACTGGGAATTTATCAGCAGGATATGAAGAGCTGGTTGTTGGGGCTACAAAGGGTTAGAGTGAGAAAACCTGCATGACTTGAGTGTGAACGTGTGAGAACTCCCACCTTGCTGTGGCAATTCGAAAAATCACCTTACTGTCAGCTGGAGTCTTGGCACTTAGCAGTGAGACTTTAATAGGCTATGGGGGGGGGGGGGGACTACCGAGACCAGACATTCAGTGTGTGATGGTTTCAGAATTAGAATTTCAGTACTTTTGCGTAAGTAAGGATTCAAAGTGAGACCCTGGGGGTACACTTGGTCGCAGACAGATTTATGTTGCAGTGGTGGTGATCCACCAGTATCAAAGCTGCTATAATTATGATTGAGTTGTTACAATTAATCGCTTGGTTGCTTTAACAGGCACAATCCAGACATCACCAATGCAAACAAATAACCATATACAAAGATGGCCAAGAAATGTATACACACTTTTTAATATGACAAATATATGCCTTTCTTCTGAGGATGATTAATGATGGTATATCTAGTCACCTCTTTAGAGGAATGCTAATACTATACATTGCTCCCATAATTCAATTCCAGATTTTAAATAGGGTATAGATCACAAATGAACTCGAAGAATGTATACTTATCTTTTTTGGGCCCCTCCCAAAAATGCTGGTGATGGTATAAATAGCCAGGAGCTTGCTGTACTGATTTTAAACAATTAACATCATAGATCAATGGTTGGGTTGACTTTATGAAGGGACAGTTGGATGGATCTCTTCCTGCAAAGAGTTTTCAGACCCCTTTTAAGTGACTCCTAACAGCACTTTATTAGTAAAGTAAGAAAGGAATGCTCCTCATAATGCCTTGAACCTATTTGCACAACATGGTTAAACAGCTGGCACAGTTACACGAGTCGAGAAGTGAATGGATGTCAATGGTGATACAAGCCCTGGCCTGTTCTCACTGTTGTCTAGAGCTTTGGCTGATTGATGCTGTTCTGAAAGGCCTTTGTGACCACGCATTTGGGTTAACCGAGCTGAAAATCATAATCCTGGCGCAGTGCCGTACACATTATTAGGGTCAACGTGGATAAATCTTTCTTTTATTATTTACCTCTAAAAAAAATTCTGAACATCTATAATCTTTAAATCTTTACTGAGGTTTGTCCTTTCACTGAAACGGACTGGAGGGAGGTCACTGGTGGATCGTTGATTTCCAGTGCAAGCAATATGATCGTGTTCAACACACAATCGGAATTGCATCCAGGGTTACTTTTATAATGAATTTGGTTTTTAAAAAACATTATAATATAAGGTGATTAAAGTTACATTTTATGTTTCAAAATAACTTTTCAGCTGTTTATTATGAATAGAAACGCTGTATAGTCAACAGTCACAGACTAGTATTGTGTAACAGAATTCCGAATTACAGGTTAACATTCACTTTTACCTCAGCACCAGTGACATGACCAAGTCAAATTTTAAGAAAGTTCATAAAATGCTAACGAATTCCCCCCCAAAGTTTATTCGATTAGGGAAATAAAGCACTTTTTGAGTAAGGGCACGTTGTCTAGCCTACAGTGGCCGTTTTTCTTTGTTTGGCGCAAGGACAAAAGCAGGTGCAAGTTTAAGCGAGGGCGGACGCAGGGGGAGGAGACTGAGCGACAGAACAAAGTTTTCTGATATGTTTTTTTCACAAAAGACTCTTCGCGCTATTGGCTAACATGAGCTCTGGGCGTGGTTTGGATAAGACTGTATAAATAAACGACGCCCGGAAGAGAGCGAAGGGGAGGGCGCTTATCGCAGTTGAGTGCTCGTGGCGGTTGTCTACCAGGAGCGCGTTCAGTACCGACTGCGATGCTTTGTATCACATATGAAGTTTAAGGACTAACGCATATCGAGAGCCTGGACAATCAAGCCTTCTTGTATGTAGATCCTCTTATTTCCCTTGCTAGGATAATATTTCCGACTGGAGGGGAAAACCCGCTGCTTTTACGCTTCCGTTACAGTCTGAGTATCCAATGCTTCTGCACCCGTTTATGAGCAGCACACTAGACGCTATGCATCCGACGGCAATTCAGAAAGATACCACCTTCACGAAGATTTTCGTAGGGGGTTTACCCTACCACACGAACGACGCGTCTTTGAGAAAATACTTCGAAGCGTACGGAGAGATAGACGAGGCTGTGGTCATTACGGACAGACAGACGGGCAAGTCGAGAGGTTACGGCTTCGTAAGTAACTCAGTGTAAATTCTTCGACTTCTCTCGGGTTGTTGTGCATCTGTATGGTTTGTAACTCAGCATCCCTAATGCTCTTCAGTTAGACTCGTCTGAGTGTGCGTAAACGCGGATGAATTGAGGTTTGTTTTGGGAAGATACGCACCTCCTTTCCGCTTTACCATTAGAAAGTAAAAGCATACAAGTTAAAGATTTCCCAAACGTGTGTTTTGCTGAATTCTTTCGAAGTCCACAATTTCCCAAGTGGTTAGTCAAGCTTAAAGCAGAAGTGCTGTTGTCCTCAGTTGGGCAGCGCGAGCGCCAGCAGCTCTAAGGGCTTTATATGGTGAAGTTTCTAAATGATGGTTTCCAAGCCTCCTCCTACTAGTTATTCATGCTACATTAATGAAGTTCGGCAGCACCCAGCCGTCTAGAAATGTTTACATGATCTTAACGACCGTCAGAGAGTGGCCGTTTATTTTGGCCTAAGATGGAGCTGAGACCTTTCAAAAGCATAGTTCTTATTCTTTAGGGTTCCTAGTCCTCAGAGGTCCTTCTCTTGAAGTTCAGGTCGCTTAACTAGGCTTTTGTATTCCACCTTGTTTTTGCTTCATGAATAAAACTGAAGTGCTGAATCTCAGAAAAACAGTACTAAACTTCATGTTTCTTTCTTGCTTTTAATGTTGCAACTATATAAAATGTGTATATGTATGTATGTCCTATATGTGTTTATTAACAATGATTAATCTAAAAACTGATGACAGTCCATACATGCCCCATATATAATATTAAAAGGTTTACTACCCATCCATTATATATAACTCATATAATACATACACAGTATAAGACGTTATATATAAAAAAAGTAAAAAAAAAAAAATTGTACTGTTCTGAGCTTGTACATTACAGAGGTTAACATCTGTCTCCCCCCCCCCTACACACACACACAAACCCACACATGCACAAAGAGAACTTCCCCTGGGAACCTGACAAAGAGGAACTCTTTTAAAGCACCCAGATAGTGTGTTTGTATATATATATATATATATATATATATATATATATATATATATATATATATATATATATATATATATACATATACACACTCATAATGTGTATATATAAAACTTATCGTAATTTTAAATTCAGTTCCACAGTGACTTACAGATAGGCAGTGAGGTAGCTAGAGAGGACCTTTTATTTAAGCATTTTAAGGTCCAACAAGCCATGTGCTTGACATACATATGTCCATATTTGTCTGTGTATCATAAACTAATCATCTATATCTTGATTTTAAAAAATGGCATGAGACATTGTGCTTATGTGGCACTCTTTTGTTTCTGATAGAGTCTTGATGTTGTTAATACAGCACATAGTGGATAGAGGTCAAAAAGGGTAGTGTTGCAGTGCTTCAACGGCTCTTCGTGGCTGAGTGTGTGGCAGTGCAGGTTTAGCAGGCTCAGGGAGATGAGGGCTTCTGCCTTTAGCGTATAGTGCCTTTAGTGGTGGTCTGGATGATCCATTTACAAAAAACCTGTTTTCCCTGAAAGCATATTTTTTCCTGTTGACTGGATTGACTAGTTGATCCTGTTTTGTTTTGAAACGATGAAAAAAGGATTGTATGCTGCCAAACTTTGCATACTTCTTTTTTTAACCTGTAATAACTAAATTTGTAAACTTGTACTGTGTTATTTTTATGTTTAAGCCACAGTTGTGTTAATCCTAAGGTATTGTTCAGGTGTCTATACAAATATCGCAGTTATCCTTATTCTCATTTGGCTCCTTACTGAAGTCTTGACTGCTTGTAATAGAAAGTGTTTGCTAATAATGCATCACAGGATTTTAGATTTTTAAGATTTTATTTTTTTTTTCTCACCTCTTATGTCCTCTAGGTGACGATGACTGACAGATTAGCAGCAGAACGGGCCTGTAAAGACCCAAATCCCATCATTGATGGTCGGAAGGCCAATGTCAACCTGGCCTACCTCGGAGCCAAACCACGCAGTCTTCAGTCAGGTGGGTTTTGTCAGATACACATAACCTTGAACTTATTAGTTTCTTCCTTTATTTCATTTTTCTCTTTTTTAACTTGCATGAACACTTTCATATAAAATAACCTTATACTATTTTGAAAGGACATTATGTACTGTTTCTTGTGCTTTACAGGCATATCTCTTGGTGTGCAGCCAATTCATCCAGCACTTATCCAAAGGCAGTATGGGTAAGTCAGATATGTATGTGTCTTTGTCCTGTTCTAGTGTGATATTGTAGCAATGATGTATTTATTGTCTTTCAACTGTCAATGGATGTTAACAATGACTGCACATTCAAAGGAAACCGAGCAAGTTCCTTGTGCTCTTTGTCATCACTAGTCTGTCTTTTTTCTGGCAGTAAGAATTTTTGTCACAGCAAGTTCCTGAATATTGTTACTTCAGTTTCTGTGTCTTTGGCAGTAGTTAATTAGAGATAGTCAGTGAGACTGCACAGTTTATATTACTGAGTCATTTCTAAACATGGTGTTAAAATTTTCTGTGTTTGCTGACCGTATTTATTTTAGTCTTTTGGTTGATGGCACACATGCATTCTTTGGGTTATGAAACATGCATGCTTCTAGTCTATTATGAGATTTTGTTTCTTCCAGGGTATACTTTCCCTTGAGACCTGGTGCATAAATTTGTTTTAATCTTTAAGACCTACATATTTAAGAAACCTGCCACATGAATTTATTTCTCCAAGCCATTGTTGTGGCCAAAGCCCTTAACTTGGCTTTATCACTGTTTTATTTGTCTAGTTATAGCTGTAATAAGAAGAAACACCAACCCTGTTTCTTAGCAACCTTTCAACTGCTACAAATCTTTATTGCCTCGCTAATGGTATAGTTTTCGAATAGTCCGTTTGGTTTGCCATGGTGACAGACTGGTTTTGAACAAATTTTTACCCGCTTATTAACATGTTCATGTGAGAAGGACCTAAAACGTTCCATCTGCCAGGGAGTTAGTTGCTGTGGTAACAAGGTGGAGCAGTGTTAAGGAGGGGGGGACCCGCATTTCTGCCTGTATGACAGGTGCTATCTCATATTTCCTCAATTACACCCTTCATACACATCTACCCACCCTTTCATACACACTTGCACACCTGTCGCTTTCCCCCATGGAGTTCTTTGTCTCCTTCTGCTTAGAAATGGATTGTTAGGATAACTGTTAGAGGCTGCTGTTTCCCTATGGTTCATCAGTCTCATTTTTTTCTCTATTTAAACACTTAATGTTCCATACCATCTTCTCGGTTACAAATTGTAAACGTCAGAAAACAAACATTAGAACATAACACAGCCACACAACCTAAGTCATTTATTTTTTAGACCTCAAATGGTCCTAGAGTCACTGACAGTCTTGACAGCATTGTGTGACGTTTTCTAAGCAGGTGAAATTGGTCATGTTGTAAGCTTAGTGATTAGACTGAGGCCCTGAAAAGTGACACCGAAGTGAGAGTGTGTGAGGGGGATGTGGAGTAAAGGGAGGGGTTGAGGGTCAGTGGGTTGTGTGTTGAGTAAAGAGAAGAATGGAAATGTTTAGGTGAAATGAGCAGAAAGTGAGGGAGATGGGTCCAGTTCCCTGTGCTTTAGTTGCTACATGCGTGAGCTTTTGCCTAGTAGCTCTATGAAATGTCACCATCTCGCGACAAGTTCACACTTTTTCTCTATAATGAGAATGTATACTTAAGATAATGAAGTACAACACTTCAAGCTGTCAGAGCACATTCAGCATAGAGGTTATGAGGTTGTCTGCTAATGTATCGGATTCAGCACCAGGTATATATATGAATGCATTTTAAGTACGCTTACGAAGTTGAGATTAAGTTGATTTTTATCAACACTCATTGTGTATGCAGAATAAAAAATGAGCTAGTTCACAGGATTGTTTGAGTTTAGTAGCAATCAGTTGCACGTGGCTGCTATTTAGTAAAAAAGTCATGCTTGACCGTTTCCTCATGATGTGGAGTTCAAGAGTAAAGTGACCTCCACCAGTCAATTAATGCACCGTGCAAGAGACCAGTGTGTAAATGTAACCTGGAAACTGCCAAGTGACTGAAGAGGTGTGTATGTGTGTGTGTGTGCATGTGTGTCCTTGACCGCAATATCAGTTAAGCCTGGTCTCTGGACTTTAAACAAACCTGCTAGTGACTCAAAACGGCTCAGTCCATGACTGTGAGCTGAGAATAGTTTGATTTTGTTCGGCCGGTGAAGTAGGCAGTAGTTGAACATCATGATCCCACCATTTCTCTTTTATTGTGAAGTGTGTGAGACAGAGAGTGAAAGGCTGCATTTTCTTGTGTCCTCTGACCTAATTACTTATATAATCAAATGTTCCTCTAACATGCATTCTTCCATTCACGCTCTGTTATCTGGCCAGTTGATGGAGTGCGTTACTGAGGGAAGAAGAGACACAAGCTCCCGGCTACTCTGGGCCTAGTGTGGAGGTCAAGATTGGCTGCAGCTTGCCCTGACCACACCCTTAAGGTGCCAGTCATGGCTTGAGGGTGCAGTGTAGTGTGCTGTGATGGTTTGAAGTGCTGTGCGCATGTTTGACAGTAAAGCTTATGCTGATACATCTTTCTTTCTTTGTGAATTTCGCATGGTTTTTGGTTTGCAGTGCTGACTGAAGTGATTTACTATTGTGTGTGTGAGTGTGTTGGGGGGTTATTGGATGTTTTGCACATGTTCTCCACCCACGCACCCTTTCCTGTGTTGAACCATGGTGTGTACAGTCTCTTTTTCATTTACAGTATACCCCCAGAAGCTGGTCTAAAAGTGTACATCACCTATGTGTAAATTTGTTACTTTTTACTTTGATGTACTTCAGATACATATTCAATTCCTAATCGTAATATATATATATATATATATATATATATATATACATACACATTTTATATATATATGTGTGTGTTTTGTTTTTTTCTTTAACATTCTGTACTCTGGAAGGAACTGTGTTTTCTGTGTTTCAGTTCTATAATATAAAAGCACACTCATTTTGCATTATTATTTTTAGGTAGTTACTACATAATTACATGCTAGTAGATGGAATTGTAATATATTTTAGGAAATACATGTTGTATATTTCACCAAATACAGACACAAATTATCAGGAGAAGAGTCTTCATTGTGAACCAAGATGTTTTTGAGTTCCTGCTTTAGGGGTCCCCTGATGACATTTCTTGTCATGTCCCCTGTGAGGTTGTTCTGTTTGTTTCCAGGTGTGGCACACACCCCACCACACCTTCCCACAACTCCCTACATTGTGTGTGGGTGTGAGAGTGAGTGATAATAAATCCACCCTTACACAGGCACACTTTCTCCAGTGCAAGGGACTCGCGGGTATCTTCAGATCTTGTTAATAATAGCACAGGAGAGTGAGTGAGAAGAGCTGCAGCTGTCCTTTCTCCATCGTGTTAATTACTCTTGTGCTGCCAAAAGCTGATCTGTGATTATTACTAAACTTTCCCCATTTAATACAAGCATAATTTTATGATTGTCTGCCATTGGCACATTGCATTGATCTCATTGTTAGCGTGTATAGTGCAAGTGTGTCTAGATAGACTCCTAGCTTTCACTGAATGAGTGAAAAGTAGCAGCTGTTAGAACACTTGTGGGTGTTGGTTGAGAGAAGCTGCCAGGAGCATCTGTCTCCCACCTCTCTTGCTAAGAGCCCATTAAAGCTACCAAGACTGTTAAATTCATACAGTATCAGGATGGGATGCAGAACAAGCTTAATTAAGCTGTATTTCTTAATTAAGTTTAATGTATTACCTGGATTAAATGTTTATACTGGTGCTTTCCCCATCTCATTTATACAATACAATAAGCATATGGTTTTATCATTAATATGGGAGAGACTGCTAAAAAGATTGGGAAATGGCTAATGTCTAATTTGATCTGAGTCAGAAGAATGATGTCATGTGGTCTGTTTTGTGTGTTCATTCTTATCTTTCTCTCTCTCTGTGTGTGTGTGTGTGTGTGTGTGTGTGTGTGTGTGTGTGTGTGTGTGTGTGTGTGTGTGTGTGTGTGTGTGTGTGTGTGTGTGTGTGTGTGTGTGTGTGTGTGTGTGTGTGTGTGTGTGTGTGTGTGTAGGCTGGCGCAGCAGCATGTATACCCGCAAGCCTTTATGCAGCCCGGCCTCGTTCTGCCTTCTCAAGTGGCCTTCTCACTCACGTCACCATATGTGGACTACACTGCCGCCTATGCCCAGTATAACTCGGCAGCATTTGAGCACTACCCTTATGCCTCTTCCCCGGGTTTCGTGGGCTATGGTTACACCAACAGTCACATCACTGGCCCAGCCTCCAGCACCACTTCACTGCACCAGAGCCTCACCAATGCACCCACTGCTGCAACCCCTACCTTCATCCAGTACCCACCACAGCAGCACCTGCAACCCGAGCGAATGCAGTGAGGTCCAGACGAGCCAAGTCAGCTCTGGGAAAAAATAAAAAATAAAACAAAAGGATAAAAACTATTGCACTGTCACATCAGGATTTGCTTCCGGGCAGCCGAGTCCGGAGACAGTGAAACTGTGCAGTGACTAAAAGAGCTTCCAGAAGCACTGATGCTTTAAAAAAAAATCCTTCACTATTATTACTGTCATTACTATTATTCATTTTATTCATATCATAAGCTTAATTGTATTAATATTTCTTTTTGTGCTTACAGTTTATTGTTAAGATCAATCAAAGTAAGGTGCCTCATTGTATAGAGTGGAAAACAAAGTTCGGGAAGACTGTACAGTCATACACTGAGGCTTTAAAAGGGTTAATGGGGTATTGCTGCTTAAGGACACCAGGGAAAGCATTTGAGAGAATGGAAAGTCAAAATTTAAGGTTATAGACAGCAGAACAAAATATCAGAAGGGTGGGAAATGGATATGCAACAGCACACCTGGAGTTAACGACAACATGGAGACTTTCAACAAACTCCTGCTAAAAAACAACCCCCTAGGACTACCTTTTTTTTTTTATATTGAAGAGGCCTTAAACCAGAATTTTTCTTTAGATGAAAATGACCATTTTAGCATTTGTATACAGGGTGAACTGTGAAAAAGCCACCACCTACTTCCAAACAAAACAAACCCCAGTCTACAGACCTCAGACTTGTTTAAGTCCAAAGACTTGTGATATGGTATTTCAGCGGAAGGGTGCTAATTAAAGAATTTGATCAGGTTTTTGTCCATGGTGATTAATGTGACTTTATGCCACAGTGCAAAGCTGAGAGACAGAAGACAGGTGTCCAGTTCAGGAGAAGCATTGAATGTGCCCCTTGTTTGGATCGTGGATGAATGGAGATAATCATTATATGATGCAATAAGCATTGGATTATAACATGTATGGTAGCTGACACTGATACCTACAGTACATCAGTTTTGTAAAACTGTTAAAAATAATTGTAATATGTCTTTTTGAATATCTCGCTGACAGGGGTGTTCTTTATGTACAGCATTGTCATAATTGCAAGGATTTCGCAGTATTTATGTTAAGATATTTAAGTGATCTGTGGTACTTTTTTTTTTTTATGTATAAATTGGTCCCTCAGTACACCAGACATGCAAAAACATACACTGTTTCAGGCTTCTGGTTGCCAAATAATAGAAATGTGTATATAGTTGATTAGGCATTCTTCATATACTAATAATTCACATATGCACCTAAACATTTTAAGTTGATTTTCGAGCCTCAGCTTGCACCTGGCACATAATTGCTCTATGAACCTTTTTTTTTTTTTTTGTCACATCATTTCACTATTTGCAAAGAAGCCATACCAAGAACAGCCTTGGGCAAAAATAAAGACTTTATACTAAAATTAGGAATGAAGTTGATTGTTCTTACATTCTCTTGTTTTTACACACATCTGCTTTGTTTTGGAGAAAAATATCTCCATCTGTTGTGAATACTTTAGTCTGCAATTAGGTATGTGCAAGGCTGCTCGATGACACTTCAGTTAGTGTATTATTTAGTACCAAATGTACATTAAATGCATAAATTAAGACTGATTTTTTTCCCCCTACTATTTCCTGATCAATGCTATTTTTAGTTACTCTTGTTATCAGGTGCTAATGGTTATATATGTATCAAGCACAAATAAAAATGCACAAAATGTTTTTTTTTTTTTTTTTTTTAGGATCTGATTAGGAGTGATTATTAAACAAATTTGTTGTTGAACATTACAAATGACCTAAAATGCCTGGAGTTTGACTGGCACTGTGTGCAGTAAAGGCAGCCTCCTCGTCTTGCATCGTATCAGCATGTGTGTGTTTATGTGGGGTGTGTGTTATTTGGTTAGGTCATGGGGAAGGGGCCCTGCTGGTTATCAGGCTTTAACATGAGCGGCCGCCCCAGGCACGCGCTGTTCTCTACCAGGAAATATACTCTGTTGCCTTTGCCAGTTTTTCAGTCGGAGGCTATTTATGAGCGTGGTTTACGTAAACAGCAGATTAATACTCCATTGTCATTTTTAGTTGCCAGGTGCTGTTAAAATAGCAGGACACATTTATATACAACCAATCTGGCGACTTCACATTTCTGTTTTTAATCAAACTGAATCTCTCAGTTCTCCACAAACAATTAAAGCTTTGTCTAGTGAATTCATATTTTAAGCATTATGAATCATGACCGTAAGGAATGTGATCCTCTTTAATTCCACTGTAAATGTGTTGTTCAGGTTTTTCTAGGCGAGCTGGAGGTAGCTGCATGACCTGCCGAGCAGAGATAAATAAGATTGGAAGTGTTTGTGAAGCTGCTGTGGTGTAATGGAGCCACAGTCTTGGCTTAAATAAACAGCCAATTCATTGTGCGTGCTCAAGAAGAAATCATGGCTGTTTGTGTAGCTTTGGAAGGAACATGGTGATCTCTCTTAGATTTTTTGTTTTTTTTGGTCACTGGTTTAAATCTGATTGCAGGGTTTATATCTAATGCTAAGATGTTAAGGATCTTGTGTTAGAATCAAATGAACTTATTACTGTGTGCTCTGTAGCATTTTTGTTTCATAGTTAAAAAGTGGATCTAAAGCCTATTTAAAGTCTCTTCCTCTTAATAGAGCTTACTTATGTTATTTCTTCTTCCTAGCTCCTAACAAATCACCGCCTTATGGTCTTTACACTTCTCTATATTCATTGATATGATTTAATTTTATTACATTCTCCTTTTGTTATTTCTACAATCTGACTGTTATGTTACTTCCTGTTTTCTCTTGAATCACTTTTGCCTCTTTTCCTCCTCTCCTTGTCACATGTACAGTAGAAGCGGAGTCAGAGTTGAAATGTGTGCCAGGTTGATAAACTACAAGTAGAGTTTTATGCTGAATCATTGACATTCACATGCTCATCTGCTGTATTAGCCTTGATATTTGCTAGTTATCTAAAAACAGTCACGTTTTCTCTTTATAATGCCATAGTACCTAATATCTGATCATCATTAACAGAAAGCCATTTCAGTGTCAAGGAGCTAATAGCTTCACTTCATCCCACTTAATAGGATTTTTTTTCTTTTTAGTAACTTCCGGATGCGTCTCTAACGCATGCTTTTGCTAAGCATTTTGTCAGTGCTATGTATTGACCCTGTAGTAATCCTGTATTTTATTATAAATTATCCCTAGTCATTGTAGATGACCTTCTTGCTGTTTTGCTGATTTGATCCAAGATCCAAGAACTTTCAGATTAGAATTGTTCCAATCTGGCTAATGTCTGGAGACACTCATCGTGGTGTTGTAAGATAGTATAGACACTATATTTAGTGAAACACTCAAAGATGGCGACACCACTGACCCAGCTCGTTTTATTGTCTCTGCCTGTTGTCACTGGCTGTCTTAGTTTAGATTGGGTCATGAGAACAGGCTCAGAGACATCCACTCTAACAACATTTTTACAGACATACATTATACACGCCACATATTCTTTCCTTTTATGCTTTAGATTTTTTTTTTTATTGCCCTTCCATCCTGTCTGGCCTAAATGAGATGTAATAATTATATCTGAAAAGATAGAATGAGTAATAGCAGAAGCATTTTGAAAGTAAATGATATTAACAAACTCCGGTTTCCTCCCACAGTCCAAAGACATGCAGATTAGGCTAATTGGCATTCCCAAATTGACCATAGTGTGTGAAAGAGTGTGTGTGTGTGCTCTGCGATGGATTGGCACGCTGTCCAGGGTGTACCCTGCCTTGTGCCCAGAGTTGCCTCGGATGGGCTCCAGGTCCCCGCGACCCTAATACAGGATAAAGCGGTATAGAAGATGAATGAATGAATGATATTAACAACATGCTGTGTCACTTTAAAGGAAATTTAGATATGTTTGTTAATTAATTACAAAACCCAATGTAGTAATTCATGTTTTGTATTGTTGGTCACAATATGTCAGCTTATATAAACTATAATCTATATCTCTTTTGGGTTTTTATTTATTTAAAAACAGACAGTGAACAGAAGCAGAACATCTTGATGTACATCAGAAATCTTGATGTAGATTTATATCCCTAATGAGCAAGCCAGAGGTGACAGTTGCAAAGAAAAACTCCCTGAGACAACATGAGACAGAACCGTAACAGGAACCAGAGGCAAAAGGAAACCTGCACCCTAGCCAGTTCTATCTAAATGAAAATGATATTTCACCCAATTCAGAATGGATCACAAATCTCAGGTAAGTTTAATACTGTAAGTAAAACAAAATTTTTATATGAGTCTGTGACACAAGGGGGAAAAGATAGATGAAGTGATGATGGGACATGAATAAATGCAAAAACCCAAATGACTCAGTTTCCTTGCATGCATAACGTGGTGGTCAGTGACATAATTTTGCAAAAACAAACAGAAATAGTTTGTGGCTTTGCTGCACTGGGGATAACACCTCTGACATTTGCTCGTGTCTATCAGGTTTGTTAGTGGATCCGGACTTCTGTTTTTTTACTGTGGGGAGTGTTGTCATGTTAAATGTTTCTACAAGAATTCTAAATGGTTTTCAGATATCGAGCTTTAAAGTTTTTGTACTCCATAAAGCAGAATTATACTATGCCTCTTAATTTTATAGAAAAGGGTTTTGAAAAAATGCATTTAATAAAAAAAACACCTCACATTTTGTTGCCACAGAAAATGTGAATAACTAACTCAATTTTGACAAAGTTTAGTATCCTATAACATACATACTCACTTATTCTTTATACCTGTAATAAAAAATTATCCTGTAAAGGGTTACGGGAAACCTATTCGAGAGGACTTGGGACACTAGGCAGAATGTCTATAGCAGGACACACAAGCATGCACACACACACACACACACAACTGGAAATTTGGGAACGCAAACTATTCAAATTTGGACTGTGGGAGGAAATGATATAACATTTGTCATATCACATAGAATTTTAAATATACAAATTACAATCAGAATTTCAACAGCTTGTAGTCATTAATTATAAACGAATTGTGAAGCAAATTAGTTGAGCCTCCACACCTCTCTGTAACTGTCCAGCTGAAATAAATAAATAAATAAGACAGACAATTATGTGCTTTCAGTCACATTATGTGTGATCACTAAAGAAACACTTACTGTAGGAAAGGCTCAAATTATGATTTATAACCATAATATAAAGGTTCCGTAAACTCAAAGTTGATTGTTAAAATTAAATGGTGTTGTGCTTGTGATCTTGCATTACATTCTATTACTTTTGATAGAAAAAGAATCATGCAGTTTTAGTGTACATTCAGGTAACCAGAAACCAGAGGTGGAAATTACATTTACTCGCGTTACTGTAATTGAGTAGCTTTTTTGTGTATTTCTACTTTTTAAAGTAGTTTAAAAAATCTGTAGTTTTACTTTTACTTAAGTGCGTTTTGTTTGAAGTGTTGTAATTCGCTACATTTTAAATCTTATTCTCTACTGAGTAAAAAATAAATGAATGAAAATGCTAAAATAATAAAAATATTATGCTTTGTATAAATGCTCCGTTGCGCCGCGTGTGTGTATCATGTCCTGGTCGCGCGCCACTCCAGACTCCACTCCAGGTTTTCTGACATCGGCATCTACCTGACCTTCCACACGGTCGCTTCTGCCTTGAGAGTGACGTCATCGACTAGCGCGACCATATATAAACCGGAGAGAGACGCGGGAAAGATGAAAGAGGTTGTGATTTTGGCGTTTTGATATTTGGTTGTGTATTCTGGTTTTGACTTTGTGCCTCCAATTGACTTTGATTATTGCTTTGTCCCTTTGGTTTGGTTGGTCTTTGTATATATTTGTAGATAATTTCATTGTTTTTGGTTTAGGGAGTCCGGGAAGCTACCTGTATTTTTGTTTGTGTGGTTTTTTTTTTTTTTTTTTTTTTTTTGCAGATAATCTAGCTACTAAATATAAATACCATTTTGTTTATTATTTTGGTGTGGGTCCATCCTGAATCTAATCCTCCTCCTCCTCCTCCTGTTGTGTGTGTGTGTGTGTGTGTGTGTATATATATATATATATATATATATATATATATATATATATATATATATATATATATATATATATATATATATTTCATTCATTTTCTGTACCGCTTTATCCTTATATCCTTATATCGCGGGGGCCTGGAGCCTATCCCAGGAAACTTAGGGCACAAGGCGGGGTACACCCTGGACAGGGTGCCAATCTATCGCAGGGCACACACACATACTCACATACACACACTCATTCACACACTACGGACAATTTTGAATGTCAATTAACCTAACCTACATGTCTTTGGACTGTGGGAGGAAACCGGAGTACCCGGAGGAAACCCACCAAGCACGGGGAGAACATGCAAACTCCATGCACACAGAGATGGGAATCGAGCCTGGCGGTGCAAGGCGACAGTGCTAACCACTACACCACCACGCCGCCTTATATATACACAAACCTCATTATTTCATCAGTTAATGATTGGATCTAGTTCTTTCTGCCATATACCACCATTTCCATACAGTTTAAAATAGAACCCTGAACCATTCTTTTGCTCTATGGCCCTAGACTGGGATGTAACACCATATTTAAGTGACCACTTTGATTTTAAAGCACAAGAAAGACAACAGCTTTATTATGCAAATGTGTTCCTTCAGTTAAAAACCACTAGTTTGAGATTTATATCTGCACATCTTTTTTGAACAATGCTAGAATGCCTCATCCCACCCACGCTGTTAAAAAAATAAAAACTAACTAGGTAACTTTTACTCTGAGTAAATTTTTTAATGAGCTACTTTTTACTTTTACTTGAGTAGATTTTTGTAATGGTAACTTTACTTGTACTTAAGTAAAATTTCACTGAAGTAACAGTACTTGTACTTGAGTACAAAATGTTATTACTCTTTCCACCTCTGCCAGAAACTGGGACTGAGTGGAGAAGAAAGGGGTCACATCAATCAGTCCACCAAAGGTTGGTGATATTCAACACTAAAAGAGTTTACTGTGCTAGAAAAAAAAAATCATAGATGCCAAATCTTTCCTTTGATAGGTTACTTAGATATGAAAAGTTCTTATTTGAAGTAAATGACCCCCTGATTTAGCCAACGAAACAGTGCACATGCACAATATTCACTCTAGCTCAGAGCTGAAGTTAGATAAAGACACTTTAGAGTTGTCAGAGAAACGTTTCACACACATGCTACTGTGGGGCTCAGCAGAGGTTTATTTTCTTCTTCTTCTTCTTTTTTTTTGCTTTACCCCATGAACCTTATCTGTGGTTAGCATGTTTTCAGAACAGGCAGGGCCTCATCTACACTCCCCCGATTAAACTTCCTCCAGAGCCCATGAGATGAGACCAGACAGGTGCTTTTACTCCCACGTTTACACAGGACTCACGCAGACTACAATACAGTAAAGGTGCACACCAGCATTTGTTAAGTTACTATCTATCTATCTATCTATCTATCTATCTATCTATCTATCTATCTATCTATCTATCTATCTGTCTATCTATCTGTCTGTCTGTCTGTCTGTCTATCTATCTATCTATCTATCTATCTATCTATCTATCAATTAATCAAGTCTTGAAAAGTATAATCAGCCTGTATTCAAAAGTATTAAAAAGTTATCCGAAAAGCTTTTTTTTTTTTTTAATCCTAAAAACACCAATAAGTCTAAATGTCAGTAAAACACATTGAAAAATATTCTCTCGAATTTGTTTCAGATGACCATTTCCTATGGGAAGAATGTGTGGCTATGTGGGTAAGCAGCTGCATGTGTCTGATAAAATGAAATGGTGTCGTACTTGTGATCTTGCATTACATACTGTACTATTGCTTTTGACAGAAAAAGAATAATGTAGTTTTAGTGTACTTTCAGGTAGTGTACATTCTGATAACATAACACACATGGATAAACAGAATTAATTTTGGGGCAAGGTTAGATTTGAAATCATGAAATTAAATTTATATTTTTACTTATGAACCACTTTTGTATGAGCTTCTGTTATGTTTACCTGGCTTTTTGGTTCCATTATAAATCTAAAATTCATGCATGTGACAAAATGTGAATGTGCAACAGTTTGGGGTAGATGAAAATTGCTTAAGTTTGAAATAATCATCTTTGGCATCATTTGGCATAAAATTAGTGCTTATGAATCACTCAGGGTAACATTCTATCACTTGCATGCATACTGAAAGTGGGTGTTCATTTCTGACATCGTTTACTGTAAAAGAAAACTGAAAGTCATCACAGAGTTATATTTCCTATTCAACTTATCAAACGCTCAAATATAAATATAAATATACAACTGCTGTAATGTCCATGTAACTTGCCATCAAGAATATGTTTCTGCATGTGTAAATATGATGGACATACATGTCAAACCAGGACTTTTGATTGTGCACAATAACAGAACACAGTTATGAAAGTAAAAAAAACTTAATTTGTCCATATAATCCCCTGCTATACTCATACACTCATCCCAGCGCATCACTAATGCTCGGGTACGATCAAGGTATGAGATTTTCTAAGTACAGCAGAGCCTTTATCGGACTGCCTGCTTCATGTCTGAACCATTGGCCTCCCAGAAAGTCCTTTAATGACCCCAACATCAGGTCAGGACTGTATGGCAGATGTGGCAATAACTCCCTGTTGAGTTCCTGTAATGTGCAAGTGACGTGTTTGTAAATGATAGTGTGTGCAGTTCCCACAGACAGATGCATCTCTTCTGTAAGTTGGTGAGAAGTCAATCTGTCAATTTCTATTGAATGGTTATGGGAACAATGGCAGCGAGCTCCAAGCGACCCTGGTGTGATCATCATTCACCATATGGCCTTCGTTGAAATAGTTGCACCATTCAAATGTTTTATTGCGGAAAAGAGCCTCATCACAATGTGCTTGAAGTCGTCTGTAAATGTCAGTTAGTTTTACGCCTGCATTCACAGGAAAGTTCATCACATGTGCCGGTTTGTCTTGACCATTTGTATGTATGCACATGGACAACACCAACTGGATGCACTACTTACTAAAGTACAAAAACACACCTGATGCTATCAGTCAAACCACTATCTTCATGGTGCAATAACTTAAGCTAATACTGATAATGAATATATTTTAAACTGTGCTATTATTTAAGAAAAAATATATGTAACTGATGATATGTTGATGCCATACGAAAGGAGATTTCCCTTTAACTGTGTGATTTATTGACAGATTCCTCAATGCAGTGCGCATGCTTCATAACAGTGTGAACATTTTCACTTACATTAATCTGTGTTTAGAAAGTAAAGGTGTCAACTGCTAAAAAAAAAAAAAAAAGATATATATATTTTTTTCTGTCCCTGGGCTGATTGATGTTCAAAAAGAAGACTACCAAAATAGTAAAAAAAATAAAAAATAAAAAAAAAACCCAGATAGGACACACAAAAAGTCCCCCAAACAGCATGAAAATAGCACTAACACACAATATAACTAACATACAAAACACAACATGCACTATAATGCTGACAATTTTTGTGAGTACTGTAGAATATACATACAACCAAACATCATAGTGGCATTTCTGATTATCAGTGATGAGATTTTCTCCATCTCCATGTCTTTACTGGATTAATTTCAAACCCGTACATTATAAGCTGAACAATATTGGCCTAATTGTTGACAAAAAACAACACCTAATTGTTGAGAGCCAATTTCAGTTACTTCTAAAAAGTACACA
This sequence comes from Channallabes apus, assembly GCA_030522415.1. Taxonomy (NCBI): domain Eukaryota; kingdom Metazoa; phylum Chordata; class Actinopteri; order Siluriformes; family Clariidae; genus Channallabes; species Channallabes apus. The sequence goes on from CM060112.1 coordinate 34,825,603, forward strand.
TGATTAAAACTAGCTTTGTTTCCTTCAGGGTTCAAGGACAACCCAAGTGGGCTAAGTTAAAGAAAAGTTTAAGGAGTAAACCTGGCAGGTTTTCTTTTTCTAAACAAAGACAACAAAAGAATCCCCTGAAGGAAAATCATGTTGCTGTGTTACACCATAACTGCTCACAAGTGCCAAAAGCATCTCTTCCTTGTTGCAATGCCAAAACTACATAGCTCACTCTTTATCTCCTTCACTCTTTCATTTTCTCTCTATCTCCCTCCTGTGCACTCTCTCTTCCTTTTTTTTTTTTGTTCCCACCAACCCGTCTCTTGGTCATTCCCTATTTTAGTCTGTCCCTCCTTATATTGCTTTTTTGGCTCTACAGTATATATTTAAACGAAAACCCCTACCCTTGTCTTACTCTGCAACAAAACGAAGCAAAAGGTAAAGCTTGTTCAAACAGACCGTTGCTGCGTTTTGTCTTTGACAAGGACCAGTGAGGCTGGGGATACTCCACTTACTTAAACACACACGCACGCACACACACATACACACACACACACACACAGAGCAGTTCCTCCACAGTGCTTTATAAGGACAGAGAGAAAAAAGCCCAGCCAGCACTAAATTTAGAACACTTCTGTTGTGCCTCTGTTTCCCCTCTCTCTCTTTCCTTCCATCCCTTTTTCTCCTCCCTCTCTTCCTCACATTCTCTCTGTGGGTGGCAAAGAAGAGAGCACATAACTGATGGTGATGATGATAATAATAATAGTCTACAAGATAATAGCCAGGCTAGTAGAAGGCATCTCGGGACTCCACAGCATGGGAGCATCGGCATTATCTCCACACAAAAACCTGTGCAGGAATCTGAGGCTTGTGTTTGGAATTAACCTAGATGTAAGACATACGATTTCTGTTACTGATCACTTCTTGTGCTGTGTCTGTAAGGGTTTTATGGATGCACATTGACAAGATCTCTAACATTGCTTGACGACTTGTATTATTGTGGACATGAATGACGGGAATAAAGAGAGCAACACTTTCAGCATCTTGCAGACTCTAATCTAACAGTCTCACTTTCCCTATCTTACGATGATTATCTATCTGTCAAGGTGACATGAGCCATGTAAGCCAAATATACTTCAAAGCAAACAAATGATTTAAAAAAGTGGCACCAAATCAGCTGGAACAAACCTTCAAGTTTCCTTTATCTGTGTCTCATTACCCTGGTGACACTAACAAACCACAGTTGTGTGTTGGTTGGAAACGGTAGCTGGTCAATGCACGTGCACATGCACGCTCACACACATACACATGCACACACTAATATTATGGAGTACACCATGTAAGGGTTTTTTAAGAAGCTATGACATTTTAAGCAATTGTGTTATTAAGAAATAAGACACAAGTGTGTGGAAAAGATATACATTTCCTCAAGGAGCATATGATTACACTGGAATAATTTTCTTTTAAAGCCAACACAAAGGAAGACAATGACATGAAACTGAGGGTGTACAAATCAAGCACTTACTGGATTCTAGTTGTCTAAATTAGCTGGATTTGGAGGTTTGACTCAGTTGTCATGGAAACCTTACTGTAAATTGGGTTGGCAAAACATGGGTTTTCTTGATCTTTTTCAAATGTAATTTTGAAACCAGTGTTTTCGCACTGTGTTTAAATAAAACACAGTCATCTCATATGCACAAGATTTCACTCCATGATCAATCAGTGCATATTTTCCCCTTGTACTCATGAAAGATGTCAATATTTCTAGCGTCAGTATGCCAGAAGGTATCGGAAGAGATCTTTTTAGAAATACATATACATGTTATTTATTCTGGCAAATATGCTAAAGGAGAGATTTGTACTAATGAGATATTGTGATTGTGGTGGTTATTTACTGTCACACAAGCGCCTGCTGACAGTGTTTTTCTCTGCCTCGGCAACGTCCACACGTTACTCTTTTACTGCCTTTTATCATCGGCCCCTCATACGTCATAGTTTGGCAGTAACTTTATGAAAATAAGGCTCTCACAAACACCCATTCATGCTGTCGCTCACACATAAATTATTTGTCTGGAAACAAGTGCAGTCCCATGGTCTCCAAAAACTGCAGGGCCTACAGAAACCTGTCCTATTAAAAAAAGAGAAATTGTTATTTGCATGCCTTGTCAAATTAACTGGGAAGCACACAAACCCTTCAACTGCCATTCAAATTTGAATGCAAATCATATTCAAATGAGAGCCAATGAGGAGAGGGTTAAAAGGTGTGGCCTACAAACCACCTCTGGTTGGATTACTCATTATTCATGCAATTGAAAACAAAGAAAGGGATAGAAAAAGGGGTAGAGATCAGGTTGAGCACGAGAGGAGTGTGGGTGTGCTTCCTTGAATAAAAAAAGGGAAAATATGTAGGATAGACAAATGTGGAAATTAGAAAACAAGGTTGCCAAACAGTTAAACAGTTTTTGATGTTTCTGCGGTTTCTGTCTATTTAAATGGTCATACAGGAACACACACACACACGCACACACACACACACACAGAGCTCCAGTTTATTCCCCTGTACAACCCAGCTCTGGCAATGACAAACTATGACATCACGATTGTTGAAACATTCAATTTCAGACAATAGGGCTCTGTGATTACAAGACATGGGGAGTGACCTTCCTTACACAGAGCTCTCTCTCTCTCTCTCTCTCTCTCTCTCTCTCTCTCTGTCTTATTTTCTATGTTTCTCTCTTGCTCCCTGGAATGCAAGGATGGAGGTGGAGTAGGAGGAAAACTGGAGATGTTTCTCTCAAGCTCTCATACAAAGGTCCAATATACAGTCTTATCAGCATACATCCATACTCACATGTACATACAGAGCCAGCTACATAGTGCGCATACATTATGTTGTGATGTAAAAACTATATACGTCCACACACAGATCCACAAAGTCATAGATTTCCTCGTAGTCATCTACTGATAATTAGCAGTAACCATTTAGCAGAAACACTGACAACTCAGTACCGTTATTAAACATTGTTTCTGATTCATCCGCTTTTCAAACTCCTTCTCATGAATAGGCCACAAATCTGCCTTAAATATGTACTAGTTATAACCACATATGACATATGACACTTCACACATACACATAAAACAAACACACTAGCTTTTAGTTTGCAGGAGATTGGAGTCTTAAGGTGGCTGTGATGCAAAAATTTCTCTCTCTCTCTCTCTCTCTCTCTCTCTGTCTGTTGAAACACCTGTGCTACAAAAGCAGGTGAGTAGAGTAGTAAGAAATAAAGTCAACAAACCCCTTATTATGATTCGATCACTCAAAAAAGAGAAGCTCAGACTCAATAGGAAATTTGGCTGTCTGTTATTTTACATTTAAAGACAAGCAAACAATACACAGGCAAAGCACTAATGACTGGGCCTGAGGCTCTTAACAAGCTATTCATCTGTTCTGCCCATTTTAAACAACAGGTGAATATAGACTTTTTTCATGTAAAACTTACAGGAAAAAAAAACACTTTGTCCCCGACCCCTCACATTCTTTCATTCTCGTCTACTGATCAACATTCAGTCTAAGCCACCTTTCTCTGGCATTTCAGGCTTTAAGTTCCGTCTGGTCCCTACGTTTGCCTGCGTGTGAAACTCTGCTACTTCTTCACCGTGTGACCTCTGGCATAAATATCACTTGCTACCTTACATGATCCTTAATAGCCCATGGAGTTTGTTTTGTTTACTCGTTGTCCTTATTCTGAATGTATCTGGCAAATCCATGTCTCTGAGGAATAAACCCAAACATAAATCCTAATATGGAATATGAGACTTGACTTTATTTAAGTACCATCTCTTACTCATGTATCTGTAAGAGTGGGGTTCTCTTATCTCTTGGAAAGTACCTAGTAGTAAAAAATTTTTCCCCAATCACTAGATTTATGCTATGAATTTAGTTCCGACTTTAGTACTATTGGGAATTACATTGATAATTAGAATGCACAGTATTAAAATATTTAAAGTACTGTAATATATAACAACAATTTGCATTTGTTGGCTTGTCAATTGTCCTACTAGACCTACTCCAGAGCGTACGGTTGTCAAAATAAATGGCAAATGGCGCCATCTAAAGGAAATTCTCATATTGCATTTGGAAGCAAAAAGGGTTTTTATAGTTTCTCAACTGTTTCTATACAAGACATACACATACAGAAGCTATGATAATGGTTTGTTAATTCGAATTAGGTATATCTCATGAAGTCTTCATGAACTGTAGACCTGTTACATTTGTTTTCTTACATTTAATGTCTGACCAATCACATTCATATGTGCTCAATAAACTTCTCATTCTAGATGTAGTTTTTCTTAACTGTTATAATAACCATTCCTTTTCTGGAAAGTCTTGATTAGGTTTGGATTTGGGGATATGCTCATTCTGCCACAAGAGCATTAGTGAGGTCCTGCACTGAGACTTAGTTGAGGTCAGGCCACTTAAGGTCTTTTACATCAGTCCTGGCAAACCACGTCTTTATGGACCTTGTTTTGTGCTTATTGGAATTTTCATGCTTCATGAAATTTTCATGCTAGATCATGATTGGCCTGGATCAGCACACAAAGACAATCTGTCGAATTTTGTGCTTCCAACTTTGAGACAACAGTTTTGGAAAGACCTAGATATGAGTGTGATGGTCAGTTGTCCACAAACCTATAGGCATATAGTGCACTAGCTGAAGTACCCAGCATTGATGAGAAAAGAGTTGGTAGAAATTGCTAAAAGGTTAAAGCTTAAAATAAGATGATCAGCTTTAATGTAAGCAGTGATACTATTATTTCAGGTTCAAGCCCACGTGTCTGCCTGCAACAAAGATGAATTTTTAAATCAGTAATTTCTTAAAATTCATTATATGGTATTGGTTTTCACTGAATTGGTAGCTAGTTTTTAAATATACTGCCATTTTATCGTATTGCACTCTCCAATGTATGAAACAAAGATATCATGTCATAAAAAAGAGCGAGTTCTTACTAACGTATTGTACAGACAAAACCTTTCTTTTATTTATACTGTATAGCCATAGTGTTTCTCCGCGAGATGGCGCTCTAGACCACATCAAGCCGACTGAAATACATTTCGCTATAGGCGCTCCGTCCACCTGGCACATACAGTAACTGCTCATAACTTCACTTCGACTCAAACGTTTTATTTCACTTATGGCGTATGGAATAAAATCACATATTTTTGACAGTGACTTTATTCCATATTATTCCATATGGCGCAGGTTTAGCTTCAGGCAAAAAGTACTGCAAAATTTCATTAAGTTGAAATTTGTAAAAATGTAAAAAAAAAAAAAAATTTTAATTAAATTCTGATTCACGGAAAATTTTCTGAGACTGGTTTCGGGTCCTCCAGTGCAAGGGCGTAGATTTGGTCTGGACATTGGTGGGGACCTATGACTCCCCCCCCCCCATCCCCTGCCCCACCCACCAACACCCCCACCCCAACTCCGTCCACGGAATGCATGTTTTTTTAATATGCTGCAAAATGCAAAATCACTTTACATTAATACTAGCAATGCTTCGATAGATATTAATCCACTCGAAATGCAATTCATTAATTTAAATTAAGGAATAGTGTAATGTTAGTGGTTCCTGGTTAATAACATTTTATGACACTTCTGTTCACACAACCAAATGTTCTAAGTGCAATATCTGATTATAATACACTTGTGCAATACTTCTTTTCACTTACACTAAAGTTCTAGTGCAATATGTAACTACAAACCGGATTCCAAAAAAGTTGGGACACTAAACAAATTGGAATAAAAACTGAATGCAATGATGTGGAGATGGCAAATGTCAATATTTTATTCAGAATAGAACATAAATCACAGAACAAAAGTTTAAACTTAGAAAATGTATCATTTTAAAGGAAAAATATGGTGAATCAAAATGTCATGGTGTCAACAAATCCCAAAAAAGTTGGGACAAGGCCATTTTCACCACTGTGTGGCATCTCCCCTTCTTCTTACAACACTCAACAGACGTCTGGGGACCGAGGAGACCAGTTTCTCAAGTTTAGAAATAGGAATGCTCTCCCATTCTTGTCTAATACAGGCCTCTAACTGTTCAATCGTCTTGGGCCTTCTTTGTCGCACCTTCCTCTTTATGATGCGCCAAATGTTCTCTATAGTTGAAAGATCTGGACTGCAGACTGGCCATTTCAGTACCCGGATCCTTCTCCTATGCAGCCATGATGTTGTGATTGATGCAGAATGTGGTCTGGCATTATCTTGTTGAAAAATGCAGGGTCTTCCCTGAAAGAGATGACTAGATGTTGTTCTAGAACCTGAATATATTTTTCTGCATTGATGGTGCCTTTCCAGACGTGCAAGCTGCCCATGCCACACGCACTCATGCAACCCCATACCATCAGAGATGCAGGCTTCTGAACTGAGCGTCGATAACAACTCGGGTTGTCCTTGTCCTCTTTGGTCCGGATGACATGGCGTCCCACATTTCCAACAAGAACTTCGAATCGTGACTCGTCTGACCACAGAACAGTCTTCCATTTTGCCACACTCCATTTTAAATGATCCCTGGCCCAATGAAAACGCCTGTGCTTGTGGATCTTGCTTAGAAATGGCTTCTTCTTTGCACTGTAGAGTTTCAGCTGGCAACGGCGGATGGCACGGTGGATTGTGTTCACTGACGATGGTTTCTGGAAGTATTCCTGAGCCCATTCTGTGATTTCCTTTACAGTAGCATTCCTGTTTGTGGTGCAGTGTCGTTTAAGGGCCCGGAGATCACGGGCATCCAGTATGGTTCTACGCCCTTGACCCTTACGCACAGAGATTGTTCCAGATTCTCTGAATCTTCGGATGATATTATGCACAGTTGATGATGATAACTGCAAAGTCTTTGCAATTTTTTGCTGGGTAACACCTTTCTGATATTGCTCCACTATCTTTCTGCGTAACATTGTGGGAATTGGTGATCCTCTACCCATCTTGGCTTCTGAGAGACACTGCCACTCTGAGAAGCTCTTTTTATACCCAATCATGTTGCCAATTAACCTAATTACTGTTAATTGGTCTTCCAGCTCTTCCTTATGCTCAAATTTACTTTTTCCAGCCTCTTATTGCTACTTGTCCCAACTTTTTTGGGATTTGTTGACACCGTGAAATTTGGAATCAACATATTTTTCCTTTAAAATGATACATTTTCTCAGATTAAACTTTTGATCTGTCATCTATGTTCTATTCTGAATAAAATATTGACATTTGCTATCTCCACATCATTGCATTCAGTTTTTATTCACAATTTGTTTAGTGTCCCAACTTTTTTGGAATTCGGTTTGTAAATTATGTGCCAGAGCTAATTCTATTCTATTCTATTTTACTTCTATTTATTGTTATTTTTCCTTAAATTTAATTACATTTTCCTGTCTAATATATATTTTTTCATAATCTAACTTTTCCTTGCTTCCCGGTAAATTAATCTGAGCAACTGCATAAGAGCAATTTCCCTCTGGGATTAATAAAGTTCTTTGAATCTTGAATCTTAAAGGAATGTTTAATAACTGACAAAAAGATAGTTTAATAAAGATTATTCTTTATTGAGCCATAGTGCAAACGAAACATCTCAAGCATCAGTATATATAAAAGTAGATTACATCTAAACATGAATACTGTTAGGTACCACACAACAGCTCAATGCCTATTGCTCCTATATGAAGGAGCCAAAAACATGCCTTCGCCTCTCGTTAACAGAAATAAACTGCTGGCATATTTGTTTGACATCAATATTGTCCAGACTGTTCTGGACGACATGGCATACAGCAGCATTGTTCAATCTCATTTGTGTCATTGTTGATGCAGTCAGTGAATGCATTTTAAAAACTATTTGTGTGAAGTGGATTGTCTATTGGTGAACTGTAACTAAATTCTAGTATGTAGTATATCAATTTCTTTCACAAGACTCATTTCTGACAAACAGTCGTCATTAGATTAGGAGAACTGACAGCGATCATATTTATACTTTTACATTTAGCTGTTTAATCTGCTGTTAGTTTGAAGTCCGTATTCACAGACTATAACCTGCCCTGCTGTAATGAATGTGCGTCAAAGGGGTAAAAAATAAAATAAAATAAACACTAGCAGTAACGTTAACTGTTGTCGTTACTTTGATGGATTCACTAGCGAACTTGAAGCTCCTTATGTCCAGTTTCTTTTCTTTTCTTTTTTTTTTTTCTGCCGCCTCCTCACATGTCTGTCACCCAACAGACCTTCTTGCACGGGAAAAAAATCCACTGCATTTGGCGCTGCTTGTGTCTGAACGCAGCCAATAGCCTATCACATGATAGCAGGGAAAGGAACAGCCAATCAAAATGTTCATGTGTTTTGGGGGCGGGAGGACTCAAGGAGAGAACGTGATTTATCCCTTTCTGCGTGTCTAGGTTAATGCTGACAGCACGATTTTATTTAATTTTTTTAAGTGGATTAAATTATTGGTGGGGACATTTCAATGGTCGGAAGATATTGGTGGGGACACATCACCACCGTCCACCCTAAATCTACGCCCCTGCTCCAGTGTATGAAACATCAATAAATCATTGAAAGAGCGAGTTCGGAACAATGTACAGACAAAACCTTTCTTATATTTATATAGATATTTTACTCATAAAGGCAAATACAGTATGTATATATATTATTAAATTGCAAATGTAAATTCATTAAATAAAAATCAGACGCTAGCTTTGTCGATGCTACCATTTCCAGAACCTTCTGCTCACTAAACATGATTTCTGTTCATGTACTAGGCCTCTTTTATTAGGATGGGGGTAGGTGTAGTTCCATGGTTAAGGTGTTGGACTGCTGATCAGGAGGTACCTGGTTCGAGCCCCAACAGCAATGGACTGAAACTGTTGGACCCTTGATCAAGGTCTGTCACCCCAAGTGGTCAGATAAAATCAGGTGTTGAGCTGGGAACCAGACCCTGTAAGTTACTGGAGCCCAGGAGACTTAGGGCAACCTGGAAATATGCCAATGTAAATGTGTATATGCAGGGCACATACACATTTACATGCTCATTCACACACCATGAGTAATTTGGCCTGATCTGCATGTCTATGGAGGAAACCTACAAAGCTCAGGGAGAACATGCAAACTCCATGCACACAGACCGGAGGCGTGAATCAAACTCAGACCCTGGTGGTGCAAGATGACGGTGCTAACTACTAAGCCAACAAGCTGCCTAGCAGTAATTTTTTATTTTGTCAGTATTTTAATATGCAAGTGAAATTGTGTGTCCAAGTGATCTTCTATGACTGTAAATCATATTTTTTTCTGACCATATTTTTCCATGAAATTGACACGGTTATGGTTCACCACTATTTTTCCTAGTTTTTGTGTCCAATTCAAGTAATTAAATCTCTTTTATCTATATCTTTTCCAGGACTACAGGATGTCTTCCACCATTGCTGTTTAAAAAACGAGACGCTGCATCAGGTAAAGTCAAAAGAATTTGTGCCAGCTGACCCCAAGCATCCAATCCATGGTTCTAAAGTGATTTTGCTCGTTTAAATCTATTTTTTAAGTCAGGCAGTGTATAATCAATAAGTGGTAAAGAACTTGAAGGTGAGAAAAAACTTTCCAGCGGGCAAAAGTGGTTTACCAGCTTGGCCAGTCATCTGTGGTTTTGCAGACCAACAATGCAGATGACACCAGACCATGGCTGCAAATCATGATATCTATGAAGTTATTTTATTATATTATAGGTAAAAGTGTTTTGTAATTTTTCTTTATTGCAATAAACAATACAAAAGAGAAGGAGAAGGACAAGGATACGCATTAATTACCATAAAGGAAAGACCACAGACGATAAAGTATAAAACAAGGTTAAAGGACACGAGAGCATAATTATAAGATATTAAAAATGTGGGAAGTTACGAAGAGACACATCTTCTGAAATTAAAAACCATGTTGCAGAAATGTTGACGTCTGTTGTTCTTTTTATGCCTTAGTGTAAGAGATTTAATGAGTGATTTCATTTCCATTATTAATAAAATAAAACAATTAACTATGACATAATATAACTAAACATGTTTTAAAGGTTTAAAAAAATGTATTGTAAAAATGTTTTAAATGTTTGTACCGAGTGACACAGCAGCTTACGTCAGGTCAGGGCCTTGACGTGTATCGCGAGCACGCGCGTTTCAGTCTTCTCAGTCTGTCGACAGGGAAAAGATGGCAGCGTCCGTGTGCAGGTTCGGTGGAGCCATGGGTCAATCTCTGGCTAAAGCTCGTAGTGTAAGTAAATTGTGTGTCCAGTAATTCGAAAACATTTTAGAAGCTGTCAATAAACTGTTGGAGGCTAAAAGCGGGTTAACGGCGTGTGAACACGACGTTTGTCATTCACATGACTTCCGTTGGTCCTCGACTAATTTGAAAACCATACTAACAAATTTAGCTGTATAGTGCATTAAAAAGCTGTATAGTCCACCAAACACCAACTACGGCCTTTAACTTTTTCGGAATATTATTGAGTACGATTGTGTGTGTAGACATTATTCGGCTAGCTGAAGAACACCGGACTGGTTAGCATAGTGGCTAGCGGCTCGGTGTAGCTAATGCTAGGTAGCCAACGTTAGAAGGTCAACAAACCCCCCGGCTGGTTTCAGACTGGTTTCGGTGTCGCCATTGTGAGTCTGCAGTGGGTCTGCAAAATGATTAGCTGTGTTTTTGCGTTTTGGTTAAAGACCTAGTGTGAGGTGTGTGGAATAGAGACCGTTCACCGTTTTATACTATGCTAAGGTCATACCGCACGACCCGGCTAGCTGATATGGAGCGCTAGCGCACAAGAGAAGCCTAATTTCAGCGAAGCTTAATCTGTAGCCATGACATTGTGCATTAAAATAACATAATGATATAATTGAACATCTCTTTAGATACAGAGTTTTTAAACACTTAAATTAACAATGCATGCGTTTGTACATGTTAAATACTCTACCCAGGGCAAAGCATAAAGTACATGTACATACCCTGGGAATTGTTTTCTTATAGACTGCAACTGATACAATTTCAACCTGACCAGCAGAACAGTAAGAATTTTCTTAATCTGTTTAGCTAGTCTCAGGACAGTACTTGTATTATGTCGATCATGGTTTAAGTGTTTGTTTTTCTCTGTCCCTATAGCCAGTTCTGCTGTCTTTGAGACGAGGACAAGCAACTGTGTCTTATGCCCAAAGCCTGTTGAGTGCTCCCGAGACGCGGATCACAACACTGGAGAATGGACTGAGGGTGGCATCTGAGACGACCGGTCATGGCACCTGCACTGTGAGAAATGTTTTATTTTTTAGGTGCTATACAGACATGATTACTTTTAAGTCTCAAAAACAATGCAAAAATGAAAATGTGCAATTTGAAGTCATTTAAATGTAAAACAGGCAAATTCTGTTTGTATCCTACACTGGTGTTTACACCTTTGCTTGTATCCTAGGTGGGCCTGTGGATCAATGTCGGTAGCCGATATGAGTCTGAGAAGAATAACGGTGCTGGATTCTTCCTGGAACACTTGGCTTTCAAGGTACAAATGGGTTCCATTTTTTTATTTTTTTTAATGTAGTAACTTGACCATGCTCTTTTAATCACAATTATTGTTTGTCAATTTTAGGGCACAAAGAAGCATCCTCAGGCTGCTCTTGAGCAAGCAGTAGAGTCGATGGGAGCTCATCTTAGTGGATACACTTCTCGCGAACACTCTGCCTATTACATGAAGACTCTTGCTAAGGACCTACCAAAAGGTGGGATGAGAATGCAGATTTTAATTCTGGGAGGAAATTTCTTATCAACATGTCTTTCAGAATTCTTTATACGTAGCTTACTTAAACTTGTACAACCCCTGGCAAAAATTATGGAATCACCCCTCTCAGAAGATGTTCATTCAAATGTTTAATTGTGTAGAAAAAAAAACAAGCACATGCATGCCACAAAACTATTTTCACTCAACAATCCAAACTTCTGGCTGTATAAAACACTTAAAAAAAAACAACAACAAAAAAAAAAACAAAGATAACTATAGTCAATGACAAGTGTTTTGACAACTCAAACAGAGGAAAAAAAAATATGGAATCACCAAATAAAAACACTACTTGTACTTTGTTGCACCACCTCTGGCTTTTATAACAGCTTGAATTCTCTGAGGCCTGGATTTAACTAATGTCAAACAGTATACTTCATCAGTCTGTCTCCAGCTTTGTCTTATTGCAGTTGCCAGATCAGCTTTGTAGGTTGGAGCCTTGTCGTGGACCATTTTCTTTAATTTCCACACAAATTGGATTAAGGTCCGGACTATTTGCAGGCCATGCCATTGACATTATATGTCTTTCCTGTAGGAATGTTTTCACAGATTTTGCCCTATGGCACGATGCATTATCATCCTGAAAAATGATGCTACCATCACCAAACATCCTTTCAATTGATTGAATAAGAAAAGTGTCCAAAATCTCAACATAAACTTGTGCATTTATAGAAGATGTAATGACTGTCATGTCCCCCATACCTTTACCTGACATACAACCCCATATCAATAATGATTGTGGAAATTTGCATGTTTTCTTCAGGCAGTTGTCTTTATAAATTTAATTTTAACGGCACCAAACAAAAGTTCCAGCATCATCACCCTGCCCAATGCAGATTCGTGATTCATCACTGAATCTAACTCTCATCCAGTCATCCGTAGTCCAAGATTGTCTTTCTTTAGCCCACTGAAACCTTGTTTTTTTCTGTTTAGATGTTAATGATGGTTTTCTTTTGGCTTTTCTGTATGTAAATCCCATTTCTTTTAGGCGATTTCTTACCGTCCAGTCACAGACATTGACTCCACTTTCTGCCCATTTATTCCTCATTTGTTTTGTTGTGCATTTTCTGTTTTCAAGACATATTGCTTTAAGTTTTCCCTTTTACAACCCTTCCATTTGATTTGTACTTGGTCCAGATTTTAGACACAGCTGACTGGGAACAACCAACATCTTTTGCAACATTCCATGAAGATTTACCTTCTTCAAGAAGTTTGATAATTCTCTCCTTTGTTTCAACTGACATCTCTCGTGTTGGAGCTATGAGTTATGTCAATCATCTTGGTTCAACACATCCCTAATGTGTGCAAGCACTCTTTTTTTAACTGTAGACTAATTAGCAGTTGTAATCAGATACAGGTATTTGTTTTAGAAATGCAAAGTGCATGGTGATTCCATATTTTTTTTCATCAGATTTGTGTGATTCCATATTTTTTTCCTCTTGTTTGAGTTGTCAAAACAGTTGTCATTGACTATAGTTATTTCTTTGTTTTTAAGTGTTTTATACAGCCAGAAGTTTGGATTGTCGAGTGAAAATAGCTTTGTGGCATGTATGTGCTTGTTTTTTTTTTCTACACAATTAAACATTTGAATGAACATCTTCTGAGAGGGGTGATTCCATAATTTTTGCCAGGGGTTGTATAAGTAAAGTACTTATAAAGAAATTACCTTGATAGTTGCCAATTAGTTCATGAAATCTATCAAGGTAGAAAGTTTTCTTAGTATGCTTAGATCTATGATTGCCTGATTTATGTCATTGTCACTGCTGGACCTTCGGCCTACTAGGAACTGTAATTGTCCAAACGTGGAAATCGCAGGTTACAGGAGATGTGGCAATAACTCCCAGCTGAATTCCTATAATGCGCAAGTGGTGCAGTGGGAAATAAGAGGTTGTGCATCCATCATCCCGCAAAAACAGAACACCTTTTGTGTGTGTGTGTGTGTGTGTGTACTGTATATAGTATGTCCTTTTCATGACATCACATTGACTGCCAATGTTGTGTGTAGCTGTGGAGCTCCTGTCTGAGGTGGTGCAGAGTGCATCTCTGAGTGAGGCTGAGATAGAGCAGCAGAGAGGAGTGGTGCTCAAAGAGCTGGAGGAGCTGGAGAACAGTCTGCAGGATGTCTGCCTGGATCTTCTCCACGCCACTGCATTTCAGGGCACACCCCTGAGCCGGAGTATACTGGGACCCTCTCAAAATGCCAGGTATGTGCAAACACGCAGGCAAAAGTCAAGGCTATTTTGTTTTAGTTAACTGAATCTCTTGATCTGCCTTGCTCTCTAAGGACTTTGACACGTCAGGATCTGGTAGAGTATGTCAACAGTCACTACAAGGCTCCTCGCATGGTACTGGCAGCTGCAGGAGGTATGTACAAATCTCTGCTTGTTATTTGGGTCATTTTAAGAGCTATACTTTACCAAACCTCCTTATTCTTTGTAAATAAGAATAACATGAATCAGTTGAGACCGTTAAAGTTACAATAATAAAAGAAACATTTGTGTGTAGCGATGCTATTACATCCTGCAGTAGGGCTAGACATCAACATGGGTTAATCATGTTCCCTTAGCTGGTTATCAGCTGCAGTAAAATCACTGATTAAAAATGTTAACATTTTTCAACATAAATGATATTATTCAACATAAAAAATTGATCCTTCTAATAGATTCCATCCTCTTGATGACTATCCTGGTAAAAAGGGTTAGTACAGTTATAAACATCCTGAAATTTAGAAATCATGAACGAAAGTTTTGGAAAAGTCATGGGATTTTTGGAAATACATTTTTTAATCAGCTGGTTGTGTGTAATGTCTGTGCAATGCCTGTGTGCGGGTATGAGCATCTGTAAAGGTAGGATGGTGTTACATCCAACTACACCACCTCAGATAACCAACAGGCTTCAAAACCAATGGAAAAAAAAAACTATACTGTAAGCTAATATGCACTGAAAGGCACATCCATATCCAGTGGATGATTGCAAGATTACAGCTGATTCCTTAACACTGTGTTCGTAATGATGCTATGCAGGGATGATCACAGAACACGGTATTCTACTTCTCCTGAATGGGTGGAACAGATGTCATGAAAAAGTACTGGAAATTTTTTTTTTTTTTTAATGTGGTTCAGTCATAAGCACAGGCTCCTGTCTGCTTAAAATTATCTGAGACCCATCTGACAAAAAGAGTAACCAAGCTGACATTCAAACCTAAATATGAAGTCGTATTTGAATACCGATATTGTGGTACAGTAGGTGTTTCGCCTGCCATGCGGAAGGCTTGGTTCGATTCCCAGCCAGTTCCCAAACCCCCCAGCCACTGGATGCAGTGCCGGTTCCAAGCCCAGATAAAATGGGAGGGTTGCGCCAGGAAGGGCATCCGGCGTAAAACCTGTGCTAAGTTGTTGTGCGGACTGGATATTCCGCTGTGGCGACCCCTTGCCGGGAGCAGCCGAAAGACTAACAACAATTGCGTGCAATACATGAGTAATACAGCTGGCATGTCAAACATTACATGTGACCACATTGATATTTTTGCTACCATCTTGGCAAGTATCCAATGTTTTCATATTTAAGTCAAAAAAAAAAAAAACTGTAAATATGTAATCAAAGCACAAAAAAACTTTGCTGTTGAAAACTGAGTAAAAATGGTTCACATAGAGTAGAAGTAAAGTATCGGTTAAGATCTGGCAAAAGCTGGATGAAAAATATAGTTATGTAACTATAGTGATACTGTATACGATCAGTGGTTTGATTTCTGTTGTAGGTGTAAACCATGAGGAGTTGGTGGGTCTGGCCAAGCAGCATTTAAGTGGTGTTTCCTTTGAGTATCCGGACGATGCTGTTCCTCTTCTGTCCCCTTGCCGCTTCACTGGCAGTGAGGTGAGAAGTGTATACATGTGGGGAAAATTTGTTGTGTGTCGACATGTGGAATCCTTCCTGTATTTAATCATTTAAAACATATTGAACTTCGGTTTAATGTATAAAAAGTTCACATTTGCTGATCATTTGATTCTTTGCTGGTACATTACATTTCTGTGCCCTTTAGGTCCGAATGCGTGACGATGACATGCCCCTGGCACACGTTGCCATTGCAGTAGAAGGAGCAGGGGCTGCCAGTCCTGACATTGTGCCACTCATGATTGCTAATTCCATCATCGGCAACTATGATGTCACATACGGTGGAGGCAAGGTCAGTTGCAGTATATGACTCTTGTAAAGGTGCTTGTAAAGAATGTTTGGTTAAATTTCAGTTAAATCTATTTGTCCAGATCACTATCATTTGATATCTTTTGATATACTTTAGTGCTTATGGTGATATTAAATCCGTTGTAGATGAATATTAACGATACTTGCACTAAATTGTAAAATTTGTGTGTCTGTAGCACCTGAGCAGTCGCTTGGCAAGCCTGGCTGTAGAGGGCAACCTTTGCCATAGTTTCCAGACTTTCCATTCCAGCTACAGTGACACTGGACTGATGGGGATCTATTTTGTCACAGACAAACACAAGATCGAGGACATGATGCACTGGGCTCAGAATGCATGGTAAGGAAATGCTTGTGCCGTGTTCAAGGAGAGTCATGTCATTACATCCCTATATACATCTGCATATGTCTCTACTTTCCCATCAATGCTAGTCGCAATCTATCATATATAATGCAAAAAAAAAAAAAGCCATTGGCAGGCACAACAAACACAGTGGAATCTTTTGGGGAACATTTGAGCTGTTCGTTGCATTTTGTGTCCATTTCGAGTCTACTAGACATAAGAACTTTCAAATGAAAAATATAAATCAGATTTTTCTTGTCTGTAGGAGGTTTTGGCAAGTTTGCAGATTTTTACCCTTTTCCAAGTCTGAAGTTATTGTCTTTTTTTTTTTTAAACCACAGGATGAACTTGTGCACCACAGCGACTGAGAGTGATGTGGCCAGAGCAAAGAATGCTCTGAAGGCCAGTTTAATAGGACAGCTTAATGGTAAGACACAGTTATAGTTGCATGCGCGCACACAACTTAAGTTAAATTGTAAATACAACATTAAATGCCAGTTTGATGCCTCTGAAAATAATTTATGTCTATGTAAAAGAGACTTGTATACTGAATAGTGGTAAAATAAACACAGCCAAGATTTGGTGTGCAAACCTTTTAAAAAATAAATAAATAAATAAGAACAGTAGTGTTGGATACAGATTTGTGCAGGTCTATATATATAGCACTCTAAATAATGTCATATGTTGCTTTCTTTACAGCCATGCACATATAATCTTCTGTAATGTTATATATTTATTAATTGTAAATTCATGAAATATTGTGTATATTTTACTTAATATAATAGGTACCACACCAACCTGTGATGACATTGGCAGGCACATCCTCAACTATGGCCGTCGCATCCCATTAGCTGAATGGGATGCCAAGATTGATGTAAGCCTACCCTCCTGACAGAGAATAATATTGTTACCGTAATTATTATTATTATATAATAAATAATGTTGTTTTTAGGCTGTGACACCCAAGATGTTGCGTGACGTTTGCACCAAGTACCTCTATGACAAGTGCCCTGCTGTGGGTGCTGTTGGTGAGTTGTTGTTTTTTTTTTCTTGGATATATAACACTGCTTGATTTCACCACTCGTTCTTTTGGGGAACTGTTTTAGACTCAGTGTGATTCTTTCTGTCCTTCAGGTCCAATTGAGCAGCTTCCTGACTACAACAGAATGCGTAGTGCTATGTACTGGCTTCGGCTTTAAGTGCTCATTGAATTTCACCTGAATTCCTGTTATCTTTCCTTGTTTTATATTCTGCTCCCCACATTGCAAACAGCCCATTTCCCCCCCCCCACATACCTTTCACTACTTACGTTCCTCCCATGTATGTACCATGAAAATTCGTCCCTTTTGTTCCACAGTGTGTGACTTGTTCCCTATCTCAGTACAGTTCAAAAGGAATAGACATGCAAAGTGAGGTTTCAAACCTATTAGTCTGTGTAAGAACTAGCTACACTGAAATTGATTTGGGTTTGGTGATGCATTTTCCTTCAGAAAATAATGTAAATTAGAGGCAGAGGAGGTTGACAAGAGGGAGCAGAATACATTTAGATGATCGGTGCAGGAAAATTAAATCCAACATCATAAACAGCAGAGGTATTTATGAAATAACGTGATGTTTTGTTTTGATGTCTTCTATTGTACATAACAGAAGCTCCCATTCTGAATTCCAATAAAATACTGTAAACACCAAGGTATGGTTGATTTTAAAGATTTATTTTTATTTTACACATTATATTCATAAAACCAAGATTTTCTTCATTCTTTAAAATGTAACTGGGTCAGAATTGTGTGGGAGAGCAATGTAGTGTGACGGAAAGCTTCATAGCAGAATGTGTAGTCATGCATTCTGTTTTTCACCATAGCAGTCTCAAGTACAGTATGGCTCAGTGCAGTAATGCTCAATTCCAACTAGCTCTCCATTATTACATGAGTCTTGGTAAAATTGGCCCGAAGTCTAGTGTTTTTGGCTATCGCAAATGTAAAAGTTGGGTTATTTTTGTTACCCCCACCTCTTTTTAAGCAACATTTCTGATATAATAGATAACGAAAGTTGATTTTTGGAGTTAGTGGTTTGCTTGTTTTTTTTTTGGTACTATTTATTTTAGCTTAGACACTTTTATATCTTCCCTTTTCTGACAACCTGCCATGTGTGCAAACAGTTTGTCTTCATTAGCTTGAATTTGTTGAGAACAGACCAACTTTAGCCTGGCAGAACATGTCCTGTGAAGATGCCCAATTTCGGGTGATGTTTATGGATTACAGACATCTAGTTGTCATCATTGAGAATTTTTTTTTAAATAGAATAGGAGCTTTGTTTATAAATAGAACTGTGATCCCTACAAGCATTACATTACACTGCCTGTGTGTGTCGCACCGTGTTAGTCATTTTAAATAAAGTTCAACAAAGTGTTACAAGAACGTCTTTAATTGGAGAGCGGCATCAAGACAATTCTCTTCTCCCTGGCAGTTACTCTGGCACAGTTCTATTTACTGTTTCCAGTTCCATACTCCCAATATACTATATTGGATTAGATGATTCAATAATAGTTTAAATTGCTTATGTATCAGAAGCATTTCTGGGATAACAGGTGTGAGATGACGTATGAGGGTGAGTCAAAAATAATCCACACTTGTTATATTAAAAAAAATATTAGCTGCACTGTTTTATCAATGCTTTGACTTCCCAGTCAGTACTGTGCAGGTGTGATCCTGTGGCATCATTTCATTTGTGCAACAGTGGATCTCCCATTTGTGATTTACACAAAATAAGAGCAGCATGCAGTGATTGTTTTTTGGTGGTCTTAAGGTGTACCTGGTGCCATTATTTATCAAAAACTGTGTGCAGTGTGGAGAAAGTGTTTTACGTTGTCCTGACGTGTGTATGAATGTATAGAGAAGCTCAAGAAAGGTTGCACAAGTGTTTATCCATCAAGTGGCCCGATGCCCATCCACGTCTGCACACTCCTGCCCCCACTATTGATACAATAAATAAATAAATCCACAGGAATGAGACGAGGTCACACTTTTTTGGCGTTTGGAACAAGCGTTCCAAATGTTTACATTACTGATTACATCTTTTAATAACAATTTATATTCAATACTGGATTACATTTCCTCAGTGTCCACCCCACACAGTCACTTTTATAGAGGTGATGTCATTATGCTGCTTGAATAGCAATGAATAGCATTGAGTCACATCAAAACACTGTTTTGGTTTGTGACCATGTCTGCCATCAGTTCAGTTTATCAGCCTTGAGCATGAATGTCTCTTAAGACACCACACATGGCTGCACACTGTCATCAGTGTATGATGAGTTTTTTTTCTATCGAGTTGAAGATAGAGTTGAAGCCATTAGGGAGTGTCTTTTCTAGGATCTAGACTGCATTCTAAATGAAGCAAATATACACAAGCTCATCTGTGATACACTATGGCAAAACGTATGTGGACATTTGACTCTCATGTGGGCCTAAACATAAAGCGCAAAAGTATTCATACCCCTTGAACCTTTCCACATTTTCTCACATTACAACCAAACACATAAATGTATTTTATTAGGATTTTATGTGATAGACTAAAACATGGTAGCACATAATAGTGAAGTGGAAGGAAAATGACGAATGTTTTTCAAAAATTTTTACCAAAAAAAAAAAATCTGAAAAATGCTTCGTGCTCTGCACACTGGACGTGAAGTTCAAGAAACCAACATGGAGTGCTATCCTGTAGTCATAAAGGGATGGACATGGTTAGCAACAATACTCGTGTAGGCTGTGGCATTTTAAATTATGCTCAATTGGCACTAATGGGCCCAAAATGTGCCAAGAAAATATCCCCCACGTCATTACACCACCAACACCACAAACCTGAAGCACTTATACCAGGTAGGTGATCCATGCACATCACAGCAGAAATAGAGACTTATTAGAGCAAGCAATGTTCTTCTTGTATTGTTCAATTTTGGTCAGCCCAGCCCATGAAAATTGTAGCCTCAGTTTCCTGTTGTTAGTTGACAGGAGTGGCACGTGGTGTGGTCTTCTGCTGCTGTAGCCCAAGCTAAACGTGTTGTGCACTTATAGAATCTCGTCAGCATATCTGGTGTGTAATGAAATGTTATTTAAATTACTGTGCTTTTCTATCAGCTTGAACCAGTCTGGCCATTCTTCTCTGACCTCTGGCACCAACAGGGCATTTTTGCCCAGATAACTGCTGGTTCAAATTGATCTGCAGTTTTGGAAATATTGGTGTCCAGTTACAGGACAAGGTAGATATCCTTATTAAATTAAACTTTGCCAAGGTTCTCCATTGGTTTCTTGTAGCTGCGCAAATCAGATTTAAAACACTGATGCTTGAATACAAATCCAAAAATGGACAAGTATTAATACACTGGCCCAAAAAAAGTGGCACTCCTTGGATATAACTAAGCAGAATGTTAAGAGCTTTCCATTGGATAATTACAAACAGTATTTAATATTGTTAAGCTGGAAACAAGATGATGCGGTAAGTAGTTTCTCATTTCTTAAACAACTATGTCAGAAGTTGTGGTTGTTGCAAAAATGTTGGTCTGTTTCAGAAGCTGCAAATTATTGGCCTACATCAATCAAAGAAAGAAACTACTGTAAGTAGATTGCTTAAACTACTAACAGGGATATAAACTGTCCAACACATTATTAAACCCAGGAGGGATAGTGGTGAAACCTTAAGAAACTTGGTTGGAAAAACATTTTGAATGAGCTTAAAGGGAGATGCACTTAAACACTTCATATCATGAAAAACAGTAGAACTGATGGCTATGTTAAAGGAGTGAAAGTGCATTTCCACATGCACAATGCAAAAAGAAGAGATTGGGACACAGGTGTGTAACCTAAAGCACTTATCTGTGAGGCTACTTGGAAAAAAGGCTTAAATTTTGTTAGCGAGCATAAAGAATGGACTGCGGAGCATTGGAAAAAAGTCATGTGGTCTGATGAGTCCAGATTTACTCTCTTTCAGAGTGAGGGGTACATCTGGGTAGGAAGAGAGGCAGATGAAGCGAAGATGCCCACTAATGCCTATTGTACATGCCTGTGGGGGAAGTGTTACAATCTGGGGTTGCTTCAGTCAATCAGATTAAGGTTCAGGAACTTATGTGCCCATAAACTGAATATACTGAAAGAACAAAAAACAACAACACTTTTTTCCCAGAAACAGATTATTTTCGTTCTTTATGGCACAGGCATATTCAAAAGTAACAATGTTAGGATTATTTCACAAACAGATTGGCCACCAGTCCAGACCTTAGCCCCATTGAGAAACTTTGTAATTGAGAAGACTTTACGCAGAGGTGTTAATCTCCCCTCATCAATACAAGATCTGCAGGAGGAATGAATGTGACTCTGAACTGAAAGCAAAAGGCGCTCCAGCAAAAAATGATTCTTATAATAATATTTTATAATATAATATATTAGTGTGTGACTGTTTTTTATATTTTAATATATAAAAATGTTAGCATGTGGAAATACTTTAAATTTTTGACAAATGGAGATTTTATCATGTCATATGTTGCCATAAATCAAATATAAGATTATGAATTATAACTCATTTACTCCTTGTGGGATTCAGGAAACAAGGTATGGTACACGCTTCAGGGCGTGTCAATCCATTGCATGCCACACAAGCACATTCATGAATTTTATGTTTTACTAACCCCTTCCCGTAGGGTTTTAGGTCAGTGGTATTTTTAGACCCCGACCTAATTAACTACCATGATGATGTGTTTTTGATGGAACCTACTGTACAAGGGATTTCGTCTTGTTGGGTCACAGTCCCATTACATGCAAATATTCCAAATTATCTCTTTTTAAAAAATGTAATAAAAATTACAAAGGAACAATAATACTCTAACTGGTGTTTGTATCTTTATCATCTATAGTCATGAAGACAGCACTGCTGTTAAGGACTTTGAACATGACAAAACCCCAACAATCCTTACAATGACTTGCTTGTTCAGACAAAGAAGAATACCCATATTTTAAAAGAATAAACCTAAAATCCTGCTTTTTTTTTGGTTCACCGGGGATTTCAGTGTGATCTCATATAAGTTGGAAAAAGCTTTTAGAGTCAGCTCACAAAATTTAGAGCATCATTAGTGCTTGTGGTGTAACAGTGAAACCTTCTGAGCAGAACAACAGTGATGGCAGCAGTGTGTAATTGGGAAGCCGCTTATCAACAGGTCCAAGGATTGAGGGGAAAAGGGTAGAGAAAGTGTCTGTACTTTGTTTTAGTCTGATACCTAACTTGATATTAGAGTGGAAAAACAACAAAGAACTGTTACTGAGAGGCAAAGCCTATATTTTTATCCTGGCCAACTGACGTCAGTACTTCTTTTACAAATAATAGTCACACACTGCATTTACTCAGAGCCAAGAATCGACAGACAGCGTCATAAAAAAGGTTCAAAGCTTATAAGGTGGATATAATACTAATTATCCAGAACCATTTAGCGAGATTCAGATGATACCAGTCGTATTCTTTCAACATTTCAAAAGCAGCGTATGAATAAGCTTGCTGAGGGAAGGACACGTCAGGAGATGTTTATGTATTAAGTGGATGCAGCAGGTTCGGGCAACTACACACTACAGGGTGCTGTTTAAGCAAGAAGAGAGGAGGGCAGCTTGTGCCTTTTATTAAATGCACCAAAGAAACAATGCTGAATACCTCTAATAACTCTGATATGTATTTTTAGTCAAATGATGAGATGAGGATGAGGGAGGGGGAAATGAAAAGAGGGTAAGAAGCATGAAGAGGAAAGATAGAACAGATAAACAAAGTGTGTGTGTGGGGGGGTAAAGAATGGGGTGATGCAGCGGTGGGCGGAAAGACGTAGGCAGCAGGAGAGAGAATAAGGGTGGGAGCGGGGTGACTGGCAAAGGGTGAAGAACATGAAGATTTGTCATTTTGTGGTTGAGGACTGGCTTCTGCAAACGGTTTAGAGAAGCAGAAGAAGCAGACTGAAAGAAAGCTAAACAAAGAGAAGAGTGATGCAGAGGTGGTAAAAGTGAGGGGAAACAGGCCTTATAGAACTTCATAAAAAACCAGAAAGGTGAAAGTTTACACTGCGCTGCAACAAGTCAGGTAAGATCCTGGGTAAGTAGATAATGGAGCTACTGGAGCAATGATCTGTGTAGTTAATTATCATCTTTAATGCTAAGGCGAGATTTTGTTATGCAAATGTTATTTACAAACATTAATCATGGGTAATTTTATATTTAGATTAATAACTCCTGTTATTGCATGTGACAGAATCCATGATCTAAGCTCAGAGCTAATAAAGTGATTATTTTTAAAATGCATCAAACCAGGTAAAGTCAAATGATTATTTCGAAAGAACTCTAGTTAGGAAATCTAACATAGTTGTAGTATTAACCTACTACATCATTATTATATTTCCTACATAAATGTTTTCATTACAGTAAGTGGCAGAAAGTTCTTCAACATAAAAATACATACATACATGATTGTGTAAAGCTGTTTTGAGACAATGTCAATTGTTAAAAGCGCTATACAAATAAAACTGAATTGAATTGAATTGAATACATGCTGATCTTCATCTGTGCAACATTCTCAAGCTTCTTGTCACTATAAATAAATAAATAAGTAAAGAAATAAATTTATTATGTATATACAGTGTATATATATATATATATATATATATGTGTGTGTGTGTGTGTGTGTGTGTGTGTGTGTATAATAATAAATAAGCCAGTTATTGTATAGTGATGTATAAGGTACAAGAACCCTGTGGTTTACTGATAATTATATTGGAAATGTCTTTCACAGTAGGTCATATAAATAAGTTATTCTTAGATCTTATATAGATCTTCAATCTGTTATATACAGTATTAAGTCAAAATAAATCATGTCCTTTTCATTCTGTCTATGTTTAACTCTTTTTTTCTCTTTCTGTGTTTTTGCTCATCCTCTCTGACTCACCATGTTCCTTTCATCCCACCATTAAAGGTGTGTGCGTAGATTGGCTCTACTGTGAGGTGACAATGCGTACAACATTGATGGGTTTCTATCTGCTGCTCCTGCTTCTTCTGCCCTGTCCTTCTCGCAGTCAGAGACAGAACTACAATGCAGTAACAGATGAGAATGAGGAGGTGCACGATAAGATGTTTGTCGATGTCCTTAGTCGCTTCGGAATTGAAAGCGCTCAACTCTCACCAAAACAGCGCCTTGAGCCACGGGGAGTGCGCACCATGCGTCCAATTTCATCAAGTCCTAAACGAGCGATGCAGGGTTCGCGCTTTGCCCTTTCCCTTGATGTGCCTACAACAATTTTAAGTGTCTTGATAGACATGGCCAAAGAGCATGACATGCGGGCCAAGGCTGCGGCCAATGCTGAACTCATGGCACGCATTGGTAAAAGGAAATAATTGTTGTCTTTGTGGACTTGAATTGTAGACTAGCAGCAAAACAAGAGATATGAAATAGTCAGGTGATGTCATATATATATATATATATATATATATATATATATATAAAACCACCTGCATCAAACCTGCACCTGGCAAATCTGTGGATCCTTAAAAAAAAGAAAGAAAAAAAATCCTCTAGAATTGTATTTGTCTAATCAGCCAAGTTTGAACAATGTGTTTGTCTGAGTAGTATAACAGCTCAGACAAGCACAGTAGAACCAGCAGAATACAAAGTTGGTTCTACTGTGTTTGACTTTGTATACCAGCAGAATACAAAGTCATGTTACTTAGAGCTCTTTGTTTGTTGTGTATACTTGTATAATAAATTGTGTTAATTTGGCCGTGCTTGTGTCTGCCCATGACATATTTATTGTATTAATTACAAAGATGATGCATGGAAAAGACTGAATGGTTGAGAATGGTTTGGTGGTGATGTGTGACAGATAAGCCAACAATGAAGGGACGGATATTGTCTCTGCAGTGCTATGATATGTTGTAGTTTGTGAAAGACCACATTTCAATAATTAAACTCATAAATATGAGCGTCCACAAAGAGTGCATGGAGTGAAGTGTGATTCAGCATTAATGAATATGTTTTGGGGTGTTGTATCAAATATTCCACAACACTGCAGCTTAAAGCAAGTACATTCTACCAATAATAATATTAATCATCTGTCAGATGGGGTGGTACGATGGCTTTGTGGTTAGCACTTTCGCCTTGCTCCTCCAGGGTCCAGGTTTTATTCCCAACTTGGGTCTGTGTGCATGGAGTTTTCATGTTCTCCTTGTGCTTGGTGGATTTACAAAGACATGGTTAGGCTAATAGGCGTTCCCAAATTGCCCATAGTGTGTGAATGTGCGTATGAGTGTACTGTATGTTTGTAAGTTGGTACCCTGTGATGCATTGGCACCCCGTCCAGAGTGTGCACCTCCTCGTGCCCTGGGATAGGCTTCAGGCCCCCTGCGACTATGTATACAGGATAAAGCTTTTAGGACAACGAGTGACTGATCGATCACGCGGCATCTGGAATGACAACTGTCTAAAACACAGGGTCTAAAAACAAGGTTTTTAATAAGCCTATTTTTAACACTAGACATGGATATACCTAAATAATCCAAATGTTAATACTGGCTCCTGTGATCATCAGCACTTTGTGTGAACTTCCTATGCTGCAACATGTCCTTTAACAAAAGAATAGTAGTGGTAGTAATCCTTCTATGTAATACCTCTCCTATCGTGTTTTTGCTGGGTTGAAAACATGAAAGGCTTTGTCCTTTTTAATGAGTTTTTCCTGTAATCTGACCTGACATACAAATAGTAATTTATGTCCTTGTATACACGGTCACGGGGTCTCAGGAGAATTAGGGCACGAGGCGGGTACACCCTGGACAGGGTGACAATCCATCACAGAATATACACTCATACAGACATTATGGCCAATTTGGGGAAGGCCAATTAGCACTAATCTGCATGTCTTTGGACTGTGGGAGGAAACCGGAATACCCGGAGGAAACCCACTAAGCACAGGGAGAACATGCAAACTCCATGCACACAGAGGTAGGAATCAATCCCGGACCCTTGAGGTGCAAGGTGACAGTGCTAACCACCAAGCTGCTGTGTCACCGCAATTTATGTTGTTGCATATTATTTCTCTACTCACTACACAGGGTAAAAGCTAATACACTGAAAAACATAGCTTTGATTAATAGTACAGTTGTATTTAGATATTTTCCTGTTTTTGGGACAGGATTGTAAAACTGGTTAATATGACAGCATTTCTCAAAGTGTATTTTGTAATTTAACAGTCCAAAATCAGCATTGTTTACTCAGTATGTGAACCCTAGAAAGTTAACTGAACCAAGCATTCTAATTGCTTAACCAATCAGGGTTTAGCCTAATGTAAGGATAGTAAGGTAATTGTCAGTTATACCGAACAGAATAATTTTCACATACTGTATATGAAAGGGACAACATGTTCGCCCTTTCAAGAAAAACACAACAGCATTGAACCTTTTTGCCCAGTTACTTATACTGTAAACTACTGTAGCACAAATAATTCACCTGTTTATTCTCTGCTCATTCTCACAGGACTTCACTGCTTGCTTATATCATGAAATAAAAACTTTAGTTACATGAATAGATAAATGCACACATCAGAGTCTCCTGAAAAGTTTGGGTGTTATATGCAGGGCATAATAACCACATTATGTCATTATAATCTTACTAGAAAACGAACAAAAAAGACTACTCGTTCTTCTGAGTCACGATAAGACTTGTTCAAAATGAACGAATCGTTCATGAATGACCCATCACTAGACTACACAGGCCAGCCTTCACTTCCCATGTGTATCATTAAGCCTTGACTGCCCATGATTCTGTTGCCAGTTCACCGGTTTTCCTTCTTTGGAACACTTTTGGTAGGTCTTGGTTACACGAGGCTGAAGTTAGCTCCTTATTCGCAGCTTTCGATTCGTTTGGCTTCTTATTGCGCAGCCTCTGATTCCGCGGCTGAAGTTAGCTCCTTATTCGCCTCCTTACAAACGGGAGTGTTCACGCTGGCGAAAGCTGCGCAGTTTATCAATAAAACGTTATTTTGTTGGCTTAAACCATTCTGGCCAAGCAAATATGAACTATACAATACACAGCAGGTACCCGACTATATAGTAAAAGTGAACGTGTCCTGGCCCAGATTGATTTTATACTTTAAAAATCAAATGGAAATATGTCATTATGCACAATGGTGTGAATAAGAAGCCAGATTTCCAAGACCAGTTTAGTAGCTTAAATCTCTTTGGGCCAGGCAAATATGAACTACACAACACCTAGCAGGTACCCAACTACATAGTAAAAGTGAAATTGTCCTGGCCCAGATTGATTTTACACTTTTCGTACATTTCTGAACAAATAGGCTGTTCCCAGAGTGCTGTATCAAGGCACCTCAGTGGAAAGGAAAAAGTGTGGCAGAAAACGCTGCACAATGAGAAGAGGTGACCGGGCCCTGAGGAAGATTGTGGAGAAGGACCGATTCCAGACCTTGGGGGACCTGCGGAAGCAGTGGACTGAGTCTGAAGTAGAAACATCCAGAGCCACCGTGTACAGGCGTGTGCAGGAAATGGGCTAGAGGTTGCAAATTTTGCATGTCATTCGGAAATCAAGGTGCCAAAGTCTGGAGGAAGACTGGGGAGAGGGAAATGCCAAAATGCCTGAAGTCCAGTGTCAAGTACCCACAGTCAGTGATGGTCTGGGGTGCCATGTCAGCTGCTGGTGTTGGTCCACTGTGTTTTATCAAGGGCAGGGTCAATGCAGATAGCTATCAGGTGATTTTGGAGCACTTCTTGTTTCCATCTGCTGAAAAGCTTTATGGAGATGAAGATTTAATTTTTCAGCACGATCTGGCACCTGCTCACAGTGCCAAAACCACTGGTAAATGGTTTACTGACCATGGTATTACTGTGCTCAATTGGCCTGCCAACTCTCCTGACCTGAACCCCATAGAGAATCTGTGGGATATTGTGAAGAGAATGTTGAGAGACACAAGACACAAGAATCTGCAAAAGGATTCCCGACCAAGTATTGAGTGCATAACTGAACAAAATAATTTAAAGGTTGACTTTTTTTGTATTAAAAACACTTTTCTTTTATTGGTCAAATAACTGTCACGAACTAACCGGGATGACCAGAATGATGATCGTGCTATCTGTCACGAACTAACCGGGATGAACAGATAGCCTTAGCAGTTAGCCCTGTAGCGTGAATGGTAAACCCAAACGCGGATAAACACGAGCAGGCAGGATAATCACGCGATTTACTATAAGGACTCTCACACTCAATGAGCACAGGAAAGACACAATCTAACCCTAGTCCTATAAACACACACTCAGTCTGAAAAGATAGCCAAGAAAGTGAGTACTCACATATACTGGAACGATTCCGAAAAGACATGGGCTTAACTCAATGACAGAGCGATGTGCGGCGCCATCTTGTTTCCTTTTATGCTTTCAGCTTCGCGACCATCTTACTTCCGGGTCCTAGTGCCGGTCGAAGCTGAGTGTGCATGACAGTACCCCCCCGTCCAGGACCGACTCCGGACGGTCCAGGGGTGGAGGATACCCGGTGACGGTAGTCCCTAATGAGCCCGGAGTCGAGGATGAAGCGAGCCGGAACCCAGGACCGCTCCTCGGGGCCGTAGCCCTCCCAGTCGACCAGATACTGGGTGCCCCTGCCCCGAGGGCGCGAGTCGAGGATCCGTCGCACGGTGTAGGCGGGACCGCCGTCAATGATTCAGGGAGGAGGAGCAGGGGGGGTGGGTGGAACCATGGGTGAGGTGGTGAATGGTTTCAACTGTGAGGTGTGGAAGACGGGGTGGATCCGGAGCGCCGTAGGCAGCTGGAGCCGGTAGGTGACAGGGTTGATCCTGAGCGTGATGTGGTATGGCCCGATGAATCTTGGTGATAATTTTTTGGATTCGGTGTGCAGGTGGAGGTTTCTGGTTGATAGCCACACTTTGTCACCTACGTGGTACAATCGTCCCGGAGGGTGCCGGCGGCGGTGTTGGGCCACATAGTTGGCGTTGGTGCGTCCGATGGCGAGGTTGGCTTGGTGCCATAGCCGCCGGCACCGGCGAACCAACTGTTGGCCCGATGGTACGTCAACCTCCGGTTCCTGGTGGGTGAACATTGGAGGCTGGAAACCATAGCACACCTCAAATGGGCTCAGGTTGGTGGCTGAGGAGACATGGAGGTTATGGGATAACTCGGCCCACTTGAGGTAGCGGGCCCAGGAGCGCTGGCGGTCCGGCACAAAACATCTCAGGTAGCGCTCCAGCTGTTGGTTGGTTCGCTCCGTCTGACCGTTCGTCTGAGGGTGGTAGCTGGAAGACAAACTGCAGGACGAATCGATCAGACGGCAGAAGGCCTTCCAGAACCGGGCGGTGAACTGGGGACCTCTGTCCGAGACGATGTCCTTTGGGAACCCATGCAATCGGACTACGTGTTCCAAAATCAGCTCGGCTGTCTCCTTCGCTGACGGGAGTCCGGCGAGGGCCACCAGGTGCACTGCCTTGGAGAAGCGGTCTACAATGGTCAGGATGACGTCTCTTCCATCTGAATCCGGCAGGCCCGTGATGAAATCCACGGCAATGTGGGACCAGGGTCGACGGAGAACTGAGAGTGGTTGGAGTTCCCCTGGAGTTGGTTGGTTAATGTCCTTCGCCCTGGCACACATTGGGCACGCCCGAACGAACTCGGTGATAACCCTCCACCTTGGCCACAAACGGGTCAGAAGTGCCGCGTTCATCGATTCCGGTGCCGCGGGTAACTTCATTGACTCAACATACGCCAAAGGATTGGGGGGTTACCTGAACCGTGAGTCGAGTGGCGGTGTGATCGGTGGTGGCGGAGAGGTGGATGGTACCCGGGGAGTCTCTCCTATCTCTCACCGGGTCTGGGCGTTTCCCGGACGAGACGGGCAGGTGGCTCGGTGGTGCGCTGCTGAGCCGCAATAGGCGCACAGTCCCTCGCGGTAACGTCTCTGGCGTTCCGCCACGGTCAGGGAGGCGCGCCCTAGTTGCATGGGTTCCCCGGCTCCGGTGTCAACCACGGCAGGGGGTGGAGATCCGACACGTCCAGGAAGAGCTGTGGTGACGGTGGGTGGTGGTCTTGGTGCAGTGTAAGCATAAGTGGATGGTGGCGGCAGGGTTCGAGGTGCTGGCTTCGGGCGAGAGAGGAGGCGCTGATCGATCCGGAGGGCTAGCTGGATTAGCCCCTCCAGTGTGGCTGGGAGCTCTCGTCCGGCTAGCTCGTCTTTGATACGATTAGCCAGCCCCTCGAAGTAGGACGTCCGGAGAGCTGCGTCTCCCCAGGAGGTCTGGATGGCGAGGGTCCGGAACTCGGCGGTATATTTACTCACGGACAGTCCTCCCTGTCGCAGGTGGTAGAGCTTTGTGTCGGTCTCCATCTCGCCCGCGGGATGTTCAAATGTTAGCTTGAGCTGACGGGTGAATTCATTATAGGAGTGCGCAGTGTCTGTGTCAGCGCGCAAGACTGCCGTGGCCCACTCTGCTGCCTGCCCTGATAGCAACGAGACGAGGAGTGCAATGCGCAGCCGGTCGGTGGAGTACTTGGTGGCATTGAACTCAAACACCAGTTCCAGCGATGTTAAAAACACACTGCATTTCCCATCCGTGCCATCCCATTTATCTGGAAGAGCTAAAAAAACGTCAGAAGGGGGGGGGGTGCGGCGCCGCGACCAACGCGGCGGGCGGACCGCTAGCCAGCCCACTAACCGCCGCCCGAAGACTCACGTTCTCCTGCCTAAGCTCCGCGACCTCGCGGCGCAAGGCCGCGGTGTCTTGGACACTCCGGCGCAGAGAATCGAGCTCCGCGGTTAGCGCATTAATGAGCAAAGCATGCTGGTCAACCACACCGCGAAGGCGGGCGTAATCCGCTGGGTTTACTGCAGGCTCTGTCATTCTGTCACGAACTAACCGGGATGACCAGAATGATGATCGTGCTATCTAACGGAGATCAAGTTTTACAGACTCAAACCAAGAACACGATGCATGTCTAAGTTATTACTTTATTTCATAATGTTTAATTAATGAACTTCGCCGAAAATAACACAGTTAACCACTTTATCATCGTTATAAACACTTCACCCTCATTACATGTTTGTCAATCAAGACAGTCACAGTTTTTAAGTTGGAGAATAGATGTTTCTATGGGTCACAGGTTATTCTGATATATCTGAATGCCACCAGATTTGCTTTTATTTCATTTACAGCTCTGTGTTATTTTCGGCGAAGTTCATTAATTAAACATTATGAAATGAAGTAATAACTTAGACGTAAAACTTGATTTCCGTTGACATGCATGTGAATTGGGTTACGCACGTGAACATCGTGTCTTTTGTGTGAATTATTTATGAGACTGATCTGCCTCCATAGATGACTGGGTCAGAGCAATTCCAAAACAGCAGTCCTTGTAGGACGTTTTCAGTTTGCACTGGTCAGAAACTACCAAAAGTGGTCCAAGTAAGAAAAACTGGTGAACTTGGGCAGAAATGGGTCCCTGATGCACTTGGGGAGTGAATGCTGGCCCATGTAGTCTGATACAGTTGACAAACTATTTTAACTCAAACTGATGAAAATGTTAATGCTGGTGCCAATCAAAAGTTGTCAGAACACACAGTCATTGTTGTTTTGGTGCCAAGAGTTGGGGACCTACACAATATAAGGCGGGTGGTCATAATGTTACAGCTGATTGGTGTACAGTATGTATTGGAATTTATATTAGACCAATCAACATACAGATATTTTCACCTTACATCTATAACACAGTCTATATGTTTGCTTTGAGATGGTAAATACATCCTTATCACTAATGTTAGCTAACAAAATAATTGATAATTAAAGATAAACATGGATGTGTACATTCAGTATTTCCCATTTTGTAGCCTGAACACATGGAAACTGTCATTGATGTAAAGCCAAGGTTCAGAATTTCAAGGAAAAGCAGAATATCTATTCGTTTTTCTTAAAAGGCAACTCATAAAGTATGTGTAGTTCCAACAGAAATGCGAGAGTCAGCTGGTGACAGCAGAGTGCTCTGAAAAAGCTTTATTAATATTGCCCCTGACTACACTCATTTACACATACTGTAATAAACACCTATATATTTATATATAGGTGATATGTAGCTATATATAGCTGATATAAATATAAACCATAAATATCACTCCAAGCATAATGTTTCCTAGGATACTGTATAATAAATCCCGCCCACTAAGTCCATCAAGGCAGTTACCAAGCAGGGGGTTTCTCATGTCTTCTTTCTGGTAAATGTTTTCTGTCACCTCCTCCACTGTTCTATCTTAGTCTTTACTTTTGGCATATTAACTGGGATTTTGTGGAAACTCTTCAGTTTATAGCAGAATTACTTCCACATGTTATAAACATATTTAATTATATATGATTTTTTTTTTTTTTAGAATGAGATGGCAAATGAAGTGTCAGATTTCAGTCACTGTGTTTTCTTGTTTATTTTATTTTATTTCATCTACTACCTTATAGTCACATTTTTATCATTTTAAAGATATCCTGCTTGGTCAGGATTAACACTAACGTAAACCACAAATAAAAATCTATGAACAGAACACATTTCTTGCCTCTTTTACTATTTTTATTTTAAGTTAAACTGCAAGCACAATTTATTTTTAATGGTCACACAGGCTCTGCTGAAATTTCTTGGATAGACAGAGCTGAAGTGCTTTTTACTCTCCACATGGTGTCATTAGTTCCACTTGAGCTGAAGCAGGTGGTTGTTATCTTGCCGCAGAGTCCGTAGTCAATGCCAGACGTTATTGAGGATCGTCTGACCTGCAGCTCATCATAATCACCATCTCTGGTGATGCTCATAAACGCCACCAGATGTTTAAGATTGCTAATGCTTAACATGCTCCATGTAATTAGATTTTTTTTTATTTTATCATGGGCTGACATGTTTCTAATGCTCCCTTTTTTTATCTGTTTCTCTGCATGAGTTAATCTGAAGATTATTTATTTGGTGGATAAATATATCAGTTAAACAACTGAATTGTTATACAATGAGACAGCTGTTCTTCCTTGATGACAGTGATATTTGTAACATACAGTAATGTATTGTGAGTGTGAAGGAGAGAGATAGAGAGGAATACAACAGTAACAATACGTGACTGTCTTATTTCAATTTATCTTTTCGCCAACTCCCTGTTGATGCTCTTAATTTTATTGTGCTTTACATAATTTACAAGGTCACATGTGACAATCATCTTATAGAGATGTTTGTGTGGTTATGTTTTTAGTCCTGTGTGAAAAAAAATGCTTGCATTTTTCCCTCCTTATATTAATAGACAAAATATACTGTATAATTTTCTTGGACATCCACTCGATTAAAATTTTATACCCTCAGAAGCATTTTTCCTGCACAGTTATTGAGGGATTTCTTTCTGAAATGTCCTGTTTCCTTAGAAACTTAACATACTATATGTATTTATTTAATGTAACCACTGTACTGAGAATGATGGCTAAAGCTTTTATTAAAATAATAATAATAGAAAGACAAATATGTATTTTAGTTAGGCTGAAAAATATGCATTGCAGAGGGAACCCTAACTGTATTTATCCTTTTACAGCTACTCAAAGACCAGAACTTAATTGAGAAGTCGATTTTATACCATATCTGTAATTTAATATAAATAAATCCTCTAGGCGGCATAATGGCTTGTGGGGGGGGGCACTTTCAGTTTCCAGATTCGATTCCCGCTTAATGTTGTAGGTTGGTTTGCTTTTGTATAATACACGGTGGTTTATTTTAGGGCTGCAACTAACGATTATTTTGATAATCGATTAGTTGGTCGATTTCTTTTTCGATTAATCGATTAATCGGATAAAGCGTGACCGCTTTAATTTGATGTTTTGCTTAACAATATAAAACCATAAATCAGGGTATTATTTATGTATAAAAGTAAACTTTAAAAAATGCAATAGCCACATAGAGTATAATGATCTTTAATTTTGACATTTAAACCTTAGTTTATGTAAATCAACATTCTTTTTTAACAATAATTGCAGATGGCAAGTTAACAGTGTTGATACGGTGTATATACAGTATATTATATATATATATATACAGTGGTGTGAAAAACTATTTGCCCCCCTCCTGATTTCTTATTCTTTTGCATGTTTGTCACACAAAATGTTTCTGATCATCAAACACATTTAACTATTAGTCAAAGATAACACAAGTAAACACAAAATGCAGTTTTTAAATGAGGGGTTTTATTATTTAGGGAAAAAAAACTCCAAACCTACATGGCCCTGTGTGAAAAAGTAATTGCCCCCTGAACCTAATAACTGGTTGGGCCACCCTTAGCAGCAATAACTGCAATCAAGCGTTTGCGATAACTTGCAACGAGTCTTTTACAGCGCTCTGGAGGAATTTTGGCCCACTCATCTTTGCAGAATTGTTGTAATTCAGCTTTATTTGAGGGTTTTCTAGCATGAACCGCCTTTTTAAGGTCATGCCACAACATCTCAATAGGATTCAGGTCAGGACTTTGACTAGGCCACTCCAAAGTCTTCATTTTGTTTTTCTTCAGCCATTCAGAGGTGGATTTGCTGGTGTGTTTTGGGTCATTGTCCTGCTGCAGCACCCAAGATCGCTTCAGCTTGAGTTGACGAACAGATGGCCGGACATTCTCCTTCAGGATTTTTTGGTAGACAGTAGAATTCATGGTTCCATCTATCACAGCAAGCCTTCCAGGTCCTGAAGCAGCAAAACAACCCCAGACCATCACACTACCACCACCATATTTTACTGTTGGTATGATGTTCTTTTTCTGAAATGCTGTGTTACTTTTACGCCAGATCTAACGGGACACGCACCTTCCAAAAAGTTCAACTTTTGTCTCGTCGGTCCACAAGGTAATTTCCCAAAAGTCTTGGCAATCATTGAGATGTTTTTTTAGCAAAATTGAGACGAGCCTTAATGTTCTTTTTGCTTAAAAGTGGTTTGCACCTTGGAAATCTGTCATGCAGGCCGTTTTTGCCCAGTCTCTTTCTTATGGTGGAGTCGTGAACACTGACCTTAATTGAGGCAAGTGAGGCCTGCAGTTCTTTAGATGTTGTCCTGGGGTCTTTTGTGGCCTCTCGGATGAGTTGTCTCTTCGCTCTTGGGGTAATTTTGGTCGGCCGGCCACTCCTGGGAAGGTTCACCACTGTTCCATGTTTTTGCCATTTGTGGATAATGGCTCTCACTGTGGTTCGCTGGAGTCCCAAAGCTTTAGAAATGGCTTTATAACCTTTACCAGACTGATAGATCTCAATTACTTTTGTTCTCATTTGTTCCTGAATTTCTTTGGATCTTGGCATGATGTCTAGCTTTTGAGGTGCTTTTGGTCTACTTCTCTGTGTCAGGTAGCTCCTATTTAAGTGATTTCTTGATTGAAACAGGTGTGGCAGTAATCAGGCCTGGGGGTGACTACAGAAATTGAACTCAGGTGTGATAAACCACAGTTAAGTTATTTTTTAACAAGGGGGGCAATCACTTTTTCACACAGGGCCATGTAGATTTGGAGTTATTTTCTCCCTTAATAACGTAAACCTTCATTTAAAAACTGCATTTTGTGTTCAATTATGTTATCTTTGACTAATAGTTAACGGTTTTTGATGAGCAGAAACATTTAAGTGTGACAAACATGCAAAAGAATAAGAAATCAGGAAGGGGGCAAATAGTTTTTCACACCACTGTATTGTATGTATATATATATATATATATATATATATATATATATATTATACACACACACATATATATATATACACACACACACACACACACACACACACACAGTAGTTTAAAAAATACACTGACATATTCAGTTGTTAAGAATGACCTCAATTTTAAATTCTCTTAAATTAATTCAACTTAATAAGAAGAATAATAGACTTCTAGATTATTATGATATTATTTTTAATGAAAGTGTATCTTGCTACATCCTTGTCACGGCTTATACATTATTTCGATCCTCTCGGGTATTTTATCCTTTTTTGTTGTTGTCTCAATAAATAAATAAAAATATTTTTTATATATATAGACCATTTTGCTATACTAGACATTCTCGTAATACGGCGACGTAGGGAGAGAAAAAAATAGCCGCTACTGGGTTCACTGTTTTGCCCTTTTCCCGCATTTCCCTGTGTACAGCGTGTAGGATCATGGGATATATCCGGTCACCAAAGCCCGTGTGAACTCTCACTGACTCCTTATTTTTTTTGTCGTGGCCAATTCCTCCCCGTCGCTAGGGGCTGCCACATGTGTAGAAAACCCTCCGCGCTTCATCCGCGCTCACCGGACACTACGAACGGCAGGAAACCGCTCGATTTTAACACCCGATAAGAGGTGTTTAATGTAATCCATGTGTCTGATAATAATGTTGTACACACAATGAAATAACTCAATGCAAGGAGGATGTGGAGGCGCTCACAGACAAAGTGAGCAAGTTGGAGCAGGATTTCAGGCAATCCGTAAACAGCAGCCTGAACAGAGAAACCAGTTTCCGTGAGGCAGTGGACGCTGGTTTAGAAGGGCTGGAGCGCTACTGCCAAGAAGCCCTAGAGAAGCTGGAAAGAGCTGTCACTGACTGTTTTCTCCAACGGGACGTGATCTGGGAAAACCAGATGAAAAAACTGCGCTTCACGAGTACGCCCATCATCCAAAGATTACAGGCCTACACCCCTGCATCTCTCCAATCTCCTGCTCTACATTCTCCCAGCACTCCAATCACGGCAGCTACAACAAAGGTAAAGCCAAACATCAGTCATGAAACTTACGACATTCCTCCCGGTGTTCCACCACACTCTTCTGCTCAGCTTACCTCCTCAGTTTCTCCCTCTTCTTCTTCCTTTTATGGTCGACCACCCATCCGCCTGGAGTTTCCGGCCTTTGGCGAAGCTTTAGAGAGCGCAGATGTACTCCACTTCATCGAACAGTGCGAGAACTATCTGGAAATCAGACAGTCAGAAATCAGAACAGCACTGTTCTAAGAGGACCTGCTCTGAGCTGGTGGAAGGCAGAGAAAGGCAAGGTGAGGGACTGGATGTCATTCAAACAGGCTTTTATGGCGGCGTTCTTACCTGATGACTACCTCGGAGGTGGAGGAAAATTTGAGGTCGCTGGTACAGCAGCCGGGTCAACGCCTGTGGGACTTCGCCTATGACTACCGCGCCCTCTGTCTGAAGTGGAAGCCGGATATCTCCGAGGAGGAACTGGTGGGGAGAATACTGAATAATATCAACCCCAGAGTGGCAGGATGTCTGAGGGGAACAGTGACCACCGTGGAACAGCTCGTGAAGATAGGTTCCAGGGTGGAAAAAGACTGCAAGAGCTCCAAAGACTACTGGCAGAAGGTGGACTCTCAGCAGAACAAGGAGAAGAGTCATAAGAAGGCAGATGAGCGAGCTCCTTCAAAGTATGCAGCAGGACTCTCCATTGCTCAACATCTACCAGCTCCATCTCTCCTCATGGTTCCAGTAACAGTGCAAGGAAGGAAGGTGAATGCTGTGGTGGACACTGGAAGTTCCTTCACGCTGATGAGGAACTATCTGTGGCAGACGCTCAACGACCAAGAGGACCAAGTTGGCCTCCCATCGCCACAGAAGTTCGTCATGGTTCATGGAAAAGTACACCAAGCTCAAACGCACGTCATGTTACAGTACAAGTGGCACACCACCAAATGTGGAATAAAGACCTTCGTCATGAGGGACGCTCACCTGGCATCCTCTCTGATTGTGGGACTCGACTTCCTAAAAGCCATAGGAGCCATCTTGGACATCGCTGGGGGAGAGTATGCGCTGAAAACAGAGGAGGGGATCGTTTATCATCCATTCATAACATCCCCACCCCACTGTGTGCCATCGATGCCAACGCAACGGAGACACAATCAGCTCCCAGCAACTGCCAATCGTGACGCCGGTGACGCCCGACGAGCTCCTATGTGCAGAGAAAAAACCTGAGAACACGACATCATGGGACACCGACAATGAGGAGGAGCTGCTGAAACTAATGGCTGCTTGGCCACGCACCACCTCCAACACCCTAGGCAAAACAGCAGTAGTGAGACACCCAATTACTTTATCAGACGACACACCATTTAGATCCAGAACCTATAGAGTATCACCCATGAAGAAGACCATAATAGAAGACCAAGTAGACCAGATGCTGAAGGATAACATCATCCAACCTTCCTGTTCTCACCCTCTCCGTCTCACCCGATGGACGGTACGCCTACAGCAGTTCATATTTTCAGTACATCACAGAAAAGGCTGCTTGAATCTGGGACCGGATGCGCTTTCCCGGGCGCCCCCGCCGCTACAAGTGGGCACCGTCCCATGTCTCGCCATCACAACCACTAAAGTTTCATCCAACTTACCAAATGACCTGTGTGAGATAACCCAAGCACAACTGAAAGACCCAACAATCACGAAGCTGCTCTCTAAAGATCACCCAAGAGGCTCTCCTTCGAACGTCATCAGGGCGCGTTATATCGCCGGGTACCAGTAAGACACGGAGAAAAATTTCAGCTAGTTGTCCCCCAGTCACTAATCAAGAATTTTCTTCATTATTATCATGACAATCCACTGGGAGGACACTTGGGACAACTAAAGACCTTGCTAAGGCTATTGGATGTGGCATGGTGGCCGACGTGCGGAAGGACGTCTGGCACTATGTGAAGACCTGCAGCGTGTGTCAACAGTACAAAACGGACAACACTAAACCTAGTGGGCTACTACAGAGTACCGTGGTTCCAGAGCCAGGACACACCGTGGGGCTGGACATCATGGGTCCTTTTCCACGAAGTAAAAGGCAAAATGAGTATCTCTTGGTGGTGGTGGATTATTTCACCAAATGGGTGGAAATGTTTCCCCTCAGGGATGTAAAGACGCCAAAGCTGTTAAAAGTGTTAAGAGAGGAAATTTTTACTAGATGGGGAGTCCCCAAATATCTAGTATCCGATCGAGGACCCCAGTTTATGTCTCAGCTGCTGGCACACCTCTGCCATACCTGGGGGAGCGTCCAAAAGCTAACTACTGTACGAGCTACCACCCACAAACCAACCTGACTGAGCGAGTAAACAGAACTTTAAAGATGATGATCGCTTCGGGGACCACCACCAAAACTGGGAGCAATGGTTACCTGAACTAAGATTCGCCATCAATACAGCCCAACAGGAAACCACTGGGAAAACGCCTGCAGAACTCACACTTGGACGACAGCTTAAGGGTCCACTGGAAAGGCTCATAAATAATCCTCCAACACCCAACCACACAGCCTATTCACTTCTAGAAAGGCAACAAAGGAGGTGAAACAAAGAGTGAAACAGCAACAATCCAAACAAGCCAGATACTACAATGCCCGGAGGAAAGATGCGCACTTTCAACCAGGAGATCTAGTTTGGATTAAAACTCATCCACTCTCCTCCGCAGCAAAAAGATTTTCAGCTAAGCTAGCGCCTAAGTGGGAAGGACCAGCTGAAATAAAAAGTAGAAAAGGACCAATTAATTACACAGTGTCTTGGGGTGATCCACTAAAAAACGACTTTTACGGACGTTCTCCTCAGACGGCGGAGGCTTGGGGGGGGGGGGGGGGTCTATTTAGCGCGGCCACATAAAGGGACATTTTTTATATACAGGGAAATGATTGAAGAGCTAATGCTGCTCACCTGTAGCCTAAGATGTGCCCTAGCGGTTTGATATTTTCCCCTTTTGACAGTGTTGGTCACTGGGCAAGCTCCCACGCGCATGCGCGATCGTGACACGAGAGAACCCGGATGGGAATCTGATCACGTGTGCCGGCATAAAGCCAGAACCGGCAAGGAAGCCGGGACGGAGAGATTACTACAGCGCACTGATTGTTTGAGAGTGAGATTGTTTGTTGCTTCCTAGTGGATGATAGCCATTATTTGGATCTATCTCTTGGACACTCACAATACACCTCTCGTTCCGTTACTCGAGCTCCCAGAGTTGACATCTATCCTGGTGAGGCCGAGAATAATCTCTCCAGTTATCATTCCATACCCGCAATACCACACACCCTGGACTTCCATTCATACACACACACACCCCTGCATACACCACAAAGCGTTACAATGTTGTGTACATGGAGTTTGCATGGAGTTTGGTGGGTTTCCTTCACAGTCCAGTTACCTCTCACAGTCCAAAGACATGCAGATTAGGTTAATTGGAATTCCCAAATTGACTAGTATGTGTGTGTACCCTGCATTGGATATACCTGTGTATACCCCGCCTCGTGCCTTAAGTCTCCTGGCATAGGCTCCAAGCCCCTGTAACAATGTATACAGAATAAAGTGGTATAGATGATGTTTAAGTGAGTAAATTCTTTATTGTTGTTGTTCTTTCAGCTGCCCCCACTAAGAGGTTGCCACAGGAGACCATCCAAACCACATAGAACTTGGCTTAGCCTTTACGCCAGATACCCTTCCATACTCAAACTTTCCCATTTTTTCCAAATTTC
The DNA here is from genome assembly GCA_030522415.1 of Channallabes apus. Classification (NCBI taxonomy): domain Eukaryota; kingdom Metazoa; phylum Chordata; class Actinopteri; order Siluriformes; family Clariidae; genus Channallabes; species Channallabes apus. The sequence continues at coordinate 34,866,490 of CM060112.1, forward strand.
AGTTTTATATATTTTGAATAACTAAATTCTCTTTATGATTTTTCTTTATTATATTTTTATTGTACATTTTATTGCAATACATGTTTGCCTATTAATTCCTGATCACCTCATTCTGATCACATGACTTTATCTGTGTATTTGATTTCAGCTGAATTAAATTTTAATATAGGTGTAGGATGTTTGACCTCAGCCACACCACACCCTAAAGGCCAAAATTGCTGAAATGTGTAGGTACTTGTCTTTATTATTATTTAGTCCTGATAATTAATTATTCATATATTTTAATAGTTACAGTGGCTTGCAAAAGTATTCGCCCCTTTGAACTTTTCCACATTTTGTCACATTACAGCCACAAACATGAATAAATTTTATTGGAATTCCACGTGAAAGACCAATACAAAGTGGTGTACACGTGAGAAGTGGAATGAAAATCATACATGATTCCAAACATTTTTTACAAATAAATAACTGCAAAGTGGGGTGTGCATAATTATTCAGCCCCCAGAGTCAATACTTTGTAGAACCACTTTTTACTGCAATTACAGCTGCCAGTCTTTTAGGGTATGTCTCTACCAGCTTTGCACATCTAGAGACTGAAATCCTTGCCCATTCTTCTTTTCAAAACAGCTCTAGCTCAGTCAGATTAGATGGACAGTGTTTGTGAAGAGCAGTTTTCAGATCTTGCCACAGATTCTCGATTGGATTTAGATCTGGACTTTGACTGGGCCATTCTAACACATTCAATTTTCAATTCAATTCAATTTTATTTGTATAGCGCTTTTAACAGTTGACATTGTCTCAAAACAGCTTTACACAATCAAAAGAATTATTTAAGTTTGTATGGAATGTGAATGTGTATGAATCAAATGTTCAGATAGTCCCTGGTGAGCAAGCCGAGGGCAACAGTGGCAACGAAAAACTCCCTGAGATGGTAATAGGAAGAAACCTTGAGAGGAACCAGACTCAACAGGGAACCCATCCTCATTCGGGTGAAACAGATAGCAGGAAATGATCTGCATTTATACAGTGTTAGGTGGCAGGCAGTTCAGCTATAATAGTTGATGTTAATTGATGTTAAAATGGAGTCCAGTAGTTATTGGAGACTCAGATAGACTTGTAGAAAGTTCCAGTCCTGAACTATCGAATTGTCAAGTCCTCAGAGAAACAGCTGACAACACCAGTCGAGGCCAGAACCATCTTCAAAGTAGATAGAATCATCCCCAGACACCAGACGCATCCCAAAGAGACACACGGGGCATCCATGCGACGAGACCTCCAACCAGAAACGGGGCACCAGGATGGATCAGACAGGTCCGGAGGGCAGAGGGAGTCTGGATCACTGGCAGCTCAGGAATTAGTTTTAGTATTTTAAAATCAATGCGAAATTTCACAGGGAGCCAATGTAGTGAAGATAGGATAGGGGTGATATCTTCTGGTTCTAGTGAGGACTCTCGCTGCTGCATTTTGGACTAGCTGAAGCTTGTTTATGCACCTAACAGAACAACCAGACAGTAAGGCATTACTATTGTCCAACCTAGAAGTGATAAAAGCATGAACTAGTTTTTCTGCATCGTTTAGCGACCATATATTTCTTATCTTGGCAATATTTCTGAGGTGAAAGAATGCTATCCTGGTGATATTATCTACATGAGCTTCAAATGAAAGGCTGGAATCTATAATCACGCCGAGGTCTTTTACTGTTGCATTTGATGGAACAGAAAGGCCATCTAAAGTTATGGTGTAACGGTCATGGGGGAGGTATAGCGACTGTTTTTAAATCGAAGTTTTTCTGTAAACAGTTGTTTCTCCCGGTCTTTTACTCCAGCTTTGAAATAAGCCTTTTTTGAGCTGGCCCATTCTCCTGCGCTGCTGTGTGCTATGGTCTACCGGCCGCCTAAGAACAATAAGGACTTCTTAAGTGACTTTGCTGATTTCTTAGCTGAGTTTATGCCAAGATATGATCAAGTGGTAATTGTTGGGAATTTTAATATTCATGTGTGCTGTCCTGACAAGCCTCTGGTAAAGGACTTTTTAGATTTAGTGGACTCTTTTAACTTTATTCAGTCTGTCAATGGTACCACTCAGAAATGTGGGCACACATTGGATCTTGTACTGTCTCGTGGCTTATCTGTCCTCAATGTGGAAATTGGGGATGCTGTGTTTTCAGACCATATGCCTGTTTTATTTGATTTTGTACCTTTCTCTCAACCTGCTAAATAGTGTGATTCAGTTCGTCACTGCCGTGTCTTTAATCCCACCTCCGCCACTAATTTTTCTGCAATTTTTCACTTGTGATTGGGATTTACAATCCTTAGCGTCGCTCAGCACTGAGGAGCTAATATTCCAGTTTGATTCTGCCTGTCAAATCGCATTGGATTCGGCAGCTCCCTTAAAAATCAGATGATCAAAGGCTAGATCAGAGCCATGGCTAAATGATGTCACCCGTGCTGCTAGAAGGGAATGCCGGAGAGCTGAACGGAGGTGGAAAAAGGACAGGTTACAGGTGTCATTGGAAATGTTAAGAGGAAGCTGGTGTCATTATCAAAAAGCTGTGAAAGCCGCTAAAACAAAATTTTTTTCTGATCTTATTGTTTCTAATTCTCATGACCCTCGTGTTCTTTTTAACACATTGAACTCTGTGATGAATTTCTTCACTATTTTATGGATAAGGTTAAACACATCAGGTCCCTTATTTTACCATCTGTTAGCGACCCACCAATTTTAAGACCTTGTATGAATGTGTTCGAGCATTTTGAGCCTGTCTCCCTTACTTTTTTAGGGGATCTGGTTTCCTGTAGTAAGCCATCTGGCTCTCCTTCTGATATTACCCCTCCTAATTTTGTTAAGGAAGTTTTCCCCACTTTGGGTTCTTTTATTCTTGCTATTATCAATAGCAGTTTAATTTCTAGTGTGATGCCGAAAAATTTTAAACATGCTGTGGTGCAACCCTTGCTAAAAAAAGTCTGGCTTGGATCCTTCTGTTTTGTCAAATTTTAGGCCTATCTCCAAGCTACCTTTTTTGGCCAAACTCCTGGAAAAAATTGGCCATTTGCAATTGCAGCCCTTCCTTGATGAACAGGCAATTTTGGAAGTTTTTCAGTCTGGGTTTAAAACTCGCCACAGTACTGAGTCTGCTCTTCTAAGAGTTTTTAATGACATTTTCTTAGCAACCGACTCCGGGGACTCTGTACTACTTGTGCTTCTAGATTTAACAGCGGCTTTCAACACCATAGACCATGAGATTCTTTTATCCAGGTTGGAACAGTGGGTGGGCATTACAGGCTCAGCTTTGCAGTGGTTTAGGTCCTACCTCTCTGATAGAACCTTCTGTGTCAGTGTAGATGGTTTCACTTCCAACTCTGCTGCCCTTCCTTGGGAGGTACCACAGGGCTCCATTCTTGGTCCACTTTTATTTTCCTTGTATTTGCTACCACTTGGAGCTATTTTCCGGAAATATAACATCTCCTTTCATTTTTATGTAGATGACTGTCAGGTTTACCTCCCATTAAAACACAGTGGTGCATGTTCTGTCAAGCTTCTTCTGGACTGCCTTGTTGATGTTAAAAGATGGTTTGTGTTTAATTTCTTGAATGTCAATGAGGAAAAGACCGAAGTTATGTTGTTTAGACCCAATGGCTCCCGCAAATCTCCTCGCTTTGACCTCTCCTCCTTGGCCCTATTTGAGAAAGCCATGATTACAAATTTGGGTATTAAAATGGATCCTACTCTAAAAATGGATACGCAAGTAAATGCTGTTGTAAAATCCAGTTTTTTCCATTTGAGGCGAGTAGCAAAGATTAAGCCTATATTGTCAAGGCGGGATCTGGAATCGGTTGTCCATGCTTTTATAACCTCTCGTCTTGACTATTGTAATGCTTTATTCTTCGGAATCAACCATACCACTATGGCTCACCTACAGTTGGTGCAAAATGCCACAGCTTGTTTTTTAACTGGTACAGGCAGACAGGAGCATACAGTATTACCCCAATCTTGGCTTCGCTTCACTGGCTTCCAGTGTATTTTCGGATCCGTTTAAAAAAATTTTTTTTTGTATTTAAGTGTTTAAATGGTCTTGCTCCAGCCTATCTGGTGGAATTGCTGCACCCATATGTTCCATCTCGGTCCCTCAGGTCTACTGACAAGCTGCTTCTCCAAATTCCAAAATCCCGATGCAAACTTCGAGGTGATCGAGCCTTTTCAGTAGCTACTCCTCATCTATGGAATGAGTTACCCTTACTCATTCAACAAGCTCCCTCGGTGGCTGTTTTTAAATCTCGTTTAAAAACTCATTTCTACTCTCTGGCCTTCAACCCAGTGTGAAGTATTTTATTGAGATGTTTTGTGTTTTATTTCTTGCTGCTACTTTTATTATCATTATTTTTTTATGACTATTATTATTAGAAGTATGTTATTTGGTTCGCTATGTTCTTAGTTGCTTCTTTTTCTTGTTACCATAATTAAAGTTTTTTATTATTTTTTTTTTTTATATTATCAATTTACCCTGCTGTTTTATGGCCTAAATGTTGACTTTTGTACAGCACTTTGGTCAGCTTTGTTGTTGTTTTAAAGTGCTTTAGAAATAAAGTGGTATGGTAAGTGGTATGGTGTGATCTAAGATTTTACTTCTAGCTGTATGCGGTCCTATGACTAGAACGTCTGTCTTATCCGGATTAAGCAGAAGGAAGTTAATTAGCATCCAATTTCTTATGTCCTGCACACATTGCTCAACTTTAGTAAGATGGTTTTTCTCATCAGGTTTTGTTGAGACGTATAGCTGTGTGTCGTCAGCATAACAATGAAAACTAATACCATGCTTACGGATTATGTTGCCCAGAGGAAGCATGTAAAAGGAAAAAAGCAGTGGGCCTAAAACTGAACCCTGCGGAACGCCAAACTCCACTAGAGAACATACAGAATAATCACCATTTAAGTCTACATACTGATAACGATCGGTCAAATAGGATCTGAGCCAGGAGAGGGCCGTACCCTTAATTCCTACTACATTTTCTAATCTGTGAAGAAGAATATCATGATCAATGGTGTCAAAAACTGCACTGAGGTCGAGTAATACAAGCATAACACATGGATATGTTTTGTTTTAAACCTTTCCATTGTTGCCCTGGCTTTATGTTTAGGGTCGTTGTCCTGCTGGAAGGTGAACCTCCACCCCAGTCTCAAGTCTTTTGCAGACTCCAAGAGGTTTTCTTCCAAGATTGCCCTGTATTTGGCTCCATCCATCTTCCCATCAACTCTGACCACCTTCCCTGTCCCTGCTGAAGAGCAGCACCCCCAGAGCATGATGCTGCCACCACCATATTTGACAGTAGGGATGGTGTGTTCAGAATGATGTGCAGTGTTAGTTTTCCACCACACATAGCATTTTGCATTTTGGCCAAAAAGGTCCATTTTGGTCTCATCTGACCAGAGCACCTTCTTCCACATGTTTGCTGTGCAAACATGACTTCTTATAGTTTTCTGTTAACAAAAGGCCAACCTTGTGCAGTGCACGACTAATAGTTGTCCTATGGACAGATTCCCCCACCTGAGCTGTAGATCTCTGCAGCTCGTCCAGAGTCACCATGGGCCAGTGGTGTCAAAAGTATTCACATTCATTACTTGAGTAGAAGTATAGATACTAGGGTTCAAAAATACTTCTTTAGAAGTTGAAGTATCAACCCAAGCTTTTTACTTAAGTAAAAGTTTAAAAGTACTGGTTTCAAAACTACTTAAAGTATAAAAGTAAAAGTACCGTAAGGGGCGACAAAAGCATCAAGGTCTCGCCTTCTGATCATGCGACCGGGGGAGGGGGGACCGGGGTTGATGCGTTGTGCGCGTTCTTATCATGCGACCGGGGGGGGGGGGAATTGGTTGCGCGTTCTGATCATAAAAATAGAGTAACGAGGCTATTTTTAAAATGTAAGGAGTAGAAAGTACAGATAATTGCTTAAAAATGTAAGGAGTAGAAGTAAAAAGTCGGCTGAAAAATAATTACTCCAGTAAAGTATAGATACCCAAAATTTCTACTTAAGTAAGGTAACGAAGTATTTGTACTTCGTTACTTGACACCTCTGCCATGGGCCTCTTGGCTGCATTTCTGATCAGCGCTTTCCTTGTTCGGCCTGTGAGTTTAGGTGGACGGCCTTGTCTTGGTAGATTTACAGTTGTGCCATACTCCTTCCATTTCTGGTTGATCACTTGAACAGTGCTCCATGGGATGTTCAAGGCTTTGGAAATCTTTTTGTAGCCTAAGCCTGCTTTAAATTTCTCAATAACTTTATCCCTGACCTGTCTGGTTTGTTCTTTGGACTTCATAGTGTTGTTGCTTCCAATATTCTCTTAGACAACTTCTGAGGACGTCACAGAGCAGCTGTATTTGTACTGACATTAGATTACACACAGGTGCACTCTATTTAGTCATTAGCACTCATCAGGCAATGTCTATGGACAACTGACTGCACTCAGACCAAAGGGGGCTGAATAATTACACACACCCCACTTTTCAGTTATTTATTTGTAAAAAAATGTTTGGAATCATGTATGATTTTCGTTCCACTTCTCACATGTACACCAATTTGTATTGGTCTTTCACATGGAATCCCAATAAAACTGATTCATGTTTGTGGCTGTAATGTAACAAAATGTGGAAAAGTTCAAGGGGGCCGAATACTTTTGCAAGCCACTGTACAGTTAGACTGAGGGTGATATATATAAATGAAAAAAAAATAATTTAAAGACCAATATGGGTGGTATTACAATAACATGTAGCCATTAGTAAACAACCTGTACCTGTTTTGAAAAGTCTTAATTTGAATGCAGTTATATAGGTTTTGGTGTAGGTCAAGTTTAGATTTAAACTATTCTGTAGACATACACAGGCCACATTTAAAAAGAAAAACACTCCACAAAACAGTGTTTGTGTATATGCATATGACATTGATTTTTTTTCCATGGTTACAGACTGTGCTAAAAGTTCTGGCAGTAGCGAGCATGTTGAGAAAGAAACACTCTACTAGGTCAAAGTTTTGCTTTAGGCACTTAACTATCAGCAAGGAGTGGCCTGGACTTACGAGGTCATGTACAAGAAGATGATGAAACAGTAATGTGGGTATATACCCTAGTATAACAAGGTACCCTGTGCCAAAACCAAAGTGATCTGCCATTTACATCTTAGCTTCATGTGTGACACTAATAATGAAGAATAAGTTTTATAAGAACCTGAGTTTTGGCAAAGAAATTATAATTTGTCTTTTCTATTCCTATTCTGAGATAATGCAACATTGGGGTTGTGTTAAAATGAGGCTGGAATATTAGACCACATTATCATATGTGTCAATGAAAGTCAGAGTGGTCACATGACAATGAGATCAGATCAAGATCTATTTTTACAGAACATGCCAGATAAGAGACTCCTTATAAGGGATCAGGAGATATGGTGTTAATGTCTAATGACATCATGACTGGACTTTGATCTTACACGAATAAAGAAAACTTCAGGTTTATGTTTACTGTCCACTTTTTTTCACCTATTTAAATCAACAGTGGATGTAGACTGGTAACTAAATTTAGTTCTACTTTTAATTATAAATGAATTTGTCTTACATTCTGTTTTCACGCAATGTGCTACATTCCACAAGCACTGATATAGGTTTTATGACAGTTTATTACATACTGTAACATTTCAATTTGTGAAATCAATAATATAATATAATATAATATAATATAATATAATATAATATAATATCGGCACAGTGGTGTAGTGGTTAGCACTGTCGCCTTGCACCTCCAGGGTCCGGGTTCGATTCCCGGCCAAGCTCGATTCCCGTCTCTGTGTGCATGGAGTTTGCATGTTCTCCCCGTGCTTGGTGGGTTTCCTCCGGGTACTCCGGTTTCCTCCCACAGACCAAAGACATGCAGATTAGGCTAATTGGCGTTCCCAAATTGACCATAGTGTGTGAATGAGTGTGTGTGTGTGTGCGCTCTGCGATGGATTGGCACGCTGTCCAGGGTGTACTCTGCCTCGTGCCCTGAGTCTCCTGGGATAGGCTCCAGGTCCCCGCGACCCTAAATACAGGATAAAGCGGTATAGAAAATGAATGAATGAATAATATAATATAGGGTGTGTGAGTGTGTGTATGTGTATGTGCCCTGCGATGGATTGGGTGTACCCTGCCTAGTGCCCGAAGTCTCCTGGGATAGGCTGCAGGTCCCACGTGACCCTGAACACAGGATTAAGCCGTATAGAAAATGAATGAATGAATGAATAATATAATATAATATAATATAATATAATATAATATAATATAATATAATATAATATAATATAATATAATATAATATAATACCAGTCAAATGTTTGAACATACCATTCTACATTGTAAAACAATGATGAAGTCATCAAAAATATTCAGTATTCTTCTTTGAATGGTTGATACTGTTAAGACAAATGTGTTATTTTACAGTTTTGAAAAAAATCCAGAAAGGGACTGTAGGGAGTTTAAAGGCCTTGAGCTCTTTGCCTGCTGTGCCTCATTTGTGGAAGGCTATGTGTTCTGGTCCTGGGTGTTCTGTTGCTATTCAATCATTGCCAGCGATTACGTTTTTCTGCAATATGTACTACATTGGCTTTTTGTGGGATTGATCCAGCCGGCCTGAGGCATGGGTGAGCCTTGGGTGCCCGTGATCCTGTGACCAGTAATGGTAAATAATTGATAATCACTGTTAATGTGTCATGGTGTTAATGTTATGGCTGATTGGTATATGTATCTGTACCTGTATTGATTTTTAAAGACACACAATAATGTCTACCCTGGTGGGAAACAAATGGGTTAATTTAGTGCCTTTAAAGCAAATTGTCTCTATGTCATAGGAAATAAGTGACAGGTGAGTCTTATGCTTGTGGTATGGCTCATAATAAAATGTTTAGTGTGGGAGGTTTTGACAAAGCCTTGCTTAACACAACTGTAACCCATATCCTCCCTGCTGTCAGACTGGAGCAAAGGTCAAAGAATGAATGACGCAACGACACCACAGGACTAGAAAGAGAGCAGGCACACAGAATGCACTGACATTTCGAGAACGCAGTGATCTGACTGACCAACACCAGAGAGAAATTTCAGAAGAGTGATACTGAAGAAGAAAGATCCAAGATCTAGATACACTGAGGTAAAATGTGGTCTGTACATTTGAATTTACCCATATTTAGTAACCGATTTATCCTGTTAGGATCTCAGTGGATCCAGAAAGCTGGGCATGAGGCATTACAGAAAAAGCACATATTTCTTATATTACTGTACAGTTTCTAGTCAATTGTACATATTTTGGTTGGTGATGTGTATTTATGATTAAAAGTTAAAGCAAAGGTGAACTTTAGAACACATCTTAAAATGAGTACAATGGTACTGTGTCTTGTAATTTTTTTTTTTACTTTTTCTGTTGTTTGAGATGTTGAAAATATTGAAGCTTATATTTCTAAGACATCACCTTTAAACTACTTAAAGTATTGGTTGTACTGATTGTAGTGATATGTGCTGTTTGAGGATAGTAAGCTGCTAATTTTGCTAGTTAGAAAAAGATTAAAATGTTCTTTCTGGCTGAATTTGTACATCTATTTCCATCTTTCTCTTTATTTGTTCATCACTCCTTTTTCTATTGTCTTAGTTATTTTGGTTTTGTCTTTTTTTTCCAATCTCAGACACTGCCGGTTGAATAGAATGGATTACGCCAAAAAGTCTCTCAATCTGTTCTCACCTTCTCTCTCCAAGTGAGTGTCTTGCCAATATCATTACAGTATTTCCACTGTTTATTATTATAGTTAATAAAGGATGTGTACTGCCTTATAATTAAAAAAAAAAAAGCAAACACTTCTGTATGCTCCATGTGTATGTGTTCACAGTATATCTACCAGATGTGTAGCAGCCAGTGCATCTGTTCTGCCTAGTTTTAACCCGCGCCCCAGACCATTTCGGGTCACCAACTCAGACCGCTCTGTCAAAAAAGGCATTATGGCAGATGGACTGACAGACTTACTGAACAAGGTGAGGAGAGGAGAAAGAGGGAAGACTGGGGGATGGGGGGAGGGTGTGATGTAAGGACATTTGGATGGTCAATTTTTGACAGCTCCTCAAGATCACATTCAGCTGTGAGTTGAAGAAGGATGAAAGAATAGAGAAGAAAAGAATGATGCCGATTCCGACATAGAAAGACAATTAATAAAGAAAGAAAGAGAGAAAGGAAGGAAGAAAGAAAGAAAGAAAGAAAGATAATACTTAAGTTTGGTATGGACATTGGTTTATTAATTGGTTGATTTATATATGGTGTGGGCCATTTAGTAGTCTCTTATACAGTATATGTTCTTAAAGTTTCTTATGTACTATATACTGTATATACAGTATATAAGAAACTATAAGAACATACAGTATATATATATATATATATATATATACAGTATGTAGACATTTTAATCAGTACCTAAAAAAGAATGAAGACGTTTAAATATTTGTAAATTTTGCCAAGGAAATGAGTCACATTCTCTGACTAGACTCTTTTGCACTTTGCCCCTCAGACAATGGATGCATTCTGTGTATCCTGCGTGGCAGGCCTGGTGCTGGATGAGGATGGGACAGGAGTCGACACAGAGGACTTCTTCCAGACCCTTAAGGATAGCACTGTGCTAATGGTCTTGGAGAAAGGACAGAAATGGACATCTCAGGTATGTACTATTCTCACATTTCTAGTTGCTGACACATGAACATGTACAACATTATTTTAATAAAGAAGCACACAAGGGATATCTTAAGAAAGACGATATATGTCAATACATCATACACTAGCGTTCAAAAGTTTTAGAACACTTGCAAATTTCTTTTTTTTTTTTGTTTAGTGATGAATTTTCTACATTCTACAACAATACTAGTATTGTCAAGTGCATTTGCAAAATCCGTCAATCACCATAATGAAACTGGCTCTCATGAAGGCCGTCCCAGGAGGACGAGACCAAAACCTACCTCTGCTGCAGACGAGAAGTTCATTTAGAGTTATCAGCCTGAAAAATGACCAATTAACAGCACCTCAGATTAGAGGCGTTATGAAGTCTTTACAGAGCATAAGTAGCAGAAACATCTCAATATCAACTGTTCAAAGGAGATTAATGCATTTTTTGGACGCCTTCAGCATTCCTTTACAATGTAGAAAGAAATAAAAATCAGGAACGATCATGGAGTTAGAAAGTTTTCTAAAACTTTTGAACGGTAGTGTATGTTAGGTGATGATTGTTAATATGAACAAAGTGTAATTATTTTATTCACTATGCCACTGCAATGAGCTGGGCGGCAACAGAGGTACACAGTAGTAATTCCTTTTCCTTAACTCTAGACTGGCTAGCCTGTCTCAACATAAACACCACTTAGGCAGACCACTACTCTCTCTAATTTAAACAATGTTTGTCAAACAGGTAATTTACATACACGCTTAATTATATCTGTAATAATTTGCTGTTTCCCAAATGTCATTAACCTTTGTGTTTACTTGGTTCTTGTCATGCTATGCCTGGCACATTAGTTTATCCTTTTACATCCTCTCTCTGTTGTCCAGCATTCACGCTCACCCATTATTTTAAATGTAATAATTTGAATGCACATCAGATTAATTATCAGAGCACCAGCCCAAAATATTAGAGGGAAAGATGAGAGGAGGGATATGGGGACAATTTGACCCTGCTCTTGCATTATCCATCACATTTTGACAGATACTTACAAAAGTTAAACACAAACACATATCCAGTGCTGTATTTTCACTCCATACCTTGCCTTGGGCTTTTCTTTCTGATGCGTTGCACATCAGTCACTATGTTGAAACCTATGATGGTTTTGAAGGTCCTTCAAGCACAAAATCCTTTACTGTTTTTGATTGTAGGATACACAGCACTCCTCTGAAATATTAATGCAAAATGCCACTATAAAATCTGTGATGTTTTTACAGAGTGGTCACTTAGGGGGTCAAGCTGCAGAACGCAAGATGCAGCATAGGAAGGATCTCGCCAAACTGACCCTTGATTTTTACAAAAACCACCCGAAGGAATTCATCGGCTGCCTGAACGTACAGATGACACTCTATGGGATGTACTCTTTGTCATATGACCTGCAGTGCTATCATGCCAAGAGAATGTTCAGGTGAGCAGATTTATTTTTCGTCACAGCTGCACAGGAGTACCATATTCAATAATGTAGTTAGTAGTCATGTTAGGAAGAGATCACAATGCTTAAACGCTCTACCACAAAGCATTTCAGCACAGTATAATTATCAATGAATATGAGCAAACAAATATCTAACAGACAGCATTTTAGTTCACTGAACAGGAGCAAATGATGATATAGATTTCAGCTGCTAGTAGAATTTTATTCAGCAAAGCATATTTTTGTGAACCAACAGAGAGACAAGCAGACAGACAGAAAGACTGGTAGGTAGACACACAGACAGACAGTCATTCCAATCACTAATCAACGATGGTGCCTTTTCTTGTCTCTGTACCCACAGGGAGGCTCTAAGATGGACTTTGTTCAGCATGCAGACCACTGGTCATGTTTTACTGGGCACTTCATACTACATGCAACATCTTATTGATGAGGATGAGAAAGCTGAGGCACAACTGACTGCCTCCAGAAACATAAACAAGCCATTACAGGCCATCCAATGGAAGAAAACAGCAGCTGACCACAGAAACTAGAAACGTGGGAGTTTAAGAGGCTTGCCTTTGCCCGAGCAAATGGCTTAGAAACCACTGTGGTGTCATGTTACCTATGTTACTGGACTATAATCACCAAACCGTACATGCCATACTTTCTTTCAGAGCAAAGGGTTTTGCTATGAGAGTAACTGGAATTTACTGTTATATTTTGCTATTTGAAAATATTAGTTTTAGATACATAGATGTGTCTGTTTAACAATGCAGATATTCATATTTATTCATATTTTTACTGCCAAGAATTACTCACATTTTGTATTTATACTGATTGTTATGCCTACTGTATTATTTCCATGAACTTGAATTAAACATTGAATTTAAAGCTTCTAAGATCTTGAATTTAAAGCTTCACACAGCCTTTTGATCTGAGTATAGTTATGCATAGATAGCCTCAAAATGTGTGTGTCTGTGTGTGTGTACTTGTATGTGTGTATGTGCAGAATGAGAAGGGAAGGGGATGACATGCTTGTCTAACTGGCCTGGGCTGTAATTGGCCAACGAATGGGTGCTTTCCCTAATCCCACATCAGCCTGTAATTGCTTCTGAGGGAAATGTGCAAAAAAAATCGCCTGGTGGGATAGAGACAGGAACAGAATGTGTGTGAGACAGAGAGAGAGAGAGAGAGAGAGAGAGCATGAGAGTATTACCAGATTTAGGAAGGAGGAGAAGGAGGAGGGGAAGAGGGAGGGCATGAGGAACAGAGATAAACGAGGAGAGAAGAAATATAGAGAGATAGAAAGAAGGAAGGAGCGAATGAGAGAGAGTGTAGAAAGGCACAGCTGGAGGGAGTAAAGTGGACGGAAATGATCCCTTTCACACAGAAGAGAGTGGATGACGCATTTGGATCCTGCACCCACCACTCCATACCACTCAGTGTCCTTTCCAAATCATGCCCATTCACTCGCGCAACACTCCAACCACAGCCTCACCACCAATTGGTCAGTTTGTTAGAAGCGAACTGGTCGAACAGATGACTAGACTGTGAGGCACATCAAGATTGAACTATTGTTTCTGTATTCTGGAGCTAAAGTATTGAAAGCAGATTACAATAAGTTAATGCTTGTCTTATCCCAAGTCTCAACTTAACTAATGTGAGATTTCTGTCTAGTTCAGGCAGCTGCTCTACATTTCTAAAGATGCCCAGTTCCCAAACAGCCTGTAGCACATGAGCCAGGTAATCAAGGTCTAAAATCACTGAAATTTTCAAGCCTGGTGTGCGCTATTGCAGGATATGAAGATCTTTTTTTAACCAGATAATTTTAACCTTGCACGTGTCAGTGGTGTGTCCAGGTTTTTAGACATGTAGACATGGAACCTAATTATATTTGTGACAGTCCTGCATTTGCAGAATATCTGATTTGTTTCTCTGGGCAAAATGAATGGCCACAAAATACCATCTCTGTATATGTTTCATACTTGTAATGTAGTTCCAATTTCTCAAGGATTTTTTTTTCCACATACCCATAATGCTTCAGTTGTTATTTAAAAATTCACAAGGCAGATATGTTGCATTAAAGAGCAATGAAACTATAATGGATCACAGAGCTCAGTGGTTAGGGCATTGGATTACAGTTCGTTAGGTCCCAGGTTCAAATCCCACGACCACTATTGTCCCTGTTGGGCCCTAGAGCAAGGCCCTTAACCCTCAAATGTATGATGATGTAAAATGCATAAATGTAAATTTTAAGGTCAGCAGCTACTCCCCTGTCATATGGCCAGCATTATAACTCATTTACTTGTTGTTTTTACCTCGTATATGTCTGTTTGATATCTGTTCTTAATGTTAAAAGGTTTCCCTAACATACTAATGTAATTTTTTTAATGAGTAAATGTGCAAATATTTTTTACAAAATATTTTTACCAAATCTTGAACCACTTTAATTAAAATGTGTGCTTGTATTTTTCTTCTGTTAAAGTTGTGTATGAATGTCATTGCCTGTAAGCGCTGCTGAACGTGTCCACATGGACACAGTCATCTTTTTATATTAAGACTACTCCATTTTTTTTGTAGCCTCTATTTTCTGAGGTTAATATTGATTAGTTTATAATCCTGAATAAACCAAATATTCTGTTAATTATGTAAGGATTACTACAAAATATGGATCTGTGAACATCAAATAATTAACCATGGGTAGTCTAAAAAAACTGGGTGCTTTATGGTAGAAGGTCTTTGTACATATGTGCATGTGTACCAAGACCTTCCAGCGTAGAGCACCCAGGTTTTGTACTCACATATCCTAGCAATTAGCAGAATCCATGGTGGCATAAATTTTCACAAGATCCCCAGAACCACAAGCCACAAAAAAACAGCCCCACTTACTATTTTCATTAACCCTGATGATGATGTGCATTACTAAAAGTTTTTTTTATCATTTGACTACAATATAGAAAGCCATTTTTTGTTCTAATTACACTTAATGAAGCTCAGGATTGTAATTTTGTGACATCCTGGAAGGCATGTGCATGCACTGTTCATTTTTAAGAACTTTTTGAAAAGTGTACACAGACTTTTGACAAGAATTTTACCATATGCAAACATACACTCATCTTGTCAGACTATGTATTTGAACCTCGACTATGCTCTCAATGGTCTGTGTAAGGCTGCGTGAGGAATTCAGTTTGCAGTGCTGCCGAGAGGCGAACTAGCGTAAATGAAATGTGGCAGACAGATTGCCATCCAATTCCATCCGGTCCAAACGTGTTTCTCTGCATTTTCATTAATACAGTAGGATTTCAGGTAGCCTTAATAGAACATGTCATTTAATAACACTTATTCTCCCAAAATAGATCTATTATCAAATGCCATGATAGGTCGTGATCCAGCATGACCCAGAGGTCTAAGAGCAAATCCAAGCAATTTAATATTAAAATGGCAAGAAATTTTAACGAAATCTGAACCACCAAATCACTTTTCACTCCTAGGGATGGTATCACCAAAACAGGGACATTATAGGTGATATAGCCTTAAAATAACAATACCCTAACAAGGGCCCTAACAAGGACATCTCACAATTTCATGGTCCCCAGTTCTCATGATCCTGAGCTCTCGATACTGACACTCACCCCGGGTTTTCCGCTGGGTTTGTCTCCGATTTTGTGTTACATTTCAAAAACACGCAGGTAGAAGTGTGTCCCATCCAGGGTGTATTCCTACTTAACAATGTGGACTAGCCCTTAGGTCCCCTGAAGAAACAAACTCACGGCATGGTGGTGTAGTGGTTAGCACTGTCGCCTTGCACCTCCAGGGTCCGGGTTCGATTCCTGGCCAGGCTCGATTCCCGTCTCTGTGTGCATGGAGTTTGCATGTTCTCCTCGTGCTTGGTGGGTTTCCTCCGGGTACTCCGGTTTCCTCCCACAGTCCAAAGACATGCAGATTAGGCTAATTGGCGTTCCCAAATTGACCATTGTGTGTGTGTGTGTGTTCTGCGATGGATTGGCACGCTGTCCAGGATGTGCCCTGCCTCGTGCCCTGAGTCTCCTGGGATAGGCTCCAAGTCCCTGCGACCCTAAATGCAGGATAAAGCGGTATAGAAGATGAATGAATGAAAAAAGAAACAAACTCAAGACCCTTTAAAAAGTCTTTAATTTGTAGTTAGACTATTAGTACTATACTATGCATGATACTATTAGTAAATTAGTTCTAAATATGTATTTTGTGTTAATATTAGGGATTTAATTGTTGCTGAAGATGTCCCAATTTAATCTTTAGCCCTTCAGTCCTACTTGTCCCCAGCTAAAGGATTAAAGACCAGGATCAAGTTTTCATTGAATATTAATTGAACTGCTTCATTCATTATATTTCTTTGCACCATCCATAACTTATGTTGGTCATTGCACTAATGGATTTTCCACCCATATTTATTCTGTATATACGTATATGTAATCTTCTTGACATGTCTATAGTCCATTGCAGTTATGCTATATACTGTATATATATTCGCTCACCAGATTTCAAATGCATATAAACTTGAGTAACCTCCAATTCCTAATCCATAGGGTTTAATATGATCTTGGCCCACCCTTTGCAGCTATAAAAGCTTCAACTCATCTGGGAAGCCTTTCCACAGGGTTTAGGAGTGTGTTCATGGGAATTTTTGACCATTCTTTCAGAAGCGCATTTGTGAGGTCAGACACTGATGTAGGCCTGGCTTGCAGTCTCTACTCTAATTCATTCCAAAGGTGTTCTGTGCAGGCCAGTCAAATTCTCCCACACCAAACCTTCTCATCCATGTCTTTATGAACCTTGCTTTTTGTGCACTGGTGCACAGTCATGTTGGAACTGATGAGAGGTTGTTTTTCAGTCATTGGGCTCTGTCCCTTTACTTCCAGTAAAAGGAACTCTAAATGGTTCAACATACCAAGACATTTTGACCAAGACCGTTCCAGGGGAGTGAATACTTTTGGCATAATAGTACGGCGCCTTCTGTACATAAGGACGCATACCATCATTTACCACTTTTGTTATTTGTTGTAAATAGGCAACTTATGCACTTCTGGTTAGATGCTAACTGCATTTCATTGGCTTTGTACATGTTTGTTGCACAGTGACAATAAGTTGAATCTAGTCTAATCTAATCTGATCTAATTTAATCTAATGTAATCTTATCTAAAAAGTAATTGTAATGACAATTATTACAAGCATAAAATGAATTATATGCATAAACTTTAATGCGGAATAGCAAAAAGCAAAAACATTTTTAGTAAAGCATGAAAACAAAGTATAACCTACTGTTGGACAATTTGATGAGATGCCTCTGGGACACTTGACCAGCCACAATACATGTCAATAAGGCATTTTTTTTTCTTTTTGTACCTATTACAAATGATCCTGTCACACCGATGATTTGCGATCATACTTCACCACCCTGGCTTTAAAGAATTACTGCACTTCGAATTGTGATTTTCATCAGTTAAAACTCCTCAGACATTTCCACCCTTCAGGTGTCTTGGATGACCTTGTGTGCATGCTGTAGCTCCTCCTCCTAGCTCTCGCACACCAGGAGTGTTGTGCTGCATTCAAGAGCTGCTTCCTTTCGCACTGGGGAAGTTTATAATTACACCATGACTCGTCTATTCCACTGATTAGAGATTGCACTCGTGTTTTTCATTGCCAGTGAATACCAGACTTAGCACAACAGTGCAATGTAGAAATAGATCATAGAAAATTTGGTAATTATTAACGCAATGTTTCATGCATAGTTTAGCAGAATCTAACCAAAACAGCAACATTTGCTTGTTAATTTAAGTAAATAACAAATGCAATGCTTTATTAACTTAGGTAATGCTAAGTAAAGTTAAACATTGCATGTGATGCTGAATAAAGCTGTTCTAATCAAATACTAAAATCCGCCTTTTCCTACGTATTTATTCTCAAGCATTCATAATCATTAAGTGAGTTGATATAGAGTCTAATATTCCATGAATAATTCGGAATTAATTTTCTATCAGTATGAGATGTGTGGTGTAAATCTTTGATAATTTGTTCAGTAGGCAAATATTATCCATGTAAGCATTTGATCTGATGTTTTTGAAATAAATACATTCTTTCAGTGCATGTTCATCCCACATGGTGTAACATTATGTGATATGACAAGTTTCTGGGAGGGAAATTTTGCTTTTGTTCCTGGTTGGTCAACTCTGTGAAGACAACTCTCATCCAACCTGTCTTTATTTTCATCCACTGGGTCTCGGGCTGAGGCAGAAACACTGATCAACTCCCCATTTCATTTGTAGTAAAAGCATCTAACCAATCATAGAAGAGACTGAATTATTGTAACCAATCATATTGCAGAAGGTAGATTTATCAGGAAAGGAATGTTTTCCATATACTCTTCACTTTCCATTTTTCCATGGGGGTGGGATGGGGGGTGGATAACTCTGCACTATTGCTATATTACCCGCGACCCTGAACACAGGATTAAGCGGTATAGAAGATGAATGAATGAATGAAGGATTGCTATATTAATTAGATGGAATGGGTGATTGCAGAAGGTTTGGAACAAACTGGATAGCTTGTTTAGCTAGTTTTGACTAGTGTGGTTTAAGTAGTAGTCAAATCATTTGAAATACTGACCACAGATGGATGTACTACCTCCAAAAAACGATAAATAATAAAATCTAAACAATAAACAATAAACCAAAGACACTTCACATAAAACAAAAGGAATTCCCCTTCAATTTGGCAAACAGTGCAAGACTATATCATCACAGGTAATTTGATGGGAAATTAATTACATTTGGATGTTGCCTTGAATTATTTGTGCATTTGGGGACAAGCATGCTGCTTTTGCTGCCACAGTTCACTAACTAACCAGAAGTCTTTCTACTTAGACTTCCATATTCATAACACAGAAGTGTGAAAAAGTCCAATATCTAACTTCTTAACCGTATTTTTGTGTCAGACTTCTGTGCGACTGAGCATAAGCACAGGTTTGAATGGTTATAATTCAATAACTCCAGTGTTACAGATGAACCTTTTTGTGAATATTATTTGTGAGTTTGTTCAGCTGTACACTGACTGAAAGTCTTCCATCATAAGAGAAATATTGGTTGTGAGTTGCAATTAGCTGTACTAGAACATACAATGTGTTCGGATTACTTGTCATTTTAAATAAAGATCAGCAGTCCTACCACAATCTTTGAAAAATTTACCAGCATGATGCAGCTATAAATATAGAACTGGCAAAAACTATTAAGCAAAAGTTGCTAATGGAAAGAAAATGGTCCTTATTACTCCAAGCTCAAACTGACGATTGTTTCTGTTTATGTGACGCCATCTGTGCAATTGTGCGGTGATAATTGATGACGTAAGTAGAATGCAGTCATGTTCTTTAATCAGGTTTAATCATTACAGGATTGTTGTCATATCGTTTGTGTTATTGGACAATCTGTTGTCAAGTTTTTTTTAGGGGGGATCACTTCATATACGCTTAGAATGAACATATGATAGTTTTAAAAGAGCGCTGAAATGTCACAGAATAAACCCGGGTTGAGCCTAATTGGCAGTAATCTGCATATATGACAATTCGGGCAGCACGTGAAGGCAGCCTGTGTCACACCGGCGGCGTCTCCCGCCTCCTCGCGCCTGCAGCCGCCTCACGATTGGTCCTCGCGCTGCTACTCCCGCCGCAGTGTGCATGTGCTCGAGTCTGCCTGATACTACAGCGCAAACCTGCAGGCTGACGCTCACCCGCCATACAGCGCACAGCTACACCGTTTGCACGGACCGTTAACGTTAATATGGTGTGATAATAAACTTGCATGTGACACAATTATGATGCGCTTTTTAAATCTAAAGCGTTAGGTTTACGACACCTAGAAGCATAGAGAGAGAGAGAGAGACACCTGTCCGGGAATGTAGCGGAGACCGTCCGCTCCTGGGCTCGCGAGGTAAGTTATGGATAGTTGTAAACATGTCCATGTCACCAGCACGGCGCATAACACTGCGGCGTACACTGGACATGCGTCTCTTTTACTCTCATTACATTTAACTCTCATACATTCATAATAGATATTATTGTATATAGGAATGTGTGTACAATTGCATGCATGATCATTATGTTTGTTCACTGTAAGCAAACCTACAGAAAAAAGCTGCCCTTAATGTTATTTTGTCTTTTTTGTTTATATATATATACACCTACCTGTTTTTGTTCAACCATAACGCATATTTATATAGGGTCTGTTTGGAGTCTGCTCAGGCAGCAGCTTGTTCTATCTGCATGATTTGTACGCAGTGATGTATTTCATCCAGATAGAGATACAGCAAACAGTGCAGGGCAAGGGTGTTGGAAGCTTATAAATCTGAGAATAATATTAAACTAATAAGAAGTTTGTATTTAGCCGAGGGACAATGTGTTGAAAATATTAAATTTCATCACTTCATCATTGATTTTCCATCACACATTAAATACTTTTTTTGCATTACAAAATGTTCAATTATGCATTATGTCTGATACAGCATTTATGATTTATTTCTGCTTTGAGAATTACATTATAAGGATTAAAAACCAAGGTTTACAATTTTGCTATTTTAAAAGTAAAATATTTAATTGTACACAAAATATTTGCAGGTTATTTTTTAAAACATATATATCTTTAACAAAAATAGTGCAATATCCAACGGATCATGATTTATCTCTATATCAAAGTTTTATCTTTGTATTACCCAGCCTTACTTTTAATATAGTGTGTGATTAATGTTTGGTAATGAGAATGAGATTCACTTTACAATGAGACAGAAGCAATGATTCAATGTCAAACCAGAAGTTTCAAGTAGAAAAAGAAAAGTAACATTACAATCTATGACATCATAACCACATACTATCAAAAGAAGCACACATAAACACACAATTATACTGTATACCTCTGGCACTATACATGGCATATGCATAGCCAGGGGATTTTGAAATCACAGATGCATTGCTTCTCAACCCAGAGACCCTTCGCAGAATCCTGTGAGACTTAGTTTCCTGGTCCACTAAAGATTCGTCAGGGGAATTTCTTTTCTACAATCATGAGTCTAGTTAAGTGAGAAAATATTCTAGGTGTAGAAGACTGCACTATTGTGCTTGGAATTTTAACATGTATTGATAATGCCCTGACTTGACTGGATTTAACTTGGAGTTTTAACTGTTCAATGCTCTCACACAAGAATGTGATGCATTCTGTAAAGTATACATATTATACTGTATGTGCCTCTGTGTTTCAGTCTCATATCTCTTCTTAGATGGCTCCAAGGGTTCATATAGAACTCCACAACTTGCTTGTTCTCTGTTGTTTTGATGCATATTGCACAGACGAGTATTTTATTTTCATTAAATTGTACTACTTTGACGAGGGTATTGAGTGATGAAGACAACAATCCATTCTCTACCCCATAGAAAAAGAGATAATGTGAGATGGTGTAAAGTTCTAGGGAGTGTAAGGGCAAATCAGACAAGGAGAGAAGGCAAATGTACCTCATACTGTAGTTGCAGAAGGAAAGTCAAAAGGGGTAAGGACCAGATGAAATGATATATGCAATGGAGGAAAGGCAAAGGGTTATGCAGGATATGATGGGCTGAAAAGCATACTTGAGAGAGGAGTGGAATCTCAATGACAGGGTTCCTTGCTTGTGTGGTTCCAATATGAATGGAAGTTAACCTCTTGACAGACAGAGACATCTATTACCATTAAACTGTCCTCTAATCTTTCTTTCTTCCTCACTACCTCACACACTCTGTTGCCAGGAGATGAATTAGATTAATTCTATTCTAATTGCCTCTTTCTCTAGATAAGAAACTTCATCATTTCAGCCAAATGG
Organism: Channallabes apus; assembly: GCA_030522415.1. Classification (NCBI taxonomy): domain Eukaryota; kingdom Metazoa; phylum Chordata; class Actinopteri; order Siluriformes; family Clariidae; genus Channallabes; species Channallabes apus. The sequence goes on from CM060112.1 coordinate 34,888,533, forward strand.
CTCCATGTCCGATGCTCCATCTATCTCTGGCCATCTTTCCTGCTTTCTCTGACCCCCTGCTTTTGCACCCCACCTACTGCTTATTTTAAATTATATAAAGCCTTTGTGTTATATTGTTAATGTGTTTTTAAAAATCCACAAAACTGGAGATTTATTTCTGAATCATCCAAATTGATGGTTAGATGAAAGAATATTCCAGCAATATGAATTGACCTGAAATCCTTCAAGTTTGATACATCCTACCAGTTCTTAATCACTGGCTATAAATCTTATATATATAAGTATGGCTATAAGTCTTTTCTAATGGTTTTCTTACATAGTACTCACAGTAATATTTTACTGTTTTAACTGGAGAGTGTGTGTGTGTGTGTGTGTGTGTGTGTGTGTGTGTGTGTGTGTGTGTGTGTGTGTGTGAAAATGTGTATGTTGATAATGATGATAAGTCTCTGTGTAAACAGCTAGTGGCTTGTCAGATATTCAATAATCTAAAAGCAGAAGAAAGGTATAAGCCTTCTTACCTGTGTTGATGGATTCTTCGGTGTGTGCTGTGGTAATCTGATGCACATCTACTGTCTGTAACAGCTTTTTCACGTAAGAAACCCTACTTCTTCAATGTCAAAGCATAGCCTCAGTGGCTTTCTAGACATTTTTCTGTTCTCCAAATGTTTTCCAGCAAAGTGCAAGTGCGCAGGTTGAAATGGGCATTTGTAAGATTCATTTTGTGTCCACGTTGACATTTAGCTTCATAATTATTAGAGATGGCACAAATCTGATATTCAGGATTGGTATCAGGCCAATGCCAGAAGAAAATTGTGCATCAGATATTAGAGAGGAGAAAGAGTAAATATAATCTGATCTTTTCACAATGCAGAAGATTTCAATTGAAAGAAGATTTTTTTTAACATAAAAGCACATTTTGTAGGCATAATTTAAAGTATACATAACATATTTTGCAGTGTAAATGTTTTTGGTGTGAACTGTCCAAGGTTTTAAGCATAATTTTTCTCTGTATTTTTAATAAAAAATGTCCAGGGTGTGCCCCGCCTAGTGCCCGAAGTCTCCTGGGATAGGCTCCAGGTCCCCCGCGACCCTGAACACAGGATTAAGCGGTATAGAAAATGAATGAATGAATGAATGTTTTAATGGTTAATATTGGATGTTATCTATGCTGTAGTACTGGTATTAGAAAATAAATAGTGATATCATGCCATCTTACCTAGTAGGCACACAAACTAGCCCTCAGGTCATGTTGAGCAGGGCTTTTCAAGGATCCTTTTCAAGACATCTCAAGTATGAGGACGTTCTTGTCTAAAGACATTTGGGGTGTTAACTTTATTTGTTTATTTATTTGTTTGTTTGTCTATATTTTCTTACTTTAATGGGTCCTTCAGTCCTATCTGTGCCCACTGGGTACATTGGTTCCCATTTGGAACCAAAGGACATTTCCTGCCTACAGTCCTCTGTAGGTCATCTGCCACAATCAGTGTAGCTGATGTTCTGCTCACTTTTTACTCTTTGTACTCCTCCAGAGGTAAATAATGCACATGTATAATTATACACTAGTACAATGATAAGTGGCCTTTAATGCAATGGCATGAAAAGAAAAACAGTTTAATTCAGCATGCAAAGTCTGTACAATCTGTATGTAAACAGAACAGATGTGTGTAATTGGGTTTTTTTTGTTTTTTTTTCACACTGTGGATGAAAAGGTCATGACCATTCCCAGCCACCGTGTATGTGAGTTCATACTATCCACTCTAAGTGTGACCGGATATAGCTTGAAATGGCTAGAAAGCTCCTATGCTTTAAAGTCTGTGTACAGTATCTCATCGAACGGTTATTTCTGTTCCAAAAATGGCCCATTACTGGTGGATCGGAACATCAGATCTTATCTGTGGGCTTCACCCAGTAGGGAAAGTGTATCGATTTTCAAGTATTAATAACCATGCTTTATTGACCATCACCAGACATCAGCAAAGGGATCAGGCATGCAGCATAGTGTGAAAGGATGGGTTGATATCAGTATTCTATTTATAAGAAATAGATAATATTAGTCATGGAAAAAAATGGCAAGACTTAGGGTAAAAGTTGTAGTCTTGTTTTATCCAATGAACCAAAAATAACAGTCGTTCCCTTGAAAGTAAATTGAGTGTAGTCAGCCATCTGCCATGCGTTTTGATCTGAGCCACACAATAAGCTTTTTCAATATGTCCTGAAATTCGTTCTTCCTAACTGTGAAATAACTCAAACATAAAGTCAGGGCTTTACAAAAGAACACACAGCCCTGTCTAGATGTCACGTGGTTTGGCAATGAATGCACATCTTAATAACTCATTAGGGTGATATACAGTATTCTCATAGCACAAATGACTATATCTGGGCAGCGCCACCAGAACACAAGTTGTTGTGAGAGCAGTCATCTGAGTGTCACTGATTTAAGAGGAGCTCAGTAGTAGGAGATTAGCATGCAGAATGATGCTGCTGTGGTTTCTGGTGATGGTTCTATAATTGGCGATATTTATGGTGATGTTTTCTGTAATTGGTTCTGGATACATGTTGGTATGGTGCTTTATAGTTTGGACAATGATGAACTGTATGACATTTTATTTAGCTGTATCAGTCATTAAGTCAAAGCACATAATTAGAAATATGATATACTGGACTGCCTGCCCTCATCGACACATAGTGTTTTATGGTGTTGTTATATTATTTCATGAGGATGCAGAGTTGTGTCACGTTTTATGGTGGATAGTTTCAGCTGTAGTGAAATATTGTGCCTACTCGTCTGTGTGGGCTGCCATCTCTATCTCTCGCTCTCTCTCTCTTTCTGGGAGAGATTTATGAGTAGGAGGTGTGTGGAGGAGTAGAGGGCAGATGAGTTCAGCATAACACTGTACTTACGTTTTTTAAAAAATATATGAATCTCTTATTCTTTATCACTCTTTTTATTCTATTGTTTATTTGCCCTTGCATGCAAAGTGTAAATTGAGAAATTTTAAGAAACGTACAAGAAACAAGAAGGCAGCAGTCTGCAAGAATCACCAGTGTTCTATCTCTAATTTGAAAACCCGACACATTTTGTCATATTGTTATGAATGTACATCTGTTTCTTAATTAAAATGTCATTATATTTTGGAGTAAATCAAGACAATTTCTTTCTATTTTGTCATGCTCCTTTGCAGTCGGTGGATCTTAATTGTGAAGAATGTGTGTGAGGAAAATGATTTGGAATTCTAAGAAACCTTTAATCTCATTTAAGGTTTCTTAGAATTCCAAATTGGTTGTGCCTTCCTAGAAGCTGAGGTCCCAGTGCTACTTTTTAATTCACATGTCTAAACACTGCGTTAGACATGTCTGCAGCTCTCTCACCATCTGCTTAACTGAACAAAATAGGCATAGAAAAACACAGCATGTCAGAATGAGCAGCTCTTCTCAGGCAGTTTGAAAAGGAATGAGGTCATTCTTTTATGAGGAGGCAAACTCACAATAGGTCAAAAACGATGTCTTTCTCTTGACATTATATTAAAGTGGATTTCTTTTTAAAAACCATGGAGAACTAAAGTGAGTATTTTGCTTGTAATTCGAGTATAAGGCATATGTGCTCTCAGTAAGTGATGTTTTGTGTGCGGTGAGCAAAAGACTCGTCAGTGTCCTGATACGACAGCACAGAAACAGAAAAATGTACCTCAGAGACTTTCGCTGAATTTTTGCCTTGCAGTTTGTGTAATCCAAACAAAAAGGTAATATATATTTATAAAATCATGATACGTATAGAATTGCAATACATATCAGATAGGCACCTAGGTATTGTATTAATATCGTATTAGGTATAAACTGGTTAAGCTGGAACATTAACAAAATCATTTTCGAGACCGCTAAGACTTACGCTGATGTGTTAAAATGGAGCATAATATAATATGGGGTAAAAACACTCAGAAATATCTGAGTAATCCATTCATGAGTGTTGTGCCGACGTGTTAGTGGTATAGCATAATATCTTATTCCTACTCCACTTTTTAATTCAGTGTGAGCTGCTTCACCGTGACCAGATTTCAGTAAGCATATGCTGTGTCGGTTGTTGGTAGATTAACTGTAAGGCTCATTTTAAAACAAAAAAAATGCAGTTTGCTTTTGTACATTTGGCCTGTAGTGTACATCCATATCAGGGGACTTCATTAGGAAGTGTGTGTTATCTGGAGCACACACACACACACACACACACACACAATCGCACACAAGCAGCCTCATCAGCCAACCCACAATTGACAATCCCTGTATATCCAGTTTTCTATTGCTGGGAACAGGCTTTTAGCTTTTTTAAGTATTTAGAGGATTTATAAGTGAGATTTTAAATTTGGATACTAAGTAATTAGTAAAAGCTACTAAAAGCTTATCCCACATGAAGAGCAAGTAAACATCGTCTGATCATAGGAATAACCAAGGACATAGAAAGTAAGTGAGTGCAGCATCCAAATGAAGCCAATCTCACCAACAATTAGGTTAAGTTTAACACATGCTAGCAGTATTAGTATATATTAATGTACAATATGTATAATTATACACCTATTATTTTATGGCTTTAATAGGAATGATATCTGAGCTTACTATGATTTGGAGGAAAAAAACTGTTTTAATCTTATTTTATCCTCTTATTCTTAAAAGGCAAATTTATGCAATACATGAACATTTTAGACACAACAGTTTTAAGCTGTGACATTTGTGGTGTGCATGCTGGAATTTTAAGCAATGATGAATAACAATGTAGACGTTTTAGCTGCCCTGAGTTAAGTAAGGCAAGCTGCAGGAGAATGAAATTCTTAAAGCATGACTCAACTTTGTCTTAAATATACAGGTAACTCTATATAGGTAGCACTCTATTTATACACATCATTTCTGTCACCTTTTACAGTATATACAGACTAATTTGTGGTCAGTGCTTGGCTGTAGACTAAGTGGTGTTGGGTCAAATGAATTTTAAATTGGATTCTCCCTTAGTCACAGACACAGTCCCAAGATCTTTAAGCCATCAGAAAAAAAATCAATGCTTACTTTTCTGTAATCTCTCATTCCTGAGCACTGAAAAGAATTAAACTGCCAGCAATTTACACCTTAATCTTTTGACAGGAAACAGAGCTTGAGGCTGTAGCCACAAATTAGACAATGTGTAAACAGATTTCTGATATATCTCCAGTGTAATCTTGAGAAGCAAAGACAGATCAGTCCTGAATGAAGTCATGTGCTCTGTTATCATTCAGAAAACACCTAACATCAGCTGTCCTTTAACGTGTCTTTTTTTTTTTTTTGTGGTTTATCAGTTAAGGTTTGCAATAGGTCCTGCACTTAAGCTATGACTTGTCATTGATATACACATCGTATTTGCATTTAACCTTGCTATTTCCTCACTTAAACACTCTCCCTCTGGCTAGTCTTCGACAGTATCAAAAATTTATCTTTTTTTGGATAGTCGGACCTCAATCTGTTGGCGGGCTCGATTTGGGTTTGACCTACACAGTGGGACTGACAATAATCCTACTTTATCACAACGGAACAGATTAAGGAGGAGGAGAGAGAGTATTGCTTTCGGGAACTTTGTTTCTTGGGTCTGAGTGAGAAAACCACAGCAGCGTTTTTACTCCTGGAGCGACATGTTTAGCTGTAAAATGAGATTGCCATCCCATCATCCTCACTATGTCTCTAGCCACCCCTACACACACATACACACACTCCACACCCCCCCCCCCATTTCCTTCATATTGTCCTGTTTTGAGACCAAGAATCACAGAGCCAATTCCACTGTCAGAAGGCATCAATATTGGAGATGTCTACAGTTAACCCATCAAACATGCTTTGTCATTGGCCACAGTATAAGAGGAGAGAGAAAATAAAAGACCGGGCCCTTTTGCTTGTCAGTTATTATCTCTGTGTTCTCATCTCTGACACAGCAAACATCAGGCAGTCCACTCACGCTCTCAGCCAGCTTGAAAATCTGTACTACAAGCTGAGAGAGGAGAGAATCAACGGGTGATGAGAGGAAAGGAGACAGAGAGGGGGAGAAATGGATAGGGGCAGAAAGAGGAAAGGATACATGGAGAATGGGAATAAGGAACCGAGACAGAGCGACAGAAATGAGAATGTGGGGAAAGGAAAAGGATGAGGGACCATAACACTCAGCAAGCAGTCTTATCCTTCACATTTCCTATATACCTTTATATTACTTCTCCATTATCCTGGTCGTTTGTGCCGTGTTATTGTTGTGCCTGACTCGCTTGCTCTGTCCTGTTCTATCTGAAGAAAGGAATACTTTTTTTTTCCTGTCCTGAGGCAACCACCGTTAAACTGTTTTTAATCCTTTTTAGCCATGCAATGATACTTTGGTAATACGATACAAACAATAAAAGCAGAACATATCACCAACATTTGGCCACATCTGGCCTCCTGTTAAGATCACCCCCTAGTCCTGTTGCTATGGCAACGATAATAGGAGTGAATAGTAGGTTATCAGGCTGAGAAAATGTTTATTTGGTTTATGCATACATAAGTAAAGAATATTAGTTTGGAGCTGGGGCGAGTGACTGTGTGTGGTTCTCAGGATGTCATTTTGTAGCCTCTCTAAATGAAACAGCAATAAGGATCTAAGAAACAGAGCAGCTGCTCTTTACTGAATCTTTCAGGAACTTTGTGTCATTTGATCGGCTAAAACATCCTTTTAACACATAAAATTTACGCTTACATACTGTCTCTAATGTACTGTTCCTGAACAGGTGAGTAAATAATGAAATAGTAAATAGCAGTTTGTTCTGATCTGTAAGTAATATAATTTGTGATTGTTGCTCTGCTTTGTTTGCAACATAAATGTATCCATATATTCAAACAATTAAACAACTGTCTAAAATATAGGGGGGGAAAAATTAAGACTGCAAAAATGTACCGTCTTGCTTTACTATACAATACTGTTTAAGAATTGTGAGCCATCCTTCATTTCTTCATATTTTGCTTCCAAAGAGCCAGACTTACTTGTATTTTTAATGTAGTCTTGAGAAATAGTTTGCCAACCTTCCTGCAGGACATTTTGTCTCTCATTTTTTCTGCACATTTTTGGCTCTCATTCTTTAGTCCAGTCCCTGTACCTGACCCGTTTCAGAGGAATGGTTTTGGTTGTTAACCCACATATAAACCATTCAATCATGAAAACACCTAACTTAAGACATGAGCCGTTGAGAAACAGGTGCGGATGATGACGGATGATCAGGCCGTGATTAGTATACTGGTGATGCTGAAAACTGAGCGGGTGGAACTGATGAAAGGGGAAATTAGGTTGCTGCTGAGGTTGCTGCACAATCTTTAATTTCTTCAGGCACTTGAAGCCTGTCACAGTAAGACTTTTGTCTCATTTATTTAATTTAATCTACATAGTTTAATTTAATTAATTTAATCCGGGTTGGGTCTGTGTTTGTGGAGATTGCATGTTCTGCCCGTGGGTTTCCTCTGGGTACTCTGGTTTCCTCTCATAGTCCACAGACTTGCAGATTTGGATAGTCGCTATTTCCAAATTGTGAGTGTGGGTGTGTGTGCATGAGTGTCCTGCGATGGATTTCCACACCTTACATAGTGTACCCTGCCTAGTGCCCGAAGTCTCTGGGATAGGCTCCAAACCCCCCATGACCCTGTACAGGATATGCGTTATAGAAAATGAATGAATGAAGGAATTTAACAGATTTTTGGCACAGTACTGTACATGATACAGGCCTATAGTATATACATTTATATGCACTCAGTGATGGCATGTATTATGCTATAAACTATATCACTATTACTGTTTCTATGTTTAGTTCTGTATAGCAGCCTTCTGCATTTAGTTGATATTATTTGTAGTTTTAGGACTGCAGAGACGAAGAAATAAAAATATAATTTAAAAAATGATAATTTTCACACTAATATATCTTTCTGGGTCTTGTGACATTACAGTGTATTTTTATTAATTTATCCAGTGCAGTGCTTCAATATCCAAATCATATTTCATTTACATATTTCACTTTTTTGCATCATTTAGCTGGTCTATAGTTAGAGGCTGCATGGTGTGAAAGTTCGGCAGGTTCTGTGCGCACACATGGGAACTTTTCTCCATAAACTGCAATATCTGATGCTCATTATACCATAGGCGTGTGGCAGTTTGGATGGCAGATATGTAGCAGCTGGAGTAATGTTGCAGTAGTGTAGCACTGCAAGATTCAATTCGACAGAAAACTACAAAATACCAAAACTGATAGATGCTTTCACAATTATATGCATTTAGAGAAATTCAGTGAAAAAACAGGGTCTGTGATTTTTGTAAGGCTACACATGTACACAGTAACATCAGGACAAATCCTTTTTTTTTTTATATAACCAAGGCAAGAATAGCGAGGGGCCCAAAGAGAATAGATCGCTAGAGGAAAGATTACATCCTGACACAGCAGCAGTTCTTTTACAGACAGGAAGCAAAACTGCTAATCAGAATTCTTACTCTACAAGAATTACATTAATTAAGGATTTTTTTTCTCATCTCATCCTTTATGATCAGGGTTAATGCTGCTCATTGTCTGTGTATGATGTGCTTTATCTGCCTAAATCTCTTGTGTCTTATTATTCTAGAACTTCCACTTCCTTGTTGACTGCATGCTGCTTTGCCAACGAGATCCCATTATGCTGTGGGTCAGTCATCATGGTCCTGCCTAAGGGGCGACATGACTCGTCAAAGTACATGAGGTCTGCACCCAGACAAGATGGGGACAGAGAGTTATACTCAGCAGCTCCAGCTGGAGACCAGTGATGGGGCTGGAACGCTGGCCAGCATCACCAGTGTGGAGGGGCCAATGGAAGAAAGTGTTGACACAGGGTGGTTCATGCCTTATCCAATCGGTTTCCAGGTGTCACTTACCTGCTTTCTCTTACTGGAACTGGTACTAGGCTTTAGCAGTAACTTGACAGTACTAGTGCTTTACTGCTCCCAGTCCAACTTGGTTGATTCTGTGAGTAACATGGTAACGGTCAACCTACATGTTCTTGACATTGTTGTGTGTGTGCTTTGTCTGCCATTGACAATTGTTGTGGTGCTGCTGCCAACGGGTCGCAACCTGGAACTTGTCTGCTGCTTTCATGAAGCTTGTGTCACATTTGCAAGCATCTCCACAGCCATCAATGTGCTAGTCATCAGTTTGGATCGCTATGACATCTCTGTGCGACCTGCTAACCGGTTCCTCACTCCTCGATGGGCAGCACTTCTGTTGGCTGCTGTGTGGGCTGTGTCTCTTGCAGTTTTCTTCATCCCCTTTATAGAGGTGGATTTTTTCTCATCTGAGCCAGAGAACGGGTTGGCCAGCAGCTCTTTGGCACCGGCTTGGCGTAACAGGACACTACTCTGTGTGGGAGGACAAGGTTATTACACAGCCCTCGGAATGTACTACCACATCCTATTACAGGTGCCCATTTTCTTTGTCACAATCATAGTCATGCTCTTCACCTACTCAAGAATACTTCGAGCACTGAACATCCGTATCGGGTCGCATATGAGGAGAAGTCAGCGTCGTAGTGGAGCAACCTGTAAAGGGCGCCAGAAGAGACGTAAAAAAAAGCGGGGCTCAGCGGATATTGAAGGAGGAGTACAAACAACAAACCAGACCAAGCAATTAACACATCCTCCACTCATCTCCTCTTCAGCTCCAACCCCTACAGCCACCTCACCTCCACCACTGTCCTCCACCCCACTAGTTAGTGCCAGCACTGCGACGCCGCCCGTTCCAGCAGTAGGTGTTCAGGCTTCAGTTTCAGCCATCATCGCTCTTCGCAGAGCTGTAAGGCGGCACAGAGATCGGCGAGAGCGTCAGAGACGGGTTTTCAGGATGTCCCTCATTATTATCTGCAGCTTCTTAGGCTGCTGGGCACCGATATCTGTGGCAAACATTCTAATCCTGACTCTGGGTCCCAGCGACACTCTTGTTCGAGTACGGCTTTGGTTCTTGGCCATGGCCTATGGCACCACTATATCCCATCCAATGCTGTATGCCTTCACTAGGCAGAAGCTTCGTCGGGCTCTCAGGGCCAAAGTAAAGAAGCGGGTGGTGTCTTTGCTGCAAGTGGATCCTTCCCCAGGTGGAACAGTCATCCATAATTCCTGGGTCGAGCCACGACAAGGACGTAAGATTCGTTTAGAAGGCAGCGATGCTACAGACCGGTGTCTAACAGAACCACTATGAAATCAAGCCACATGACCTTCTGTTTGCATATTCATCCAATGTGACAGCACATTGAGAGAAGAAATCGTGTTTCAAGTGTGATGTTCAAATTAATAAAGAGGACACAATGAACACAATAAATAGACTCATAATAATCAGTGGGTTAAAATGTTTTAACATGTATCCTTTGCAAGTTGTGTACTGATTTACAAGGTTAATATTTTACTCATATCGAAAGCATTATTTTTAAAGTGAAAGTGATAATAACCTGGAGTATTACTAAAAGATCTATTTTAAACTTGCTTTAATTTGTAGTATACATTTTGTGTGCAAAACACCAGGATCTATCTATCTATCTATCTATCTATCTATCTATCTATCTATGTAATATAATGTAAAATACAAAATGTAATTGTGCAATATCAATTTTATTTACTTAGGCATAACTGTGCATATCAAGGTATTTTACAGAATTGTATAATAGTCAGTAATAAGTTAATCTGCAATATTTGCAACTTGAGGTCGAATGGAGAATGGCACAGGTGTGCCAATTAAGCAGCTCATTTGTTTGTTAACTAGTGTTCTTGTTAGAGATAAGACAAAGAAGCCACCTCGGGGCCTCTTTAGCAACTGTTGTTTAGGACATTTTACTATCACCAGCGAACCGTGAGGAGCGCATGAGGAGAGGGCTGATGGAAAAGCTCAAGCACTCAGTTATCTAGACTCGACCCTGGCCTCCTCTAATACACCTACACATTTGTTCACACTGGGTTAGATATGGACTTTAAATGCTCGAGCCTAGCAGCACAATGTGGACTTATGTCCATGTTTACATAATGGTAAACTTGCTCTTTGAGAGTATTCACCAAGGCACTAATCTTCAGTAGCAGCTTACAGTAAACAAAATGTACAATAACTATAATTTGTTATTTAGATGCATGTGAAAGCGTTCTCTTCTACAAGGGCAAATACATTCCTGACCATGCCTTATATCGCCTAACATCAGTACTGTGGTGTTGAATGTGATTTTTATTTTCCACAGGTAATGAAAGTGTTCCTAAATACTGCATTATCTATCACTAATTAATTCTGCAAAGAAAAAATGACTGTTCTGCAAAGGAACGTGTGACTCCTACTTCAAGATTCAAGATTCAAAGAACTTTATTAATCCCAAAGGGAAATTGCTTCTGCTTCTAGGAGATTATAGGTTCCTGTGCTGTAAACAAAATACTGAAACCTCAAAATGAACATGTACACCCTGGCTAATGCTGGGTTCATGTTAGTGTTAGTACACTTTTAGTCAGTGTGCATTGCTTAGGGTTGATGTACTACATGCCAGCAGGTAAACACAGGGGAGGTGCATTTGCATATTTATTCATTTATTATGAGTCTGTAAGTGTATGGTAGATGCTAATCACTGTACATATATACATGTTTATAGCCACCATGTACTGTAGTATGTGGTAGGTCTATAAAGACAATACCATGTTTACAGAGTCATTATCAAAAAACACACAGTTAGGTACTTCTGTAAGCGAGTTGAGTGTTAAACTCTACATGCAGGATACCTCACATGCCCTTTTAACATAAACTGTGTAGAAAATTGTGATCTTTCCAGTGGGCTCAGTGAATATTATTATTGGATAAAGGTCAGTGAGTCAAAACCTTGTATAGTTAATGTTTCTAATCGTTATACGTGGACAATATAATGATAATTGCTGCATAAGAATAGATTACCATTCCTTAGCTTTGACTCACAATATTTTATGAAGATAAACTAAATGGGGGCCTCATTTCTGTCTGAGCAGTATAATAAAATGGATGAACAGCTCTGATGCCAGAGGAAAAAAAATCCCATGAGGCTGCTGCACACCTCCCCAGACTGATCACACATTAGCTGGTTTCTTTGGAGTCCATATGGAGATAGGAAGATCAGAGGGAGGTTTTATTTTCCATTATTATGTGTCAGTGGCATAAGCGTTACAAGATCACAGCAGAATCTTTTCATGTATTTGTGAAGGTTCTATTTAATGCACGACACTGTTTGTGTCGTGCTGGATTGGATGCACATCATTTGACCATGCACTGCATGTTCTATAATGCTGTAATTATTGTATAATAATGTTATTGTGCTGTTTTGACGTATGTTTACAATGTGTGTATCAATAAATTTTACTGTTTTATTTAGGCCAGATGTTATTTTTAAATCCCTTGTAATCATGTATCTTCTTATAGTATGTTTGCCGATAGACAGGGAAATTTTCAACTCGGTACACGGTACATGAACAAACACACACACCAGAAATTCAAAGATATTAAACATTTCCACATTCTTTCCCTGTAAAACTCAAGCTTTTGTGAGTTTGACTATGTGGGATATCGATCCAGGTTTTCTGTAAGATAGGATGAAAGTAGTGTGTAGGCTGTAGCACCCTGGAGATACATTATACCACACACGCGCGCACACACACACACACACACACACACACACTCAAACTGATGTAATGGCACAGGCCAGTAAAACGACACGTAACGTGTTCTAAACACCAGACACATTGCAAAATTCTGTCATGTTTGTTGTTTCCCCCTACACTATTATTTTAATGATTTAAAAAAAACAAAAAAGTCCTACTAAGTTCCCAACCCAAATTATAATTAATTTATCTTCAGTAATTGCCTTATCCTGATTAGCTGCTATACAGGATCCAGAACCAGTCCTTAAGCCAACAATTGAGGAAGAGATGGAGTACACCCTGGGTGAGTACACCTTGGCTAAAGCCTGTAACCCCACTGTGAATTTTTAACCTTAGACTAGGAATAAAAACCCAAGGATCAGGAGGGACTCTTTATGCCAATATGACAAATCATCATGGCTGCACAGAGCATGAACAGTAAACAAAGTAACACATACTGTTTTTTTTATGCGTGGATTAATGCATTAATGCACGCTGGATTTAATTTGGATCATAGTATCTTATATAGACGATGCAGATGGACCATGAAGCTGCAATGTTAACCCTAATTTTAATAAGACAATTTTAACTCAAAGACAAACTAATTATAGTATGAAAGTGTTACGTGTAGCAGCAGAAACTCACGTGTAGAAAAGTCTGCCCTCTTTTGGCGTAATGTAGAAAACCTTGTGCACTTTCACTACCGAATAGCGGATAAAATAAAACGTTGTCATTACTACAAATAAGCTTATGCAAACACGATGCACTGTAAATTCTTACCTACATACATTCCTTAAGCTGGGATGATTCTTAGAATCTTTATATAGAAATACATTGGCGATGCTCCACGTGCCGAAATAGCTCAGTTGGGAGAGCGTTAGACTGAAGATCTAAAGGTCCCTGGTTCGATCCCGGGTTTCGGCAGAAGGTGGTTCGACTTTTTTCTGAAGAACTTTTTTGCATCTGAATCCTTTAATTAAAAACAGAACACACTTGATTTATTAATTTTATGTATATCACGCGCGTATCATGTGTATCCTTAACACAAATAAAATCATGAGTATACATGAATTGTCTTCAGTGTTGCAGAATTTGTATATATATATATATATATATATATATATGTATATGTATGTATGTATGTATATATATATATATATATATATAATTTTGTGCCCTGCGATGGATTGGCACCGTACCCCGCCTAGTGCCCGAAGTCTCCTAGGATAGGCTCCAGGTCCCCCGCGACCCTGAACACAGGATTAAGCGGTATAGAAAATTAATGAATGAATGAATATATATTATTTATTTATTTATTCATTCATTTATTTTTTGTGTGTGGTTTAGATAAACACTCTTTAAATAGATTACCAAAAACATGCCAGTGGATGGGAATGAAATACAAGAAAGTATACATATTATAGAAATCATACTCTCAAATTTATCGCAAGGTCTTCGCTTGTCTTTCTGGTTAGTGTCATTCAGTAATCCCACGTGTAAAGAAAGCGGAACTGCTCGGTTTAATTAAATAATACAATTTGCCACTGGGTGGCGGAATTGGTGTAAATGTGAATTTAAACACGCCGATGTATTGATGGTTTATTTGTGTGTCTGTATGTTCAAACAACACAGACTTCTGTCTAAACAGTGTACACTAGTGACAAACCTGGTCCCAGAGTCCCTGTTTGGTCTGGGAAAGAAAAAAAAAACTGGCTACTATAGTAAATTACAAAATGTCATTTCATTCCCTTTAGCAGGAATGAAAATATCCTGTCGTGGTTTTCATGTATTTTTAGTAGCTAGTGTTATATAATATTTATGTAACTGGAGGAGCCACTGAGTAGCATTTGGTAAAGCTCAGTAATCTGACTGCACATTATTATATCAATTAAAGGTTTCCATGAACACAGGGTGCTTGTGAGCAAACTAAAGTGGATACTTCCAAAGAGTGGCTTATTTAGCAATATGCACGCATATAAAAACATGATACATTTGCAGTTTCATAACAGGTGCAGCAGCAGCAGCAGGTCCTGCTTACATGACACTTTTAGAAAGTTTTGCACAAATGGCCACAGCATTGCAATGCTACTGGTTAAATGCCACTGTCAGCAGTCATTAGTATAATGTTAGGAGCACTGGATACCAATTGTGCATTTAAACAAATTTGTGAATTCATACATAGAAGTTAACCATTGTCTAATATATAGATTTCATTGTTACTTAATGACAAATATCTACATATTGTACCCCCTATATATATGTATATATTAACTTTTATGAATTTATCCTCCCTGACATATTTAGCATGCATTGTTTTTAAATCAAACTAAAAACAGGATTTGTGGGCTAATCTCATCTCTAGTGCAGAGACGTATAATATATAAGTATTATTAGCTTTATATGCTATTTTCTAATGTGTTTATATCAGGGTGATTCATATATAACTATGAATTAACAGTAGCAGGGGGTTGAATCTGGCAGAACTGTGTCTAAGCTGCTGTAGAAAGCATGCAGATACAGAGACATTGTTGGTCAGAGGTCAGTCTGGGCCACAAAAACAGCCAAGAATTTGCGTCATACCCATTCACAGACGTGAATGGTCTTTCTCTTTTTCTTTATTTTTTTCTATTGCTTTCTCTGCCTTGTTTCCTCGGTGTCCCCCTCTCTATTGATGTAATCACCTTTGGGTGAATGTGCCTGATGCTTGTGAGACAAAGACCAGTAGGAAATGTACAGGTCAGGGGTAAATGTTTTGAGGCGCTATCCAGACATCCAGAGAACACTGGAAGTAGCTGAAATAGAGAGCTTTGATAAGTGCCTGCATGTGTGTTCTTGCTCTCTGCCATTTCTACATCCGTCTCCCCATGGCACTTTTAATCAAGTCTTCCAGGAACCTGAAGAAAATGTGTCAACGCAGGCACACACACACACACTTTGGTCAATTCAATTAGCTACATCAGTAATCTGAGGCTTGCTTAGAACAAAATGTCTACTTGTTAAATTTGCTTTAATTACTTTGTATCATTGAGACTGGTGCACTGGTCACATTTGGCCTTCGAATAGGGGCTTACATAACAGCAACCAATACACAGTTCAAGAAAACACTACTGAGAAGAAAATCAAGGCAAAGGCAAGATTGTAATAATAAACAGACATGGAAAAGAAACAAGAATGAGAGAAGGGGCTGATAATGAACCATTGTAAGCAGTAGCCATCATAACTGTATTTGTAAAATATGTAAGGAAAGAAAAAAAAAAAAAAAAAAAAAGGAAAGGGGTGACAAATGATAATTATGTTTATGTTAAAAACATAAAATAAAAATTGTCTGTGCGAATGTACACTGCCTGACCAAAAAAAAGTGTCACCACCTGGATTTAACTAACCAAAGAGTTAAGAGCCATCCATTGGATAATTACTGCAGTAACATGGTTCAACTGGCAACAAGGTATTTAACCCTAACTAATGCAGTGAATAGCTTCTCATTTCTTAAGCACCACCATGTCAGAAAACATTTTAATAATTTCAATTATTGTCCTGTATCAAGCAAAGAAAACAAATAAGCAGATGGATAAAACTACTCAAATTGGGTTAAGAACTGTAAAATGCAGTTGAGATGAGAACAAGAGATTGAAACTAAACAGCTTAAGAAAGTAGCCTTAAGAAAATCACTTCAGTAAGACTAATTGCAAAACAGTGAACAAATTTGAGAATTGGCACTTTTTGGGATGTGCTAGAGAATCTGACTCTCAATATAAGATTTTAGAGAGAAATTAATGTGACTCTTGACTGAAGTAAATATTGTGACGAAGCTTATCGAAACAATGGCACAGACATAATCATACCAAAAGTCGGTCCAAAGAAATATTAGATTGTGTGACGTTTTTGGGCAATGCAGTGTCATTACAGTTTCTGCCCGTTGCTTGAACACATTTTGCAAAACTTCGCTCATTGTGCCAAAACTCTAAACACAAGTCAACATGACACAACACTGGGAAATATACCATTCACATCTGTGCCAAATTGAAACTTTACTCTCAAAACCTAAACTCTGCTATCAAAACCTAACATTCCTTTGTCAAAATCTAACTCTGTTGACAAAATGACACATACTTGCATCATATGCAAACACTTTCAGATCAGGAGGAACACACTAGTCTACTTTATATAAAACACTGCAGTCTTTGATTTTGATTGTTTATTCAGAAGGCATATTTTCAGGAGACACATTTTCAAACAACCAAAGAAAGCAAATAGGCCTACTCAATATTGTACATTGCAGCACTGTACATTGCAGTACCATGAATTCAGATAAAGCAAAAAAAAAATAATAATAATACAGTAATAGAAAAAACACTATACTGTAAACACAAAAAATCATGACAACTTGGGCTCATGGATCCCGCCGTCTGTTGGGGTCTGGCCACAGGACCTCATCGACATCGCAAGCAATGTCTTCTCCCGCTAGGCACCGGGGAAAATATCCTCTTGCATGTCGAAACCATCCATGGATTGCTGTCACCTGAATGTCGCCGCAGGCCTGTTCCATTGACTGCAGAAGAGGCATGCGGGCATGTGGTTGGCGGTCATATACACGCCATCTCCAAGCCGAAAAAAATTCCTCTATAGGGTTTAATAATGGTGAGTAAGGGGGCAAGTATACCACTTCAAATTGATTGTGGTTGGAGAACCAGGCCTGGAACAGAGCAGCCCAATGGAAACTGACATTATCCCATATCACCACAAACCTGGGCTGATCTGGTCTGTTCTGTACAACTATATTATGGAGAGCATCTAGAAATGTGAGTATATGTTGGCTATTGTATGGACCTAGTTTTGCATGATGATGCAGAAGCCCTCGAAGGCTTATGGCGGCACACAATGTGATATTTCCCCTGGGACGTGCACAATTGCCCTTTGGCCAATTACATTACGACCCCGTTGTCTTGTTTTGCACAGGTCGAATCCAGCTTCATCAATGAAAATGAATTCATGAGGCTGTGCTCCTGCATGAAGCTCCATCCATGGCCAAGATTCACTGTAAAAAAAAAAAAAAAAAGAGAGCATTTTACTGTACTACAGTGCTACACATACAGAACCCTCACCACATCGCACAGGTACCTGTGTAGCTCTCAGAATGGATCCATGTGGTACTGATATGGTACATATTCAGCTGTTACTGGATTTCACCAATACTGTATTGTAAATGTAAAGGACAGTTACACTTACCCGTACATATTCAGCTCGAAGTCCTTTGACCCTGTCACTGTTCCTCTCAAATGGGACTCTGTAGAGCTGCTTCATGGTGATGCTGTGTTTTCCCAAGATGCGTCTGATGGTGGTGATGCTCGTTGAACACTTGCCTGTCTACAAGTATTTTCTTTTGTAGCTGGTGGAGACGGCTGGCATTGTCTGCCCTCACTAGGTCCACAACGGCAAGTTCCTGCTGTTGTGTGAACAGGTGTTGGCGTCCTCCGCCAGAAGGTCTTCGAGTCATTCTAGAGAAATACAACCACATATTGTCATCGGTTTGCTTATTTTTCTTACAGTACTTTACTGTATATACTGCATCATCTACTGTACAACACTTTACTTCAATATAAGTAATCATGGTATGTTTCACAAAAACTACCACTTTGGCTGCAAAAGGAGCATTAGCACCCTGCAATACCCTGTACACTTGATATGGTAATGTGATATACTGTAGAACAGTGCTATAAAAACCATCTGAGTAGAGTAGAAGGTAGAGAGGTGAAGACATATCTGTTTTCTAGTCGGAATGTTCTTATTACAGATGTCACTGTGAAGCGGCTTAGATGTGGGTGGACTCTCTGCCCAGCTTCCCTCATAGTCAGGCCATGGTTGATGACATGGTCCACCAAAGTTGCTCTTATATCATCAAAAATATGGGTCCTTGCTTGGCCTCTATGGCCTCTATGGCCTCTTTGACCTCCTCTTCCTCTTCCTCTTGCTCTCCCTCCATCCATGCTTGCAAAGTTCTTGAAATGGCTAAACTGAGGGCTTTTTGTAGTTTTTGTAGGGCTAATTGATGTTCAGTTTTGCAAGTAAGTGCCTTCAGGTGGTATTTGAGTGATTGCAATTACCCGATGTGTTTTGTATTTTGGATACATGTGTTTTCCAAATGGCACCCTGAGATTTCATTTTTGAACGAAGTGTCTTATGTACGAAATAGAGTGTAGTATGCAGGACCATGTGTGTTGCATAAAGGAGTAAGTGTGTTTCATAATTGCAACTAGAATGCAAAGCAGCGCTTTTGTTTAAGGTATGGGTACATGTGTTTGAGGTATGGTAACAAAAGCTTCAAGTTGTGTTACTTTAGTCTAAGCATGGGTTTATAGTGTTCAAGCAACGGGCAAAAACTGTAATTGTAGTAACATGAAAATTAGATAATTACACTGATCAGCCATAACATTAACACCACATACCATTAACACTGATCATCAACCAATGATCAATTATATACCAGTAAACTGGTGACAGACCCATCGGCACCCAAAGCTCATTTTTTCATGTGGTGTCCAAAGACAGATCTGTCTAATCTAATCCCACAGAAAAGCTGATGTAACATACAGTAAATATGGGGATTAGCAGGTTGTTGATCCAAATTCCCCAGATCTCACTCTGATTAAGCATTCAATTCGATTAAGCAAAAATCTTCCTTTTTACAATACCCCATAGATTCTCTTTGGGGTTTAGGTCGGGAGAGTTTTCTGGCCAATCACAGGGATACCAGGTATTAGTACTTTTGGCCATGTAGGCAGGTGCCAAGTCCTTCTGAAAAATGAAATCAGCATCTCCATAAAGCTGGTCAGCAGAGGGAAGCATGGGTGCTCTAAAACTTACTGGTTGACAGCTGCGCTGATCTTGGACCTGATAAAACAGTCCACCACAATCCAATCCAATCCACCACTGACTGTGCAAACTTAACACTGGACCTCAAGCAACTTGGATTCTGCACCTTTCCACTCTTCCTCCAGACTCTGGGACCTTGATTTCCAAATGAAAGGCAAAATTTATTTTCATCTAAAAGACGACTTTGGCCCACCAAGCAACCTTTTTGTCCAGGTAAGACACCTCTGACGTTGTTTCTGGTTCAAGAGTGGCTTGACACAAGGAATGTGACAGTTGTAGCCCCTGTCCTGGATACATCTGTGCATGGTGGCTCTTGATGCATTGACTCCAGCTGCTGTCCACTCCTTGTGAATCTCCTCCAAATTCTTGAATGGGCTTTGTATCACAATCCTCTCAAGGCTGTGATTATCCCTTGTGTACATTTTTCCACCACAGTTCTTCCTCCCATTTAACTTTCCATTAATGTGCTTGGATACAGCACTCTACAGTATGAACAGCCAGCCTACTGTACCAGACTGAGAGACCATTTAAAGCCTCAGGAAATATCTTTGCAGGTGTTTTGAGTTAATTAGTTTGTTGGAGTGTGACACCATGAGTCTCCAATATTGAATTCTTTCACAATATCCTACTTTTCTGAGATTTTACTGAATTTTGGGTTTTCATTGGCTCTAAGAAATAATCATCAAAATGAAAAGAAATTAACACTTGAAATATATCAGTCTGTGTGTAATGAATGAAAGACAGGACTGTATGGCGATAGGTCAATAACTTCCAGCCAAGTTCCTGTAATGTGTAAGTGGTATGATGGGCAGCATGTAGTAATGCACAATCCTGCAAAAATAGGGTGCCTTTAGTGAAAAAACAATTTTTTCCCCAGGTGGATTCCTCTCACTAAATGTTCATGGGAATAACTGCAGTGGCTTTCGAGCCACTTTGGCCAGGTTCATCTTTTACAGACATACAGCCTTCTTTAAATGTTTGCACCATTCAAATGTTTTACTGTAGCTAAGAATCTAATCAGTGCACTGTACTAGAAGTCTTCAGGAAATGTCAACTGGTTGTATGTGTTCATTCACAAGAAAGTCCTTGTTTGATTTGAACGCCTCTTGAACATAAGATAAGGTAAAAAGTTTGTACAATGTACAAAAAACTGCCAGACTGAGAAATGAATACCATTCTATCTAAAGATAATCCATAAGTGATATGATGATAGTGCTACAGAGTACCTTCTTACATATCATTCCAAAATCTACCACAGGTGTTTATTTGTTAAATTTAGCTGACTTTTAATGCTGTAGTATATAATAATTTACAGTATATTTATTTCAGTGAGCCCTAAGCTCTATCAACATGAATATGTTCATCCTGTTAAAGACTACTCCCATTAGGATAAGAAAAGACATATTGGTGACTTGGTATTGAGCTCTTTTGTTCTGCACATGATTATCAAGTAGTTCGATTTGATGGTGTTTGTTGAGCTCTTCGGCATAATCTAATCTTTGTGTGCATTTCTACGTGCATGGTACTGAAATTTCCACGCTCAAGGCCTTGCCAACCTATCAATGTTATCACTGTTGACAAAGTCAGTCATCACTAGTATGTGTCACCTTTGCATGTTTTTTAAAATAATATGAGACCTTTCTTTTTAATGGCCAAACCTTTAAATACAATAGAGTGAGCCAGCATATTAAATACAAATACGGTTTTATATTACTCAGCGCCAACACCTCAGGCCAATAACACCTCTATATATTTTCCACTGTTACACCCTAGTCAAGGATAATAGGAAAAAAACACCACCTATTCATTATCAAAAATTAATCATAATTTAACATATGGGAGAGCTCTTGTCCAGTCACTTACTCACTCACACACCTGTTCCGCCCTTCCATCATGCACAAACACATTCACACTCACATTTCCACCATTTACCTCTAATAAATTGGAGAACCTGGAGACTTAGGGAGACTTAGGGACTTAGAGAGAACACAACATGCACAGAATCCACTGAAATCTTCGACCTAGGGCACTTAAGCTAAAAAAAAGAAATAAAAAAAAAAAAGCATAATTTCAATATTATGTATCATTCCTTTATTCATTTTAGTAACTGCTTTATTGAATTTTAGCACTGTGCATATATCCAGGTTTATGATTTTTCATTATGATTGCACATACTGTATATCTTGATGGTATACAGTAGTTACAAGCTCTGTTTGTCCACTAGCTGTGTGTTGCTAATTGAATGACTCCCAAGGGCCTCAAAAACAATTAGAAAAAGTGTTATAGTGTTAAACTTTGTACTTATTTATTTATATATATATCATTATTTTTCGTTGTCTGCTCATTTGAATCAGTTACTGTATTTCCAAACCTCAATAACTCAAAACAAGGACATGCTCAGAATGAAAGTGGTTTTCAAGGGTAAATAATTTATGATGGTTCTTCAACTTTGGCTATTATCTTAATGTTCAACTTAAACTGTAAAAAACCTAACTTATTCATATTTCATGAAAAAAAAAATCAATCTGAATGTCTAGAGATTTAGATGTCTAGAGGTTTCTTATTATATTCTTATCTAATACAGTTGAAGGGGGTCCCTGTTCGCAGAGTTAGCCATGTTAGTTAAATAAGTTGATTGTTATCTGGCTAGATTAAAATTATCTAACACATCATGTTGAATATATTTTGCACACACACTAGGATGGGAATGTTAAAAATTGTATTTACAGTCAAGGGTACTACTGTTCTAACTTTACTACTGCTCTAGGTGTTTGATTTTGGAGAACTTCATTAAAGGTCACATCGATGCTGTGATATATTAGTAAGTGATATATTCCAAATTACATGCAATATATATATATATATATATATATATATTTTTTTTTTTTTTTTTTACTCTGTTCTTCAGCAGCTGGTTTCTTAAGAGCATAAGAATGACGAAAAGTAGCATGAGAGTGCCAAAAGCCTGATTAGGATTTCTTGATAACTTCCTTTTGACAAAATGGATACATCTACTGTATCTTTCTTTCTTTCTTTCTTTCTTTTTCTTTCTTTCTTTTTCTTTCTTTCTTTCTTTCTTTCCTTCCTTCGTTCTTTCTTTCTTTCTTTGTTGTTGGCCCATTTGCCTTCACTATGCCTTTCTTTCTTTCTTTCTTTCTTTCTTTCTAAAAGAAAAAAGGTTCCTGCTATGTTTGGAAACCCTTTCTCATCTATCTGTCAATGGGGTTTCTTTATTTTCATGACCATTTACATTGGTAGATTCTCACTGAAGGCATCAAAACTATGAATGAACACATGTGGAGTTATGTACTTAACAAAAAAAGGTCTCCACAGTCATCGGACCTGAATCCAATCGAGATGGTTTAGGGTGATCTGGACCGCAGAGTGAAGGCAAAGGGGCCAACAAGTGCTAAACACCTCTGGGAACTCCTTCAAGACTGTAGGAAACCATTTCAGGTGACTGAAGTACATAACTCCACATGTGTTCATTCATAGTTTTGATGCCTTCAGTGAGAATCTACCAATGTAAATGGTCATGAAAATAAAGAAAACACATTGAATGAGTGAAGGTGTGTCCAAACTTTTGGCCTGTACTGTATGCGTGATGAAAGATACATTAAGAAGATAATCATTCACTTAAAAGCTCTTGATACTGCAGCACTGAGATTACTCAGCAGCGGTGTGCACGTCATCAAGAATCCCATGTTGCTTTTTACATAACTTGCTGGAGTTTTTATGAACACTAGATCCTTCTTTCAGCCCTATCATATGTGTTCCACAGGGTTTAATCGTCAGGTTGGCTTTATTTTCTTTTTGTATGACAACAATGATCAATCCCAAATATAGTTATTATAGTATTATATAGTTGTTTTTATGATTTTCTTTTATTATGCCCTGCATTGATCATATATTACTATTAGCAGCTTGGTAGTTCCCTGCAGTCATGTTTATGTCGCTTCTTGTTGTATGTGGAATAGGAGATTTTTCAAGACATTGCATCACACCCTTTTATAAAAATCTAATTATATAAAGTATCAAAAATGGTCAGAAATATAAGTGTAAGATAGCAAATGTGTGTGTGTGTGTGTGTGTGTGTGTGTGTAATGAGAGATCTATTTTTCCTTGGCAGTATTAATGGGAGGATTTGGGTTACGGCCATGCCTGCGTGACTCTTGTTTCCAAAAGTGACCTTGTCACTGGGCCACTTTAACATGTATAATTCAGAGTTAATCTGAACACTTCAGTGACCCTGCCTTCACACTGAGACCAACATTAATTAGCAGTTTTTAATGCTAATGCCTTGTTGGTCATACATTCTTCTTTTTTTGTTTTTGACTATGCATTGACACCCAATATATACAGGTGTTTTGTGTTTGTATACAATATTACAAACACTGACAAACTCATTTTCAGTTAGTACAAAAATGAATTAATTGAATAAAGCAGGTGGATGAAAAGGCAGTGGTCGATCAGGGACCCACCAACATAAAGGATAATCTTTAACAGTGTATAGTGGACAGTAAAAAGGTGGGCTGAGTTTGGGAATCCTGGAAAACTGACCATCAACTAACTTCCACTTGATGAGGATGGCCGGCCAGTGGCCTGTGTGTGTGGAGTTTGCATGTTCTCCCCATGCTTGGTAAGTATTCTTTGGGTTTTCTGGTTTCCTCCCACAGGCCCATGACATGCATTGTATCCTCAGTGTATGATTTAGTACATGTACATGCACAATTAAGCTGACTTGTGGTTATAGCTTCACTAGGCCAATTAATTGGATTGCTGCCCTTGTCTTTGTATATACTGTAAGCATAGCAGGGAAATCGATTTATTACCCACACAATGTCTGACTTCTTCAATAGGTGGGGATGGGCCATGTTTCAACTTGATAGAATTGTATTCTGTATTGTTAGCGGCTTTTTCCACTGCTATGTATTTTGTTAAACTTCCAAGTCAAAACTCGGGGTGAGAAGTGTGTGGAGTATGTGCAGAGCACCTAGGCCAATTTCTGTGACTAATTGAGTCATACGTCCAAAGATTATCTTGACTCCTAACTGTATTACCAGACCATATAAGTCTGACTTTAATAAGTTCTATTTAGTAAAAAATTTTTTGTTTTTCATTATAAGTTCAAACTAGTCTGCTTTTAGTCAGAATAACACAATTAGTTAGACTAACTCAATGTACAGACTCTGTATGTGATCAGTACAATCTCATTTAAATAAAGAACAATAAACTAGGGAAACTTTAATTTCGTATATGAAATGTTTACAACTATAACTTCTTGGGTATGATGCATGGCACATTAGAATTTGGCATCAGGCCAAGAAGCTCCATAATCTGTTGCTTTGGAAAGCAAAACCTTTTTTTTTTAGTAACGACCACGGGGAAAGTATGAAAAGGGCTGAAGTTTTGTCTAAAGGAAAAATGTACATGACCCACACGGCTCCACGGACGGCGCTATCTTCAGTTTAACACAACAACACGCTGTATCGCTGCCTAATTGTTCGCCACCTGTTTAATATTAATAGTGATTGCCAATTTTAATGCATTAGTCACATTATGAAATAGGCTAATTAAAAGTCACTCTAGGGTTAAACAGGTCTACAGTATATTCCATCATTAATACGACTTTGATAACGTGCCATAATGTGCTTCCATACACCGCTGGTTTATAAAGACTGCTGCTCAGTGGCGGCGACTAGCGTCTTGAGCTGAAACTACGCTAAGAATGAGTTGGTCAGACCAGAGTGAGTCAGAGTCAGACCAACCTTACGAACGTGTGACTTAGCTAAGAGATACTTAGCGTAAGAACGTTTCGGGAAATGCGCCATAACGTTAAGAGAGAGGTTAAGGTACAACTTAAGAACTACTTAGCGATAAGAAGCTTTCGAGAAACCGGGCCAAGGAAGATAAGTTTTTGCTTCACTCCAACTTGACTTCCAGTCACTGCTGCTGAAATTTTTTATTTATTGTATATTGCCACCAACACCACAATTGAGATGGAATTGGCCAAAATATATGTGATGCCTAGTTTTCTCTAGATGTGAAACTTGGCATTATGATCGAATATTGGTCTCACCAGACTATAGAAATGTAAAAACTACATGTAATCAGTCATTTTTATCTTTTTACGAGGAAGTGGCTCCTGTTTCTTGCAGATTCTTCCATCTCCACATTGGACCTCTGTAGTTTTGTCAACGTGAACACTGAAACAGGCTTGCTATTTAAAAAAGACTTTAATTTAACAATGATGAAATTTGTTATCACAGTTCACAGATCTGAACCTCATACAGATTTTCTACACCATATGTGTCTTTTAGAGACAGAAATTTGCCTTTAAAAATAATGTCTTGTATTGAGCTCAGACACAGGGGAACGTTAATCAAATTGTCGAGTCTGAGAAGACATAGTGTCTGTCAGGGGCGGACTGGGACCAAAAAGTGGCCCTGGACTTTCTGGCCCAAAGCAGCCCATATCATAATACATTGGCTCATTAATGTAGATATATATTTTAACACCAGTTACTAGTATAAAAATATAAATCAATACGGAAATCAATGCTATTTAAACACATTATTTGTAGTATCACTGAACATATATTGGGTCATATTAGTAAAACAAAGAAACAAAGGAAAGAACATCAAGACAAACTACATATAAATCTAAAGACAATATTTTAAAAAGAATGGCAATAAAACTGAACAGGTAAGCTGAAATAAAATCAGTAGCAGCATTAGCTCACGCAAGTAAACTAGTTATTTTATATAATTATTATGGTAGTCAATATTAATTCGAAATAAGGCTGAGAAACATTATTTTTAATTAATATTGACTACCATAATAATTACTAGCACGAGTTAATGCTGCTACTGATTTTATTCCAGCTTACGTACCTGTTCAGTTTGATTGTGATTCTTTTCACTTGGCTCTGGTAGATCAGGAGAGACGTGTTGGACATCATCAGCAGGCACTGGTTCATCATCACTGACCTGCTGCACTTTACAGTTTACACTGATGAAGAAGTCTTGTGTTTGTGAGATAGCATGAACATTTCGCAGGGGGTATCATCGTGATGCAGTGTAAGATATACCACTCACTGCATCACGATGATACCCCCTGCGAAATGTTCATGCTATCTCACAAACAAAAAGGCCAATTTGTCTTTTCCTCATAAAGTGTTTAGGTGAAATTCCACCCATACAAGTGTGACAAATATGCAAAGCAAAAAATCAGGAAGGGGCAAATACTTTTTCATGGCACTGCACATGTAGTCAGATTGTTCCACTAGGATTAAACTGTGCCAGGTGGAGTTAAAGCACTTTTAAAATCATACTAACTTTACACTGATCTGAATAACTTTGAATAATGAACTTATTGGTCTTTCCTTTGTTTCTTTTCTTTTCTTTTTTTTTTTTTTTACAAATATGACCCAATATATGTTCAGTGATACTTTCTTATTTACATTTTTGTTTGTTATATTTTTATATTAGTATGTGGTTTTAAAAATTAATCTCCACTTTAATGAGCCAGTGTATTCTTCTTCCTCCTTTTAAAAGGCAGAATCTGTTCATTTAAAGCATTTCACAGCATTGACCTCTAAAGCTTTTTCTTATTTTCGTGTACTTTTCAGTTCCACCTTTTCTTCTTCCTCCTTTTCATTCATTGAAATTATTATTAATTTGCTCAAACAAATTCGCTGCATCGAGAAAGGATCAATATCTCTCCCTCTGTAAATTAAAACTGAAGGTGTCTAGTTAATATAGAGGGAGGGCAAAACATCCGCATGCGCAGTAACAAACACACTGTTAGCTTCTCCGCTTTGTTTTTAATGTTGCTCACAGCAGCGTAACAGTCCGTTAATTCATGTAATGATGAGATGGACAAACTTGTCGATGTCCGTTCTTTAATTTGCTGCATTGTCAGGTTATAGTACAAACTTTCGGGTAGATCCTGCAATTAAATCAAACTAAGAACTAATGAAAAGAAAACAAACCTCAGACTCTACATCCCAGCTTACATCTCGCATTCGCGTTCAACTTCACTCATTACCCACCTCATTACCCACAATGCATCTCCCGCACTGGACTACACTCCCGTAAACAGCTATCGTAAATCAACCTCTCTCTCTCCTGCAACAACACGCTCTTTGTCAGCGGCGCCCGTGCGATTGACGCGCTCATCCATATGATTAGGAAAGAAATGCAATATTAGGGTTTCCGTCATTTTTTAAAATATATATGTTTGTGTACTGACTGAGCAACACTGGCCAGCGGCCGACCGGGAAAACTCCCGGTACTCCAGATGGCCAGTCCGCGCCTGGTGTCTGTGACTTGTTGACTTGATGATTTAAAGAAGGGGCAGCAACTAGATACTTCCACTGCTGTGCCCGAGACTTCAGCTGAATGAAGCTCTTACGTCAATGGCCTGGGAATTCTCCCTATGTGGGATCACCCTGCATAGTTCACTGTTCACCCCTCTGGAATTCAGGAATGAATAACCCCCGGGTTTTCACACATGGTGCTTAAATTAAGTGATAAAGGTAAACGTGATCAGGTGATAGAATTGTGATGGAGGTGCTGAGATGACAATGGTGTGATCATCATTATGGACAGGCAATATATCAGTCTACACATGTCTGTGTGTGTGTGTGTGTGTGTGTGAGAGAGAGAGAGAGAGAGAGAGAGAGAACGCATGTGTGTTTACGAGGGTGATCTTAAATTAATTTAAAACTGATGACAGATTTTATAAAGAAGATTTGGAGAAATTGTTCATGGATACACAGATCTCAGACTAACAATAAGTATTAAGTGACGAGTGTGATTAAGGAAATGATGAAGCAAAGTTAAGCTGTAGCTTTATTTCCTCTGGTGACGCAAGTAGGAAAATATTCCATATATAAAACTCAATAAACTGACTGATGACAGGACTCACCCTTTTCACCATATCCTGTATTTTTTTTAACATCCAAGGTTAACTTTGGTCAGACATTCTTTAGTTTGTCGAGATAAGGAGGAGATTAGTCATCACCCTACTTGTTGCCTGTATTGGACATAGCAACTGGACTGACTGTGTGTGTGTGTTTGGGAGCGAGAGAGAGAGCAAGAGAGAGAGAGAGTCACTCATCTGCTGTTAATTACATATATTGTCTGATATTTTGGATCTGATTACACAGCTCCCCATCAATTCCAGAAAGAGGAGATGAACACATTGTTGGAATGCATGAGGAGGGAAACTCAAAGGGGATCCCATGTATTTTTTTAATCCCTCTTTGCTCTGTGCTCTATGTTCCCTCTCTCCTTTCATCCACCAACACCTGCTAGTCACACATTCACTATCCAATCAAGCCAAAACTTCAGCCCTGCACTCTTTGTCCTCTCTTGTATCCTCTCTTGATTGTACACCCTTTTCGGATTCAATCTTAGCACTCCTAAAGGCAATGATGTAATCATGATGTAAACAATTGATCTGTGATTGCCATGATGTTACACTCTTATACAGTAAGTGGTGGAATAGTTTACATAATGTTAGTAGTCTGTACGCAAGTAGGAAGAAATGGAGAAGAAGAAGTAGTTATTGAATAGTTGGGGTCATCCACAATATAAGATTATTCATTAGAATCTGGCCTTTACTCATCTGTCTTCCCTAAACTTGCATTAACAGACAATTGAACAGTTCTGAGTTCTGGTTGGCCTTAATGCACTGCATGACCTACAGTATATGGAATACTTCTCTTTGATCCATAGCCTTGTATAGCTGTCACTGTGCCACTGCCTTTACTTTAGAAGCTAATGACGTCTGAACAAATACAAAAGCACGGGCTGGTGTGTTTGTGTTTGCAAAGCAGACAGAGTGTATATGTTCATAGATTTTTTATTCTCTGGTTGCTTAGAAGTTGATTACTAAGCCAGGTTCATCTCTTGAATTTCATTGCTGTTGTTCTGTTCTCATGTCTGCGTTTCTGCCTAAGAGGTCACTGCCACCAGTGTTTTTGGTTGGGACTTTGCCATGCTTATATTTAAATCATGTCTTTAGCACAGACATAGGCATTTCTGACACAGAAACTCTTTGTGTCAGCCCAACTCCTGCTCAAAGCAAATGTTTTCCTCTTCATAGATGCTTTCCCGTCCTTAATACAATCATCTACAATGCTGCTTCTGAAAACAGAGATCGAAATCACTTCTTTCATCTTCTCCTGTATTGTGTGTACATACTGTATATAGGACATATCATATATATCAGGATAATATATATATTACATTGTTGTGTGTGTGTGTGTATATATATATATATATATATATATATATATATATATATATACACAGGTCCTTCTCCAAAAATTAGCATATTGTGATAAAGTTCATTATTTTCTGTAATGTACTGATAAACAATAGACTTTCATATATTTTAGATTCATTACACACAGACTGAAGTAGTTCAAGCCTTTTATTGTTTTAATATTGATGATTGTGGCATACAGCTCATGAAAACCCAAAATCCCTATCTAAAAAAATTAGCATATCATGAAAAGATTCTCTAAACGAGCTATTAACCTAATCATCTGAATCAACTAATTAACTCTAAACACCTGCAAAAGATTCCTGAGGCTTTTAAAAACTCCCAGCCTGGTTCATTACTCAAAACCGCAATCATGGGTAAGACTGCCGACCTGACTGCTGTCCAGAAGGCCATCATTGACACCCTCAAGCAAGAGGGTGAGACACAGAAAGAAATTTCTGAACGAATAGGCTGTTCCCAGAGTGCTGCATCAAGGCACCTCTGTGGGAAGGAAAAAGTGTGGCAGAAAACGCTGCACAATGAGAAGAGGTGACCGGGCCCTGAGGAAGATTGTGGAGAAGGACCGATTCCAGACCTTGGGGGACCTGCGGAAGCAGTGGACTGAGTCTGGAGTAGAAAAATCCAGAGCCACCGTGTACAGGTGTGTGCAGGAAATGGGCTACAGGTTGCAAATTTTGCATGTCATTCGGAAATCAAGGTGCCAGAGTCTGGAGGAAGACTGGGGAGAGGGAAATGCCAAAATGCCTGAAGTCCAGTGTCAAGTACCCACAGTCAGTGATGGTCTGGAGTGCCATGTCAGCTGCTGGTGTTGGTCCACTGTGTTTTATCAAGGGCAGGGTCAATGCAGCTAGCTATCAGGAGATTTTGGAGCACCTCATGCTTCCATCTGCTGAAAAGCTTTATGGAGATGAAGATCCATGAAGACCTGCTCACAGTGCCAAAACCACTGGTAAATGGTTTACTGACCATGGTATTACTGTGCTCAATTGGCCTGCCAACTCTCCTGACCTGAACCCCATAGAGAATCTGTGGGATATTGTGAAGAGAAAGTTGAGAGACACAAGACACAAGAATCTGCAAAAGGATTCCCGACCAAGTATTGAGTGCAGAACTGAACATAATTATTTGAAGGTTGACTTTTATTTGTATTAAAAACACTTTTCTTTTATTGGTCGGATGAAAAATGCAAATTTTTTGAGATAGGGATTTTGGGTTTTCATGAGCTGTATACCACAATCATCAATAATAAAACAATAAAAGGCTTGAACTACTTCAGTTGTGTGTAATGAATCTAAAATATATGAAAGTCTAATGTTTATCAGTACATTACAGAAAATAATGAACTTTATCACAATATGCTAATTTTTTGAGAAGGACCTGTACAGTATATCTTTTCCAAGAACAATACGATAGAAATGATATAGCAGTATAGATTTACTGTCCTCTGAAAATATCTCAACATACAGCCATTATTGTCAAAAATAAATTAATGAATAAATTATATATACTGTATATAAATTTTGTATTAAAGTATTTATACACATTTTCCTGAAGTGTGTATAATTTACAGTGGTGTCTCAGAGGGCTAAGGCTATCACAATATCACAATATGCTAATTTTTTTGAGAAGGACCTGTGTGTGTGTGCGTGTGTGTATATATATATATATATATATATATATATATATGCACACACACATGCACACACAAATATGTCTAAATGATGTATTTACATCATTTAACATACAAAGCTAATGTTTTTTTTTTAACCCATTGAATCTATAGTGCTGGACCTGTCTTCACAAATGAACTATTAAAATCCCTCAGTATAGTCACCCACACAGTAATACACTCTCCTGGAAATGTGACTCAGCTTTTCTCTGATGCAGGTGCTTGCACAGACATGAAACCTTATTCTATAGTTGATACACATTCTATTGCACCTACAGTAAACACTGAAATACAGTGAGTATTGACAGTATCTCCTAGACAACTAATGCCACTTTAGTATTCAAGACTTGCTATTTGGAAGAACAATGAATGCTGCTCAATTAAATGTTGATATTTATTCCACTCCAGTGTGCAAGGGAACTACAGTATATAAGTTTTACCTTGAGTAATAATTCATGGCACGTCGAGTTGCACAGGAAAATCCATTACATTGTTGGATAATTTTGATAATTTAATTATCAAATTAAAGCTTAGATTATTTTAAAAAAACATTGGTAGAAGGGTTGATGATCACTGCATTAGATGGTACAACAGCTGAGTCTTGTCATGCATTCATTCATTAACTGATGTTCTGTAATTGATTTACACCTAGCTGTCATAGCATTGAGTAGGTTCCCGTTGTGCCACCATAGCAGCTCTGGCCCCTCAGGACATGACTCCATAAGACCTCTGGTGGTGTACTCTGGTATCTGACACCAGAACTTGGACATCCGTGGATCGGACTTGTTTGGTGCTCAGACAGATTGGGATCTGGGGAGACTAGAGGTCAGGTAAGCAGTCTTAGGATGTTTGCCCGCATTGCTCATATGCTGTGATGCACTGGGTGTTTTGGTGCCTTTTTATCAGGACCAGCATTTACTTTTTTCAGCAATTCGTGTGGCACTGGATTTTCTTTAGGATCGGCCCAGACATGCTGGTTCTTGCTCCTAGCAGGCATAAATGAGCCATGGCTGTCCATAATCCTGTAGCCAGTTTACAGAAATATAGTATCAATATTAATGTGTTAATATTATTTGGTATTAATGTAATGGCTGATCGGTGTCTACATTTTGCAGCAAAAAACTTTTATACTTTCACTCTTATATGGACTTCCCATTCCTCTTATAACATCCCATTCCGTATTTAGTCCCCCATGATGTAATAATACTGTCTACTATTTTAGGAAGGCTTTCCATTAGATTATGTGCTCACTCAGAGCATTAGTGAGATCAGGCACCGATGTTGGGCAAGAAGGCTTGGTGTGCAGTCAGCCTTTCAAAGTATCTGAAAGGTGTTGAGAGAGGTTGAGGTCAGGGCTCTGTGCAGGTTATTTCTAACTCCACACCAACCTAAGCAAACCATGGAGTGTGCTTTCTCAACAAAAGAATTGTCAAGCTAGAACAGGTTTGGGTCCAGCAGTTCTAGTGAAGGGAAATTGTGATGCCCCAATTCTAGAAGGAATGGGCAGAACCACATATGAGGATGATTGTGAGTTGTCCACAAACTTTTATGGATACTGAAGAACATTTAAGAAATTAACATGTAAGGTAAAAAGATATATTGCTATATAATAAGGAACAATCTGATATATTTTCTCACACATTTCCTACTTATTTTAAGCACTACCTGTATATCTATAAAATATATAAATAAAATGTACTTTAATTCTTGATTAGAGAGCTTGTTACCTCAACCTGGGTACCTGCATCCTCTGAGAGATCTCGTGGATATGATTGTTATAGCAACATTTTATAACAACATCCATATACCATCTCTTGTAAGTCATTGGCAGCTCAGGCTGAAGTGACGCCACAGCGGACCACCTGATCCACACAACAACTTGGCACAGGTTTTACGCCGGATGCCCTTCCTGATGCAACCCTCCCATTTTATCTAGGCTTGGGACTGACACTGCATGCAGTGGCTAGGGTTTGGGCACTGGCTGGGAATTGAACCCTGGCCTTTTGCATGGTAGACAAGAAACTTATCACTGAGCCACCAAGGCCCATTCATATACCATCTCTACCTGGATTAAAAAGAATTTATTAGGTAGGGGAATATTCTTTCTTTTGCAACCGTTGCCCTATTTCTGGTCTTTCTAACACATTTCCATGTACTCCTTGTCTGCTCTTATTATTATTCTTAATGTCCTGTTCCTTCATTCAATTTCTAAATTCACTTGCTACAGCTGTTCAATCTCCATCGCTTCTTTTGTATTGTCACTTTTCCTCTATATGTACTAGGTTATTAATTTTCGAAGCAGTCAGCATTAATCCTACTGGGGGTGGATTATGCAGATACTGTAGATATGTTTTCATAGCATCAGAGTGAGTCAGTTTCATTCAGGGGGATTAATTGGGTCATTGCTGCCAGATCAACATAAAGTCCTCCTTTGGTCTTGGTTGGCATGTAACACTATTGTTTTTTCCTCTCCATCATAGCAAGCCTCAGGTGTAATTTAATTATGAAAGGACTGATAGGTTGTCTTCAACTGTACATCATAGGTGTACTGCATGTGAAAACGATAACAGCTGTGACTGTATTGTAACTGTACTCCTTCATTATTTTTTGGTCTAAATTGGTTTTCTCTAATTGAAAACATTCACAAACAGTCCTCAGTGATATGATTCTTTTGCATGGGTTTCACTCTCTGCTGTATGCTAATGAAATCTCAATCCAGTTACATTTTGTGGTGATATTTTATAATAGATAGTTACTCACACTTTTCTCACTTTCTTTATGAAACTGTAAATAATTTCCCACTGAATACAATGTGAATACAAATAGCATTGTATGCACAAGTGTATGAGTGTGTGTGTGTGTCCCTATATCAAGCCAGAAAGAAAGCTTGAAAAGAGTATGACTCAGTATTTTTCCATGTGCACGCTGCAGCTGATATTGACGCAGCACCAAGTCTCAGGTGCACCT
The DNA here is from genome assembly GCA_030522415.1 of Channallabes apus. Classification (NCBI taxonomy): domain Eukaryota; kingdom Metazoa; phylum Chordata; class Actinopteri; order Siluriformes; family Clariidae; genus Channallabes; species Channallabes apus. The sequence continues at coordinate 34,922,999 of CM060112.1, forward strand.
CGGCCAACGAGAACATGGTGCGCACTGCCAGTCAGCAACCGAACTGAATGTTCATCTCCCTTTTTCAACCAACCAGCTATAGCTCCTATCACCTTGACACTCTCTCGGTATTCCTTAGCTTAGCCACATTGGCAATCCTCCAAGCTGTGTTTATCATGTTTTTTTTTTGTTGATACAGTACATATGTATATGTGTAGATATGAGTTCTATACAACAACAGCTGTTATGTAGAGATACTATAAATCTAAAAGTCTGACAACAGTGTTGAGGGTGCTGAAAAAGCAGCAGTTTCTTTTTTTTTGTAGAAAAGCCAGTAATTATGTTGAGTGTGTTGAGAAAAAGAGAAAAACTGAGATAAGGAGAAGGGTGCAGCTCCATTCATTGTGTAGACAAAAAGAAGAATGTCCTTCTGACTATAGCTGTACGTATGTGCACATGTCGTCATACACATATTCTCTGATTCACCTTTGTTTTCGTGACTTTGTGGACAGATTTTACTCCTGCTTACATAAACCAAAAAAAAAAAAACACATATGTGCACAGGCTTTCATTGTAACATGTGTAAGAGATTTAATTTGTAGAAGTGATCTCATTATTATAAATTAAGTCAACGATTATGCCATACAGTTATAGCACCTGGCCCTAACATTTACCCCACGATTTTTCTCCAAATAATAAATAATTATATAATACAAATTAGAATTGAAATGGGTTGCATTGGGATTGGCAGCAAGGTGGTGTTTTGGTTAGAACTATCACCTTCCACCTCCAAGGTCTGAGTTCAATTCCGTCTCTGTGTGCATGGAGTTTGCATGTTCTCCCCGTGCTTGGTTGGTTTCCTCCGGGTACTCCCACAGTCCAAAGACTTACAGATTTGACTAATTGGTGTTCCCAAATTGCCCATAGTATGTCTATGTATATGTGTGTGCCCTGATGGATTGGCACCCTATCCAGGGTGTACCCCGCCTCATGCCCTAAGTCTCCTGGGATAGACTACAGGCCCCTGCAACCCTGAATACAGGATAAAGTGGTATAGATGATGATGAGTGAGTGAGTGCATTTGGATTATATGTCCACAACTTACACAAAATAGCTAATAATATAAAATGGAGAACAAAATAGCTTGCAAAATCATTTAAAAACACTTAAAAGTTATAATTGTATAGACATTCATCATTGTCACCATGAAACCTAAAGTTGTTCTAGTGCAAACAGATGTCATCAGAAGTCATAAATACTCATGTGTAATTAAAGTGCCACACGATCTCTGAATAAATACACCTGTTCCTTGAGTATGTTAATAAACCTATCTTCGAGAACGCAGCAAACATGGTCATGTAGAGCAAAAAGCTATCAAACAAGCCCAGGACAAATGTTCTGGGAAAGTATCAACCAAGGTTTGGTTGTTAAAAACAATAAAAAAAAATTTAGCATCCCTTAAAGAAGCATGAAGGTCATAAACCAAATTACTACGTTGGAGAACTAACTAGAAAGTGGCAAGTGTAATTCTGAAGGAGATGGAGCTCACTTCAGCTCTATTCACACTGATTGTCAAGTACTGTATACAAGCACAGCTGATGGTGAGTCTGTCATATATTGTCTCAGGGACATCAGGAATATGGTGCGAGTCTGGAGACACTGCTATCTAGTTGTGGTGAAATACTAAAAAATATATTGCTAATATGAACCACAGCATGATATTATAGTAAGGGATAAAAATATTGCTCTAGACATTGACTGAATTAGTTATGTGATGCAATAGTGTCTTTGTGAAAAGTTTGCTAGACAACAATAACGCTGGTATAGTTATACTGTTTAATTCAAGACCAAAAGAACATACATGACTAGAGAATAAAGTAGCTTTTTTTATTCCTGGATATGTCTGCGTAGTTTTTATTTTTTAGGTTTTAAGGATACAACAAGAAGACTAAAGAATAGTCTTTTTTTAATCTGTAACCATAGTCTTTTTTTCTCAGTAAATGATAAACCACTCCAGTCTAAGTCCCTAGAGACCCAGACTTGGCCTTTGTACTTATTGGGTTACCAGCTCTTCATGCTCAGTCCTTCTCATCCTGTAGCTGGATCATAATGTACTCAAGTCGGGACTGAATTAAAAATGGTAGAGTGCTCCCCTGCCACCACCTGATAGACTTCTTTAATGTGCTTGTTAAAAGATTTAAAAAGTCACCAAAAGAAACAGAGCATGTCAAGCCCTCTATGTCTCCTTTTCAGGTTCGCGAAATCAACCAGAGTCAAGTCTTTCAATTCACATTCAGAAAATTACATTGAGTCAGTCTTAGTCATTTTCTATATCTGAAATGAAACAAGAAATAGCAAAGAATCTGCTATTTTACTGGATGGGATCAAATATCTAAGGTACGCTGACAAATTCCAGACCTACTGTACCACAACCGCTCAGTTGGCCAATTTCATTATGATCACATTTCTTTTAAAGCCAAGCTCACATTGCACTTCGTCTGCTCCTTACTCCTTAGAGTGCTATCTCTTTCTCTCAGTACATGAGGCCATGCCACAATGAACCTTTCTCTAAACACTTCTTCAACTCTCTGGAATAACTTCCATAAATATTCTTTGCTTATTTCTTTCATTAACGATGCACTTGCTGACTCCCTGACTGTGTTTTTCTTGGTTTTAGCAATGGTTGGAATTTGCTGACTCTTCACTGGTGATACAGTTGGTTGTTTGGTGTAGCAGACTATAGATTTTCCAAACTTGACAATGTTTTTTTTATTAATTAATGAATTTCTTATTCATTCATTCATTCATTCATCTTTTGCAATCATTGGTAACTTTTAAGTATATTCACTCATGAGGTATTCTTAGCATAAGAGTTTTGTGATTTGTGTTACCTTGTGTTTGGTACGCATCAGCCTAATTAAACAGGATTGAGTGGCTCATTACAGAGAGACTTATTAATAAAGGTTTCTATTTGACGGCACGCCTCTGTTTATTTATAGCATTATGTTAACATTCTGTCAGTAAAAACAAAAAAAGGCTGAAACTAAAGACATGACGTGTGTGTGGGGTGTGGAATTGTGTAAGATTAACAAGGGAAGAAAGAAAATATATTGATAAGCGCCTACTTTGTACCATGCACTGTTGTGCTGCATTCTTTAAGGCCCACTCTCACAGAAACATATGCGCCCACTCACTATGCTGAGATGAATAGTCTCCTCAGGCGAGGAATTCCTCAGACAGCTTTCCTTAGACAACCTTCTGTGTGTGGCTGCGCGATATTGAAACAATAGGCCTCAGAAAGTGGTGTACTCAGAGCCGTCCACTGGCCCCTTACCCAGAACAAGTTCACTATGTTCTCGGAAGTGAGGCATGGAGAGCAGAGTGGGCTGAGAGGCTGTGGCTCTGGTTTGAAGCTAGCAGCTGGCCCAAGTTAACCCCTTAACATCCACAATAAGAAAAAAGCATGATATAAATAAAAATATTAATTGTAATTTTCATAAAGTCATAAAAAGTCACATGAAGTTCACACACACACACTGAGACATTATCAGAGATGTCCCATGTGTGTCCATATTTGTCAGGTAATTTACCTTCTAAAGATTCATGCTACGTCTCTCTCTCTCTCTCTCTCTCTCTCTCTCACACACACACACACACACACAAAACATGTTTTTTCAGGAATATAATGGATAATGGAAACTCCAGACCTGAGTGTGACCTCTTTCACACACACACACACACATTATGTGCTCTTAAGACGAATAGTCTGCTCAACTCAGCAGGAAGTGGTATGTTTTGACTGAAACAGCTAGGATATTTTAAAGAACTCAAACCTTTTCCAGGATAATTGTGACAAATACAATAAGTATATCTCTCTTCTTCTCTTTCAAACATAAACTTACATACAGTCACAACACTAACCAGGTGAACTGAATCACACTGATTATCTATTATATACCAGTAAACTTTCATGGGCACGACTAATTTTTTCGTGTGAGGACCAAAGGCCACCTAGTCAGGTCTGATCCGTTAGAATACCCAAAGCAGGACAAATTGCAGAAAAAAAGTAAATGCTGGCCATTATTAAAAGGCATCAACACAATCAGTGCATCACAGCCTTCCACGTATGCAGGCAAAGAGTTCAAGGATGTTGATCCGGCCTCCAAATTCACCAGGTTTAAATGTGACCAAGCATCAAACATGTCTGATCCATGGAAGACATACCTCGAAACTGCTAAAGCTTTTGCTGCTAACTAGACTCCTTACATGGTAATATATGGACAGGGGATATAGGGAGTGTTACCAGGTAAGGAGTCTATAAAAACATATCATGTCAGCTGAACTCTTTTGTTTAACTAGAAAATGCAAATGTGTTACCTATCACCTGTCTGTCACCGTGTATGACTTACATGTTAATTACTGGTTCTTTTGACGTGACACAGGTCACCTGGCCAAAAGCTTAAATATGCTTTCTTTGCTGATAATAAACAGAGATCTTCAGACATTATGATCACCTGATTAGATCAAAGGCTGGTAAGTGTATTGAAAGTCATCAGACACAACAAAATAATTATTCTTCTTTTAATTCATCTTGACAATAATCAGTAGGCCATAACCAACCTGGAACTGATTTATCACCATAATATGTGTCTGTGTCTTGACATGAATTAAAAGTATGCATATCAGTAGCTTTCTGGCTAGGTTTTGGGTAAACTGCCTCATGGAAAGAGACCATCTATTATTCAACACTTTGCCAAACCTGGTACTTTGTTGCAATCTCAGTGTATTGGTACTTGTGTGAGGTGTGTGTTAGCTAATATGATTAATGTTTTTGTGATATGGGTGTTGATACAGTTATTATATACTTAAGGTGATGGAGTGTTTTTGAAATATTTAGGTCTTAGGTGACTGTCTAAGAATATACACCAATCAGCCATAACATTAACACCATATAACATTAAGACATTATCCCAAGCAAAATACTGGAATTATTATTATTATTAGTCACATTGTAACGCTTGGATTTATAAAACCGCTTGGTTACAAAAATACGGATTCGGGAATCAAAACTGGGGCTTGAAAACAACACTACTTCCGGTATTGCGCAACCACAGCTGTACAAAACACGACGCGACACAAAACAATTATAATAAATTAAACCAAGTGTATTATACAAGACAGACAGATAAATAAACAAACACGGTGCACCACAAACCAATATATACAAATATAATACAAATAGAAAAAAATGTGTGTGCGATGTATGCGGGTGTGTGTGTGTGTGTGTGTATGATAGTCCAGTGTCTGAAATATGGCAATTGGGGTGAAATGGTGAGTTGGAGAGATGGATCGATCTCACCAAATGACGATGGTAGGTCTGGGAGATCGATAAACGGAATGAGCTGGGTACTGAATGAAATTAACAAAAGGTAATCCACAAGCAGTCGCTCAGCTTCAAAAAACATGCAGCGCGCTGTCATCATCTCTCCGTCCCGGCCTCAATGCCGGTTCCGGCTTTATGCCGGATCATGTGACCCACGTCACTTCCGGGTTCCTTTGCGACGCGATCGCGCATGCGCAGGAACTTGCCCGGTGACCAAACCACTGTCCATGGGGAACCAGAAACCGCTAGGGCACGCCTTCGGCCACAGGTGAGCAGCATTAGCTCCATAACCAATTCCCTGTGTATGAAAACGCCCCATTTGTGTGGCTGTGCTACATAGACCCCCCCCCCCCCCAAGCCTCCGGCGTCTGAGGAGAACGTCCGCACAAGCACTTGAGATTCGTCACACTGACATCGGCTTTTTGTGGGTAGCCCCAAGACCTTGTGTATTTAATTGGCCCTTTTCTGTTTTTTTTCTCTGCTGGACCCTCCCACTGGGGCGCTCGCCTTGCAGAATCTCTTTTTGTTGTGGAGGAGTGTGGTTGAGCTTTTCTCCACACCAGTTCTCCCGGTTGAAAGTGCGCTGCTTTCCTCCGGGTATTGTGATATCTGGCTTGTGTGGATCTGCGGTGTTCTGCTCTTTGTTGGCCCTCCTCCATGATGAGTCTTTGTCGGGGTGATGATGTATGTTGTGTCTTGTGTCGTTGGCAAACGCTGCAAGCTTTGGTATAACGCCAGACGTCTTTCCGCACCGTCGGCCACCACGCCACCTCTAATAGCCTCAGCAGGGATTTCAGTTGTCCCCAGTGTCCTCCCAATGGATTGTCGTGATAGTAATGGAGAAAAACTCTTATTAGCGACTGGGGGACTACAAGCTGGATTTTCTCCCCGTGCCTTACTGGTACCCGGCGATACAGCATGCCCTGATGACATTCGAAGGTGACGCTCTGATCGTGTGTACCTCTTGGGTGATCTTTAGAGAGCAGCTTCGTGATAGTTGGGTCATTCTGTTGGGCTTTGATGATCTCGCTCAGGTCGCTCGGGAAGCTGGAGGCCTGTTTAGTGGACATGGTGGGTAGACGTGGGGTGTCAGCTCCTTTCAGCGGCGGGTGTGCTCGGGGTATGGCGTCTGGACCCGGATTAAAGTGGTCCTCGCGAACATTCTCTCCCCTAGCGCCACTCTCCACCTGTTGTTCCATGGTGCTCGCCGCTCCTCTTAACGCCACTCTCGTATTGATGTTCTCCCGGGCTAGCCCCATCTGTTCTTCCTCGGAGATATCAGGTTTTCCTATGAGACAGAGGGCGGGGTGTTCATCGGCGGAGTCTCCCAGGCGTTGCCCCGGCAGCTGTACCGGAGACCTCAGGTTGTCTTCCTCTTCGTCGAGGTCGTCGTCCAGTATGAACGCTGCCATGAACGCCTGTTTAAAAGACTGCCAGTCCTTCACCTTGCCTTTCTCCGCCTTCCACCAACTCAGAGCAGGCCCTCGTAGAACCGTGCCGAGGGTTCCCAGCAGCTCTGGTCGGGTCAGGGGTCTGATCTCCAAGTACTTCTCTGCTTGCTCTATGAAGTTCCATACCTCCGCTGTCTCTGACGCGTCACAGAAGGCTGGAAACTCCACGCAGATGGATGGATGAGCGCGAAGAGAAGAAGAAAGTGGGGAGGAGAGCAGAGCCGAGGAGTGTGCTGGAACACCAGGAGGAACGTCGGCGATGGCATGAGTGCTTGGTAGCTTTACCTTGGCTGTAGAGGTTGGAGTGCTGGGACGATGTGTAGGAGATGGTGTAGGGGTGTAGGCCTGTAACCTGTGGGCGGTGGGCGTACAAGTGGGACGCAGTCTCTTCATCCGGTTTTCCCAGATGGCGTCACGTCGCAGAAAACAGTCAACGATGGCTCTCTCCATCTTTTCGAGAGCCTCCTGGCAGTAGCGCTGCAGCCCTTCCAGGCTCGCGTCCACTGCGTCACGAAGACTGATTTCCCGGTTGAGACTGCTGTCCAGGGATTGTCTATAATCCTGCTCCATGGAGCTCACTTTATCAGAAAGCGCCCCCAAGTCCATCTTACATTGATACAGTTCAGTCTGTAGTGTGTGCACTACCCCAATATCAGACCCATGAACAATAATATCATTATCATCATCATTGTCATCATCATGGTTATCAGATATATATAAAGAACTAATCAATGAAGTTAATTCGATTGTAGGGTTACGGCGTGTATAAAATGCATCCTCTACATCAACCAGCATGTTATTATCCACTACACAGTCAGCCTTAGCAGCACTACTAGCATTAGCCTTAGCATTAGCACTAGCATTAGCGTCCATCTTGTTCAGCCTTTTTACACAAAACCGGAAAATATCCCAAAATACAGATTCCCCGTACGGGCCACCACTATGTAACGCTTGGATTTATAAAACCGCTTGGTTACAAAAATACGGATTCGGGAATCAAAACTGGGGCTTGAAAACAACACTACTTCCGGTATTGCGCAACCACAGCTGTACAAAACACGACGCGACACAAAACAATTATAATAAATTAAACCAAGTGTATTATACAAGACAGACAGATAAATAAACAAACACGGTGCACCACAAACCAATATATACAAATATAATACAAATAGAAAAAAATGTCTGTGCGATGTATGCGGGTGTGTGTGTGTGTGTGTGTATGATAGTCCAGTGTCTGAAATATGGCAATTGGGGTGAAATGGTGAGTTGGAGAGATGGATCGATCTCACCAAATGACGATGGTAGGTCTGGGAGATCGATAAACGGAATGAGCTGGGTACTGAATGAAATTAACAAAAGGTAATCCACAAGCAGTCGCTCAGCTTCAAAAAACATGCAGCGCGCTGTCATCATCTCTCCGTCCCGGCCTCAATGCCGGTTCCGGCTTTATGCCGGATCATGTGACCCACGTCACTTCTGGGTTCCTTTGCGACGCGATCGCGCATGCGCGGGAACTTGCCCGGTGACCAAACCACTGTCCATGGGGAACCAGAAACCGCTAGGGCACGCCTTCGGCCACAGGTGAGCAGCATTAGCTCCATAACCAATTCCCTGTGTATGAAAACGCCCCATTTGTGTGGCTGTGCTACAACATAAACAACATAAAATTACCAAAAACAAGTGATCATATGTATCTGTGCTATTTATTTGCCTATGTATAGGTAGTTAAAATGAAATAAAAAAGAAGAAAGAAAAAAAGAAGCTAAAAAAAAAAGAAGCTCAACCCTAGCCCTTTTATACATAATTATCTGCATTAATACACAATTGAAAGATTCTTTCATTAAACACCCTGCCCCAAGAACACCAACAAAACTGACCCAAGACTCCCCACATCGCAAGCAGATACTTGAGTACGATACATGGAGGCCTTTGATTGTGGGTGTAAACTGTTTTTGTTAATTCTACTGATTAAAATTAGGAGTAATAATGGAACACTTGTGTTGTGTTTAGCTGTATTGATACTGTATCCTGATTGTAGCCCTGTGGTTCAGTATATACAAATACCCATGTATATCTGAGCTTTTATGTTTGACCGACATGCCAGGTATAGTGGTATATTTTTGGACTGCATGCCTGACTGTAGGTGGTATCTTAGTTTAGGTATTACTGAGTAATCTGTTGGGGATTTGCTGTGAGCTGTCTGATCATGGGGTTAAGTGCGTCCCACTGATTTCCACTATGACTGCCCAGTTGGGGCTGAGTTTTAGGGGCATTTTATCATAGTTAATTTAAGTATCAATATAGCCTGTATTTGGAGTATTATCTCATTGGAAGTAACTATAAATGTAATGTTTGTGGGTTGATGGCTATTTTATGTCTGAATGTGCATGTTTTGTTACTAACTTCAAATAACATGCCTTTTTATTTTAATTTTTTTTACTTTTTTGGGATTTTGTTCCTGTATTATACTGTACTTGCAGGAGTCAATAAGTGTTTCCAGATTTACACACACACACACACACACACACACACACACACACACAGATGAACTTTTACTGAAAGGCACTAATTATTATTATTATTATTTTTTTGTATGTTGTGCTGATTGCTGCCTGTGGCCCTTTGCCCCACCCTCAGAAAACTATAATGCAAATTACAAACTGTTTCTCATAGCATCAGCTGACATAACAAGTTGGACATTAAAATTTGTCAAACATTTTGTGCACGTTAAACCCCTCAGTCCACAACACAAATGAATTTTACCATGCATACCATAAACAAAGTCATGCATCACATAGCAGATGGACAGGACGAAACATATACTGTAGGTACCTTTAGTGTGCATACACTCTACACATAAAGAAGGCTGCAGTAGTATACATGTTCTGCAGTCTACAATATACTTGCAGTGTAAAATAATTTGTTCTTCATACATCTTTAATGACAGAAAACACCAAGAATTTGGAGCATACGGTTTAATTTATTTTTGGGTGTCTGTGTCTTTGCACATTCTTGGCATTTCCTGAACCAACCATGAGTTGAGTCTGAATTTCAGCTTTGAAATGCTTTTCAACAGCCTTGAGCCCCCTTCAGGTGCATGTGTTGGTATGCACATGTATTTCCAGTAGCATGCAAAGCTGTCAGGAAGATAAATAGTGGCTTTTTGAAGAATCTAAAACATGAAACTTCTTTTGTTTTTCTAAACACTTTTAATCCCAATTGTTTTTTTCAAACACAGAACAAAGCTGGTTGGTGAATAGCTAACGTAAACTAACTTTTAGGATTTTTGAGCTTTGACCATATAGAAAATTTGTTGACAATGTTTAAAGGAAAACCAACAAATTGAATTGAATATTAACAATAATGCCAAGAAAAATGGTCTTATATCAAATCAGAATTCAGTCATAAACTTGCTAAGGGACATTTAACCAAATATCAGGTGTGCTGTATGAATATTTTCACCCTATTGAATATTATGATTCCTGTTTTTTTCCATGTTATGAATATTTAATTCCTGTTTTTTCATCCTGGCTTGTCTATGTTGTTTGTTCATTGCCTGATCATTGCCTGACTAACATTCTGATACCCGTGCTCGTTTTGCCTGCCAAGTTTACTATATTAAAGTTAAGTCATGTACTGCACACATGCATGTACTGTTAAGTCATGTATGCACACATGCATATATCCTCTTCAGAGAACTTCAATTCGCAATACAGTCCTAGTCTTCATTTCTGGGACTTTAAGAACCTCACACTTACAGTATAAGCATACTCATTCATTAACTTCAGAACTGGCTTTTTATGTGAAGCTTTTATTGAGTTTCCAGGCCAGTAGTTCTCCTGATCTGTACATCTTAGTTCATAGCTAAATCACAATATATTCAGTTCTAGATTAAATTAAGAAGGGTTGAGTGCTGCCCTGGCATCCCAAAACTCATGACAGGACTCACTTCGCTTGTTAAAAGCCTGGCAAATATTACCAAAGTCATTGGATTAGTCAAAGCCAGTGTCCTCCTCTTCCTTCTATAAGAAATTATATCTTCTAGCTCCATCTCCCTAGAAGTGTAAATTTTTCTAATGATCTTGCAACCCAAATACCACACCACACCCAACAGCTATGTGAAAATTTTAAAAATTGCTCATTGTTTTGGGATCTTTTTAGAGCTAATTAACAAGTTTATAAAGTTTTTGATTACGTCCCTGTTCACAAGCTGAGTTAACATGCACCCATACATAATGATATATTTTTAGAAAGAACAGTTATGTTAGCATGTTTTTGCACCATAAATGAGTTCTAGTTAACTTCATTTAATTTATTAATCTCATTTCTCATGTGCAAAAAACAAAATGTCAATATGGTGCTGGTGAGACTACTAGAAAATATTTTATCGCTCAAATAGAGGGTATGAGAGATTATGTACTGTAGGTTATTAGACTATTTCATAGATCCATTTCAAATTACATTGATATTAATTAGATTTTCTTGGGCAGGAGTCAGCTTTGGGTGCCCACAATCCTGTCACCGGTTTACTGGCATATTGATCATCATTATTCATTTGACCTGGCAGTGGTGTTAATGTTATGACTGATAGCTGTATAAGGACACTCAGTGTACACACACTCGCACTGCAAAGTACAAATTCATTTTTAAATTGTGACACACGACCATACACAGAATGACATGCAGTGACATGATTTTTACAACCGCCTCACCTCGTCTAATATCTTTTTTTTTTTATAAATTAATAAATAAATAAGTAAATCCATAATACAAATAAAAGCTTAAAGTAAACATTATAATAAGGATAAATTTGACTAAAAGAATTACAATATATATTAAAATATATAAGAAAAATATAAAATCTATGAATATGATACAGGGAAAGTGGTCAATGTTTATTGCCTGTTGTTACCAAGTTGTATTTACTGCTATTGGTCCCTGTTTTTTTATCCTGGTCCTGTTTAAGGTTTCCAAATACTGTAATGTCTTGTCCATGTCGTTTGTTCATTGCCAGAGCATTGCCTAGCTAACGTTTACGATTCTGATACCCATGCTCGTTTTGCCTGCCAAGTTTATTAAATATAAGTCAAACTGCCCTTGAGTCCAACTGCTCTTACCTGACACATCATCATAATGAACAGTGTGTCCATACATGCATGTATCATCAGTAATATAGTCCTAGTTTTCTAGATTAAATTAAGAAGGGTTGAGTGCTGCCCTGGCATCCCAGAACTCTTGACAGGACTAATTTTGCTTATTAAAAGCCTGGCAAATATTACCAAAGTCATCGGATAGGTTAAAGCCACTGTCCTCCTCTTCCTTCAATAAGGAACAACATCTGATGCACTGCTGGTTCCAGCAACACTCCGAGCTCCATCTCCCTAGAAGTGTACATTTTTCTAATGACCCTGCAACCCAAATATCACACCATACCCAACAGCTACTGTATATGCAAAGCTATGAAGGGATGCAAATTTTTAGAATTGTTCCTTGTTTGGGCTCTTTTTTGGGCTAGCTAAGAAGTTTATCAAGTCTGTAATTATGTCCCTGTTCACGAGCTGAGTTAACATGCACCCATATATAAACCAATATCAGAAAGAACAGTTATGTTAGCATGTTTTTACATCACTGATGTGTTCTAGTTAACTTCATTTATTTTATTTACCTCATTTCTCATGTGTAAAAAGCTAAATGTCAATATGGTGCTGGGAAGACTATCAGAAAATAATTTATCGATCAGATGATCGATCGTATGAGAGATTATGTAGGTTATTAGACTATTTCAAAGATCCATTTCAAATACCATTGATATTAATTATATTGTCTTGCTTTAACTTACGCTGTACTGAATACAATGGCACTGAATTAAGTCTTTACTACTGTTTGTACAGTATTGTTAAAAACAAAGCAAGCAATTTCAGACCATTAACAATTTCACACTAGTCTGTACCCAGGTGTACCTCTCTTATTTCTGAATTCCAGCTTGTGGGATTAGAGAGATGAAAGTCATGCTGTCTGACATCTGACATGCTGGGTGCCAAATCACACCCAGTAAGTTCCTCCACAAATGATCTTATATATATATATATATATATATATATATATATATATATATATATATATATATATACATACACACACACACTCACACTACATTCACACCTACTTATCTCTTTACCTTCAGCTATCTTTATCCTCAAGCCCACACCACCCAATTCCTAAAAAGGAAGGGACTGCCATAAGACCGCCACTTGTTCCCAGCACAGCAGTAACTCCAACATGGTAGTACCATTGTATTGTGTGTGGTGCTGGTGAGTGTTATTTAACACACTTAGCTTTGCTAAGATTTAACCTTATTCTCACTGGTAGGCTGAAAATAGCTAAAGTGCCATGTCCTAATCCAGATACTCACAGGACAGTTTAAAAGTAATTACACATAGGATGTATAGAATAAAATGCATGATAATCTGCATGGCTTCATCTCCAATGTACAGCAATGGTGAACTGATTGATACACCCATATCAGCACACTGAGCACAGCACAAATGGCTACGCTGCTACTGTCAAATACTGCCACTTCTGTACGTAAAAAGATCCACCACCCACATCTCAAGTTATACACATTAAAACACATCTATAGACAAATTATTAATGGAAATTATAAGAAACTTAGTAAGGTGTTGATGTACCACAGAGACTTCAAAAATGTTTATGTGCCTTGGAATACAAACCGGATTCCAAAAAAGTTGGGACACTAAACAAATTGTGAATAAAAACTGAATGCAATGATGTGGAGATGGCAAATGTCAATATTTTATTCAGAATAGAACATAGATGACAGATCAAAAGTTTAATCCAAGAAAATGTATCATTTTAAAGGAAAAATATGTTGATTCCAAATTTCACGGTGTCAACAAATCCCAAAAAAGTTGGGACAAGTAGCAGTAAGAGGCTGGAAAAAGTAAATTTGAGCATAACGAAGAGCTGGAAGACCAATTAACAGTAATTAGGTTAATTGGCAACATGATTGGGTATAAAAAGAGCTTCTCAGAGTGGCAGTGTCTCTCAGAAGCCAAGATGGGTAGAGGATCACCAATTCCCACAATGCTACGCAGAAAGATAGTGGAGCAATATCAGAAAGGTGTTACCCAGCGAAAAATTGCAAAGACTTTGCAGTTATCATCAACTGTGCATAATATCATCCGAAGATTCAGAGAATCTGGAACAATCTCTGTGCGTAAGGGTCAAGGGTGTAAAACCATACTGGATGCCCGTGATCTCCGGGCCCTTAAACGACACTGCACCACAAACAGGAATGCTACTGTAAAGGAAATCACAGAATGGGCTCAGGAATACTTCCAGAAACCATTGTCAGTGAACACAATCCACCGTGCCATCCGCCATTGCCAGCTGAAACTCTACAGTGCAAAGAAGAAGCCATTTCTAAGCAAGATCCACAAGCACAGGCATTTTCATTGGGCCAGGGATCATTTAAAATGGAGTGTGGCAAAATGGAAGACTGTTCTGTGGTCAGACGAGTCACGATTCGAAGTTCTTGTTGGAAATGTGGGACACCATGTCATCCGGACCAAAGAGGACAAGGACAACCCAAGTTGTTATCAACGCTCAGTTCAGAAGCCTGCATCTCTGATTGTATGGGGTTGCATGAGTGCGTGTGGCATGGGCAGCTTGCATGTCTGGAAAGGCACCATCAATGCAGAAAAATATATTCAGGTTCTAGAACAACATCTAGTCATCTCTTTCAGGGAAGACCCTGCATTTTTCAACAAGATAATGCCAGACCACATTCTGCATCAATCACAACATCATGGCTGCGTAGGAGAAGGATCCGGGTACTGAAATGGCCAGTCTGCAGTCCAGATCTTTCCCCTATAGAGAACATTTGGCGCATCATAAAGAGGAAGGTGCGACAAAGAAGGCCCAAGACGATTGAACAGTTAGAGGCCTGTATTAGACAAGAATGGGAGAGCATTCCTATTTCTAAACTTGAGAAACTGGTCTCCTCGGTCCCCAGACGTCTGTTGAGTGTTGTAAGAAGAAGGGGAGATGCCACACAGTGGTGAAAATGGCCTTGTCCCAACTTTTTTGGGATTTGTTGACACCATGAAATTTGGAATCAACATATTTTTCCTTTAAGATGACACATTTTCTCGGATTAAACTTTTGATCTGTCATCTATGTTCTATTCTGAATAAAATATTGACATTTGCCATCTCCACATCATTGCATTCATTTTTTATTCACAATTTGTTTAGTGTCCCAACTTTTTTGGAAACCGGTTTGTAGATTCCATAAGCCTTTGGAAGTGTCCTGTATATACTGTGCCTCCAAAAAAGACATCCCTTCATTTTCCTTTCACTGTCATCGTCTTTGGACAGTGGTCTTAGATATACCACGATCAGTATATATATATTCAATAGTATTTAGATCTGGTGACTGTGCAGGCCATGTGTATATTGGTGCATTATCATCCTGATACATGGCACCGCCTTCAGGATACAATGTTTGAACTGTTGGGTGTACATGGTCCTCCAGAATGGTTCGGTAGTCCTTGGCAGTGATGCGCCCATTTAGCACAAGTATTGGGCCTAGGGAATGCCATGATATTGCATCCCAAACTGATCTATCCCCATGCTTCTCTCTGGGCATGCAATGGTCTGAATGGTACGCTTCTTTGGGGCTTCTCCACACCGTAACTCTCCGGGATGTGGGAAAGACAGTGAATGTGGACTTATCAGAGAACAATACATGTTTCACATTATCCACAGCCCAAGATTTTCACTGCTGGCACCATTGAAACCGATGTTTGGAATTGGCATGAGTGACCAAAGGTTTGGCTATAGCAGTCCGGCCATGGTCTCATCCAACCCCCTACATATTTAAAATATTTAGTAAGTTCTCCCTATTGCCATTAAAACAGTAATGACCTATGTGTTCTGACACCTTTGTGTGCTCTGACCCAGCCATTACAATTACATTTTGGCTCATCTGACATTAGCTACATTTTCCATATCTTGTTTCAATGCCCACTGGAAGTGGGTGGGATATATTTATTAGGCAGCAAGTGATGTGTTAAAGCAGAAAAAATGAGCAAGCATAAGAATTTAAGAGACTTTGACAAGTGTTAGAAGACTGGGTCAGAGGAACTCCAAAACTGCAGCTCTTGTGGGATGTTCATGGTCTGCCATGGTAAGGACATACAAAAAGCAATCCTAAGAAGGAAAAACGATGACCAGTGCTTATTGATGCACATGGGAAGCGATAGTTGGCCTGTGTAGTCCGATCCAATATTAAAGCTAGTGTAGATCAAAATGATGAAAAGGTAACGTTATTGCTGATCAGTGTGTGTGTGTATATATATATATATATATATATATATATATATATATATATATATATATATAAATATTCCCCCCCAACTCATATAACAGTTCAGAGACCCGCAATTGGCCCGTTGATGGGTACAGAATAACTTAGTATTTGTAGTACCTGTTCCTTACAAGGGGACAAGTGGACCATGTCCTAAAAGCATAACAGAGTAAGGAGTTATTCATTTTGTCCTGTCCTGTTTTTGAAGATACATTATAAAAGGGCCAAGAGTGTTTATTTTCCCAATTTCCTTGTGCCTACTCCAGCTTTTTTTGTTCATCTGCAATGTTTCAGTTCCCTTCCATTTAAATTGCCGCTGGTTACACCAGAAAAACAGCTGAGTATTCTATACTATACCTCTTTCTCTTCCTCTTCCTCTTCCCTCCCCCACTCTTCCTCTTTCTACCTCTCTTTGTTCGCTTGCTGCTCTCTCAGCTGCTGTACACTCGAACACCCTACTGGGCTCCGATTGGTCGGATTGTTTCGGGGGCGGGGCCAGCCTTCACCCGTTACGTTTTTATTTGTCGAACGCAGCGCTACGCAGTGTCATAGCGACTGAGGCGAGCTGTGAGTGAGAACGCAGTGCTTAGAGCTTTCGGTTATTTTATGTGTTATTAACTAGAACGCTTAAAACAACCACAATAATAATAATTACTTAAAACAAAAACGTTAAATAGGTGGTGTGTAAATAGTAAAACAGTAAAGAAAGCACTCCGTTTTGTCGTTATTTGGGTCTGTTTCTGTTTTCCTCCTTCCTTCCTGTTTTGTTGTGTCAGGGAGAACAAACGACGAGCCGAAAGGACGACTGACGGACCGATAGAGAGACAGACAGCACTACTTCTCTCTCTCTGTCGGTGTTTGTGTCATTCTTGGCTGTCGTGTCCCCGGGTCTGCTCGCGTCCCGCGGAGACTTAATGCCCGCGGAGGATGAGCCCAGCCATCGAGGGGATGGAGCCCGAGCAGCCGATGGCTTTGGGGAAGGGGGTTCTCCTTGAGCCCTTCGTACACCAGGTGGGCGGCCACTCGTGCGTGCTGCGCTTCGGCGAGCAGACCATCTGCAAGCCGCTCATCCCGCGGGAGCACCAGTTCTACAAGAGCCTCCCAGCGGCCATGCGCAAGTTCACTCCGCAGTACCGAGGTAAGCAGCCAGATGCGGCTAGCTAGCCAGCTAACTGACTAGCGGTGTGGCCTGTTTTCTCTCTTTGCCTTCTGCTTCTGTCTCAGAGTGTGTCCTTATTAATCTCATGCCACGGTGTTAAGAAGAATCAACAGAACCGCAATATATAGTGATTAACTACGTAAATAATTGTTTAATAGCTGGTGTACTGTTTAGTACGGTAAATTTATTAAGCGCTTTTGGACGTCTCTCTACCACTGAGCTCATTCTCGTGTAACGGTACAGTGCTTTCCTTTGTTTTTGTTTGTTTATTTGATTTTTGACTGCGTAGTGGTTGTTGTTGTTTATTCTCTAAAGATGTGAAGTAAATGTATACGTGCAGATGGAGTTAAAGGTCCCTTTCCACGTGAAGGCGCTGTAGTCAACTGTTAAATGCCAACCGGTTTCCTGTCTGACATGCAGTGCTGAAGTTGACATTTTGCGTGTGTGTGTGTGTATAAAGTGTGGGTGTGAGAATGAGTACACTTGGATCGAGATTTAAGTTTGATGAGCCTTACTCAAGCTTATTAGATTTGCATGCTGTATCAAGACAAGCATTAGAGAAGAAATTACGCATTAGAGAAGAGAAATTATATATATATATATATATATATATATATATATATATATATATATATATATATATTGCAAGACCAGGCTTGACATTTTCAGTTGTCATCTGCTGACGGCTTTATTTATGCACATATTGTGCATTATATTCTGTACGTCTCTGCCTCGAGACCTGACTGTTCTCAATCACGCAGCTTACGTTACAGCTTTCACTTCCTATCTTTCTCTTCTGCTGTTGTACATCATTTTCTGAATGTATAGCACAATCGTGGTTGTTTGGAAACATATATTCAGCTGTATCTGTCTTCTTGCTGTAATGATCTGAGGATTTTGTAACTTGCCATCGTTTAAAAATCTATTGTACATTTCTCTCTAATTGTGTATGTCTCTCAAGCGCTCCAGTAATGTTTTATGTGTGACATTTAAACTTGCAGGGCTTAAGTTAAAGCCGGACTGGTTAGAATGTTGACGCAAAGTTTAGAGAAGCAGCAAGAGCTGGGAAATGTACAGTAATTGGCTTTGGGCTGCCCTTCTCTAAGACTTTATAAAAGTGTCTGTTGTAATGATTATGAATTGGTTGCACTGTGTAAAAATCTATACACTTTCTTTTAATATAGATTTCTAGATTTCTTGTATTCAGCCTGTGCGTTTAAAAAAACAAACAAACAAAAAAAACCTTCATGCTTGTGTTTTGAATGTGATTTTCGTTGTTTGTGGCTATTTCGGATTTCTGTAGCAGGTTTTTTTTTTTTCATTTTGTGAACAATTATGTACTTGCTCTTCTTGGTTGAGATTGATTTAATAAATACTTTGGTTTTCAAGTTTCCTGCCTTGAGTCCTTTCTTACTGGTTTAAATTCACTATTACTATGCTTTTGATGGAGAAAATGTTTATTACCTTCAGTCAGATGAAACCACATCTGTTTGGTAGCTTTTGTTCCAACCACCCCCCACCCAGTTATCTTTGTTCCTTTGTGGTTTTTTTCCTCTCTCTCTCTCTACCGCTGTTTTCTGCACACATCTCTCTCCCGTTGTCTGTGTTGTGGACCTGTCTGATCTCTATCAGGTTAGCCGAGGGCTGTGCAGACGGCTCTGTAACTTTTGTAAAACGCTGGAAAGCTTGTAAGAACATAAAAAAAGAGTGGAGTGGGTAAGATGGCTCAAGATTTCCCAGTCTGCCTATTTTTGAGCTGGGAAGTCTGACTATGTTCTAATAAAATGAAGTTTTTGTCTAGTTCCTGAAAGTAACTTCTCCCTATTTCCCTTCCCTCTTTCTATAGGGGTAGTGTCGGTGAGCTTCGAGGAGGATGAGGAGGGTAACTTATGTCTCATTGCCTACCCGCTGCACAGTGACCTGGGTGATCTAGAAAACGTGGATCCCTCATCGGACCTAGAACCTAAGAATAAGATGAAGTGGTCGAATAAAATGCTGCTGGACAATGAAGGCTATAGCAAGGAAAGAGCCAGACACTCGCGCAAGGACAAAGACAAGAGGTGAGGAGGCATTTACAGGGAAACTATGGTGAAGCAGATATCATTATTTTTCTTTAAAAAAAATAAATAAATAGTAAGCATGAAATCCCTGCGTAGTATGTGTTGTGCTATGGTCATATTTAAATATTGTCATCAACATGATTTAAGTGTAGCATAAATTTTTCTCAGATGGTACCTTCTGTATTTGAAAATTCACGTAGATCCCTGTTATAGAAGTCTGTTCAACTCAATCTCACTATCTCATAACTAAATTTGATAATCGAGTAAGTAAAGCACCACATTATTGTGTTTGAGTATTGCATGTGCATTCTCTGAGCATTTATTAGGAACACCTCTGCACCTACTCATTCATGCCCTTATTTATTCAATCAATTTTATATGGCAGCAGTGCAATACATGAAATCATAAATACAGGCCAGCAAGTTGGGGCTATGTTCACATCAACTATCAGAATGGGAGTAAATGTGATCCTGGTTTGATTGTTGGTGTCAGATTTCCTGGTTTTAAGTGTATTTGTTGATATAACTCAGGGATTAAAGTTCTCCGTCGTTCCGACGGATTTCCGTTAATTGTAGCGAGTCATCGACGGATTTCCGTCAATCACACTGTTCCGCCTGACCTTAATGTTTAAAATTCACTTTTCATAAATTTAATGCTGTGTATATATAGGCTTACATGGGTCTTAAATTAAGGAAAGACAAAGTGTCTTCACCCTGCTGAGGAGGATGTGATCAAAGCCTGGAGTGGAGCGAATGCACGTTCCTCTCTCCACTCTAAGCGTTTTGTTCACTCCGGTATGAATCCACTCCGGGTTTTGGTTTAGTTTTGAAGAACTACATGTCAGGCTACGGTATAACTATATTTAAGATAGCATGGACACACTTATAATGCAGGAAGGCTCCTATGTTTCGGAGATTGATAAAAGTGTAAAAAAAATAAATGGAGATGGGCTTGGCTTAGCGAAATTGGGGAGAATGGCAAGCCTTTTAGTTCGTGGACTAAAAAAAAAAAATCAAACATCCAGGTACATGTTTTTGCACAGTATGCCACAGGAAACTTCAATATGGCAATAATGACAAAAAAAAGTGCGAGCTCGCCATCAGTCAGCAGCTAGTCACAATGCTGTCGTTCGTGCTCTAACAGTACACATGCTCCCTGTCTGGTGCGACAAGTACCACAACGGAGATTCACGCATCTACTGTATGGCCGACCGTGTGCACGATGTAAAAGTGCGCCTATGTTCTTTCGTAGCGGAGCATGACCTGTCGTTCAGTCTCACAACCACTAGTTAATTTAATGCAATCAGTTGTCAAAGACAAGAGTGCACTTTCAAGATTGTCTATGTCTAATGCACATGCCTACTACTTGCACACATGGCATTGCAGCTTACTGGAAATCCGATTTGTCATCTATGCTGAAAACGAAGATGTTTTCTCTAAGATACATAAAACATGCACTGAAAAAGCACTTTTTGGAATTTAATGGTGGTGCTATTACTTTTTTCTGTTAATTATTAAGAGTTTCACAAAACATTGTTTGGTGTTATAAGATAAATAAAAACATGCACTGAAAAGATATGTGGTAGATGGTTGATTATTTGTCAAGGTATTTTTATTTATTTTTTCCAAAGATTACAAATAGCTTTTAAAATATGCAAACTGGCAATATTAAAGCGGTTTAATCTCCCCTAACGCTATTGGTCTCGACTATTTAAATAAAGTGTTTGTTAAAGGAATATGGCTTGGCCTGAAAAAAGTTCAGTCAGAAGACTTTTTTTCACTTTAATCCCTGTATAACTACTGATCTTTTGGGACTGTATAGCAGTTAACTCTAGAGTTAACTTAACTTAAAATGGTGCAATAAAGTAAATAAGCATCCAATAAGCAGTTTTGCGACTGGAAACGCCTTGCCTTGTGAGGCGTCAGTGGAGAATTGCCAGACTGGTTCTGGCTGACAGAAATCCCACCGTAACCCAGATAATCACTGTAAAGCAGTGGTTCTCAAACTTTTTCTGTCATTCCCCACTTAAGGGGGTGAGCGAATTTTCAAGCCCCACTTGTCAACAAAATAATAACGAAATCGGCCAAGTTTACTGTTTATTGAAATATCAATTCCTAAACCAATACGATCAAACACCACCAAGTTAAAAAAAGATAAAATACACGTGCAATTGTTACAAGGCTTACGTTATCACATATCTTTGCATAATTGACCCCATGTTTATTAGCTGCTCAGCAATCGTTTGTAGTTTTTTTGGCCAATTCTGTATGCAACTTTGAATGAAGCCATTTGCGCTTTGCTGTCCATGCGATTCTCCTGCTGTCTGTATTCTGCCAGCTTTCTTTCAAAGACGTCCAGTGGTTTATTAACGTGACTGGAGTGTGTTGTCTCTAAGTGTCTTCCTAATTTGTTGGGTCTCATGCGGTCTGCTGCCAGCAGTTTAAGACACAAAACACACACGCGTCTCTCTTCTGCCCCCACCATCACCACCATGAATCCAAGCTGAAGATAGGCTTCATTAGTCGTGGGTGATATAACCAAAATCTTCTATCACAGTAGAAGCAATTTTCTAACTCAATAACGATATACATCACAATATAGCAATTTGTATCTGAAAATGCATAAATAAAAATGAAAACACAAAGAAATTGTTTTACATAATTTAAATTTTTTTATGTAATTTTATTTAAACTGTGAATTGCTGAGGTTTGCCGCATTTTTTTTTTTACTTTGGCCATAATCTTGGAAGCTTGGATTTCAGATGATAGAAAAGGTTTGACGTGTTTCCACCACTTGTTTAAACAGTGCACTTGTGTACCTTACAAATCAAGTTCATCTCATTCGTCTCACTTTTCTTCTACCCAAACCAATTCCACACCACAGACGAGGCACCTTTTTTCTATACAATCTCCTCATTGTTGGTTTTGTCACATATAAGTAAACTCACTGCTGCTGCACCGTCTTCTTCCATTGTCGAAGTGTATGTGAAGCCAAACACATCAAAAGTGGGTCGAAACCGCGGCACCCGATTGAACCGAATATCTGCGCAAATACAGCGCAGAGTTGATCTGGTTTATTTGCGCAGCCCGGTGGATCGCGCAGCGCCGCTCAAATCACAAACCTGCGCAACCCACTGTGTTTTTATTATAAAACAATTTATCTAAAATGTCAGGACTGTTTAATATTGTTTCCGCCTTGCCATGCCTGGATTGTACGTGCGCATCCCAGCGGGGTAAAATGTATTTTGATGGTCGGAGCGGTTTATTTCTGTCAGAGTCGCGCAGCGCTGCCCAGTGGCTCGCGCAGGTTTGTGATTCGAGCAGCGCTGCTTAAGTTCGTCCGACGTTAAACCATTATTGTTCCACTATGGTTCCACTTTTTCTGCCGGCCCACAACTGATGTTATTTTAAATTTACTTGTATTAATGATCCATTTATTTGTGTGTGATTGTTTAGTTTTTGAGCGTACACTCTTCATTATCAATAAAGAAAAGCATGAATTAGAATAGGTACTTTCCTGTTATTTTCCACTAATTTCCCCCCGTTCATTGCGCCCCACCTGTCATGTCTGTATTCCCCACTAGTGGGGCGCGCCCCACACTTTGAGAACCACTGCTGTAAAGAGATTACCTAAAGCATGACACCAAGATGCTGTGTCTCAGCAGCACTACAAGCATTAAAAAAGGATTTTTTCATCATACTGAGGAATTCTTATACCACAGTAGCAGTGAGGTGCTAACAAAATTAAAAGATTTGTGTAACCACTTGTTGAGGAATCTTTGCAAGGGCTTTATGTGTTGAAGCATTTCCATTTCTGTGCAATATTATACAAATTAAGATGCTATTTCTATCAGTTTGTTACAGTGTGTGATCGTGTTCATGTTGTAAATGACTTTGTATGGTTTGTAGTGTAAATATTTTAGCAGTTAAGTATTTTTCTTTGTTTGTGTGTATTCAGTCAGAAGCGTGAAGAAGAGCTGGAGTGGTTCCAGCAGGCTGAGGTGCTCTACTATAGCTTGGAGAGGAGTAATGCTGCTGCACCACAGCTCAAGCACAACCCCTGGAGCCTCAAGTGCCACCAGCAACATCTGCAAAGGATGAAGGAGAACGCCAAGCACCGCAACCAATACAGTATCCTCTAACTGCTAAAGACAGCTGTAACAGTGTAGTTTCTTTTTCAGTTCTGTCTCTGTGTGAGAGGCATATTAAAATTTCTGTGCAGATTTGATTTGTAAAAATGATTTAATATTTCAGTGTATGGACTGAACACTAAATGAATGTGATTGTAAATTGTTTTGTAATAAAATGTTTATAGGTCTGTACAGTTTCAGTCTAGGTAATTGTTATAAGATTTTCCTTGAACCAGCCCTCTCAGAGTTTATCCTGTTGGAGAACCTGACATGGAGTCACAAAATGCCATGTGTTTTGGATCTTAAGATGGGCACACGGCAACACGGTGATGATGCTTCTGAGGAAAAGAAAGCCATGCAGATCCGCAAGTGCCAGCAGAGCACATCGGCCAGCATCGGCGTCCGTCTGTGTGGCATGCAGGTAAGCTTCCACTCAACTCCTCACACTGTATAATAGCTCAACATTTAGAGAGAGGACTACATTTTTGTGTGTGTGTGTACAGTGTGTTTCAAAAGTGAACGTTTCTATTAATTCTTTTTCAATTTACT
Organism: Channallabes apus; assembly: GCA_030522415.1. NCBI lineage: Eukaryota > Metazoa > Chordata > Actinopteri > Siluriformes > Clariidae > Channallabes > Channallabes apus. Next base: position 34,947,102 of record CM060112.1, read on the forward strand.
TAAACAATTTTACTGATGATAACTTGAGTAAAACATGGAACATTTGAAATATTTGCATGGGTTTCACAGTTTCTAAGTATTTAGTGTAGTAAATCATAATACCGAGGTTTGATTTGTATTGCAGCTTTGTAATAAGAGTAACATTTATATAATTCGGTTGTGGGGTTGTTTTTTTTTTTTTTTTTTTTTTTTTTTTTCCCTAAATTATCAAATAATTTGCTGTTTTCAATTTAGACCACACCACCTGCATGATTATTGAGAAACAGCAACATTTACCATCTAAAATCCGTTTATGTATGTGATTATATATAAAAAAAAATTTTTATTTATTTATTTTAACCAGATTTTTGGGTCAGGCTACAGTGATTTGCTACCTGAAAGAATCATGATGCATAACTCAATTTTTTCCCCCATCTCTAATTTAGTGGGGTTTTATTTTTGCTATAAGATGGTCTTGATTTGAGCTGATGTGGACATGTCTGAACTGAATATCTAAAAATGCAGCATAATGTTTTAAAGTCAATATGAGCGTTGTAAGGCCATACAGTATGTTTCAATAGAAGACATTAAGCATCAGGCAACTCTGAGCTTTTATGCAAAGGAGTTCATCTGGTCAGTGTCAAATTTGCTTGTATTCAAGTATGAAGGTGTCCAGAATATTTCAATAAAGATATGAAATCCTGTGTGCTTTTGGAGCCCACTTTGTTTGTAATTAGAGCTGCTGATGAGTACATGTACTCATGTAGGGTAATTTGAGAAAATATAACCTCAGTCTGCATAATTGATAACTTTAGTGGTGTAGTAATGCCAACCTTCTTTTCTGCAGGTCTACCAGGCTGACTCTGGTCAGCTCATGTTCATGAACAAGTACCATGGACGCAAACTGACATTGGCTGGTTTTAAAGAGGCTCTGTTCCAGTTCTTCCATGATGGGCGGAGATTGCGACACGAGCTCCTCTCCCCTGTTTTGTGGCGACTCAGAGAAATGGAGGCCGCCCTGGAGGCGTGCGAGAGTTACCGCTTCTACTCCAGCTCACTTCTCATTATCTATGATGGAGACCCGCCATGCTCACGTCGCTCTTCAGAGGACGGTCTCTCTGATGAAGAGGGAGAAGAAGAAGAGGAGGAGGAGGAGGAAGAAGAGGAGCAAGGAGCGTTTGGGTTTCCGCATGGCACTGGAGGAGCGAGTGGGAGCAGCAGTAGTAGTGCTAGCAGTGGTTCTAACAGCAGCAGTGGGAACTCCAGGCCAGTGGTGGATGTGCGAATGATTGACTTCGCCCACACCACATGCCGGCACTACAGGGAGGACAGTGTCGTGCACGAGGGCCAGGACACAGGATACATTTTTGGCCTTCAGAACCTCATAACTATTATCTCTCAGTTAGAGGAGCACAGTGCTGATTGAGCTGGGCCTTTTCATGTGCAATATTAAAACACAAAATATAGAACCAGACTATATATGGTGCGAAAGAAGAGAGTGAGTTTACCAGTGGCAATCTCTGTCAAATGTCATCGTCCCTTTTTTGATTCTCACTGCTCTTTCTTGAATTCTTTCTTTTGATCCGTCTGGTGCCCATAAAGGGACATTTAATGAAGCTGCAAGAGCAGGCTCTTTCTTGTCTTGTGTTGGTTTTCTTTTCTTAAAGGGTTGAAGGGGCAGATGACTGAAGACATGAGAGTGATTTGTTTACTTGACTTGGCAACTGACTCCTCAACTTGCCCTGATGCACTGCTAAACGTTTTACATCCCCGTGTTTTCTAAATGAATTTACAGCAAATAACCAACAAAAAAGTGTAAGCAAGCGATAATCTAGTTGTCATTCCAGAAGAAAGATGTAGCGCTACAGATTGCACTCGGTTATTTGCTTGTACTCCAGAAGGTGGAGAAAGGTCAATTTTTGATTATGAAATGACCACTCTTGCATTTTCCACTATAAAGAGAGAACTATATTCGAGTAAGCAGTAGAGGCACACAGAGACTATAATAGAGCTTTATTTATTTGACATACTGTATTTCTTATATAAACTAAAAAAAGGTGACATGAAAGCTACATTCCATGTTATTACTGTTATAATGATTATTATAATAATAATAGTATTTGAGAGGTTCAAATACTGTACCTGTTCTGTCAACAGTATGTTGGAGGAAAAAATAAAACTGCTTTTGTTAAAAGTGTGATTTAGTGACTTTTTCATGATGCAGGCAATTTCACATGGTCTTTTTGTTTTGCTGCAGTGTTGATCCATGTAATACATTGCTTAGAGCACAACACTACTGTTTTATAAGGGTCACAAATTTATTGATTGATTGACTTAAATAAGTCAATTTGATTGATTTTAATTAGTCCACCTCATCTATGCAGTTGCCCAATCAACCAATTATGTGGCAGCATCATAGTGTGCAGAATCAATTCAATTCAATTTTATTTATATAGCGCTTTTAACAATGGTCATTGTCTCAAAGCAGCTTCACAAAAATTAAAGAAATTTAATTAATACTAAATAAATAAAATAATAATAGAAAATAAATAAATAAAAACAAATAATAATAATAATTATAGAAAAGAAAATAATTGGAAGTGTGGATGTGTGAGAAAAATGTGCAGATAATAATGAGACGAATGAATGAAATTTCTCTGATGAGCAAGCCAAGGGTGACGGCGACGGTGGCAAGGAAAAACTCCCTGAGATGGCATTAGGAAGAAACCTTGAGAGGAACCAGACTCAACAGGGAACCCATCCTCATTTGGGCGATAACAGATAGAAATGATATAACATCTTGTGTGTTGTGCAGGTGAAAATTCAATATGACAGAAATTATTTAAATTGACATGAAGACCAGTTCAGCATAGGGACGAGTCAGTAGGTGCAGAGGGCAGATGAGGTCTGGATCACTGGAAGCACAGGAGCAGCATGTGTATCTCCAACCATCATAAAGCTGAATCCAGCTGGAGCTGGTCCTTCTCTGGATGCCTCAGGAACCTCGCAGGGTCGGCCTTTGTCTACTGAAGCTGGCAAAATCTCCCGATGCCTCGGGATGGGTAGAGAAATACAGAACAGATGGGGAGAATTAGCGTAGTTGCCATTCGGTATAGGTGTACTGGAGTATGAGTACTGGGATGAGTTACGTGTATGCCAGATTAAAAAGATGCGTCTTGAGTCTACTTTTGAACTGAGAAACCGTGTCTGCTCCCCGAACACTGTCTGGAAGGCTATTCCAAAGCTTTGGAGCTAAATATGAAAAAGCCCTACCCCCTTTTGTAGATTTTGAAATTCTGGGAACTACCAGAAGTCCGGAGCTTTGTGATCTTAAGGCGCGTGGTGGATTGTAGCGCATCAGAAGACTGGTTAGGTATGTGGGAGCTAAACCATCTAAGGCCTTGTATGTAAGTAATACTATTTTGTAATTTATTCTAAACTGAACAGGTAGCCAGTGCAGGGATGATAATATTGGGGTTATATGATCATATTTTCTGGATCTAGTGAGAACCCTGGCAGCTGCATTTTGGATTAACTGAAGCTTGTTTATTGAGGATGCAGGACAACCACCATGCATTACAATAATCCAGTGTGGAGGTCATGAATGCATGAACTAGTTTTTCTGCATCAGATACGGATAAGATGTTCCTAAGTTTAGCAATATTTCGAAGATGGAAAAAGGCTGTTTTTGTGATATTTTAAATGTGATTTTCAAAAGACAAGTTACTGTCTAATATTACTCCCAGATCTTTTACTGCTGAGCTGGTAATAACAGTACATCCTTCTAAGCGCAAGCTGAATTGTGAAAGCTGTTGTGTGCTGGTTTTTGGGCCAATAAGTAATATCTCTGTCTTATCTGAATTTAATAAAAGAAAGTTATTGGTCATCCAATCTTTTATGTTCTGGACACACTCAGTTAATCTAGACAACTTAGGTATTTCGTCTGGTTTAGTTGAGATATATAATTGGGTATCATCAGCATAACAATGGAAACTAATCCCATGTCTTCTAATCACATACAGATCAAGTGCTTCACATCAAACATCAAAATGTGAAAAAGTATGATTTCGGTTAGCATGGTTGTTTTTGCCAGATGAACTTATTTCAGAAACTGTTAATCCTCGGGGTTTTTCACAGACAACAGTTCCTAGAGTTAACGCCAAATGATGTAACAAACACAATCACAATCCTGTGTGCAGAGAATCTGCAGGCTTTTACGCCTTGTTGAGAGAGCTCGGAGGAGAATGACCAGACTGTTTTGAGCTGACAGGAAGTCCATAGTACTCAAATAAGCACTCCTTACAACTGAGGTGAAGAGAAAAAGATCTTGGAATGGACAACATAATGAACTTTAAGATGGATGGCTACAACAGCAGAAGACCATGTCAAGTTCTACAGAATCACTGCTTTCTGACAGATTGTCCGAGACTCTGGAAACTGCATCTGTAACAAGGAACCTCTCTAATAATGCTTGCTTTTTCTTATGCACATACACACACGTGGTCATAATGTCATAGTAAACAGTACACACATACACGGATGTTGAATATACGAGTGATGCATGCGCACTGAGACTGAGCATGGGAGACGATTACCCACAGTCCCGTAGCGCGAGAGAGAGAGAGAAGAACCGTTGGCTCAGTTGTGATCACAACACTCAGCAGACAAACCGCATGCATTCTACTCATATGTCAAGACCTCGCTCGTTCATCAAGTTAAAATTTATTTTAAAATTTTGCTTGTCTTGCAAAACACTTGCAGACAAAGTTACTTGCATTCCAAGGTTCCAATGTATTTGTCTTTTGTATTTAATTAAAAAGTTAATTTAAAGAAATTCTACAGCTAGAATGCAGATAATTTGGACTAACCCTTGTAGCATTGCTGTAAAAGACAATTAAACGTACACCACGTTCCCTTGGTTTTAACTAACAGTGCATGGGGGAAATCTTGACCTCTTCATATACACCCACTCACAAAAGTGAGTACACCCCTCTAATTTCAGCAAATGTTTTACTACAGGTCCTTCTCAAAAAATTAGCATATTGTGATAAAGTTCATTATTTTCTGTAATGTACTGATAAACATTAGACTTTCATATATTTTAGATTCATTATACACAACTGAAGTAGTTCAAGCCTTTTATTGTTTTAATATTGATGATTGTGGCATACAGCTCATGAAAACCCAAAATCCCTCTCTCAAAAAATTAGCATATCATGAAAAGGTTCTCTAAACGAGCTATTAACCTAATCATCTGAATCAACTAATTAACTCTAAACACCTGCAAAAGATTCCTGAGGCTTTCAAAAACTCCCAGCCTGGTTCATTACTCAAAACCGCAATCATGGGTAAGACTGCCGACCTGACTGCTGTCCAGAAGGCCATCATTGACACCCTCAAGCAAGAAAGAAAGAATCATGAAAGAAATTTCTGAACAAATAGGCTGATCCCAGAGTGCTGTACCAAGGCACCTCAGTGGTACAGTAAGTCTGTGGGAAGGAAAAAGTTTGGCAGAAAACGCTGCACAATGAGAAGAGGTGACCGGGCCCTGAGGAAGATTGTGGAGAAGGACCGATTCCAGATCTTGGGGGACCTGCGGAAGCAGTGGACTGAGTCTGGAGTAGAAACATCCAGAGCCACCGTGTACAGGCGTGTGCAGGAAATGGGCTAATTTTTTTAGGTTAAGGTTGCAAATTTTGCATGTCATTCGGAAATCAAGGTGCCAGAGTCTGGAGGAAGACTGGGGAGAGGGAAATGCCAAAATGCCTGAAGTCCAGTGTCAAGTACCCACAGTCAGTGATGGTCTGGGGTGCCATGTCAGCTGCTGGTGTTGGTCCACTGTGTTTTATCAAGGGCAGGGTCAATGCAGCTAGCTATCAGGAGATATTGGAGCACATCATGCTTCCATCTGCTGAAAAGCTTTATGGAGATGAAGATCCATGAAGACCTGCTCACAGTGCCAAAACCACTGGTAAATGGTTTACTGACCATGGTATTACTGTGCTCAATTGGCCTGCCAACTCTCCTGACCTGAACCCCATAGAGAATCTGTAGGATATTGTGAAGAGAAAGTTGAGAGACACAAGACACAAGAATCTGCAAAAGGATTCCCGACCAAGTATTGAGTGCAGAACTGAACATAATTATTTGAAGGTTGACTTTTTTTTGTATTAAAAACACTTTTCTTTTATTGGTCGGATGAAATATGCAAATTTTTTGAGATAGGGATTTGGGGTTTTCATGAGCTGTATCCCACAATCATCAATATTAAAACAATAAAAGGCTTGAACTACTTCAGTTGTGTGTAATGAATCTAAAATATATGAAAGTCTAATGTTTATCAGTACATTACAGAAAATAATTAACTTTATCACAATATGCTATTTTTTTAGAAGAACATGTACAGTATATCTTTTCCAAGAACAATACGATAGAAATGAAACTTGGATATATTTTAGACAATGTGCAACTTGTATAGCAGTATAGATTTACTGTCCTCTGAAAATATTTCAACATACAGCCATTATTGTCAAAAATAAATTAATGAATAAATTATATATACTGTATATAAATTTTGTATTAAAGTATTTATACACATTTTCCTGAAGTGTGTATAATTTGCAGTGGTGTCTCAGAGGGCTAAGGCACTGAGTTACTGATCAGAAGATCAGCGGTTCGATCCACAGCTCCACCAGGTTGCCACTGTTGGGCCCTTGAGCACGGCCCTTAACCCTATCTGCTCCAGAGGCGCTGTATCGTGGCTGACCCTGCGCTCAGACCCCAGTTACGCTAGGATATGGGAAGAAGGAATTTCACTGTGCTGTAATGAACAGTATATGTGACAAATAAAGGCTTAACTTATAATGTATGTATTATCACAGTTACTTTACAGTAATGAAGGGATGATGGATGTGTTGGAGCAGTAGCAGTACAGGACTATCTGAACTGATGAACTAAAAATAAAAGGAAATGCTCATATGTAACACACAAAATATGTTTTAAAGTAGATAGTTATACTTTGTCAGTTCTGTGCAATGTAAAACTCTTATTTCAATACATTTAGCGGTGATGCGTTTATTACTAGCTGGAAACTACCTTTATGTTGTGTTCGGAATAGCAGTTCATGGGTCAACATTATATATTTCCTGGTGAAAAGACCTGTGATATACTGGGCACATGCACTCAGACACACTTTGAGCATTGATGACTCAGTGGTAAGTTTCTTGTTTGCCATGCAGAAGGCCCAGGTTTGCTTCCCACTGAATGCCCAAACCCCAGCCACTGGATTCAGTGCCAGTCAGTCCCTAGCCCAGATAAACTGGGAGGGTTGCGTCAGGAAGGGAATCCGGCGTAATACTTGTGCCAAGTTGTTGATTGGATGATCCACTGTAGTGACCCCTTGACGGGAGCAGCCAAAAGACTAACAACAACAAAGGTACAGTAGATTCAGTTTTTTAGGTAATATATACAGTATACTATTTCAACTGACAAAACTTTTAAAAGAGGTAAATTACATCTCAAACTGCAGCAAATCACTCTGACTCTAACACTTTGTATTTAGGTGTGAGGCTGCTGCCAGAACTGCAATGAAGGATTAATGAATTCTGTAGCTGACCAGCCTGGAAAGTATGCAAAGACGGTTAGCTTCATTATGGGCCTGGATCCTGTCATGTTAAATCACAGCAAAAAGCAGTCACTGATTAAAAAGCAGTAGAAGCCAGTGTCTGCTTACTGACTGCAATCTGGTAAAGGTCTTTAGAAGCAGTAATGAAGTAAGCTGCATGAGGCCTCCTGTTTAAAAATTAGGCACATACTGTAGTGTTTGAAAACATTGTTTCAATGGTGGTTAACAAAGAAAACATTAAAACATAGGTACGATTTTTTGAACTTATGATCTATGTTTTTTTTTTTTATGAGAAATTTAACAAAAAGGGTAAAAAACAAAAAGGATGCCAGTAATTTACCCTCCAGTTCAGAAGCCTCTGTCAGTTTCCACTGGCCTAATAACATGGTTCATAACGTGCACGTGCGTGTCTGTAGAGCACTGGATATATCTTTGCACAGACTTTAATGTCTCATGCGCATTTGCTTCACAGCAACAAATATCAAATACCCAGTTTATCCTTCAATGTTTTCATTACTGAGCAGAACGTGAGTGTGCCTACTCAGTTCTTGTGCAATGAACCAGCTGCTGCAGAATGCTTAAGTATTGTGTGTAATATACATTAGTCTGCAGCTTATGTGCTTTAGGCTGAGCTTTGATAGAAGAAAGATAATGAGTGTTTGCACTAGAGAATGAGTTTAATTCTCTGTAATGCTGGTGTCCTTCTTCTTTTTTCCGTTTCTATAATTGTGTTTTATCAGGGCCAGTGGGCCATAGAGTGCAATCATTGGATGATTCAATTCAGAATTTGTTTGTCTGTGTGCTTGTCTATGCTGTCATGCAAACATGCACATAAGTGTGTATGTTTGCACAGTGTATTTGTACGGTCTCGGGTTTCTGTGTAGGGCTGACCTGTTACGTAATTGTGAGTCAGTTACCATGGCAACTGAGCAGAGCTGTAGTTTTCACTTTGATGCTGCAACTAATGCTTCTGCAAAAGTCTTTGGCACTGTATTTTTTCTATCTAGATTTTGGATGCATTTTATGACTTTTGAGTTAGATTAAAAAAAAATTATTTTAGGTTTCCAAGCAATTAAATATTGCAGAAAAAAAAATAGCAAACCACTTTTCAGATAACAAACATACAGACAGACAGATAGATAGATAGATAGATAGATAGATAGATAGATAGATAGATAGATAGATTCTAGAATAGATCACAAATAGAAAAGTATTCTATGATAATCCCTGGGATCTAACCAACATTAAATAAATAAATAAATAAATAAATAAATTTTTAAAAAATTAAAAAATATTTTAATGAATTACTGTATTCTAATTAATATTATTGTAATTATAATAATCATAATAATTAAAATAATAAATATGTAGGCCCATTAAGCCTAATAGATCTGCTCTATACATGCTCCATGTGATTCATTCAACCTGTGAGACTCGCTGCCATTGTTCCTTTCCCAGAATAGACGACTGTGGAGACACATTGTGTTGCTCATTTACTTTGTCACATTGTACTTTGTAGGCCGCGCATTCAAACACACCCACACACTTTCACATTTATCTTTGCTCCATGTTTCAGGTCCATGTGTAAAAGTGCTAGATTCCAACAAAACAGAATCAGGAAGAGATTCTAGTGAGATAGTGAGAAAAAGATATGCACAAGAACAATAAAACATATTGAAAAAATATATCATTAATATAAATCTTAGTGCTGACCATATCCATAATTTGTGCATAAAGAATTGCTATCGTCAACTTACCAACCAACTAAGCAATTAACCAAACACAGGATTTGTACATCTCTTGTGACATTTCATATGTTGTCCCCAAGATTGTTTTATTATTATAATATTCTGAACAACTTTGTACTTCAAACATCCTCCCTATGTATTTTTTCCTGTAAACAGCTTCATTACAAAGCAAAAATTTATCGATTAAGGATTAAAATAGAAAATAAATTAAAAAAAAATTTTTTATTAAGAAGCAAAAATAAAATTAAATAAAAGTATTTTTGTAATAAAACAACTTACTGAAGCTATAAAGAACCTAATCATTAAAGCCATTTTGATGTTTGTGTCAGTATGTGTGTTTATTTCACCGATTGTAAGAATATTAAGAATACTGTTTGCATTACTTAACTAATAACTTACATTATAAGTTGCATACACATGCTGATGTCAGTTCCACATTGTGTTACTTATAAGCTGGTTAACAAGAATAACCTAGTGTCTGGATGATTTATAACAATGTATTTAATTATATAGTTGTTTTAATGCCGTGTTGCGTAACCTTTGGCTCAGCACATAACTGACATTACCTATGCTTAATAGAACATTTTATTAAAACAGTGGATGGAAAACAAAATCCATACAATTAAAAATACATTTTATTCACTTAGCTTTTGTAAACTTCATGTATTTATATGGTACATATTATCCCTTATCCAAACAACATAGCATACCAAATGAATGCTGTGATTTTATTTGAATAAAAATAAATAAATAAGAGCATTTATAGCAACTGAAATATTTTGGTATCTTTAGTACATATCTCCGGAGGTAATATGTGCTAGACACCTTTAGCAGCACAGACAGTCTCTTTTGGTAGTTCTCATTTCAAAGATTTGGGATTTTTGTCAAGGCTTTGTCTAGGCTACTTCATGTCCTAACAAGACACTCCTTGGTGTTCTTATCCTGACGCTTGAGCTCATTTTCTTGCTGGAATTTACATTTTGATGAAGTTCTTCTCCAGAACATTCCCTTCTTAGCTCCATCTTGATAAGTTCCCTAGTTCCTTAAGAAAAAAATTGGGATTGCAGTTGGGATGGTGTTGTTTTGGTGACGTGCCATTTAGCACAACAAAAGTCCTACTTTGGATTAATCTGACCACAAAACTTCTGCCTGTTTGTTGCAGAATCCTTTAGATGTTTCAGACTTTCCCTGTGGTCTTTCTGACCTAGTGTCTTCTTTCATGGTCATCTACTTTTAAAAGATTTTGGTAGACTCTGGATGTTACAATGGCCTTAACAGTGTTCCAGGGTATGCTCTAACCTTCTGGAATCTAATTATATCCCTCACCTGAGGTGTTCCTTCAAACAGCTTTGCCACAGGGTGATTGAGTCTATGGAGCCAAAGCCTATGGAGCCAGAGATCGAAACAAAACTGAGGTCCATAGTAAACAGCTGGGTGTTGGAAAATGACGTGACTATTTGACCTTGAAGGTAATTACTTATTGTTTAAGGAATGTTATAGGAAAGGGAGTGTACATGCAAACCACAACTCTAATTGTATTTGTTTATTTTTTTCTATTTTAATTCCACCTTATACCTGTCTAATTTGGAAAATTTGTGAAATGTAATTGTGAAAAATAGTGTGTATTCATTTTCTATTTGCTGTATATATATACACCGTAATAGATGCAGTAATGTGCCAGAACTGTCAAATCTAAACACAACTGATTACACAATACTAATGGACACACAAGACTGTTGTATAAGGCATGCGGCTAACCTGACACCAAACTGGCGATGAACTGTATGTTCACATACTCTTCTTTTGACGTTTCTGTCACCATCAGAAAATGCTTATTCATGATCTTGTCCACGTCATGGTCCCTTGTTCCTTTTTGCTGTATCCTTTCCTCAGACCTTGTAGTGGATGAATTTTATTTCCCCCTTTTTATTATCTTACTAGTAAACAGCTCTTACTGGTTTTCATGCATCTTAAAGGAGTCTCAGGTCTGTGTTTGTGTGAATGTTGGAAGATGAATTTACCTACCAGGCACTTACAGTACAGTGGCCATCTGGACAGTACAGTATGTTACATAAGTAAAGACAGAAGAAGAAAATGATTAGCCAGTCCTCGACTGTTCTTTACGCATCCTTCACCAAAATATGCACACATAAAAATATCCAGGATGCTCTCTAGATGAAAATGGGCTGTTGTGTATACTCAACATGACAGCAGTTTTACTACTACCCTTCCTCATCATTTCCTATGTTCCTCCAGGTATGTTCCAGGGTGTAACATACAGATACACACGTTATGGGTAATACTATATGTTAAAGTTTAAAAAATCCAATACCTTTACCTGAAATATTATTCCATATGAATGTCAATTAAGGCGGCATGGTGGCATAATGCTTAGTACTGTAGCCTTGCACGTGTAAGCCCAAAGGGTTCGATTTCTACCTGGGATCTATGTGTGTGGAGTTTGCATGTGTGTGGAGTTTGCATGTGCTCCCAACACTTTTCTCTGACATATTTCTCTGGGTACTCTGATTTCCTCCCACAGTCCAAAGACATGCAGGTTAGATTAATTGATGTTCTCAAATTGCTTGTAGTGTGTGTGCCCTGCGATTAATTAGCAACCCGTTCAGGGTGTACTGTGCCTATGGCTCCTGGGATAAGCTATAGGCCCCTGCGACACTGTACACAGGATATATAGCGGACGAATGATCAAATTAACTAATGTCTATTTTAAATGACATTCATGCCACAAGAGTGTACAATAACTACTATACAAATACTAGTAGTCTGGTTTATTAAAAAAAAATTAAAACAATGCAGGTTATTACAGTTTAATGTGTTTTAAGATGGCAAAAAAGGTGACATGTTTGACCATAAAATTAAAGATTGCAGTTTCTTCCTGGTACACTGGAACATTGAGGATGTTTGTGGTGTCGTACAAAAGCGCAATTTTGCACTCAAGTAATAACACAATTCAATTACACTAGTGTATTCCATTTTAACTTTCACTTAGTGATTAAGTTTAAGTGCAAAACAATAACAAAAGGAAACACACTTCTTCCATTTCTTCTTGCTATATGTATATTTTTTTGTCCAAGCATAAAAAGCAAAACAAAACTATAATTATAAATATGCTTAATAAAAATTTAATGTTAATATTGATTTTATATACATTCACTTCATAAGAATACATTTGTTTTAAGCAATACCTGCTCATTCATACACTAATTAAAGTGCTTCAATTAATATTTATACAAAGGGAAAAATGTAACCTTACTTACTTGGAATGTGGCATGGCAGTGTGTGTCAGTGTTAGTATTTTAGAAACTGTTGATCTTCTAGGAATTTCCTGCACAATAGTTTCTAGAGTTTATAGTATGTGGGTGACAATGCCTTAATAATTAGAGGTTAGAGGAGAATAAACAGGTTTCTAAAGCAGACAAGAATTCTATTGGTACTTACACAACCACACTTTATACTCAACAGTGTTGGGCAGAAAAGCATGCCCAATCACTTTTCCAATCAAGACCACATCAGGTTCCATTTCTCAAGAAATAATAGAAACCTCAGGCTCCTGTGGGGACAAGAAAAATAAAGTGCTACAAAATACTTTTTTTTTTTTTAATTACGCTTTTTTATTGTGAATTATTGTAGACATTATTGTCATGCACACGCAATCTGCGCCCGGCACTAGGACCCGGAAGTAAGACGGGCGCAAAACCAGGAAGTATAAAAGAGGTAAACAAACGATGGCTTACCGCTCAGTCATTGAGTTCGGCCCATGTCAGCTCCAGTTGTCGTTTCAGCAAACCGTGAGTACTCACATGTTGGTTCCGTTGTCTTTTGCTATTGTGTGTGTATTTCTAGGACGCGGGTTAAATTTGTGTTTTTCCCTTGCTCCGTTTTTGTGAGAGTCCTTAAACTAAATCGCGTGGTTATCCTGCCTGCTCGCTTCTTTCCGCGTTTGGGTTTATCCTCCACGCTACATTGGGCTAACCGCTAAAGCTACGTCTTCTGGTCACCTCAGGTTAGTCCATCTTGACAGAATGACTGAGCCCTCCGCGGTAAACCCAGCGGATTACGCGAGTCTCTGCGACGTTGTAGATCAGCATGCGGCGTTAATCAATCAGCTAACCGGGGATCTCGCTTCCCTCCGCCGCGAGATCGCTGAGCTCCGGCGGGAGAATACGAATCTCCGCGCGGCTGTTGATGACGTCACTGCTCGATCGCACGCCGCGGAGGCCGCGGCGCCGCATCCCCCCCCCCCCCTCCTTCTGATGTTTTTCTTTCTCTACCAGAGAAGTGGAACGGCACGGACGGGAAGTGCAGCGTATTTTTGACAGCTCTCGATCTGGTGTTTGAGTTTAATGCCACCAAATACTCCACCGATCGCCTTCGCATAGCTCTTCTCGTTTCGTTGCTAAAAGGGCAGGCAGCAGAGTGGGCCACGGCAGTTCTCCAGGCGGACACAGACACCGCCCACTCATACAATGAGTTCACCCACCAACTTAAACTAACTTTTGAACATCCAGCGGGCGAGGTGGAGACCGACACCAGACTTTACCATCTGAGGCAGGGAGGGCTGTCCGTGAGCCGCTATACGGCCGAGTTTCGCACCCTCGCCGTTCAAACAACATGGGGCGATGCAGCGCTCCGGACATCCTACTACGAGGGACTGGCTTCTCGAATCAAGGACGAACTAGCCGGGCGAGAGCTTCCTGCGACCCTGGAGGGTCTGATCCAGCTCGCTCTCCGGATCGACCAGCGCCTCCTCTCTCGCCCGAGGCCAGCCCCTCGCACCCTGCCACCTGCACCCCACTTCGCCGTCACCACTTCACGGCCCGCACCCGCCTTCACCGTCACCAGTCCACGTCCCGCAGACTCCGCCTCCTACGCCACCCCAGGACATGTCGGTTCTCCACCTCCTGCCGTGGTTGACACCGGAGCCGGGGAACCCATGCAACTAGGACGCGCCTCCTTGACCGCTGCAGAACGGGAGAGACGTTTCCGTGAAGGGCTCTGCGCCTATTGCGGGTCAGCCGCACATCACAGGGCGACCTGCCCTTTCAGACCGGGAAACGCCCAGGCCCGGTGAGAGAAGAGAGATACTCGCCGGGTCACCTTCGTCTCTCCACCATCACCACCAATTCCTCCCGTCTCACGGTTCAGGTACACCTCCAGGTTGGCCACAAACGAGTCCGAAGTGCTGCATTCATCGACTCCGGGGCAGCAGGTAACTTCATTGACTCCGCATATGCCAAAACCCTGGGGGTTAAACTCGAGGCGTTATCCCAGCCCGTTCACATCACATCTGTCGACGGTCGCCCCCTCTCCACCAGCCCAATAAACGCCCGAACCGAACCCATCACCATCTCCATCAACCAGCACCATGAAAAGCTAAACTTTTTCGTCACCTCCATCTCCTCACCTCCCATCATCCTTGGACATCCCTGGCTGCTCCAGCATGACCCTCTCATCTCCTGGACCCAGAATCGGATCCTCCAATGGGGCGCGACCTGCACCGAACTGTGCCTACGGGCAACGGCTGGGACGTGCTCTAGGGAGTCCGAGGCCCCCGACGTCGACACCAACGCCATCCCAGAGCCGTATCGGGACCTGGCGGAGGTCTTCTGCAAGAGACGAGCTACTCATCTTCCTCCGCATCGGCCCTACGACCTCACCATTGACCTCCAACCCGGTGCAGTCCCACCCCGCGGCCACCTCTACTCCCTCACACCTACAGAGACGCAGGTTATGGAGGAGTATGTGACCAACGCCCTTCGCCAAGGCACCATCAGACCCTCCTCCTCACCTGCCGCCGCGGGGTTCTTCTTCGTGAAGAAGCGGGGCGGTGAACTTCGTCCATGTGTCGACTATCGGGGGCTAAACAATATAACTATCAAAAACCGACACCCATTGCCTCTTACCAACTCAGCCCTGGACGCCCTCTCTGGCGCCACCATCTTCACTAAGTTGGACCTCCGGAGCGCCTACAACTTGGTGCGCATCAGAGAGGGCGATGAGTGGAAGACGGCCTTCATCACCCCTACTGGGCACTATGAGAATCTCGTCATCCCCTTTGGGCTGTGCAATGCCCCCGCCGCCTTCCAACACCTCATCAATGACATCCTTCGCGACATGCTCGGGCGGTGGGCGTTCGCCTACCTGGACGACATCCTAATCTACTCACGCACCATGGAAGAACATACCCAGCACGTCAGGGCGGTTCTAAAGAGATTACTCGCCCATCAACTGTACTGTAAGTTGGAAAGGTGCGCTTTTCACGAGCGCTCCACCACGTTCCTGGGTTTTGTCATCTCGCCCCAGGGTGTGGCCATGGACCCGCAGAAGCTAGAGGTTGTGCGTCATTGGCCCCTACCCAAGACCCTCAAGCAACTTCAACGGTTTCTCGGGTTTGCGAATTTCTATCGTCGCTTTATCCGGGACTACAGTACAGTTGCCGCCCCCCTAACCGCTCTGACCCGCCCTTCACCTCTCCCTTTTCACCTCAACCCTGCAGCTGTCTCCGCTTTCAAGTCACTTTGTCACCGCTTCACCACAGCACCGATTCTCCTCCATCCAGATGTCAGAAAATCATTCGTTGTGGAGGTGGATGCTTCAGATGTGGGCGCTGGAGCTATCCTCTCACAACGAGGTCCAGATCAGAAACTACACCCATGTAGTTTCTTCTCCAGAAAATTTGACTCCACTCAGCAGCGATACGGGGTAGGGGACCGCGAACTGCTGGCCATAAAGTGGGCTCTGGAGGAGTGGCGTCACTGGCTCCAGGGCGCCAGTGAGCCATTCATAGTCTGGACGGACCACCAAAACCTCATAACCATCAAGAACCTGAAACAGTTAAACCCACGACAGGCGCGGTGGGCCTTATTTTTCGAAAATTATGATTTCCACCTCTCGTACCGCCCGGGCTCCAAGAACACAAAAGCGGACGCTCTCTCCCGACAGCTGGAAGTGGACATTCCCCGGGCGGACCCCGCGCCTGTCCTTCCATCATCCAGGATCATCGCCCCACTCCAACTAGACCTGGAAACGAGAGTTCGCCAGGCGCAGGCTACAGAGACCGAACCGGCAGGTGTGCCACCTGGACGACTCTTTGTGCCCGAGAGGATGCGATCAGAAGTCCTCCAGTGGGGTCATTCCTCTCCCATCTCAGGACACCCGGGCACTCGACGGACGCTCCAATTTCTCCAACGAGACTTCTGGTGGCCCTCCCTCACGAAAGACGTCCAAGAGTTCGTTCAGGCATGCCCAGTGTGCGCCAGGGCCAAAACCACCAATCAACCAACCCCCGGTGAACTGCAGCCACTCCCAGTTCCTCGACGGCCCTGGACGCACATTGCCGTCGACTTCATCACGGGCCTGCCGGCCTCCGAAGGAAAGGACACCATTCTCACCATCGTCGACCGGTTCTCTAAAGCCGTGCACCTGGTGGCTCTCGCCGGACTCCCGTCAGCCAAAGGAACAGCAGAGCTGATTTTAGAGCACGTAGTCCGTCTGCATGGGTTCCCCAAGGACATCGTCTCGGACAGAGGGCCCCAGTTCACAGCCCGGTTCTGGAAAGCCTTCTGCCGTCTGATCGACTCCACCTGCAGTCTCTCACCTGGATATCACCCACAGACTAACGGTCAGACGGAGCGGACCAACCAACAGCTGGAGCGCTACCTGAGATGTTTCGTAGCTGATCGACAGCGCTCCTGGGCGCACTATCTCATCTGGGCTGAACTGTCACACAACCTCCACACCTCCTCTGCCACCAACCTAAGCCCATTTGAGGTATGTTACGGTTTCCAACCTTCGATGTTCAACCACCCAGAACCGGAGGTTGATGTACCGTCCGCCCAACAGTTGGTCCGCAGATGTCGGCGGCTATGGATTACAACCAACCGGGCCATCCAACGCGCCAACGCCCGCTACACTCACCAACACCGCCGTCGACATCCTCCGGGACGATTGTACCATGTAGGTGACAAGGTATGGCTTTCTACAAAGAACCTCCACCTTCACATCGAATCAAAAAAACTCTCACCCAGATTTATCGGACCATACCGCATCACCCACAGGATTAACCCTGTCACCTACCGGCTCCAGCTGCCTGCGGCGCTCCGGATACATCCAGTCTTCCACCTGTCTCAGTTCAAGCCCTTCATCACCTCACCCATGATTCCACCCACCCCCCCAGCTCCTCCTCCCCGGATCATCGACGGCGGTCCCGCCTACACCGTGCGCCGAATCCTCGACTCGCGCCCTCGGGGTAAAGGTACGCAATACCTGGTGGACTGGGAGGGCTATGGCCCCGAGGAGCGATCTTGGATCCCGGCCCGGTTCATTCTCGACCCGGAGCTAATTCGGGACTACCGTCACAGGGTATCCTCCGCCCCAGGACCGTCAGGAGCCAGTCCTGGACAGGGGGGTACTGTCATGCACACGCAATCTGCGCCCGGCACTAGGACCCGGAAGTAAGACGGGCGCAAAACCAGGAAGTATAAAAGAGGTAAACAAACGATGGCTTACCGCTCAGTCATTGAGTTCGGCCCATGTCAGCTCCAGTTGTCGTTTCAGCAAACCGTGAGTACTCACATGTTGGTTCCGTTGTCTTTTGCTATTGTGTGTGTATTTCTAGGACGCGGGTTAAATTTGTGTTTTTCCCTTGCTCCGTTTTTGTGAGAGTCCTTAAACTAAATCGCGTGGTTATCCTGCCTGCTCGCTTCTTTCCGCGTTTGGGTTTATCCTCCACGCTACATTGGGCTAACCGCTAAAGCTACGTCTTCTGGTCACCTCAGGTTAGTCCATCTTGACAATTATAGTCTGCTGCTATAACTGCACTGATGTAATTGTACACACTATAACCCACGAATCCGCCTTTTCACAGCAGACTGATTGTGAGTCACAGACCAGAAATCAGATGTAGTATGACTAGGTTTTTATAAGATTCTAATATAATTGTAATCAGTGAAGTTAATAGGAAGAATAACAGGATTTTATGCCTAGATAGGTGAATGGAACATTTACTTCTGAGTACTGAGCAAAACATTAGGGCTAAACTGTGTACAGTGTTAGAGTGAAGAAAAGAGTTTATGTTGTCCTACATGCTTCATAAAAATCAGAAATTGTGACTGTGAGGTTTCTGCATATAACCTCATCACTTCCAGAATAAAGATTGAAAAGCTGCCTCTTGTTTCTAAGGTTCCAGGTTGTGACTGGAATTGACATAGACAGACTCTGACACAGCCTAGCCATGTGCAATGAATAACCCTCAGTACTGACAATGACTAGACACAGAGAAAGAAAAAAGCAGGCGATGCAATAGTTAGAATCTTATATAACAGTTGGAAGTACAGAAATAAGAGGGGCGTTCAAGCCACACTGCCGCTTGTGATGACATTTTTTTGTGAAAAAAGAAGTAGAGATTGACATTTACAGAAGACTTCAAGCACAGTATGATGATGAGACTCCTAGCCGCAGTAAAATATTGCATGGTGAAAATATTTTAAAGAAGGCTGTGGATCTGTTAATGATGATCCTGGCTGAGGTGGCTTGGATCTCACTACAGTTGAAAAATATAAAATTTGTAACCAACTTGCAGAAGAAACGTATCAATCTGTGTAAACTGTATATACATCACTTTCCTACTACAGGGACACATATTATTGCCATATCCCCTGTTCAGCCATGACCTCGCTCCAAGTGATATCCACCTGTCATTTAAGGAGTTCCTGGGAGGCCAGTGTTTCAGAAGTGATGCAAGCAATTTGATCATGGCTATAGTATACTGAGAAAACTTTCTATATTGATGGTATCCCAATCACTGGTGAAACACTGGTATAGGTTCATTAGTGTAACAGTGGGGTATATAGAAAAATAAAGGTAGTTTTTACTCTCATAGCTGTGTTTTGTCATCCAGCCCAATCAGAAGTCCCAGTTTGCCATGAACACCCCTCATAAATATATAGCACAGATAAAGTTGAACACTCACACACTAAATGCATACAATTTTAACATGATAAATTCAGTATCACAGTTCACAGATAAATTCAATATCACACCATAGATTTTTCAACTGTATTCATTTTATTTAGCATTTGGGATTATATTATTTAAAAAAAAAAAAAAAGCTAAGAAAAACACAATCTGAAGCAAATGCATTCTGCCAAATCATACAAACACACACTAAAAGCCTTTTTGTCCTAAAATGAATAAACATTAAAGAGAATGTTAGGTTAGTGTCATTCTGAATAATTCTCTGTACTCTAAATATATGTGTGTTGTAATCTCAGTCTCTCCTTTATCTGAATGCTCTCTGCAATTACAGCCTCAGTGCAGTGCAGCAGTGTGAAAGCCACAGCTGACTCAGAGTCCCATTTATATAGCTCATTCATCAATTGTGCAGATCCAGTCAGTGGGCAATTCGGCAAGTTCTGACTGACAGTTGGACGGCATGCTAACCAGTCCAAAGAGTGAAGGAACAAAGAGAGAGAGAGAGAACTAGTGCAGGCATGGACCAGCCATTGTTGTTAAGATAACTTAGAAGATAATGAAAGCTAAGCAACGCCCATCTCTCTAGTTAAATTATGAGTAATCTGTTATAAAATAGGCCACCTAATGACTCCAGGGTCCCCAGTAGGATCCTGAGCTCGGGTAACTGTCCAAGTGAATTTATATGCATGTCACAGTAGTGCAACTCTAAACAACAAGAACATTATCTTAGTAAATGGAAATATTGAGGCATAGTAGCTTAGTGGTTAGCACTGAGGTGGGAATCGAACTTGGACCATACTGTAGAGGTGCAATTTTATATTCCCACCTTGGGGTCTGTGTGCATGGAGTTTGCATGTTCTTCCTACACTTGGTGGGTTTCCTGCATGTACTTCAGTTTCCTCCCACAGTCTAAAAACATGCAGATTAGGCTAATTGGTGTGCTGAAATTGCCAGTAGTGTAAATGCCTATGTGAATGTTGAGTGGAGGTAATACCACAGACGTAAAGTTGGAATAAATACAATAGTCACTGTTGACCTCCACAGTCCATATTGGACAACAAAGCTTCCTAGATGGATGGATGGAAATAGAAGTATACAAAATATGGAATATATAAGACAACAGTCTTTATTTTATTACAATAAATGCAGACATCACTATAAAGGCATCTTATCCTAGAATTAAATTAATATATGGAATATATCTTAAAGTATAATTTGTCATTAGACAGCATTGGTGCAGTGAAGTTGCTTGAATGTAACCAAGGGAGTATGAAACCACTAAGTTAATCAAGAAGAGCAGAATGCATTTAGTAACATAGATTTTAAATTGTTAAAGATAATAGCTATATGTTGCATGTTCATTGCATATATGCATAATTATATATCATGTACAGTATACTATGTACGCGTTAATAAGACTATCTTCATATTAACATACTGTACCATATATTAATTTAATTTTAGCCTGGCAACTAGACCTTGCATAGTTCACAGACAGTTATCTAACCACACTGAACACACACACATCTCTTCACTGGAAGCATACAGAACAAACTCTTCACGCTCTCTCTCTCTCTCTCTCTCTCTCTCTCTCTCTTACACACACACACACAGCTTGCTACATTATGATGTGCCATTCCCTTCATGCTCATGTGTGTGTCTAAACACAGCTTCTTAAATTACATATCACACTGCGATATTGCTTAAACTGCTTATTGAATACATGGATTTGATTAAGATGTATTTTAGTACTGCATTTATAGCAATCAGCCATAACATTATGACCACTGACTGGTGAAATTTGAGCCAGTAATTCTGAAATTTCTTCCTTTTTTTCAAACATGTTTTTAAAGAAAAGAGTTGTTGAAGATTGGTACCCAATACTTCACCCTCAAAAAATTGACTTGTAATTATAATGCAACTTAAACACACTGGAGGATGGTTTGGAGTTTTTGCCATTTAATGGCATCAGTTTTGGCATTAGTTTTGGCATTTAATGGTCAAAACAAACTCTCTGTTAGAATGGAATATTCACAAGTAGACTATTGACTGAGGTTATTTGTGCAGATAGCTGGGGGTCTTGACCTAATGTAGCATGTTAGTTATTCCCATTGGACAAAACCGGCCTGTCAGAATGTCTGTACAGCAGAATGCTCCACAAGAATTGCTCAGTGTTTCCCCAATTGGTTAGTTTGCTGCATGGGGTCTCCTGTAACCATGGGGTGCCGTGCCAACTGACTCTCAGTCACATTTAAATCCAACTTACCAACACCGGTCCAAAATTCATATGCACTGACCAACACAGCTCAAAATAGATGTTGTGATGTTGTTAACATCACATTGCCACCTGAGATGCTGTGTCTGTTATTCATTCAAGTGTGTGTAGAATTTTGTACACAAACAGAACGCACTTTAAATCTCAGTCTGTCTATTTAATGACTGCAGTTCAAACTAAAGACACTGTCCGAGTTTAGCTCATTCTGGTACTGAGCTGACCTCTGCTGGTTAAGTGTGGAATTGCAATCAAATCTAAATGTTTTTAGAGAAATCAAAAATCAAATCAAATTCAAATTTATTAGTCACATACACAATCATATACAGTATAATATGCAGTGAAATGCTTTTATACGACCGCCAGTGACCTTAAAAAAAAAAAAGAAAATAAGAAAATAAAATCTTGTACGTAAAATAAATAATCAATAAAAAGGAAATACTAAAGAAATAATTTTAACTAGTAAAATTTGTAAAATTGACTGTGCATAAGGGCATAATAAAATATTGCAAAAATATAGAAATATGGTATTAAAGTGACAGTGGTTGTGCAAATATGAATGAAAGGTGACATGTGCAATTGTCCAGATGTATGAGTATTTAGTGCAAGTGTGTATGAATGTGTCCATGATTGTCCAGTCAGTGTTGTGAGCTTAAAAGATGTTATTATTATTATTATTAGATGTTATTATTATATGATATGTTGTGTATGTAAATATATTGTAAATATTTTTTATTTATAATATAAATATGTTGTAAATATATTGTGTATATTTTTATTAAACAATTAAGTAAATTAAATTAATTAGTTTAGAATGAAATTATTATGAATATTCAAACCTTTAATAATTAAATACCAGCTTAAATACATTTATTATGTACAGATTGCCATTTATTTCTATTTCCTAAGCATTAAGTATAGCATGACTGTAAAACAAATTATACAGTACTGTGCAAACTGTAAAACTCTTGTACTCTTGTTGTGCAAATGTACTGTCTTAGCAAAGGAACAAAATTACCAGAAGAACTCTGGCATATTCTCCAGCATGCCCATTTAAACATCCAGCTGTTTAACTTATAGAACTTTTTGTTTGTTTATTTTGTTTTTCCGGTAAAGAGTTTTCGCATCAAATACTGACAGAGTTTATTTTATTATTCTTTAGTGCTCTTTATAGAAGTTTCCTTTGTGTAGAAATGTTTTTTTTTGTATGTTCCCAGGACCTTTGCACAGTGCTGTATGTAAAACAGCTGTTAATTTTTACTGTGCGTGCTGGAGAGTATGAGTTCTGGTAACTTTGTCACATTTGCTTTATTCTATTTTCATGCAAAACCCAGGAGCCAACCTTATTTATTTATTTATTTTTTATCTGAAAACTAGTATGTCATATAATATGCCGATTTCTTACAAGCATGCTAAAATAATTATGTAATGTTAATTATTTATTCCTTTTTTAATAATGTATGTTTGGAAATAGTGAATAGTGAACATAATAATAGACACGACAGACATACAGTATGTATTAAAATTGGTACAAAATATCATACAGTGCCTACTTTTGGACAGTAGTGTTTATATTCAAATTCATGTAAAAATGATACAATGTATCTAAAAAAACAAACAAACGTCTAAACAATGAATGAAAACTTTCATACACGCCGTGATTTCACTTCAAACGCGGACTGAATTCCAAACGACTCTCATTGGATATACAGCGCACTACGTAGTGTGTGAAAGTCATTGTTTGAGTCCCTATGTAGTGAACTGATATAGGGAGTTAGGGGGGGTTTGGGGAAGGCGCACGCGCGGCAGTCTGACGTGTGCTAGAGGTTTTGAAAGATGACGTGTCGCTGATCTGCCTCTTCTGCTCCTCTCTCCGGCCAGGCTGAGGCACACGGCAGCAGCTCAGCCGCTACACCGCACCGAAATCCGCCCGGAGCACCGACACGCAGCGCCATGGGGAGTGAGTATGCTGGTCTCCTTAACATTCTTTAGTGACGGTCTGTTTTTTGGACGCTGTTTCAGGGGCAGTGTTACTGTTTTGCGCGTCACCCGTGCGATCAGGCCTTTGCTGTGTGCCGCGCTCAGACTGAACAGCAGCAGCTCAGCCGCTCTCAACGACAACACATGTGCTTAATAGTATTGCATTATTTATTATCACACTGTTTTTGTTGTAATATGCAAGCTTGAAGACTTCTCAGTCACAACCATTTTATTTCCTTTAGCTCTAGACTTGCATGCTAGCTTACGTTAGTCAACCAGACAACTGAATGAATCTAACAGTGCTCGAGATAGTCAACAGTCTACATTTCCTAATGTTACTCTTATTCTAACAGTTTGCGTTACTTTGTAAAGTTACACTGACACATTGTTGCATATCGTCTAATATTTAATTCAACAAGCTAGCGTTCAGCTTGCATCACATCAGGCAAAGCTAATTATCAAATATAAATCACTGAACATCAAATGTAGATGTTCTCCAACATCTTTCTTTGTCGTATCAAGTGCACATAGACGTCTAGAAGATCAAGCAAAAAAATAAAAATAAAAACCATGTATATTAAGTACATCTAACCGCAAGACTTACTTGTAGTGATGACGTTGCACCAGAATCCCGGCCACATCCCAAATCCCGTTCATTGGAATATGAAGTGCACTACGTAGGCTGTAGCCGCCGTTCGTTCCTGCCCTATGTAGGGCGAGTTGGGAAGAGATTTGGGATTGTGCCTGTTTTAAAGCCACAAGTCCTAGCCGAGAAGAGAGCGAGTGTAAAGCCACGTAGTCTTGAAGGAAGAAGAGCACACAGTGCGTGTGATGATGAGTGAATGTTTTCCTACACTGTCCTGACGTCATTTCTGTTCACTGCAAATCTTTTTCAGTTAAATTTCTGGAGGTGATAAAACCATTTTGTGCAGTATTACCCGAAATCCAGAAACCTGAGAGACGAGTATGTGTGTTTTTATTATTTTCTTTTCTTCTAATTTAACCGTTCTGTTTAATTCTTCTGAATGAAAAACTTTAACGTTTTGTGACTGGTGCTTTGTTACAGATTCAGTTCAGAGAGAAGGTGCTATGGACGGCCATCACACTGTTCATCTTCCTGGTGTGCTGCCAGGTTTGTTTGCTTTACCCTGATTTTCCAAAGCTGTCGGTGCTAATGATTGACCCTACCTGGGTGTCCAACGTGTATGCAGTTAGTTTATCAATGTTTAAACATCATCGTTATTTATCTCATGCTTCTCATCTATCCTTTTATTCCTCCTTAGATCCCCTTATTCGGTATCATGTCATCAGACTCTGCAGATCCTTTTTACTGGATGAGAGTCATTCTGGCTTCCAACAGAGGTGTGCTTGAAAAAGATTACATATTTTCTCTCTCTCTCTAAAAAACAAAACAATGCATTTTACTAATCAAGGCAATACTTCTTGAATAGCCGTTTTTCACTAATGGTTTATTCATTATTGTGGTAAATAAACGCCATAAGCAGAACAAGCTTTTAAATCTATCGTTTTAAACGTTAGATCATGTGTAGAATAGTACGTCATTCAGGATGTTGCTAACGACTTTGAAACGTCTTTACACTTCATTTAAAAATGCTTCAATCTATGAATTTCAAACTCCTGTGTGCTCCTGTAATTGCTAAACTGGCTTGTAAAACAGATTGCATTTTTCACAAGTAGTCATGCATACTGTATGTGTATGTTGGTGTTTAAGCCCAAGTTTGCATTGTTGTATTTTCAGCAATTGTATTGTTTAGCTTTAGTTTTTTTTCTGGATATTCGAGTTTATTGGCGCATGTTATCTGATGCGTATATGATTGTTACAGGTACGTTGATGGAGTTGGGTATCTCTCCCATCGTCACCTCAGGGCTCATCATGCAGCTGCTGGCTGGAGCAAAAATCATTGAGGTTGGAGACACACCAAAAGATAGAGCTCTGTTTAACGGCGCCCAGAAACGTATGTCCTGTAGTTACCTCTCTTTCTCTCAGCCACCACGTTGGCAAAGACGTTCAGAATAAGAGAAAACTTTTTCCAACAATGTCTAAACTTGTGCACATTTCCTGGCAGTGTTTGGAATGATCATCACCATTGGCCAGGCTATTGTGTATGTGATGACTGGCATGTATGGAGATCCGTCAGAGATGGGCGCTGGCATCTGTCTGCTCATCATCATCCAGGTGAGTGTTGTTTCATTCTCATAGTGTGCTCCTTGGTATTTGCCAGCACTTCTAGACTCTTCTTTAGATTCAGATAAGCTTGTGCTGCGAAGATAAACTTGTCAAACAGCTTATCTTGCTTAATAAACTCTGCTCTTTGGAAATCATTCACCTAGTTTTAGCCTGCAGTCAGCATGTTGATGTGTTTCTTCAGGTAGATTAAGTTGGGACCTTTTTGTTAAAGCCTGAAATTACATCTCAGTGGAGTATTTGGACATTTTGATAACCATGTTTACTGATTGTATGCTTTCCTGTATAGCTGTTTGTGGCAGGGTTGATTGTGCTGCTGCTGGACGAGTTGCTGCAGAAGGGCTATGGTTTGGGCTCTGGTATCTCGCTTTTCATTGCCACCAACATCTGTGAAACAATCGTATGGAAAGCCTTCAGTCCAACTACAGTCAACACAGGCAGAGGTAAAAACTGATATTCTCCTACCATTCTGCAAAAACAAAAAAACACCTTGTAGTGAAGATGCTGGGAGCCCATTCTGAATCTGCTGTAACCCTTTACACATTAATATTATTAAATGATATTAAATATATTTGTATATCGGCTGCAATTTTCATGCCAGATTCAACTTTGAAAAAAATCAATAAAATATAAAATTTTATTACCTGAGAACGTCAGTTCGATCAGGAGGAGAGCCCGTCTTCAACAAACCCAAGAAAAAGTAAAATGGAAAATTGACATCCTTTCAAAATTTTTGTTTTAAATGCTGAAATGATGTGCTAAATAAAAATGATCCAAACATCCTGTTTGAAAGTTAGTGTGTGTATGATGTGGTTCCAGGCACTTTCTGTAAATCTGCAGCAAATCATTTACAAACGTGGAAACAATTGTGTTTCTATGACGTGACTTTATTTATTTATAATTTTTTTCCAGCTAGTACAAGCAAGTTTGTTTTTTACGGTTTGTTAAATTTGCTCTTCGATGCTAGTCTGTGTGGAAGTGGTAACCTTTGTCAACTCACTGTTTAATATTAACAGACGTTGAATCGATTTGTGATTTCCTTTCAGGCACTGAGTTCGAGGGTGCCATTATCGCTCTGTTCCACTTGCTGGCCACTCGTACCGACAAAGTGCGAGCTCTGAGAGAGGCTTTCTACAGGCAGAACCTGCCAAACCTCATGAATCTCATCGCTACTGTCTTTGTCTTTGCTGTAGTTATATATTTCCAGGTCTGTATGGCTGAGACGTCCTTTCTACAGTATTAGATGTAATACTCGTTCGTCTAATTCTACATCTAAACCATGTCTTTTCCCCTCCATTAGGGCTTCAGAGTCGATCTGCCTATCAAGTCTGCACGTTACCGTGGACAGTACAACACATATCCCATCAAGCTTTTCTACACCTCTAACATACCCATCATCCTGCAGTCTGCTTTGGTGTCCAACCTGTACGTCATCTCTCAGATGCTCTCCACTCGCTTCAGTGGCAACTTCCTGGTCAACTTGCTGGGTACCTGGTCTGTAAGTACACAGTTTTTGTTTCTGATTGAACATGATTAAAAAAAGAGAGAGAGAGATTAAAGTGCCTGGGCCAGAGCTTCGTGAACATGGCAAGGAATCATTAAAATGCCAAACCAGCCTAACCATTAGACACCTAATCTTGGGGGATTCGGGGGAAAAGGATAATCTTCTCATATACACAGGGATTAAATTTCTCTGTTGCAGATGTCGGATTAGAGTTATACAAGACGCCTGGCAGCATTCAATTCACATAAACAGCAAAAAGAAAAGGTAGAGCGGAAAGCCCAGGTTCAAAACTGACAATGTGTACATGTCTGCCTGCTCTATGACCTGGCCTGAAGAGAAAAAAATTCAGTCAGAAGATTTTGTTTAGCTTTGTTCTCTGAATACGCCTTTTAATCATTCTGGAAATTACGGGAGACATCCCTTCCTCATCATAAAAAAAAAAAAATTGAGCCCAGTGTTCTACACTCTGATCCACTTCATAGTTGGATCCGAATTGTTCTGTGGTACCACTACAACCAATATGTTTAAACAATATCACACGAGAGGGAGTGCTGTACTGCTGGATATAACACGGCTGTGATATGTAGGCAGGAGGGCGCAACCCATGATGTCATCGGATGTGTTTCCTTGAGCAATACTGGATTACTGCATTAGGTAATTGAGTAGCAAGAACAGTCAGTTGTTATTTTAAGACACAAAGGTCAGCTGTTCTGGACCAGTTCTTTCAAGAACAATATTGTCAAGTGCATTTGCAAAACCCATCAAGCACCATGATGAAACTGGCTCAATGAAGAATATAACCTCTGCTGCAAGGGAGAAGTTCATTTAAGAGTCACCAGCCTCAAAAATTAACAGCACTTTGGATTAGTTACAGTTACTGCAATTAACGATTGTAGAATACAGTATGTATCTCTCTTTACATCCCTGGTATAGTTAAAAGTTCCAGCGCTGGTTCAGTCCTAGTGGAGTGTCTCTCGTCCAATCAGATTGCTTATCCTGAACTAACTGTTGTTTGATAAACAACAGACAACTGACATCTTTTAAGATCGGCTGTATAATGTACCTTCCCTTGTGTTAAAAGTAAAAATATGACATTCAAGATGTGTAGAAGATATTATTAAAGTGTCGTATGATAAAGCAATCAAACAAACAAACTCAAATGTGTTTGATTGCAAGTGGGAAAAAAACTTGTCTTTCATCCTGAACCATCGTAATAATATTATACTACACAATGGAATATTTAGAAAACGGATAATTATGTCAAACATTTATATGTCTGAAACACAGTCATGAGATCCACATGCTATATGTGTGTGTTACCAGGATACATCGACTGGAGGGCCAGCTCGTGCGTACCCTGTAGGTGGTCTGTGTTACTACCTCTCCCCTCCCGAGTCATTTGGCTCTGTTCTAGACGATCCAGTCCATGCTGTCATCTACATCGTCTTCATGCTGGGCTCCTGTGCTTTCTTCTCAAAGACATGGATCGAGGTGTCTGGGTCTTCTGCCAAAGATGTAAGTGAAGTGCTTTACATTCTTCACATAATTTATGGAGTATAATTGTTATAATACATGTTTTATGTATTATACGTTTACATATCAAATTTACGTTTACATTTTGAATTGAGTTATAATGAAGCACACCATTGAAATCCTTTACCATAGGTTGCAAAACAGCTTAAAGAACAGCAGATGGTGATGAGGGGACACAGAGACACATCCATGGTGCATGAACTCAACAGGTAGAACATAAAAATACTGGCTTCCGAAATATCAAACAATATAATGTTCAACCTATTTGCTAAATAAGCACGTCACAAATATGTCACGGTTGTTTAACTCTGCTGTTGTCTTGTAGGTACATCCCCACAGCAGCAGCGTTCGGAGGATTGTGTATAGGTGGCCTTTCTGTCATGGCTGATTTCCTGGGTGCCATTGGCTCAGGAACGGGAATCTTGCTGGCTGTCACAATCATCTACCAGTACTTTGAGATCTTCGTTAAGGAACAAAGTGAAGTCGGCAGTATGGGTGCTCTGCTCTTCTAAACAATGAAACCAAGCCCTCCATAGGCACCTTGGACTGATGCATTTGTTTCTTATTCAGTTCTTTTTATATAATTATTATTTTATCCTATGGACACAATCTGCCATTTGTGCTCCCCCCCCCCCACACACACACAAAAAAAGCCTCTCAGAATTTACTATAGGAATGTCTTAGTCCCTGTATTTCTTGTGGGACTCTCATATAGTCAGCCAGTTCACCATCTGCTGCCTTTTAATCACGTTACTAATGGTTAAAAGCGCTGATGGTTAATGTGGAATTGGCGACTTGGACATGCGCAGCATACAGTATGTTGGTTCCCCCAACCCAAGATTTACACCAGTGCTTGTGTGTGTATTCAGGTAACTGCAGTGTCATGTCATGTCATGGAGACTGTTAATAAATCTGATGTAAATAAAAACTTTTTTGACAAAAGTCTAAAGTAGGAGAGGAGTTTGCATGTGTATACAAAGAACAGAAGAACATGGATTGCAAGCTTGGTTGATTGTTACTCCCTTCCTCCTTCCTCCTCCTAAGTCACTCAAAAGGAAAGTTAGGAGAAAAACTGTAATTAATGAACCTGTCAATAAAAAGCCAAATAGAAAGAGATTACGCAATGATAATAATATTACATTCATTCAATCAATTTAATTGTGTTTTTGACCCCATGATGTAACTTCCCGTTCAGTGATCTTGCTTCTGGTCACGTCTTTTCAAGATATAGTATGATGTACTATAGCATAAACGTCATACAGATTTACATAAATGTGGTAAGCAAAACTTATCTACTGTATAAAACTAGACCCAAATGAACTTAACTAAGAGTAACAGTAGGTGTCATCAACTGGGCATGTCACAGGCATTCCTCACTGACGAACTGCAGACAGTAGCGTCATGTCACGCCAATCAAAGCTGTCATGTCACGCCGAGTTTAGGGCTACTGACACCCTGGATCAAACTCACAACACACATCTACAGTGATGGCACATATGACCCGCAGAATTAAGGGCTGCTGAAATCTTGGAACAGCATGAGGAGTGACAGTGAGTTGATGGCACACTACATTCGCAGGTAACGGTAGCACACAGGCCTCAGAATCTGTATATGGGCAGAGCCATGGGTTCTCTCTAGTAGAAAATATAAAAATAATCATCTGCACCTTCAAACTGACTGAAAAATTATTTGTTTCTGTATGCTCTTTAGAGCTTGGGATCTGATTGTATATATGGTCCTTGTATATACATCACATTTTTTCCATCAGGCTTTTCAAACTATTTTTTTTCCAGATTGCTTTGGTTTGAACTTCCTAAGGGTAATAAGAACCCTTAGTACAAAGATGAATTATCAGGGAATTGAAGACAAAATCAAAGTGGTTAACCTTTCTTCCAGGCTTGCATCCATGAGTGAAGAGAGGAGAAGGCAAAACCCACTACTAAAGTCGAGACTAAATGAATAAATAAAACCACCCAATATGAGCTGGAGTGACGAACATGCATCCAATGCTTTATTGTCAAAGTGCCTTTCATTGTCATTTCAACCATATGCAGTAGGGAATCGACATTTCATCCACCACCATGGTACTACATAAAAACAACACAAAATTACAAAAGACTGCACAAATCTAAAATTATACTAAAAAAGCCCTAAACTCTAGAGTATACACTTTGGTACCTTTTTTCCAGATGGCAGATAAACTGATAAACACTTATGTATATTCTTCATGTAAGTTTCTAGATATGTATGTAGACCAGTGGTTCTCAAACGTTTTCTGTCATTCCCCACTTAAGGGGGTGAGTGAATTTTCAAGCCCCACTTGTCAACAAAATAATAACGAAATCAGCCAAGTTTACTGTTTATTGAAATATCAATTCCTAAACCAATACGATCAAACACCACCAAGTTAAAAAAAGATAAAATACACGTGCAATTGTTACAAGGCTTACGTTGTCACTTATCTTTGCATAATTGACCCCATGTTTATTAGCTGCTCAGCAATCGTTTGTAGTTTTTTTGCACTGGCCAATTCTGTATGCAACTTTGAATTAAGCCATTTGTGCTTTGCTGTCCACTGATTCAGATTTTACCATGCGATTCTCCTGCTGTCTGTATTCTGCCAGCTTTCTTTCAAAGACGTCCAGTGGTTTATTAACGTGACTGGAGTGTGTTGTCTCTAAGTGTCTTCCTAATTTGTTGGGTCTCATGTGGTCTGCTGCCAGCAGTTTAAGACACAAAACACACACGGGTCTCTCTTCTGCCCCCACCATCACCACCATGAACCCAAGCTGAAGATAGGCTACATTAGTGGTGGGTGATATAACCAAAATCTTCTATCACGGTAGAAGCAATTTTCTAACTCAATAATGATATATATCACAATATAGCAATTTGTATCTGAAAATGCATAAATAAAAATTAAAACACAAAGAAACTGTTTTACATAATTTAATTTTTTTTATGTAATTTTATTTAAACTGTGAATTGCTGAGGTTTGCCGCATTTTTTTACTTTGGCCGTATTCGATTTGTATTGCAGATGATAGAAAAGGTTTGACGTGTTTCCACCACTTGTTAAAACAGTACACTTACGTACCTTCCAAATCACGTACATCTCATTCGTATCACTTTTCTTTTACCCAAACCAATTCCACACCACAGACGAGGCAGCTTTTTTCTTTACAATCTCCTCTTTGTTGGTTTCGTCACATGTAAGCAAACTCACTGCTGCTGCACCGTCTTCTTCCATTGTCGAAGTGTATGTGAAGCCAAACACATCAAAAGTGGGAAGAAATCGCGACACCCGATTGAACCGAATATCTGCGCAAATACAGCGCAGCGCGACTATCTGGATAGCGCAGTGATGATCTGGTTTATTTGCGCAGCCCGGTGGATCGCGCAGCGCCGCTCGAATCACAAACCTGCGCGACCCCCTGTGTTTTTATTTAAAAACAATTCATTTAAAATGTCAGGACTGTTTAATATTGTTTCCGCCTTGCCATGCCTGGTTTGTACGTGCGCATCCCAGCGGGGTAAAATGTATTTTGATGGTCGGAGCGGTTTATTTCTGTCAGAGTCGCGCAGCGCTGCACAGTGGCTCGCGCAGGTTTGTGATTCGAGCAGTGCAGCTCAAGTTTGTCCGACGTTAAACCATTATTGTTCCACTATGGTTCCACTTTTTCTCCCGGCCCACAACTGATGTTATTTTAAATGTACTTGTATTAATGATCCATTTATTTGTGTGTGATTGTTTAGTTTTTTTCCTATTATTTTCCACTAATTTCCTCAAATAAGTTCGTTGCGCCCCACCTGTCATGTCTGTATTCCCCACTAGTGGGGCGCGCCCCACACTTTGAGAACCACTGATGTAGACTAAGATAACGTTAGTTTTTGAGAATTGTTAGTAGCCACCAACCTAATTAGCTGTTGTGCCATCAGATATAGAGTATAAGAAGCCCTTGTCATTATTTCATTATTAATTTAAAATGCACCCAGTAGGATTTAGTTCAATTCAATTCAATTCAATTTTATTTATATAGCGCTTTTAACAATGGTCA
Source organism: Channallabes apus (assembly GCA_030522415.1). Classification (NCBI taxonomy): domain Eukaryota; kingdom Metazoa; phylum Chordata; class Actinopteri; order Siluriformes; family Clariidae; genus Channallabes; species Channallabes apus. The sequence goes on from CM060112.1 coordinate 34,979,998, forward strand.
TTGTCTCAAAGCAGCTTCACAAAAATTAAAGAAATTTAACAAAAAAAAACTGTATATAGAATAATTATATATAAAATAATAAATAAATAAATAAAATTATAATAGAAAATAAATAAATAAAAACAAATAATAATAATAATTATAGAAAAGAAAATAATTGGAAGTGTGGATGTGTGAGAAAAATGTGCAGATAATAATGAGACGAATGAATGAAATTTCTCTGATGAGCAAGCCAAAGGTGACGGCGACGGTGGCAAGGAAAAACTCCCTGAGATGGCAATAGGAAGAAACCTTGAGAGGAACCAGACTCAACAGGGAACCCATCCTCATTTGGGCAATAACAGATAGAAATATAACATCTTGTGTGTTGTGCAGGTGAAAATTCAATATGACAGAAATTATTTAAATTGACATGAAGACCAGTTCAGCATAGGGACGAGTCAGTAGGTGCAGAGGGCAGATGAGGTCTGGATCACTGGAAGCACAGGAGCAGCATGTGTAGCTCCAACCATCATAAAGCTGAATCCAGCTGGAGCTGGTCCTTCTCTGGATGCCTCAGGGACCTCGCAGGGTCGGCCTTTGTCTACTGAAGATGGCAAAATCTCCCGATGCCTCGGGATGGGTAGAGAAATACAGAACAGATGGGGAGAATTAGCGTAGTTGCCATTCGGTACAGTATAGGTGTACTGGAGTATGAGTACTGGGATGAGTTATGTGTATGCCAGATTAAAAAGATGCGTCTTGAGTCTACTTTTGAACTGAGAAACCGTGTCTGCTCCCCGAACACTGTCTGGAAGGCTATTCCAAAGCTTTGGAGCTAAATACGAAAAAGCCCTACCCCCTTTTGTAGATTTTGAAATTCTAGTCTAGATTTAGTCATACTGTAGTTACTTTAGTATAACATTTCATTCAGTCCTAGTGGTGTCAAACAAAGGTTTTTATCTTTTAAATATGATATATTTCATTTAAATATAATATATTTATATATAATAGCATATATTTAAATATGATATAATATTACCTTCCGCTCCTCAAGGTAGGCAACTGCTTGGGGCCCAAGCTAGTATGGGGCCCTCAAGGGCTGATAAAACTTATTTTTTATTTGTAAGATAAAGGTGACGCCTGCTGTCTTCCTTGCTTGGAGAGCCCCCCAGCTATTTTAATTTATTTATCTTTTGTTAAGAGCCCCAACACACTCTAGAATTGTCTCTGAATATGACACATTCAGCACTAGAATGATTTGGGGAAGTAACTGATGAGTAAAGTAGCATGCGCTTGGATTGCAGGATGGTTCTTCTTTGACCGCATTTACATAAAAGCTGTAATTTATTAGTGAGATTTGAATTTTATTTGGTTTTAAGGTTTCCAATAAAAAAAAAAAGTGAACTCTTACCCCAAGCAAGTACCAAAAAAAGGAAGAAAAAAGGGGCGAATTTACTGTATTAAGTACACTACTGGAAATGTGATTTTATTTTACATAATATATACTGTATATATACAGAGTCATCCAAAAAATGTATGCACACTTCAGGATAAGAAAAATAGCATGATGTTTATTACATGGATAAAATATTAATAATATTATCATATTATTATCATAGTATTATTATATATTATATAAAAATACAATATATTAATATAATATCATATATAATACATCATGTACAATAATAATAATAATAATAATAATAATAATAATAATAATATACCAAATACAATATTCGTTATTATTTTGTAGACGCCATTTTGAAAACGTCGATAATAGTGGCCGATTCTAAAAACACCATCCAATTTGACATGCAGCACACTTCATAGGGGACAGAAGTTACACAACATGTGAAGTGCACTTAAATTAGGGTGTAGGAACCGATTTGGGATCGAGCCGTTTTCTTGACCGCTAGTCTGAGTGTGTGAATTCAGTGCTAGCTACGAGCCCGGGGAGCTGGTGCACTGAGGGGAGCGCCAGTGCCGTTGGGTTTGTGCTCCGACCGAGTCTGACGTTAGAAGAGTTAAAGTAGAATTTTATTATTACAAGGGAAACGGCTGGGATCGGTGAGAAAAGTCACACTAAGCGATGTTTAGCTGTTTTTATATTATCGATGAATGAGCTTCGAGCTTTCCTGGACCCTGCTAGTATTAGCGTTAATACTGTTAGCTTATGTTCAGTAGCCGGCATATAAACTAGCCAGGGTTACCTAAGAGGCGAATATTGTTAAGTTAATATGATATAACGATGGGTATAAGAGGTCTAAATCAGTCAACATTTTACAGTGTGTAATATCTAACTAATGACTTGCTTGTCGAAGCTGTCTAATTACACAAAGATTTGCAATTAATTTACACTTGGTCAATGTCTTCCATTAGCCAGTGATTGTTAGTTAGCTTCTACGAGGACTAGTTATCCTAATCTAGATGCGAAAAACGTATCTCCCATCTAACCGGATTTCTTGGACTTGTTTTGCAATTGGTATTAGAGGTCAAGTCTATATAATGTTATGTTTAAGGTTGTGAAGACTTCTTACAGCTTTATTGTTGTTGTTGTTATTATTATTGTTTTTGTTATTATTTCTTTGTAGACCAAAATGTGTTTTGTTTCCTACAGGTTAGTCGTGTCAGCCCTACTCCAGTAAACCATGGCTGAACCAGAACTTCTGCTGGACTCCAACATCCGACTGTGGGTTGTGTTGCCTATTGTGTTCATCACGTTTCTCGTCGGAGTCATTCGACATTACGTCTCCATCTTGTTACAGAGTGACAAGAAACTCACGCTGGAGCAGGTTTCAGACAGGTAACTTGTAGGCATATTATGTTTCAGTACCGCTACACAAGGCCTGCGTCTCCCAGACTGATCTCCTGCTTTGGGTTCATTATTCATGCAGTTGATGGGAAGTAAAAGAAAAACTCTAGGCCATGTTGTTAACTACACTGCCCAGCTGTGAAAAAGGCACATGCACAAATATTTTGTTCGACCACCTTTCACTTAGATAACGACAGATTTGCTGTGGCACTGTTTCCATAAGCTTATGCACCATCAAAACGTTTCTTTTTTTCCAGAGTCATATTCATTTCTCTCCATGGTGTTATATTGGTGATTGGAGAGTCAAACCGCTGCGTAATGCCTTATCCAACACAACCTAAAGATTCTTAATGGGGTTAAGGTCCACTTCATGTATTTCATGCTCCCTGAACTATTCGTCTACAATTTGCGGCTGATGAATCCTGGCATCATCATCTTGGAATCTGCCTGAACTGTCAGGTGGAAAAAAAAAATTCAACTGATGTAAAAAAACTTGTTTATTCAGTATATTTGGGTCGTCAGCTGATTTTTTTGGGCACATAATGTTGCTGAACCTAGACCTAACCAATTGGAGCAACCCCAAATCATAACACTGCCTCCACACGCTTATACAGTAGGCACTAGGCATCACTCTCTTAAACGGTAAAGCTGGATTTATCAGACCACATGAACTCTATCATAAGGTTCTGATTAGCCTCGCTGATGAGTGGTTTTCTTAAGGTTACACAGCTGTTTAGGCCCAATACTTTACATTGTGGAAATTTTCTCTCTCCTTTTTAAAAAAAAATTTAATTATTTTTTACGATTTTATCAACCGTTTAAGTGATCTCTGCTCACAATCATTAAGACTTTTTCTAATCACATTTCTTCTTTGAAGATTGTAGCAGTGTGTTCTTACCCCAATTGCAGTCATTTCATTTTGACCCTGAAACGCAGTATTATCTTTTCCATGACCATGGGAAAATCTTCCAACATGATGGTGTTTAAGAAATGAGAGAGCTACTGTAGGATTACAAATTTATAAAATGTTAAATTTAGCTTCCAAAGGGTTATGTACATTGGGTTTTACTTTTTGAGGTAAAGATGATGACATTCCAAAGAAGATCAAGTCTGGTAGCCCAGGTGTCTTTATGTACTTCCTGACCACTGTGTTTGGTCCCAAGGTAAATGTGAATCTCAAGGCCAGGCTGTGCCTTTGTCTCTGTGATAATGTGAAGGTCTGCTGATTCGATCAGCACCTATGCATTTGAAAGGAACCTCTGCTGGCAGTTATGCTGATGAGATCAGGGCTGGGGAACTCCTGTTACCAGGTTGATTCCTGTACTATACTATGCTTTGTTTAGATTGTCTCCACTTCTTTGTATCACGCCCCCTTGAAAAGTATAAACTCTCCAGAGCTGAGTTTTAGTCAAACTTGGATGACTACAGCGATGCATGACGAGTTCTCAATAAAGAGTAACTTCTGCTTGAAAGATACAGTATCTCAACGTCTCCTGGTCTCTGCTTCAACAAAGGAAAAAGTTTCCATCACTACTCACTGCATCAATTAACTTGTTAAATAACTTGTTTCCTGCTGAACCACATTAAGCACTGCAGAAATTATCCAATGGACTATTAATAATTTGCTTAGTTAAATCCAGGTGATGACTTTTTTGACTGGACAGTGTATTTAGAATTTAAAGGTATTATAAGGTCAGGACATTACTTTCACCTCATGTCTTTGCTGGTGAATTTGTGGTAGGGAACAGGATGGTGCGGGAATTTGATGTGTGTTCTTGACTAGAGTGTCTTATTTACTTAAGTGATTAATGCACACTACACTTTAGCTAGGAGTCTAATCACTTTTTGAGGACAATGGAAGAGATAAACCTTCTATGCCAGCAGGCTGTTTAATTAAATTTGTTTTATGGTTAAATTTCTTGCAGCATTCAGATTTGCATGTGGTTTAATTTTGTCTGTAACAAGCAAGTTTCCTCACCACCAGATGTAGCTGACAAAAATATAAATAAAAAGATTCCACTTCCCTCTTAGTCCCATGTTGCTGCTCTGCCAGTGTTGCATCTAAACATTTCATCATCCAACAACAATAATAATTTATTACAGCATGTTCCAAATAGATTGTTGTAACACCTGATTATATCTTTGGAGCTTATGAATTTTCCTCAGATCTTGATTAAAGTAGGGGAATTGTATGTTTTATTGGCTTAACAGAGGCTCAAGATATACCACATGACAGAATTTATGCATAATTGGAGTGTCTTTCCTGTTATTTCCACTGAAGTTACTGCTACATTTCACATATTGTCAATTTACCCTTCAATTAAAGGGAATTCTTTTTTGAGCCAAGAAAATATTAAACATCAGTAAGCTTAGTGTTACCCACAGTTTCCCCAACAATTTACAGTGTGAGCAGTACAGCAATGTGATTTGCTGTACTCGGCTATGATGTGATATTTCCATCATGTTTGTAATTATACTTATTAAATCTTGAATTGTGAATTTGTCTCTACATTTAGATAGTGTATATGAATACTTTTCTACCACTCTGCCAGGGTTAGAAGTTAACAATCTGACATTTGTTTTAATAGCCAGGTTCTCATCAGGAGCAGGATATTAAGAGAAAATGGAAAATATATCCCTAAACAGGTACATTCCTTACTTATTATTCCTATATGCTTGTGTGTTGGTAAAAAAAAAAAACTAAACAGACAATGCTGACATGGTGATTGAAACATTGGTTTAATAAATGTAGCAACTTACCTAAGCTGATAAATTCAGTTTACTATTTTAACCATGTTTAACTAATCTATTTTTTATCTATTCTAAATCTAATCAGATCTAATCTAAATCTATTAAATATTCATCCAGATAAGCATGTAGAAATGCAGGTAGTTTTATGTTATTATTATTTTCCTATAGTCCTTCCTGATGAGAAAGTTTTACTTCAATAACCCAGATGATGGATTCTTCAAAAAGACAAAAAGAAAAGTAGTTCCTCCCTCTCCAATGACTGGTAAGTACTGTGATTTTATGCAAATGCTAACACTTTACTTTTTATTCACGAAATGGTTCATTTGTGATTTAATATGTTTTAATTTAATGTGCTTTTGTATCATTCCAGACCCAAGTATGTTGACAGACATGATGAAAGGCAACGTGACAAATGTTCTTCCCATGATCCTTATTGGTGGTTGGATAAATTGGACCTTTTCAGGGTTTGTCACAAGTAAGAGATGTTTTACTTAAATCTTTAATTACATAATGGTGATTTTTTCATAATAGAAAAATGAAATGTATTTACCAATTTGTGTAGCTCTACAAGCTTAAACTTAAAATTAAGTTTTAAATTGTGCTGTATGTTTGAATAACTAAGTTCTGACGTGGTTAAAACAAATGGTTCTCTCCTTAGCTAAGGTACCTTTCCCTCTTACACTACGCTTTAAGCCGATGTTACAGCAAGGGATAGAGTTGCTGTCACTTGATGCATCCTGGTAAGTGCTCCAGGAAGGTTACTTTACCTAAAATAAGGCCTGCATTTAATCTTGAGATAATTTCCCCTAATGATTTTCATAATTTCCTAAAGATTGTCTGATATCTCAACATGTAGCAAAACCGCTGAATGGTTAAATATTTGATGTAAATATTTTTGTCTACATTTTCAGGGTAAGCTCAGCGTCTTGGTATTTTCTGAATGTATTTGGACTAAGAAGCATGTATTCTTTGATTCTTGGACAGGACAATGGTAATTTTTTTCCCTCCGTTGCATTTTTTTAAAGACAATATTAAGTACAGAGTATAAATAAATATACCATATATGAAATGACTATTATTCATTCTGTGCATTCGAACTGTTACGTGATATGAAATAAGTGACCTTGTTCATTTAAATAACATTGTTAATAATATTGTCCCATGACAGGTGCAGATCAGTCTCGCATCATGCAGGACCAGATAAGTGGTGCTGCTATGGCGATGCCTGCAGACACAAACAAAGCATTCAAGGTATCCAAGACTGAGCAATATACACATTGTTTTAATATACACTCAGAAGATGGTTAGTAGATACGCTTACCATAAAGGGTACAATTTATAGGTATGTAGTTTGTAGATTGTTGGGCAGTTGTTGCGTCGATATATAGCAAAAAGCTCCTCCTCTGTTGAAAAATGTTGCTAAGCCTGATTTACTTGTGCAACACACACCATTTCTCTGTCACTCCTATGCTCAAAATGGGCACCTCCACAAATATTTGGTAGATCCTATGACATGAACAGAAACTGTACATAGTAACTGACTGGCTGCAGTCAGTACAAGATGGGACTCATCGAAAATGATTCTGCGTATTAGGTGTATTGTACTTGACCACCTAATTCGGCCACTGTAATTGTTACGTTTAAGAAGTTCTGAAATTATGTGCTTTTATATATAACATTTAAGATTCAAATTATGAGTCTGTTTTAATTATTAGTGATTAATGTGCACATAGTCACTGTTTTCACCAGTGAGCCTTTTACAGAAATCTGGCACTCTCTCTAATGAGAAATACTCAGTTCTCTGTGTTGATCAATATGATCGTGCGGGAAGTGTAAAACCCGTTTGTCTCATATGGTCCAAAACAGTGGCGCTAATTAAAAGCAGTAATATGAAGCGCCACTATAAAAAATAAGATAAAACACAGGTTGTTGGAGGAAACGGTTATTTGCGGCAGCCTGAAATGAGCGCAGTATGACAGAGCAACCAGAGTCCTTTCAGATTTATTTACAGCCCAGCAGCACACAAATGAAGATTGATTGAAGATTATTTGTATTTTATAAAACTACAAGAAAATATAAAATGCCATCAACGTTCAAAACTGTCCACATGTTTAACGTAGTCACTGATTGACCGATATTATGGAAATACTATGGCAATTTTAAATAGCTTATTTTCACAGACTTGCACTGACTGCATATATATATATTAAGGTCCGAATCCTAACACAAACATGAAATTTGACTGTGAAATGTGGAACAGAAACTTGCACAAAGAATAAAAGTCTTATCTCTTCTCCATCCTCAGGCAGAATGGGAGGCACTTGAGTTGACAGACCATCAGTGGGCCTTAGACAGTGTCGAGGAGGATCTGATGAGCAAGGACTTGGATCTTACTGGCCTGTTCAGCAAAGATTTGCCAACAGGAATTTTCTAAAGGCATTAATTAAGATTAATTTGTATGAGCCTGTTTGGAGTTAATGGGACACGATTTGGTATTTATTCCTAGACAAGTTGCATAAACCTCACTGCAGACGTATCCAAGTGTGCATGTGCTGTTCTCACTGAATTTCTTTTGGGTTATCATAAAAAAGAACTTAAGACTAAGGAAATTATTAAAAAAAAAAAAACCTTTACTTTGTATTAGTTTCTTTTCTTTTAAAAAATATAGTAGGGACCCATAGAGTAGTTTGTTGTCTGAGGTATGCATTATAAAACTACATTCATCAGTCACCATCGTAATGTATGGTTGAGTTGAAGATCCTCAAACAGAACCACTTAGCTTACTATTCATAGAATTCACTTTCGTCTTCTACCCCAGCATATTCATATAACATTCCTTAATAAAAATTGTTGTTTTTGGCTAATTTTTTTTGGCCAGATGATTAACAGAGCTATAGATTATTAAAATGTAAAGAATTAGGACCAATTGCGATCCAGTCATATTAAGACCTGTGCTTTGTTGTGTTCATTTGCTTCTAATCACCAAACACAAATGAAAGTGCAGATTTTTGATGGATTTTCTTTGGTTACCTGTACTCTTTTAACAGATATTACACTTTCTTGTTAATTTATTGTTTTTTGCGTTCTGATTATTTGTTTTGTAACATTTCATTTTTGTAACGTGACACAATTATGTACTTGCAAGAAGTGTTCATTCACGATAGAATTTTTTTTTATATACCAACAGTGTGCTTTGTGACGTAATAAACGAACCTTGGGGGAAATATTTTCATTTCAAACTGAAAAATCTGGCTTCTTTCATTATCACACTGATTTATCGACAGTGTTTGTTCGATTTCAAATGCGTACGTCTTCTCTGTTTAAGTGCACTAAAAGGGAATATGACAGCCACAGTATTCATGGTGCACCCTGTAGCCACTTGAGTCATTTGGGATGTAGACGCTGTGATGCACTGTGACAGTCTTTATCAGGAACTATAAACAGAAACGGTAAATTTATTTTCTTTCCTCTGCATTGTTTGGATTCCTACAAAGTCAGCAAGACTTTTTCAGGATGCAGTTTGTATGCGTTTTCAGCAGGCATGTCTATTTTTCAAGCATCGTGTGCAACTAGACTATAGTTTTAGCTGTTTTTTTATATTTTTATACGTATTACCTAACTGATATGCATGAATTATTATTCTCATATTCGATTAATGCTTCCTAAAGCGTCTAACTGTTTGTAACAGTTGATGAACATTTTTGTGTGACGCAGTTCCACTTGTGAGTGCGAATCGCTAGAGGAGGTGGACACGCTCGCTCGCGCGTGCGTAAGTTAGCTTAGCTACACTAGCGCGTTTCCTCGAGCTGCACTCGCCCTCAGCGGCTTCACTCAGTGCGTCATGGCGGAGGGAGGTGGACCCGAGCCGGGCAACGCCGCAGAGCCGGTCGCGGAGCCCGTGTCTACGCAAAACCCGCTTCCTTCAATCGATAGTCAAAAACAGACCACTTCAGCTCTTCTGAAAACGACGCTCCGAAAAGGAGACGAATGGTAAGAGAATTAACACGCATTCTCTCACACATACATCGCCGGTTCCTTTGGCTCAAAGTTAGCTAGCTTGCCGTCCAAAAGCGTGCAGTGGCTGAGTGTATGAGCTGCTAGCTCAGTGGAGCCGAACCTCCGACAGTCATCTCAGGGCAGCGCTTAGCTCCTTATTAAGCTAGGCTAATGTCGTAAAACAGTAACATACGAGCTCATATAGTCGACACAAACAAAGTTAATTAGTATGACAATATTTTAGTTGTTTGTTCCCACAAACATGTTATTTCGACAAATCGCGACGAATATTAGCTGCTCAAACATGTCGGCTAACACGTTATTAGCTAGTGTGTCAGTTTAAATTCCACTGTTTTTAACGATGCCTTCTCGAACTTTAACGAGTTTAATAGAACATTCAGCTAAAGGCTGTTTTTCTCTGATGATAATCTGGTTAGCTAACTTATACAGACGGTTTACTAGCACGTTAGCTTAGCTGCTACTTTAACCAGGCGAAATATATTATAATTTGGTTAACATTGAACGATAGTTTAATCCGTTTATGATGATGATAAACGGGGAAATAAAATAGTTTAAAGTGTATTTGTTGTCAAACAAACAGCTGTTAGTCATGTTGGTCCTCAAGCTAGTTTTAGTTAACGTTAGTTAGCTATGCTACTGCTTTGTCATGGGCACTGGATAACACCCAGAGAGTGTGACATCAAAATCAACATCAGATATTATTTATTTAATGAGTAAAATGTGAGACGTTTAAGCACTGGTGTGAGATTATAATGAACCTAAGAGGTAACTGATAGATTTGTCTTTAGCCTGTCAGTTACTTGTGCGGAGCTTCACAATGGGTTTAGTGAGAGTAAAGTGTGTCTGTAAAGTCTCATCACTGAGATTCCAGCTTTGCTCATGGAGTGAGAACAGATCACACAGCTCACCTGCCTTCTGCTCTGGCTCGATGGAATCCTTGCTAACAAGCTTATGCAGTTTAAAGAGAACAAGCATCACGTTAAAATGCAGATTAGGACTTCAGGCCAGTGTAGTCTGTTTTTACTGTTGTTTTTTCTGATATTTTATTATTCCAATTGCCAATCTTTCCCATCATGGCTTTTTTTTGTAGGTTTTTGATCGACAGTCGATGGTTCAAACAGTGGAAAAAATATGTGGGCTTTGACAGCTGGGATTTGTACAATGTTGGAGAGCAAAACTTGTATCCTGGACCCGTTGACAACTCCGGGCTTTTTTCAGGTATGTCTTACATTTGTTAAAAAAAAAGGTTGTAAAAAGTGTCGGAAACATTTTACAAAAATGTATTTATGTGGTTCGCACTGTGGCCTCGCACCTCCAGGTTCGAGGGTTTGATTCCCTGTGTGCATGTGGATGTTGTATGTTCTCCCCAGTGGGTGGATTGGTGGGTTTTCTCTTGGTGATCCGCTTTCCTTCCACAGTCCAATGCTGTGCACTTTAGGTTAATTGGTGTTCCCAAATTGCCCATAACATTTGTGCCCTGTGATGGCTTGGTGCCTCCTCATTATGAACCCTGCCTTGTGCCCAGCGCCCCTGTTCAGGATAAGCAGTATAGAAGATGAAGGAACGTTTACATTTAGGCTTTGGCAGATGCGTTATCCAGAGTGAATTGCACAAGTGCTGTGAAGTTTCCATAATTAAATATATCCTTACACTGGTTCACTAGGTTGCTAACTAGAAGCACCATCAATCAAAAAATGTTTTATTTATTTATCTTGGGGGCAAAGGGTGGAGTTAACCAAACACCTAAGAAACAGAGATGTTTTTAGACGTCTTTTAAATATAGCTTAAAGATTACATCTAGAAAAAGATTTATTCCACCACCTAGGAGCCAGGACAGAAAACTAGATGCATGTCTTCCTCGATCCCTGAGAGATAGTGGGAACAGTCGAGCAGTGCTGGAGGATCAAAGGGAACGTGTGTATCCATGTATCGCGCATGTCAGTCACTCAATCGGTCGGACGGACGGGTGGATAAATTGGGAGATTATTTTTTTTAATCCTAGAAGGGAATTTGCAAGTCACAGCAGCAAAGGAATAAAGGGTGCAGTAAGAAATAATTGAGTAATAATAAAATCATTCACTAGATTATAAATAAATATATATATTTAATGTTTGAAACTTCAAAGCACTTGTGCAATTTGCTCTGGATAAGAGCATCTGCCAAATCACTAAATGTAAATGTTCATTCATCTTCTATACTGCTAATCCTGAACAGGGCCGCCGGGCACAAGGCGGGGTACTGTACACAATGCGAAAGCACCAAGCCATCACAGGGCATATATAACTGTAAAGAAGAGAGCACACTGGCTAGCACTGTTGCCTCATACGGCCATTGTTGGGCTTCTAATACTGGCTCTGGTCTGGTGTGTTGATTTTGCATGCTGTCCTTGTGTTCTGTGGGCTTCCTCTGAGTACTCTAGTTTTCCCCAATAGTCCAAAGACGTGCACTTGACCAATGTCATTTCCAAATTCTGTAGTGTTTGTGTGTGTCTCCAACACTAACCCTAATTTATCTAATTGATGAAAGCCCTTCCCACTCGGAAAAACAGACCAAGCTAATATCACTACTAGGATGATTATAACCATGAGTTTTGTTATCTATTGCACCACTATTAAACAGTAGTCCTCCAAGTAAGCGACAGTGCAGTTAGTAATAGAGGACATTCAGTAAAATATTTATGAACAGTAGAGCAGCCATAACAAATCCTATAGTGCAGGTATGTAGTGTGATGGGAGATTATTTAAGCAAGGCTCCAATGCACAGTTACATCAAGTCAAGTGGCTTTACCATCGTTTCAACCAAATACAGTTAGTACAGTACAAAGAGGACAGCACTTACAACAATAAACGGATAGAAAATAAATCTTTGCTACCATCATTTAATGATCTCAACGTGATCTTCCTTTGTAAATTAGTCTGCCCATTGCCTTCCTGTACACAGCCCCATGTCCAGGGGTTTGAAATCAAACTTCATGAAGACATGGTTTTCCAAGGATTGGGTTGGAAGAACTGAAGTGGTCTACACAGAGCCCTGACCTCAACCCCACAAATTTAAGGGCGTTTTCACATTAGGCACAATTGATTAGTACAATGCCCAGGAACGATTGCTCTCCTTTCTTGGGTACGCTTACAGATTTGCATCATATGAGACAACACGTAGCAGTATGCACCTACTTCTTGTTTGTGAGCTGCCATTAAACACGAGAAGAAGCAAACATGGAAGTTAAGTTTGTTTTATGCCTAATATTTATATTTAGGGAAAATTGTCAAGAACGATGTTCTCACGTGCCTTCCTATTTCCTACCTGTGGGTCAGACAGTGAGATTGGTGCATGCTACTGCACAAGGAGAAAGATGGAACTGATGTCGCTTCTAAACAGCGATTTACTTCCACTGTCCGGTTCGATTGGCTTCCATATCCGTTTGATCTGTGCTCAAGTAAGCTGTATTGTTTTTGAGACCGCCTCTTCAAGCAGACTCGGGCATGGTTCCTGAGCACGGAACGATTGCGTTCTAACGTGAAAATGCCCTAAGATGAATCGAGATACAATTTGCGACCCCAGGCCTTCCTACCCAGAATCAAAGACTGACCTTTCTAATAATTGTTACTGAATGGGCACCCATGGTCACACTCCTAAAATCGGATGAAAATGCTTCACTGATGAGTAGAGGTTACAGTAAGAGGAAAGAGAGACTAAATTTTTAAATTGAAAATCATATTTTGTGATGACTGGTGACAACATTCGGGCCTATTCAGGCAGTATTTATTTACTGCTGCAGAAACGGTCACAGATGATGGCGATACATGGGTTATGGAAAAATATGTGCTGTAGTCACTGATTGTTGGACACACCATTGACTGCTGTTTCTGATCTACATCCATCAGCACTGTGCAAACTAGTATGTCTGCTCTGCTGGGAATTGTCCAACACCAAGATAAGACCAGCTCAGTTGTCGTTCCGACGTGGTAAATTATCTCCTCGACTAATTCCTCTCACAAGTGACAATGAAGCACTTCTGTACGTTACTCTGGAGGCTTCTTGCTTTTGATTTCTGTAGAAATGATAAGATGCCGTTCTAAATGTAGCAGGTGTTAAGCAAGTGAAAGAATTAATCAGTGACTTGTTGTGTAATCGGACTCTTTATATAATTAATATGATTAGCATACTGTTCCTATAGTGATGTGGTTGTTTTTAACAGTGCAATGTACATTTATATTATGACTTGCATTAGTTGGTTTATTATAAATAAACAATGAAGGGCAGATTTGTCACTAAAAATGACGAGCACCAATTTTAATGTATATATTGCCCGTGTTTCTCTTGTAGATCAGGAAACCCAATCGTTGAAGGAACATCTCATAGATGAGTTAGATTATGTCCTGGTGCCTACAGAAGCATGGAACAACCTCGTCAGCTGGTATGGATGCCTAGAAGGACAGCGGCCCATCGTCAGGAAGGTAACACTTCTTCACTCCCTTTGTGAAGGTTCAGTTTTTTCTCACTGCATGAACCCAGGCTCTTGTTTAATAGTTTTGTTTGTTTGTTATTAAAGAGGGCTGCTGTGTTGTAGTCTTTGCCAGTAGACTTGTGAGATAGTGATAAACGATTTAATCTTCTGGAGCTGATGGCCTAAACAAGAAGGCAAGAAAACTAACATTTCCACCAATTCAGGAGCATAGTAGAGGGCGTAGTAGGAATAATATCAACTGCGTCACCGGGAACTGATTCAGAGTAGGCATACCCGTGCTGCATAATAAATCATGATTTCTGTTAGTTCAGGCCTCCCTACCCAGAATCAAAGACTGACCTTTCTAATAATTGTTACTGAATGGGCACCCATGGTCACACTCCTAAAATCGGGTGAAAATGCTTCACTGAAGAGTAGAGGTTACAGTAAGAGGAAAGAGAGACTGAATTTTAAAATTGAAAATCATATTTTGTGATGACGGGTGACAACATTCGGGCCTATTCAGGCAGTATTTATTTACTGCTACAGAAACAGACACAGATGATGGCGATACATGTGATATTGGGCTGCTGTGTAACATGCATGCATTCAAAGGAACTCAGAATTTAGCACTAGCCGCTAGATGAAGTTAGATTTCAGTGTAATTCCCTGTTGTTGGGCTTTTTGCCATTGTTTTAATGTTTACTGTGTATAAAGGTGAACTAGAGTCTTACATCAGATTAAAAGAAACTTTTAGAAATTTTAGTAAATATTCAGTATGAGTAACTTGCACTGTGATACACCTGTATGTAAAGGAAACTTGGAATTCTGCCTAATACTGGCATAAGAGTCGAAATAAAAACACATTTATCATTATTTATATTTGTTATATTTTAGTACGGTGGTGTAGTGATTAGCACTGTCGCCTTGCACCTCCGGGGTCTGGCCTCAATTCCCGGCCCTGTGTGAATAGAGATTGCATGTTCTCTCTGTGCTTCGTGGGTTTCCTCCGGGTACTCCCGTTTCCTCCCACAGTCCAAAGATATGCAGGTTAGGCTAATTGGAGTTTCCAAATTGCCCGTAGTGTGTGAATGAGTGTGAGTGTATGTATGTGTGCCCTGCGATGGATTGGCACCCTGTCCAGGGTGTACCCTGCCTCGTGCCCTAAAACTCCTGGGATAGGCTCCAGCTCCCGGCGACCCTGAATAAAGGATAAAGCGGTATTGAGTGAGTGAGAGAGATTTTAGACTTTTTTTCACTTCATTTTTTTTTAGCTGAAAAACATCATTTGTATGTGTGTATCAGGGTTTGACATTAACTTTTTTGCTCACTGGCCAAAAGTTCATGTGGCTAGTGGATTTCACTAGCCATTCAGCCTTTTTACTAGCCACAATTTTGTTACCAGAAAATCATTTTTTTTTCTTCACCATGATGCGTTAATGTTTGTTATATCTAGATTTACTTATAAATGACCGCATACACTGTATTTTTTATATATATATATATATATATATATATACTGTATATATTAGTCAAGTATTCAGTACTGTTAAGTTAGCTCCCAATAAAAAAACATGCAAACATGAACAGTATATTTTGCTTATTGAACTTAAATTCAAGCCTCTTACCACATGAAATTGAAAAATAACAGATTCAGTACAACTGAAATTCTGATATGAAAAATACAGCAACTCAGAACATTTATCATTTTAGTTATGTGTACTATTATCAGGTATTATTATTCATTATGTATTATTATATCAGAATTTTGAGTTAGGAAAATGGACTCTGGTCTTTCTTGTTGTGTTGACTCTTTATACTGTACGGTAGAAATTTGTCAACCGGTAGAGATTTTGGTCTATCGTCTTAATCGCGGTTGAGATCACGTGACGTTGCACGTTACGTAACCACGCAATACACATTCACTTCTATGGGAAGCCAAACACATCTGAAGTGGGACGAAACCGTGGCACCCGATTGAGCCGACGTTGGCAGACCAAATATCCAGACCCTGTGGTCTGGTTAACCAACTGGATAACCAACTTGATCGGCGCTGCTCGAATCACAAACCTGCGCGATGCTGATAGAAATAAACCGCGCCGACCGACCATCAAAATACATTTTACCCCGCTGGGATGCGCACGTACAACCCAGGCATGGCAAGGAAACAATATTAAACAGTCCTGACATTTTAAATTAATTGTTTTTAAATAAACAGTGGGTCGCGCAGGTTTGTGATTCGAGCTGCGCTGCTTTAGTTAATCCAGGCTGCGTGAATAAACCAGATCAACTCTGCGCCATCCACTTAGTCGCGCTGCGCTGTCCACTGGGCCGCGCAGATATTTGGTTCAATCGGGTGTAAAAACAATAAAAACGAGAGCACACAAAATCCTTATCAACTCCTTTATTCACAAAAACAAACCGACACTCTAGAGCAGGAAGTGCGCATGCGCCTTTTGCCCTTCTACGGCAAGCCCCGAGGGGATAAAAACCTCACATGCACCTCACGAGCGCCTGTGCATCTAACATTAGCACAATATAACAAAATCAAATTAGGTTTGTTACACATCCAATCGAATATGGTCAAAGTAAAAAAATGCGGCAAACCTCTGCAATTCCCAGTTTAAATAAAATTACATTATGTAAAACAGTTTGTGTTTGAATTATTTTTGCATTTTCAGATACAAATTGCTATATTGTGATATATATCGTTATCGAGGTAGAAAATTACTTCTACCGTGATAGAAGATTTTGGTTATATCGCCCACCCCTAGTGTAAGGTAATTCAATCAATTCATGATTTTTCTATCATTCAACATGAAATCTAAATAGATTTTAATAGTGATTACTTTTTTATATATAATCAGTAAATAACCTATGCGAAAGGGGCAAACATTCTCATCCTGTTGTGAAGCAATAGCCCTTGATACACACCAAACAGGAAGTAAAAGTGTGTGTATGTGCACGCGCGCGCAATACATGTGTAGAAAGAGGTATTAAATGTCCTCATTACATTCACGCGAGTTTTATGCGCATATTACGTTGCAGTGCGTTTATTATATCGGATGACTTTAGAGAAAACTACAACAAAAATATATTGTCAAACTAAAGAATAAACTACCCGCAATAGTGGCTAGTGAGACTAAAGTTATTACCCGCCACAGCCGAATTTTACCCGCATTTGGCAGTGGGCGGGTGCCAATGTCAAACCCTGGTATGTGTATTTGTATATAGATATATATTTATTTCTTATTTTTGTCCCCTCCACATCTTCTCTAGGTGGTTGAGCATGGCATGTTTGTGAAGCACTGTAAAGTGGAAGTCTATCTGTTGGAGCTGAACCTGTGTGAGAATGACAACATGGACAACGTGGTCACTCGCCATTTCAGCAAAGCTGACACTATTGGTATGAGCGTACCAGTTTCATGGCTTCATAAAGATTTTGAACAAACTGAAAGCTGTTTATTTTTTAAAGACCTTTCAGTGTCTTGCTCTTAAACTACATCATTAAGCACCAGGGGCTGTATTTATGAAAGTTTAAGAAACCTCTTAGACAGCTGCTAAATTACCTTAAAATCTTCTTAGCATGCGAGTGATTTAAGATCAGTAAGATGAGCAACTCCGAGCAAAACAGTTAGGAGGCAGGGTTGACCTTGTTGCTGTGTACATTCTTCTGAAGACTCTTCTGAAGATTCATTGTCCAAAACCCCCCCCCCCCCCCCCAAAAAAAAATATTGAAGACGATACATGACTGACAAAGTATATTCAAAGTCAGCCTATTATTAATAAATGTACAAAAAAAAACCTTTGCGCTTTCTGTCACTCATAAAAGCAGATTTATTATTAGTGTTGCACTTTTTCCCCTAAATGGTTTTCGCAGCTTCTATTCTCACTGTGTTTACACCACCGGCATGAAAACTCGTATGGTTTTGTCATAAGTCTGGAGCTATTTGTTTATTCTCCCTGTCATGTATTGTATTTATTAGATCCTACCTCTTCTGAGAGCAGAGGACAAAGAGTAATGTGCTTCCTTGCAGTCTGCCTCCACTATGCTCTTCTGTCACATTTATCAGTGTAGTGGTAATAAACTTCATGTTTTTTTTTTTTGTTTTTTTTTTGCGGGTCAGTGAGTGCCACGGCGGTGCTTAATTTGCGCATATAGGTGCGGGTCAGGTGGATTAGATGTGGCCATGAAAAATACATGACCCGTGCATAACAAAACAAGTATTTATTTTAAAATAACAGGTCTATTTTGCTTATTTTACCCTAATCACAGGTATTTGCTTTATTTATTTTCAATTGTTTGAAAGTAACTTCAGAGCAATGACTCCACTTTTTACTATGATTGCTGGTGTGTCCATGTAAGTGCAGGTGCTGGTTCGTACAAAGCAAACTTTGGGGCAAGTAGTTTAATTTCATCATTATCTCCTCAGGCTCTTAAAAGTGCTCCTCACTTCTTGCAGTTTCTTACCTTACGAGCCCCTTTAAGTGTAAAGAGTAACTTTTATCTTAGCTAGGGCCTCTCTTCACTTTTAAGTAAAATTCTAGGGAAATGTTCACAATTTTGCATGGCTGTGATTCTAAGGTGTTGAGACAGTTTTTTTTTTTTTTCTTTTTTTTTAAGTTTTGCGTAGTGATCATCTTGTACACAAATGCACGTGATAATATCAAGGTGAATAAATTATTTGATTAGATAACATCGATCTATAACTGAGAGATGTAGGAACGTTCAACCAGGAGTAGCTGAGGGATAAGACAGTAAATACTCTTATTGGTAAAAAATAAATAAATAAAATAAACATCTATCTTGATTTCTTCTACAAATTCTTCTTCCATTTACCTAAATACATGTTGTTTTTATTCTTGCTAGAAATGTTTTTATTTTATTTTTAGAGCAGCAATGATACCTGTAGATGCAATGAACATTGATAAATTTTCCTGATGGTTTGTCATCATGCTTTAGATACCATTGAGAAAGAAATGAGGACCCTCTTCAATATCCCATCTGAGAAGGAGACTCGGTTGTGGAACAAGTACATGAGTAACACTTATGAGCAGTTAAACAAGCCTGACAGCACAGTTCAGGATGCCGGGCTTTTCCAGGGACAGGTAGGACAATGCAACAAAACTCAATACAGTAAGTCCCCTTTCGGGGGAAACGACCTAGTGTTTGAACATGTTCAATCGTGGAAGTCCGATCACATGTCTGGCGTATATTATCACATGCATGCTTCCCAAGATGTCTGGAAGCAAGCATTAAAGCAGTGGCGATGAGGATGGTACTACTACTAAGATGTGCAGGACAAAAATGAAAGATGGCAGACATTGCTCGTTCTTTTAACATGAATCGTTCAAACATTGACACGATTCTTAAGGACAAGATCATAGAACATGTTAGTTTTATTCTGTGTATAACCAATTATGTTTGTAACCTAGTACCTAGACAATGTTTGTTGGACTTACGAACGAATTGCGCTTACGAACGAGCTCTGGGAATGCCATTCGTACGTCTGTGTGGAGCCAGGTCACTACTTTGAGTGAAAGATTTTCTAAACAGCAAAAAAGATTAAATATAATCGGACATTTTTAAAATAATATACGTGTGGCTTGAAAACCGACAGGTCAGAGGAGGATCAAAGGCTGTAAACATACTGAGTAGGACCTAAAATAACTTTAGTGACACAATTTACAATAAGTTTCTAGTTTTTGAATCATTGTGTATTTTTGTTTGTTTTTTCAAGGCCATAAAATATGATTCCATGGTCTACCTTTTATACCTTCAACTTCCTTAATTTCTCCTTCCCATTATTACTCACATATTTGCCAACACTGCAGCTGTTAGAGCTACTTAAATATGCTAGTAAATTTGATTCACATCAGTTTTGGGTACTTGTTCAGACAGAAGCACATCTGCTTTATTTCTCATTGCAAATAACATCACTAAACTGTTACTTTAACTAAGCATGTTAGCGTACAAGACCGCTTGTGTATGATTCAGTTTTTTTAGGTTTCTAATGTTGATCTGTTTTGCCCTCAGGTACTTGTGATTGAGAGAAAGAATGAAGATGGTACATGGCCCAGACAAGCTTCCCATTCCAAGTGAGTATGTTCAGGTTTACCATTACATGATTCTGTACGTAGTATTGATTTATGCAGAGGTTTTTTTTTCCATTCACTATTTTATTTACTTCCAGGTCCAGTACAGCCACCTCTAGGAATTTCACAACATCACCAAAGCTGTCGTCCAATTCCTCTGCCACCATTTCTTCTACGGTGACCAATGGTGACGGCGGCAGCAGCAGCAGCAACTCGAGCTACACACTAAACAACAGCACATCTGGAATCAGGTTTTTCAACCTCACTTTTTATTTTTCATCTGTATGATTGCATTGTAACCTTCTTTTGTGTTTTTGTCTAGATTACAAAAACCCATCCAATAACATGTTTGATATTTGTGCAAAGGAAAAAAACAAATATTCTTCACCTGCAGGTTGGGAGGATACAGCTCTTACAGCTCATCCTACAGTTATCGAGAGTCTGCCTCTCAGCCTGGCCTGTGTGGCCTCAGCAATCTGGGCAACACCTGCTTCATGAACTCTGCACTTCAGGTACGTAAATGTACTAAACACACACACTTGCTTGTTATTGATCATCACACATCCTGTTGCTAAGAAGCCTGACCTTCAACACGTACACTTGCAATCATTTAAATTTATGTTTTGTATTGAAATGCTGTGTGTTCTTCATTTACGCTTTTCTAGTGTCTAAGCAATTCGCCCCCACTGACAGACTATTTTCTGGAGGATAAGTACGAAGCAGAGATCAATCGAGAGAATCCTTTAGGAATGCGAGGAGAGATCGCTGAGGCCTTTGCAGACCTGATAAAACAGATGTGGCTCAGCCGAAGCAGCTATGTGGCTCCCCGAACATTTAAAGTAAATCATTCAGGAGCAACTTATGCCATTAACATTTTAGCTCTTGGTTTATCAAAACATGTATGTTCATCAAAACCTCATGCATGGATAGAAAGGCTCCAAGCATGGTATAAGATGATTAAATGTTATTTAGACAGTGCTCATTGTGAAGTATGGTGTCTCTTATGCACAGACGCAGGTTGGCCGTTTTGCCCCTCAGTTCTCAGGGTACCAGCAGCAGGACTCTCAGGAGCTTTTAGCATTCTTGCTTGATGGCCTACACGAAGACCTGAATCGTGTCAAGAAGAAGCCTTACCTGGCCTTGAGAGATGCAGAAGGCAGGCCAGATGAGGTATTTCACAAGCAGTTATAAAGTGTTTCATGTTTTGAAATACAGCCTTGACAATGTAAACAACTGGTCTAACTAAGCATAGCAATAATGTTACATTCACGTATAGAAGGGAAACTCAAGTCTTGTCCTGTTTTTACTTTTCCAGATTGTGGCTAAAGAGGCATGGAAGAATCATCGTCTTCGTAATGATTCCATCATTGTAGATATCTTTCATGGCCTGTTCAAGTCCACTCTGGTCTGCCCTGAGTGCTCCAAAGTGTCTGTCACTTTTGACCCTTTTTGCTACCTCACATTGCCACTGCCCATGAAGAAAGATCGTACCATGGAGGTGTTCTTGGTCCGCATCGACCCTCAGTCCAGACCCATGCAAGTATGAATCAACAGCAGTTTTCTACGTGTAGTTTGGTTTTGTCTTTAAACGGATGCATCACATGTTGCTAAGATGGCTTGTATTTATGAATAGAAAAACCTTGAACTTGGCCCTTCAGGTTTATTATGCAGCATTTGAGCACGTGGTCTAGTGATTGTGTGAACGTAAATAGGTAGGATCAAATGAACACCTCTTTGATCTCTCTTCTTTATTCTCAATCTCTCCCAGTATCGTGTGGTGGTCCCTAAACTAGGTGCGGTGTCAGACTTGTGCAGTGCGTTGGCTAAGCAATCTGGAGTTCCTGCAGAGAACGTGAGACTTGAAAAATCATACACACACTAAACACCTTCTAAATTAATGGTTTTTTTTTTGTTTGTTTGTTTAGTAATTTTCTATATGCTAGAACCAGAAGTGGATCTTTTAATGCACCATTGGTCTTCAGTTTCTTTTAAAGTATGTAATTTAGATTTTGCTTTCTGTCATATTCCTTTCATATCTAGATGGTTGTGGCTGATGTTTACAATCACAGATTCCATAAAATTTACAGAAAGGATGAAGGCCTGAGCCAAATAATGGAAAAAGATGACATCTTTATGTGAGTCTTAAATAATAACTTCATCTAATGTATTTAAAAAACAACTTGTGTGCGTTGGCTGTTTTATCTGCTTGAGAATCTGACAACTGTCCTACTTTAATGTATGTGTTTTAGCTATGAGGTGTTGGAGGAGGACAGTGAAAGAATGAATCTGCCAGTATACTTCAGGGAGAGGGATGTCAAGCACAGTGGAGGCTCCTCATGCACTATGCTGTTTGGACAGCCACTCCTCATCACTGTTCCTCGTCACAACCTTTCCCCAGACACCCTGTATGAGCGTGTGCTGGAGAGGATTGGGTGAGCGTTCTCCTACAATTTGTGTGTGATCTGCATTCATCCCATACATTTATTTATCTTTGTTAATGCTGCAAGCTTTGTAATAAATGAAACTGTGTACAGGTTTAATTAATTTATGGTAAATAAGTCTATGGGTATTATAGGTTTTATGGTCTTTTGTAATGTAGCCTTTCAGAATAAAGATCATTCTTTATTCTCATTTGGTTTCTTTAGGCGTTATGTGAAACACACACAGGGTACCACAGTGGAGAGCAGAGGGTTTGCCACAGCCACGTCTTCTAGCAGCCTTTCAGATGGCGGAGATGTAGTATCTAGTCACAATGCAGGGACAAGTGGCTGTAGCAGCCCAATGTCCAATGGCGCGTCCGGCAGTGCTTGTTCTACCACTGGAAGCAACCACACGTGCAACGGGCCCAATGGAATGTGTGATGGTAATGAAAAACTTTTTTTTGCCTAGTCTGTTTCAATTAGAGGGCTGATAAATAATGCTGCCATGTATTTATAAGGTAGTATCAGACACCTTAAGAGTATTGTGGGTAAAATATATATGAATGTTGGACCCTTGAGCAAGGTCCTTCACCTCAAGCGCTCAGATAATTCAATTTTATTTGTATAGCACTTTTAACAATTGTCATTGTCGCAAAACAGCTTTACACAATCAAAAGAATTATTTAAGTTTGTATGGAATGTGAATGTGTATGAATCAAAATGGTCAGATTGTCCCTGGTGAGCAAACTGAGGGCGACAGTGGCAAGGAAAAACTCCCTGAGATGGTAATAGGAAGAAACCTTGAGAGGAACCAGACACAACAGGGAACCCATCCTCATTCGGGTGAAACAGAAAGCGGGAATTGATCTGCATTCAATACTGTGTGTTAGCCAGTTCAGCTATAACAGTTGATGTTAATATAGAGTCCAGGTAGTTATTGGAGACTCAGGTAGACTTGTAGAAAATTCCAGTCCTGAACTATCGAGCAACTTCAGTCAAGTCCTCAGAGAAACAGCTGTCAACACCAGTTAAGGCCAGAACTGTCTTCATGGTAGAGTGAAACCATCCCCAGACACCAGACGCATCCCAAAGAGACACATGGGGCATCCATGTGACGAGATCTCCAACCAGAAGCGGGGCACCAGGATGGGTCAGACATGTCCAGAAGGCAGAGGGAGTCTGGATCATTGGCAGTTCAGGAACGGCATGTGCAGCTCAATACAGAAAGGGAAGAGAAGGGGGGGGGGGAAGAGGGAAGGGAGAGAGAACAGGAGAGGGGAGAGCAGAAGAGGAGAGATAACCGTTAGGTATGGTCGCAGTAACATAATGTATGATGTAGGGCTGCACGATATATCGAAAAAATATCGTTATCGCGATAATGGCATGCGCGATAACCATATCGCAAAGAGTTGCGATAAATACTTTGTGCCAAGCATTTGTGTGTCCAAATTTGACCAATCAGATGGCCCCTTACTATGTTTATACCCGCTTATATATATATATATATATATATATATATATATATATATATATATATATATATATATATATAAGATATATTTCTTTATTTATATCTTTATACTTACGTCTGTCGCGAACTAACCCCAGATGATCAGAAGACTTAGCGATTAGCCGTTAGTCTTTTGTAGCGTGGACGGTAAACCAAAAAGCGGTGGTTTGTTTACTCCTCTTGTACTTCCTGGTTCGCGACCGCATTACTTCCGGGTCCTAGTGCCGGTCGCGGAGCGAGTGTGTGTGTTTGTGAGACAAATAGTATTTTTTTAATTTCATTTTTGTTTAATAATATTTTTTATTTTAAAAAAACAAAAATACAGGCAAGCCAAAGAGAATATTTTGTTTAAAAGATGCTCTTGAAGACACTATTGATGAGTGTATGGTTACACGTAAATAAAAATAAATTAAAAAAAAAAGTAATTCATATTGTGTTGGCAGGTCTACGGTAACAGCAAACCAGAAGTCAGAATATCTGCTGAGGGTTTTAAGTCATAGTGTTTTGAAGTCTAAATATTTGCAACTTCCTTGACATATAGTTTCTTTTTAGCCTGAATTAAATTTAATTACATCAGACGAATATCTATTACAGTGTGTGTGTGTGCTCTGCGATGGATTGGCATACTGTCCAGGGTGTACCCTGCCTCGTGCCCAGAGTCTCCTGGGATAGGCTCCAGGACCCCGCAACCCTAATTACAGGATAAAGCGGTATAGAAGATGAATGAATGAATGAATATCTATTACCTGTTTATTTTAGTATGATCATTATGTATAAATAAATAATAAAAAAAGGTAATAATAAAAAATGCATTTCTCTAGGGAAATGTTATATCGCAAGAAATATCGTTATCGCAATATTCAACAATATCGCATATTTTCCTAATATCGTGCAGCCCAAGTATAATGTGAATGTATATTTAGTGTAGAGTGCAAGCAGGGATTCCGGCAGGACTAACTATGACAGCATAACTAAAAGGGAGAAGGAAACACAGACATGAGGGCTCCCTGAGATACAATCGGGCGTCATGCTAGCAACCCGACCCTATCAGTCACAGAAACAACAGATATATCTTTAGGGTGGGGAGTTTCTGTTACCCTGGCTTTTGGCCAGACCCTATCCCTATATAAAATATACCCCCCCCCCCAGGTGAAGAGGAAGCTATGGACCACCAGGGGAGCCCTGATCCAGAAAGCAGCCAGTCAGAGACCGTGGATGGGGAGGACGAGACCTCGGAGCCTGAGAATGGACCCGCTACCACTGCTCCTACTGGAAAGCCTTGTTCTACCCGGCCTAAACTTTTCTGTTTTAGCATGGTGAACTCCTATGGCACGGCTAACATCAGTCCCTTAGCTGGCAACGTCCTCAAACTCACTTGTAAGTCTGATTTTTATTTTTTATTTATTTTTTTCTTTATATTACATTTGTTTTAGCAATCTGCATATTTGAATAACCAAGAAAACAGTAAACCAATGAAGTAACAAATAAAAACAATCTTTGCAGCACATTCCACAGTAGCCATTGACTGGGACTCAGAAACCAAAAGACTGTGCTACAATGATCAGGAGGCAGAGGTTGACAATATTTTATTTACTTTTCAAATGAACTCTTAATGTTGTACTCTGAGAATGATGTCAACTTTGCTGTCTCACTTTCAAGGCTTACGAGAAACATGAGAGTATGATGCAGGCTCAGAAAAAGAAGGCCACAGTAGCTCTGAAGGAATGCATTGAGCTCTTCACTACCATGGAGACACTCGGAGAGCATGATCCATGGTAGATAAACTGACCTCAAATTACAGTAACATTGACTAGGTTCTCAAAAACTAATTGATCATTATAGTGACTAAAAATGAGTATTACTGGTATATTTTTGTGTTCGCTATTGAGAAATAATTTGTGCCACCTCTCTGTGTAGGTACTGCCCTACTTGTAAAAAGCACCAGCAGGCTACGAAGAAGTTTGATCTGTGGTCCTTACCCCGCATTTTGGTGGTTCATCTCAAGCGCTTTTCCTACAACCGCTGCTGGAGAGACAAACTGGATACTGTGGTTGATTTCCCCATCAGGTCAGACAATATTAGCTCCACACAGGAGGTTTGGTCACTTTTAGATTAAATTATTTTATCACTATGGACATTTTAATAGTTTCCTGGTATGCGTGATGCTCATAGGATTTATAAATGTTTGTGAGACCATTTTACAAGAAGACGTTTTCTCCACCAGATGGCAGCAAGCTGTTAGGACAAGAGTGTGGGGGGCCAGTCTTGTGTGCAGTAGTGTCTAAACATTCATTCATTTTCAGTACCGTTTTATCTATACAGGGTCGCGGGGACCTGGAGCCTATCCCAGGAAACTTAGGGCACAAGGCGGTGTACACCCTGGACAGGGTGCCAATCCATCGCAGGGCACACACACTCATTCACACACTACGGGTAATTTGGAACGTCAATTAATCAATTAGCCTAACCTACATGTCTTTGGAATGTGGGAGGAAACCGGAGTACCCAGAGGAAACCCACCAAGCACCAGGAGAACATGCAAACTCCATGCACACAGAGACGGGAATCGAGCCTGGCCGGGAATTGAACCGTGCCGCCTGTCTAAACATAAATAAATATTTCTTAATTAATTAATTCATGGGCGGCACGGTGGTGTAGTGGTTAGCACTGTCGCCTTGCACCTCCAGGGTCCGGGTTCGATTCCCGGCCAGGCTCGATTCCCGTCTCTGTGTGCATGGAGTTTGCATGTTCTCCCCGTGCTTGGTGGGTTTCCTCCGGATACTCCGGTTACCTCCCACAGTCCAAAGACATGCAGGTTAGGCTAATTGGCGTTCCCAAATTGACCATAGTGTGTGTGTGTGTGTGTGTGTGTGCGCTCTGCGATGGATTGGCACCCTGTACAGGGTGTACCCCGCCTCGTGCCCAGAGTCTCCTGGGATAGGCTCCAGGTCCCCGCGACCCTAAATACAGGATAAAGCGGTATAGAAGATGAATGAATGAATAATTCATTCATTTTATGATACTCAAGGCGTTCATGTTTAATTATGATGAGTTTGGAGGGTGTAGCAGTTGGTTTAGAACTCATGTGACAAATGAAATCCCACAGGATTCTTCTCCCTGGCCTTTCAGAGCATTGCTTGTCTAATACTTACCATTATACTAACAACTTGTTTATATGTTTGTGACCCCTTTATCTGCATGCACCTGGAATGTGCTGATGATGTAAACTGAATAAGAGAATTTTATTAAATTTGCAGGTGTATTGTTTTAGGTAGGGGTGGGCGATATACCGGTATACACGGTTAACCGGGAGAAATTTGTCAACCGATTGAGATTTTGGTCTATCGTCTTAATCGCGGTTGAGATCACGTGTCGTGGCACGTTACGTAACCACCCAATACACATTCACTTCTATGGGAAGCCAAACCCATCTATAGTGGGACGAAACCGTGGCACCCGATTGAGCCGGCGTGGGCAGACCAAATATCTAGACCTGGTGGATCGCGCAGTGCGGACCAACTTAATGGGCGCTGCTCGAATCACAAACCTGCGCGATGCTGATAGAAATAGGCCGCGCCGACCATCAAAATACATTTTACCTCGCTGGGATGCGCACGTACAACCCAGGCATGGCAAGGAAACAATATTTAACAGTCCTGGGTCGCGCAGGTTTGTGATTCGAGTGGCATGCTGCACGATCCTCCGGGCCGTGCAAATTAACCAGATCATCTCTGCGCTATCCAGATAGTCGCGTTGCGCTGTCCACTGGGCTGCGCAGATATTTGGTTCAATCAGGTGCCACGTTTTCGTCGCACTTTTGATGTTTTGGCTTCACATACACTTCGACAATGGAAGAAGATGGTGCAGCAGCAGTGAGTTTGCTTACATGTGACAAAACCAACAACGAGGAGATTGTAAAGAAAAAAGGTGCATTGTCTGTGTTGTGGAATTGGTTTGGGTATAAGAAAAGTGATACGAATGAGATGAACTTGATTTGCAACGAATGCCGTTATCGATTAGTTGGGCTGCTCACGTTACTGAGGAACGCGACCACAAAATGCACAAAGACACAAAGACACATACAGATACACAGTCGCTCACGCAATAGAGGTTATAGAAGTGTCTGCAGGAAAAAGCGTGCACCCCAAGTCCTCCAAGATATAGGAGCAAATTACATTAAACGCCTCTCAACAGGCGTTAAAACCAAGCATTTTTCTGCCGTTCGTAGTGTCCGGTGAGCGCGGATGAAGCGCCGAAGGTTTTCTACACATAGGAGTCAATTAGAGGGTTTACACGGGCTTTGGTGATGTGCGTTTGTCCGGCTGCGCGTTTATACGGCGACAAAAAAATTTTGCATGCAGCTTTTTCTTGCCGTTCAAATCCCAAAGAACGCAAGGAAAACACTTCTAGTGTGTTTTCTTCATGTTCATTTTACGCTTGGGAGGACCGGATGTATCCCATGATCCTAGATGCTATACATAGAGAAAGGCAAAATAAAGAGAGTGAACCTAGTAGCCGTGATTTTTCTTTCTCTCCCTACGTCACCGTATTACGAGAATTTTTAAAACAATAAGCTTAATGTCTAGTATAGTAAAATGGTCTATATATACTGTATGTGTGTGTGTGTGTGTGTGTGTGTGTATATATATATATATATATATATATATATATATATATATATATATATATATATATATATATATATATATATATATATACAAAAATTTTTTTTGTGAGGATCGAAATAATGTATAACCCGTGAAAAGGATGTAGCAAGAGACTCTTCAATTAAAAATAATATCATAATAATCTAGAAGTCTATTATTCTTATTACAAAGTTGAATTAATTTAAGAGAATTTCAAATTGAGGTCATTCTTGACAACTGAATGTCAGTGTTTTTTTTTTTTTTTTTTTTTTCTTTTTTAAACTCTGTGTGTATATGTATGTCAACTTGCCATCTGCAATTATTGTTAAAAACAAAAATGTTGATTTACATAAAATAAGGTTTAAATGTCAAAATTAAAGATCATTAAACTCTATACAGTATGTGGCTTTAGCATTTTTAAAGTTTACTTTTATACATAATACCCTGATTTAAGCAAAACTAAATCAAATTATAGCGTTTAGCTTTTATCCGATTAATCGAAAAATTTATGTAAAACAGTTTCTTTGTGTTTGAATTTTTATTCATGCATTTTCTGATACAAATTGCTATATTGTGATACATATCGTTATCGAGGTAGAAAATTGCTTCTACTGTGTTAGAAGATTTTGGTTATATCGCTCACCCCTAGGTGAAGGTATATACAGTGCCTTTCAAAAGTATTCGGCCCCCTTGAACTTTTCCACATTTTGTCACATTACAGCCACAAACATGAATCAATTTTATCTGAATTCCACGTGAAAGACCAATACAAAGTCGTCGTGTACACGTGAAAAGTGGAACGAAAATCATACATGATTTCAAGAGGGCCAAATACTTTTGCAAGCCACTGTATGTAGCTTGTTTCATTGTATAATTAAGCAATATTACAAGAGATGGAGTGCTGTTGTATTGAATATCAGTACAGCTGTCATGTGGCCGTAGGCACAAGGGCACAACTTGAGTATAGATGATGTTGCGGCCCTGCTGATTTTCTGCTGATGTGTGTGTAAAACATTGCTGATGTGTGTGTAAAACACATTTTCTTTTCTGCGTGAAATTGCGTGTTTACAGCACGTGTGCGTGCGTGTGTGTGTGTGTGTGTGTGTGTGAACGGCCACGGTGTCAAATTACGCGAGCACACACTTCGCAGCGCAAGAGAGAGAAAAACACACCACAATTTTTACTTTGTTTTTTTTTTAAGGTATAAAGTGCAGGTTAATTTGTTTTATTTTTATTTTATATTTTGTTTTAATTATTTTTATGTATTAATATTTTTGGGCTGTGGAATGAATAATTTGAATTTCCATTATTTCCTATGGGGAAAAATGCTTTGCTTTACGAGTGTTTAGAAATAGGAACCCGCTTCCGGAACGAATTATGCCTGTAATCTGAGGTTCCACTGTATTTTGCTTTAGAGTCTCCACTACCTTTTGGGGTTGAATCCCAAGTAGTGTCAAATGTAATGCTAGTGCGCTGTATAGGGTGTAACTTACCACCCCCTTGTTTCACTCAACAAATTGTGCCCTTGAAAAGAGATTAGGGAGAGGTTTTGGCATTTAGCCTTGTTAGAAACTAGTTAGCTTTGTAGCTCACATTAGCCTTGAACCATTCAGAGGCAATTCAAAACAACTTAAAGCTAAATACTAAGGAGACAGTGTTTAACATACAGTATTTTCAATTGTATTTTCTTGCTAAAAGTTTTTCAGTGCCTGGTTTTAAATGTGGATTTTAAATGCCAGATAGCTGATCTCTCCTCTTTCCAGTACTCCAGACTGTACCAACCTACTTTCACCAAGACTTATTTATTTTATTCAGTGATTGTTAGAACACCTGGGATATGTAACTGCTTTACTATCTGACGTAAAGTGCACGTTCTTACCCAATTTTAGAATTTATTGTGTTCATTTCATATACAGTGACAATTAAAGGTGTTGAACTGTTAACTTCTTCCAAAAATTTTCATATTTAAATGTGTTAATTTCCCCAAGACTTTTGGGACAGATGGTAGATCATAGCCTTCTAAAAGCATCAGTTCTGGCACATTGCCAGTTTGTGCAGCTAGAATAAGGTAAAATTCGTAGTTATTATTTCGGTCAATAAATATTTACAGTTATTTAACACTATCATTCATTTGCTTGGGAACATTAAGCATTTACTCGGCCTTATAAAAAAAAAAAAAAACTTTTTTTTTTTTTTTTTTTTTTACATGATGGAGTTAAATACTAGAGAAATAATGGAGAGAAAAACCAGCCTGGGTGAGTGAGTTAAGTGCAGGATGAAAGTGCACTGCTGTAAAGGAAAAATCTTTCTAACGCAAAATGAGGACATCACTGTGTAAAAGAAATGTAGCACAATCATTTAATCTCCATGATCTTGTTTTCATACCTGTCTATAGCTAAAATTGAAATTTCGTTAATTGCACAGCCCTAGTGCCAATGGTTATGGGCTGCATGTTTTTAGATAACCAATGTCTAGACACGGGATAAGCATTTTCATACCTTGTTAAAGTATAGATGCTCTCAACCTAATGAAAACCAGTAAGCAGTTCATTTATTACTTTGAGAAAATGGGCTGTATGGATGTTCTAGTTCAGGGAGGTCCGATCCTGTTAAGCATCACACTCCCCACCCCCTCACCCCCAATGTTTGGTTGAGTTTATGGTTTATCAATGTTGTGCATCAAGTGAACATGAACAGACTGTCATTTTATCAGCTATTTTAAACCAGTTGAAATTGTTTCCAAAGCCTTTACAAACATTTAAGCAATCTTGACTGCTATTTGTCAGTCATTTGGCCCAAGCAGTCTACATGCTATTAATATCATTGTTTTATAACATTTTTGCCATCTTGCTAAAGCAATGCTGCTTCGTGTCGTCCCACAGGGATCTGAACATGTCCAAATTTGTCTGCGACCCCAAAGCTGAGCCATATATATATGACCTTGTTGCGATCTCTAACCACTATGGAGGAATGGGTGGAGGCCACTGTGAGTTTTGTTTGCATTCTTTCCTCTCTGTTGAAACTCTTACTTCCTCTGAGTAAAGTAATCCGCAGAGCAAGTTAGTATTTATTCAGCTTATCTTAGTCAACCTAGCCCTGACTATTTTCATTAGTATTTTCTTACCTACTGTAACTGCATGTTAAGGCATTTATCTGAGCACTTTTCTGATCTTTTATGTTCCCTACTGTATCGTGTCGGGTCCCTTTGCTTGCTTGATCTGAATTGAGAGCATTTTGAGTAAGAATCTGTCCACAGTTAGCAACTAGTAATGTTTTTTTGTATTGTAAACATAAATGGGATAAGCTGATAAAGAGGAAGACCTCAGTTTCAGTTGCTAAAGCATTAACTTTCTTAATTTCCTGTTGCAGATACCGCATATGCTAAGAATAAACCTGATGAGAAATGGTATTATTTCGATGACAGCAGTGTGTCTTCTGCCTCTGAGGATCAGATAGTGGTAAGATTCTTATGTTTTCTTTCTTATCATAATACATTTGTGCATCAATTTATTGTCTTGTGATGGTTTTCTTTTGTTGTCTAAACTAATTTAAAAGATTTAAGATTATTATTTTAGTTATTTCAACTGTCGAAGCACAGCTGGTATGAAACAGGACCTTGTTTCATGTTTGCATATACCATAGTGGCATTGGTCAGGTTGGTTAGAATTTCTTTTTTTTTTTTTTTAATGAGACAGAGTTCACTCTAATACATTATCGCTTCTGAAGCAACAACTAACAGACTTGAATGGAAGACATTGAAATAAACAATGATAATGTATGTAATCATTGATGGGGTCACGTTTCTTATGAAATGATTGACACTTGTGGATTAAGTCAGCGTTACATCTTGAACAGATATAGACAAAGCTGTAATTTTGTTTTCTAACATGGGAAAGTATTCACAATATACGGCTATGTGGTTTCTGTTCAACATAGAATTTTGCTTCATTTGTTTGTCCTAACAAATAAAAGCAAAATTAAATTAATGGAGCTGTTGATGAAACAGTATAGGTGCTATAAGGGAATTAATATTAATAACTAACATCTTTCATAGATGCTCCAGAACTCTCTTTAAGCACACTAAAATGAACATTGGACAAATAGCTGTGTTGTAAGGGTAATCGGACAGGGACAGGGTTGTCAGGGATTTTTTTTTTTCCCATAAAAGCATATTATATTGGTCACGCATTACACTGTGAAAGGTTTTTGACCTGACCAAAACACACACGGTGGTTCTTCTCCAAACTATTGCCACAAAGTTTTGAGGAATGTCTTCTGTAAGTTGCAGCATTACAATTTCCCTTCCACTGGAATAAAGAGGCCCAAGCATATTCAATATGGCAATGCCTCTGACAACAAATCATGCTCCATAATGTTTCTGTGGAAGAGCTTAAGTGGCCTGCACTGAGCTCTGACCTCAACCTCATGTTTAGGAATTTTGTTCAGCAGGCCCCCTCGCTCACCAACAGTGCCTCACTAATGCTCTTATCGCTGAATGCATAGGTGCTCGAGTATGGCAAAAATCATAAGCACACTTTTGCTTAGATGATTTAACAATTATTGAACCTTATTACTTGGGGAATTTGGAATCATCATGTGTTTATTAAATTAAATATAGTTAATTTAAAAACAGTAGATTTTATTGAGCTTTTAAGCATCATTCAAATGTACAGCATAGTTAAGAGTTGCAGTGCTATGTGAAGCAAATGGATTTATAAACCAAAATGAGTATCAGTTAAACTTTACTTTTTCTTTCCTTTATTGTTGGAAGACAAATTTGTATTGAAACTGGAATTTAAATTTAATTCAATGCACAGCCCTAGCCAAATGAGAGAAAATGTGTGTGCGCAGCCAGGTTTCAAAATCTAATGGAAACCTTTCCAGGTGAGCAGAGGTACAGTAGTTAATACAGCCACAAAGTGACACTAGTCGAAATATGATTCTATAAATCATATGGGGCAATGGTGGCTCAGTCGGTTAAGGCTGTGGGTTACTGGGTTACTGATCGGAAGGTCAGGGGGTCGAACCCCAGCATCGCCAAGTTTCCACTGTTGAGCCTTTTCCACCCTTAACCCTATCTGCTCCAGGGGCGCTGCTCCGTAAGCTGGCTGACCCTGCGCTCTGACCCCAGTTTCCTAATTGGAATATGCGAAAATTTTGCAATTTCCCTCTGGGATTAATAAAGTTCTATAAAATAAAAAAAAATTATAATAAAATAAATGTTAGTACCACAAGAACATGATTGTGATCAAAAGAAACCTTCTGGGAACTGCCTTGTACCATGTATTTTAAGTAACAATTGAACCACACTATGAATAAGAGAGAAAAAACAACAACTTATGGGCACATCTATGAATGACATTTGCTCATTTTGCAATGAAGCAAATGGTGTAGATACGAATGCCATTACAAGATTCTCTTGATTAATGATTGTAACCCCCACGCAATGTTACTAGTTCAGTGTTCGTTATGATCATCTGCTCCTTTTCAGACTAAGGCAGCCTACGTGCTTTTCTACCAGCGGCGAGATGGAGACGGTGCACCCAGATCCAATCCCTCTGCCTCACTCGGAGGAGCTTCCGACTCTCTAGAAGACCACATGGACACCAACTGACTCTCTTTAGTCATTAGACACTGAAATAAAAGCTTTATGAGCAAATGATCATTGATTCACAATCCCGAATTTCAGCGCTTTGACAAGGAGGTCCAGCGTTTTCTGCTTTTAGTTTCTGATGCGTGTTTTCCATGAGCCAAGAAGGAGTTAAAAAAAAAATAAGAATGAAAATAAATAAGTGAAAATTTTAGTTTAAATTGCAACATGACTTTTTCCCCTGCACTGCGCTTCTGTTTAAAATAGATACACATGAAAACTTTGACCTTGCCTGCCGTCAGACATGTTTAAAAATGTTGCGTAGAATAATTGCAATGAAAGCATTTTTTTGTCCCTCAGTAGAATACAGAAAGAAGCCAAATATTTTGTGCTGCATCAACCAAAGTTGTAGGGGTTGGTGGCAGTAAAGTTTGTCAGGGCGACAGAGGAAATGTGTACAAATTTGAGAGGTTTAATTCTTTCCTCTCTCCAGTGTTTTGTTACACTCTGAAAATGTTTAGTTAAATGTGCCTCTGGTGAGGAATAGTCTACTCAGAAAAGAAAAAAACCCTTTTCTCCATAGAAACCTTTAAACAGGAGGCTTTTCTTTATCCAACTGAAACTCAGCTGATTTTTTTTTAATGTGTACTTGACTATAAGACTTGAAGCCTGCAGTGAATAAGAGGCTGAACTATAGCTAAAGTTGTGATAAAGATAATTACACTGCTGATCTTCATTATTGTGCTGCTCTCTGAAATGTTAGCACTAGCTGCCTTTTTGCCCCAGAAATTGAAAAAGTGGGGCTTGTGTGAGTGGATTTAATTTACATTTTAGTAGTAAATGTACACGTCCAGCTGTACAAGGCACTGAGATTCATAATACATGCTATTGTTTGAGTGAGACCACATTTGCAATATGATGCTGATTGAACTCTTCCACTTTGATGAATTTTCATGTTATTTTTATTTTATTTGTCCTGGGACTTGCTCACCCCCCTCCAAGGCCAGATCGAGGGGAGCATCGAGCCACTGCTCGAGAGTGGTGCTACATTTGAAACTTGTAAAGGCTGCAACTTTTGAAAGAAAAAAGTTTAAGTGGAGGCTTTAACGTTCACTAAATACAATAGTACTCTTTCCTACCTGCCACCCTGTACGCTTACAATTTGCTTTAATTGGTTACCGAATTATTTGGTTTTTATACATTCTAGGAGGACCTTCTCACCACAGTCCCTTGATGTTAATAATTTATCATCAGTCCGCATCTTTGATCTTATGCTTTTCTGTGGAATAGCAGCATGTATGTGTCTTGAAAATCTGCATAATGAAAAACTATTGGTCAGTCCCCATGTGTTCATCTCTTTTAAATCAGACTATGATAAGTACATGGTTGATTTACAACATGGAGCCTAGAAAGTCTCTCATACTGGCCAGCGCATTTTCTAAAAAGTCACCTTGTCAGATTACCAACCATTTAAAAAAAATAATCATTTTCAGAGATGTTGCCTAGATGTAAATAGTCATGTACTATCTGCAAAATAGGATATCTTTGTGTTCTAATATTTATCATGGCAATATGTGCAAGGTTTTTGAAAACAAATCAAAAAGACAATAAAGATTTGAAGCCTAACCAGGGAGTGATTTTTACCCGTCCAGGATGGTTTTTAGTCAATGCAATGGTATTCTGAGCACAATCTTTTTCTTCAAGTAATAGTTTTCAGAAACATTTCATAAGTATTGCCAATATGTCTGCAAAATGATAATTTCAAAAATGTTCTTTCTCCTTTAATTAATGTTTGGTGACCAGATTACAGTGTGTTGGGTTTGATCTGACCACAATATATACCCTGTGGTACATCTGCTCTTTGATGCAGTTGTCTAAACAGCTTAACATGGTAGAATCATGAAGATTGAGCAATCTTTAATGCTTTGTAATTTTTACATTTGTGATTTTGACTGTGGTGTAATTTTGTGCCAGACAGTTTGAGTATTTCGGTAACTGCGGATCTCCAGGGGTTTTTACACAACAGTCTCTACACTTTATTCAGAATGAAAAACATGCAGTAAGTGGCAGTTCTATAGATGAATGAGGTCAACAGAGAATGGTCAGAGAGAGAGAGAAGCTACAGTATCTCAGATAACTGTACAATTGTACCGAAAGCTAAAAGCTGCAGTGGGTACAGGGTGTCCAAAACTGCATGGGAAGAAAATGTAATGTAATTTTTTAATGCATTGCTGGGCACTCATATTTGTAAATTCCAAATTTCAAGACTTTTTTTTTTTTACTTTGGGGATTTCCCCCACCAAAAATATTATAATTTTTATGTTGCAAATCAAGGTCATTGATAGTCTATGATAGTTTTATATATATAAAATATGAACGGATAGCTCGGTGGTTAAGGTCTGGAAATTCCCAGGTTCAGTTTCCATCACTGCCACGAAGTTGCTCTTCATAAGGGCATCTGCCAAATGTATAAAATATTTTTAAAACAGATAAAGTAAAGGTGGAACTATGACTTAGTGGTTAGTACTGTCACCTTGCATTTCCAGGGTCCAGGTTCAGTTCCTGCCTCGGGTTTGTGTACATGGAGTTTGCACGTTCCCCTTCTTCTGGGTGCTTCAGTTTCCTCCCACAATCCAAAGATGTGCAGATTAGTCTAACTGGTGTTCACAAATTGCCCATGGAGTGTGTGCGTGCCCTGTAATAGATTGGCACCTCATCCTGGGTGTACCTTGCCCTGTGCTCTAAGTCTCCTGGGATAGGCTCCAGGCCCCCTGTGACCCTATATACAGGATTAAGCAGTATTTTTGGTGAGTGAGTGAGGTACCAGTACTGGGTACCAGTACTGGGCACTTGTACTGTAGGTTACAAAACGCTTAATGGCAAAACTGATTTCTGAATTCCCAACTTGCTTTGTGTAACTGCCCAGGCATGTTTGGAAACCATTTTCATGTCAGGTTTTGGGCTCGGTAATACTGATTATCATTGAAAGCTTATTTGAGTATTGTTAATGGTTAACGGCTTCTAATGGCTACTTCCAGAACAATAATGCAGCATGCCACAAAGTGAAAGTCTCACTAGTTTCATAAAATGCTTAATGTCAATTTAATTGCAGGTGCAGTAAAGTCCTTTAGTTTGCCCTGCTTATGAAGAGCTGCATTTTGGAAATCCATTTCTTGGCAGCTGATTCAACTAAACTTCAATATATAAACTGATATTTAGGTTCATCTTTACATGCAACTGTTGCACATTTTCACACACTCTTGATTCCTGAGACTGTTTTACACAGGCCCTGACTGAGCTCAGTGGTGTTTTATCGGTTTAGTTCATGATTATTGGACTTATGCAACTCAAGAATATTACATTTGCAAGTGCCTGGGTTTCAGAGAGGCTATAGAAATGTCAGACCTCATTACACAAAAGCACTTAGTCAAATAAGACATTTTATCTATTATTTTTAAGGGTAGTTCTTTCAATTATACAAGCAGTAAATTTCATAATGTTGATGGATGGCAATAGTTCAGGAGTTGGTCGCCTGGTACTTTGTAACTAACAGTCAGCATGTTAAACATTCAGTTTCAAACATGTTTTTTTAGTTTGCAGAATCTGAATTGGTTTTCATAATTTATGGTGATATTAGCAGTTTGTGTGTCATACATTATATACACAGACCCAGTTTATTAAAACTGACATGCAGAAACTTTAAGGTTTAAATGTAACTTTATTTGATCCACAAAAAGGGCTTGTTGTGCCATACATGAGCTCAATGCAGCTGTGGAGTTAGGACTTTTACAGAACATCGGACAGCCCTTCACAACGTTTAAAAGAGCATCTTCATCAAAGTAAGAGTCCCAGCACAGCAGCACCGTGCACAAGGTGCCACAACTAGCTATGAAAGATCATACTACCACCACCAACACTTTATTTGGCAATTCCCAGAAGCTTCTTTATGTCTGCCTCGATGTCAGAGGTCAGGTATCTCCTGCTGTAACGCTTGAACGGTACTCCATCTGGGCCGATGAGGAACTTCTCAAAGTTCCAGGAGATGTCGTTTCTGCAGACGGGACTCCAGATGATGCATTTGGGGTCCCCCATTAATGCCGTCGGCTCGTCGCTTGGGAAGGGAAGTTTCTCCTTGAGGAAGACGAACAGCGGATGAGCGTCATTCCCGTTCACGTCAACCTTCTCCAAGAGCTGGAATTTTGGCACAAAGCCATTGCCAGGACGGACGTGTTTCAGCGACAGCAGGATCTCTTCATTTTTACAGTTTTCCTAAATGGGATGAAGAACGAACATGACACAGGGTCAAGATTTAAATAATAAAAATATTTAGGTCTTATAACATTAATTCAAGGGTAAATACAAGTGTAAGAGCCTGAAGGTACATTTTCCTAGTAAAGAAGTTACATATTTGGGTTAAAAGGCCAAATCATTTTTTTTCATATAGAACATTGAGGAAAAGCTATTTGCAAACATGGCTAAAAACTGAGGTGAATAGTTACTCAGGAAACGTCTAAAAAAAAAAAAAAGTGAATTCTTCCAACATACTAGAAGTAGGAGTATTAACATTAATAAAGTATTGTTAACAGGAAAGAGCATTCCTATGGGGAAATAAAACCCTTGGGAAACTTGCCCATTTCCACACCATGACTCAGCATCTTGCTCAAGACTTCACTTCTTCTACGTATCGTTTAGTTAATATGAAGGGTGCAAGTGCTAAAGCAAATTAAAGTGTGATATAACGTTATTCTAATCAAGAAGAACTTTATCCTTAATAGTGAGTAAGTTATAAAACTTTAATTACATAAAAGGCGCACGTGCCAGGAACCGAGTGTTCACCTGTCGACGACTAAAAGTCTTACATTACGATAACACTCGGTTAGTGGAGGATGGAGAAGGTTTTACCTGATGGCCGAACTGGTTGCAGGGCACTCCCAGGATGACGAGCCCCTTGGCGGAGAAACGCTCATGGAGCTCGTTCATCTGGGTGTAATCCCTGACGGTGGTGCCTCAGAGAG
The DNA here is from genome assembly GCA_030522415.1 of Channallabes apus. Taxonomy (NCBI): domain Eukaryota; kingdom Metazoa; phylum Chordata; class Actinopteri; order Siluriformes; family Clariidae; genus Channallabes; species Channallabes apus. The sequence goes on from CM060112.1 coordinate 35,019,286, forward strand.
ACGCCACGTTCTCGACCAGCACCACTTTACCCTGCAGGGACGACAACTTCAGCTCCTCTCCGCTCAGCGTCTTCATCGTGATGTCGAAAAACGACTTAGCAGTTGCCATGTTTGTTAACTCGTTAGTTAACAAAGTCTACGCAGAAGATAAAGACCTCCGTTACACTCAAGTGACAGTCAACCTCCGTCAACACTAACCAGACGCACGCGCTTTTATTTCTTTCCTCGTATATAATGACGCCCACATCTAAGACACGCCCACAAGTTTAGGGACTTCATCAAGGATAAATTCAGAGCGCAACTGCCTGCTTTTAAACAAAAGGCACGCATTTATATACATAATTAAACCCACCGCAACAATACAACAGCAATAAAATAGTACTTTAATCATCATAAGATGCATGTTTTTATTTATTTATAAATAAATGAGACTCGAAGCAAGTTTAATTTGACCTAATTATTTTTATGCGTGTAGAAAAATATTGACGGTCCCTGAGAAAGTACGAAACTTTAACGCGGGAATCTTCAGAAACGCGAGTGTGTGTGTTTGGTACAACTGAAAGAAGATTATTCGATCCGCTTCCTTACGTGAGTTGTTTGAAGTTATTCTTCAATATAATTTCGTCTTGATAAAGAAGTGTGTGTGGTAACTAAAAGTGTGCTGAGTGTGCAGGACAGTTGGTGTTAAGTGTAATGTTAGTGTTGTTGATAACTAGCTCGGTCAGAGCTGATAGTCTTCTAACTAGCACACTAGTCAAATAAGGTTGTTTATAATGGCAGCTGATGTAGATGTTACTCATGATACATAACATGACAGGCATGAACTGGTCTAGTCTTGTATTTATGGGTTATATTTGCAGTTAGAATGTATTTAGGGTGTATGAAATGTTCATGTGTTTAATTTAGGATATCCGGTGCTGTTGAGTTAATTTGTGTGTGTTTATGGGTTAACTTAATGGGGTTTTAATATGTTATTATAAAACTCAGGCATTGCTTAGATGTTGATTTAGGATGCTTTAAGGTTTGTGTTTGACCAAGTACACCAAAAGTATGTGGACACTCATTCGTAGCACAGGTATGTGGTTCTTTCCCAGACTGTTTCCATGTAATTTATATATTTTTGACATTCTCAAATTGCCCGTACTGTGTGTTCCCTGTGAGGGATCGGCACCCTGTCCAGGGAGAACCCCCGCCTTGTGCCCAGTCTCCCGGGATAGTCTCCAGGTCCTGTATAGGAAAAGTGGTATAGAAAATGAATGAATGAAAAACGAACCAGGTGTTCCAAACCGTTTCCAGCATGACAAAGTGACCTCCATGAAAATATGTTGTGCCAAGCCTTGTAATGGAAAAACTTGAGTGGTCTGCACAGATCCATGACCTCAACCTCACTGAACACGTTTGTGTGAACGCATGTTGGGAAAGCTCTAATAATACAAATCCAACTACTCTTTGTAGTAACTCGAGTGTCCATGTTGTTTTCACATATTTCTGCAAAAGAATTGTTATATAATATAATATATTGTTTATTATTATTCTTTTTCAATAAAATCTGTTCTTTAATGTTATCCCAGATTTTTTTTGTGGCTCATGTTTTATTTATTTATTTTTAAAGTTTCGGTTCAGGCACTGCTTAGGCACTGGTAAAAACCCAAACGATACCCAACTCTGACTGCACACTAGGCCTCCTTAGTGTCATTAGTGTCTCATCTCTGATTTAGCAATAAGTCTTTTCAGAAGATTGAGTGTTATTATAACAGGTTAGGGGACTACAGTACATCTGGGGTGGGATGTTCAACAAGCTCATATGACTATAAGATGTCCACAAACTTTTGATTATATCTTGTATTTAGGGATTTTAAACAGGAGCACTAGACCCAATCAAAAAAGTTCAGAATGTCTAATTGTTGCCGTTGATAAAATACATGACCTAAAAAAATGCTGATCAAGTTTACGTAAATAAGATTGAGCAATGATAATACTGGTGTTTACATAAATCACAGGTTTCCAGTCCTGGTTGTGGAATAGCCTCTGTCCTGTATCTGCCAATAGTAGCAGAGGATGATGCGCAAAAAGAAAAGATCATCAACTGTTTCAGTCGATGAAGATGCAGCCTCACGGGATTTGCCCAGTAAGTTGCACAAGTTTTGTGTACAGAATAAATGTCCTCTTTTTGTGCTCAGTCACAGAATAAGATAACCTTAACTTGTTTCTGACATGAATCTGTTTTGTTTAATCAGAAGCAAAGAAAAGCAAGTCAACTGGACGGCCAGCCAAATCCCTTTCTGCTGGAGTTCCTGATTCTGTTTTTGGTCACATGCTACGGGAATCAGGTGTCTTATTGAGACAAGGCAACGTAGCCAATGAGATCGGTAAGATGTTTCTAGACATAAAGCTAACCTTTGAAGTATTGTAATACCTACTTCCTAGCATCCAGCGTTCACCACTAAACTGCCTGTTACACTGTTTCTGCTGATCGCTCTGCTTTTTTAACTCGATTCTGTTTCATATTTTAAATATATGAAAGTATATCACTTTGTGTTGATAACAGTGCACTCTTTGAAAATCTTACAGCTGTGGATCAAGTTGTGTTTCAGAAGAGGCTACAGCAGCATCTCAGAAAGAATCCCAGATATCCCAGCGTGAGTGATCAGAGACTTAAGTTTCTGTTATCCAGTTGTCTTGACACAGCAGTGTTTGTGTGTTGACGTGCCTGTCTTTTCAATCTTCTGACAGATCATTCAGGAGTTTATATCTGGCTTGGAGTCACACATTGAAGACCCTGAGAGATTGAGGAACTGCCTGCTTCCATGTGTGCCACGTTCTGCAGGAGAGGGGGATGCCAGGTAGCGAGTGGAATGCAATACGGGTCTTGTAAAGAGACAATCATGCTGTCATAACACAGTCAGTCACAGGTGTTTACATGTTTGTGTGCTTTTTCTGCCTCAGTTCAAGCTCGTTTCTGGAGAGTCTGGTGCGGATGCTTTTGGGTGTTGAGATGCTACAGGCAAGGATAGATTTTACACACAATATACAGTATATACACATGTAGAGTACATTACAGTATGGCCAAGTTGTTGTTTCCTGGCATATCCAAGATTGTTGGGTATTTGGGCTCAGACCGGGACGTGGCATCACTGGAGCAGAAAGGGTTATGGGAAACCAGGTTCACACTGGCATTAGTGGGGCTTGAATCCAAACCTTCTGATCAGTAACCCTGAACCATAACCACTTGGGTATATCTTCAAATTTGGAAAAGCCCCAGTGCTCTCTTGCCATTGTAAATATTTAGCTGTTGTCCTCTAACCTGCATATCGGATGTAATTGATCCAAATCAAATAGTAGCATCACTAGCTCAGATCTAAAAAAAAAAAAGTCTCTGTTTTAAATATTTGACTCCTGCATTGTTTTAAAGACCCAATTTGTGTATTTATAATAACTTTGACAACAGGGTACTTCAACGCAATCCTTTCTACTATAACTAACAACTAACAGAAACATATGCTTTGTTTTATAGACCCTGGTCATAAATACTTTGTTTGAGAAACTCCCAGAGTTCATGTTTGATGGGTAAGCATTTGTCATATCGTCACAAATTATTTATTCGTACTCCTGTATAGCTTCCTACAGTGTCCTATTAGGTGAGATACTTAAAAATGTTCTTTGCGGCCTGGCTGGTTCAGACCTGCAGCATGTTGCTGTCACCGGTGATAATCGTAGCCTGTGGTTTTCAGTGTTGGAGAGGATGGTCTGAATATTCCACGTCTCATCATAAATCAGCTGAAGTGGCTCGATCGAGTTGTGGATTGCAAGGTAAGGAGAATATTTTCAATGCTGACATGTTAAGGTCAATATCAAGCATAAACAACAAGCTGAACTAAGTAAAATTTTATGTTGTAAGGTTTTGTAATATGATAACTTTCCCATCGTTCTGTGCCCATAAAACAACCCCCTTATTGTGCTTCCTAATTCCGTATATTGGGGTCTAGCCCAATATAGATACAAATGAAACCGTTTTGTTTAACCAGACAATGTTTTTTGATGGAGTCTTTATGACTTGTATATTAATGACTGGTTCTTTTGATCAACGGGATGTGACACAGGGCACCTGGCCAAAAGCTTAGACATGCTCTCTTTGATAATAATAGACAGAGATCTTTAGCATCATGCATCATGGATGTACAGTAGTTGTCCATAATTGTATTATGTAGTGGCGGATACACCAAGCAAACATTTTTTTTCATCTTTAAATTTAACAATTTTAGCAGTCTGTACAATAATTGATGAGATCAATTAATGTTTAAAAATCTGAATTTTTTTTTATGTTGAGGTTCCTGTTTCTGTGTTTACCAGAAAATAGCTGGTATAAATTACATCATTTTACACACCAGAGCAAACCAGTGACAAGATGAATATAGGACTTTATTTTACACAAACTAAAAGGTCTGTTTTGTTTTGGATCATATCAGATTATTTTGTTTTTAAAAAATGCATTAAATAGGTTTTAGGAAAAAGACAAATTTAACATTGATCAACATGGTTTCAAGTGTATTGAAAAGCAAGGAGATTGTCAACAAACTTTCATATTCCCTCATTAAAAATGTTTTAGGCTGAGCTTGTGTGCCATGAAGGTACCGCTGTCTTCACATCTTCATCAAAAGTTAATCTTTATCCTCATAGGGCTGCTTTCAGAGGACTCAACAGGTGAAAGTCTGATGGAGCAAGATCAGGACTATAGCGAGGACGCTTTAACGCCACAAAACAAAGTTTTGGCAACAGTGTGGGCAGAAGTTTTAATATAACCGGAATGCGGATCATTTTTGACTCACCCTTGTACTTGCCACAGATGGATGTGGATGTTACTTTGTTCTTCTTAATTTAACGTTTTTTAATTTGTGCTTTAAGCTCCCAACAGCTCCCAAAAGAAAACTTATTTAGTGTTGTTTATCACCTCTGTGCTGCCTGTAAGCCACCTGTGTGTGTGCTGATTCATTGTATGAGTCACATATGTTGTGTGTGTGGGTGTGTGCAGGATTTAGGAAGTAAGCTGATGCAACTCGTGTCCGTAGCTCCTATTGAGATCCAGCGTGACATCATCACCAGTTTACCTGAAATACTGGAGGATTCACAGCATGGAGACATGGCCAGGGAGCTAAAGTAAGCATTCTGATATGGCAGAGCTCATCGTGACCCCAAATCTGTTCATGTTTAAAAATCCATGTTTTGCCCAGTCAGTGAGTATAATTAGGTCTTGTTGGCCTGGTGTTGCATCAACCAGCAGTTAAAAACGCTGACTCGCGCTTAAGTTGATCTCATAATGATAAGGAGTGTTGGTGAGGGAGTGTGATGCTGAGATGTTTCATGCTCTCTCTCCACAGTACCTTACTCCAGCAGAACACTCAGCTGACTGTACCCGTCCTGGATGCCCTGTCCAGCCTCAACCTCAGCTCCGCATTACTGTCTGAGGTATCCACCTCCTTCTGAAAACACACACATAAAACAGGCATGTGCTATCACAGGAAAATAATCAACAAGGGCATAATGCAATGCAAATATCATTCTGAAACAGTTTCTTTACATATTTACACATTTTGCATCAGTTACATATATATGCATATATATAAATATTTTTGTTTTTAATTATTTACTAAAGAGTGATGCATTTTATGCCATGTTTATTAGTTCCTGTTGTTGTTTACCTTATAGGAGGTATACAGTTACTATCTCGATTTCTCCTGAACTGAATAAGAGACTTGTCATGTAACATTGTAAATTTCAAGCAATTTGTCTTTCAGTTTAAAACATTTAAAAGTGACATTCTAAGCCTGAGTAGAACAAACTGGTGAACAGCCTGCATATTTTGCCTTTTCCCTAGATGATCCTGCTCATCCATACTCATCCCTCCTTCTGTCTCTGTTGTGTCTCAGGTCCGTGGTGCTGTCATGGCGACGGTCGCCGCAGTGCAGCTGGAGGATCTCCCTGTCGTAGTGAAGTTCATCCTACACTCTATCTCTGCTTCTGACGCTAATGAGGTCTGAGCTTCCAAAGATTGTTTGCACATAATCATATGTAAGCAATGTACACTTATGGCATTTGGCAGATGCCCTTATCCAGAGTGACTTACAGATACTGTTTGTTTTGAAGTCTTTATGAAACAATTCATCCTGATACTGGTTCAGTAGGTCAAGGACTATCAGTCTAAAAACCTCTTTTAAGAAGGTAAAATAGTTGATTTTAAATAAACCAGATTGTGTGTGTGTGTGTTTCTAGGTGGTGTGTGATTTGCGAAAGAAACTGGAGTTGGAGCAGTGTCTGGTGTCCTCAGTGCTGCAGGGTTCTCAGAGTCGTGAAAAGAACAAAAAGGACAGTGGGTGAGATGGACTTTCACATGTCGTCTCGCTGGAAAATGTTCATATCCTGCCCTCTTGGGGCTCCTGAAACTTCTTTCTCTTTTTTAATTTTTTTATTTTTCATTTTACCAAGCACAGAGATCCTTCTGTAATTTTATACTTGTTTGAATCAACCTTGTTTTTAATTTAACCATGAAAACAGTTAATAGTCCTGTTAATGTACCATGACATTATTATTATTATTATTATTATTATAATACAATTTTTTTTGTAAAATGCTGACATGTACTTCCAGTCACTTGGACAACCAGACAACTGTTAGCTAAACTGTCTGCATTAAGATGGGAATAATGCACTAATATTTAATCAAATTTATATCAGTAAGTCAATTGCCATACAAATGACATGGCGAAGCTTCTTCTGGTAAAACCAGTAGTGTTTAAGACTTGCAGTACAAATCTTGCAGTACAAAGCAGACTGTAATCATAATTACTTAATAATAAGAAATAATATTAAAAGAAAATAAGCATTAGCATAGCAATTTATACAAAGACCTGTATGGCCCATAGTCCAATTAAAAAAAAAAAAAAAAAAAATATATATATATATACACACACCTGTTGCTATTGTGATCAGCACAGGCAGAGTAAAGCTAAGTAAAGTTAAGTTTTCTGCGACAGGAAAGTCTGCAGACCCAGGACAGAGGTTGCTGTTTCGCTATAATAGTTATCTGTATTATTTTAATCTCGTTAACTTTAAGAGAGGTGAAAAAAAAGGAGGGGCTGGTGAAGCAATGATTGTTGCAATGTATCCATTGATGGGTACCTTCAACAAAATGAAACATACTGTAATTGATGTGGTATAAGAGGAATAAAAGACATTGAGACACATTGAGTGAATGGACATGTGCATCTATATATAATAAATCCTTAGTTGGTTGTTTAAAGCTACACAATAGGGTATATTAATGTATAAAATACTTCATTGTTGTATTGTTTTTCATCTGCTTTTTTTTTATGTGGTGGCAGGTCCTTAAATGTCCAGTCCTGCAGCAGTAAAGACAACGTGGCTCTGGTCCTGGAGGCTATTAAATCAGCTGTGCGTTTTCAGAAGACGATCTGTGAAGCATGGCTCAAGGTAAATGGAGGCAGAACGGCTATACTGAAGTGTGTTCTTAATATTAGCGACACAACAGTGAAGCTTTAATGTCTATATTTTCTCCTTAGGCTATAGAGAGCGTCACCGAGCTAGAAGATCACAAGGTGCATATTTTTCAATTTGGATTATTTTTGCTTTATTATTTCAGTTAGATTATGATGATGTTTTTATTTACCTTGTTATTTTGTCCTATTTTTTGTCATAGGTGGTTGATGTTTTGGTTTTGCTCATTGTCCATTCCACTAACGCTAACCAGAGTCGACGTGGAGCAGAGAGAGTGCTGAAGGCTAAAGTGCGCAGTGGCCTCATTCAGGAAGCATTACTGCATAAGACCTTTAGGGGCTACGCTCAGGTCAGCTTTATTTTTAGGCCATTCACTACATTTAAATTGAATTTAGTGCTTTATAAATATAAATACATAAATACAACCCCTTTTCCAAATGAGTTGGTCAGTAAGGAAATTGGAAATTAAACCAAGTCTCTTCATCTTGTACTATATTAAAAACTCTACAACAATTCATTATTTGCTTATGATTATTTGCCACGTTAGTTGAAAAATATGCACTCATTTCCAATCGGGTGGCTGTAACATCCTCCAAAAAAGTTGGGACAGTTGACTGTTTATCAATGTGTAACATCACCATTTCTGTTAATACATTTCTTGTAATCATTTGGACACTGAGGACACCAGTAGGTCAAGTTTAGCTAGTGGGAGTTTCCCCCCCATTCTGCCATTATGCAGGTATTCAGCTCTGCAGTTGTACGAGGTCATCATTGGCATATTTTATACTTTATTATGCACCATTGGCGGAAACAGGCCCAGTCTAACACCCGTACTCTGTGTTTCGCCTCCATGCATGTGTAAAATACCACAGAATGCAGTTTGACGTTGTCCTGCTTGAAAATACAGGGATGTCTCCCTGTATGGATGGTAGTATATTTTGCTCCAAAAAGATTTTTTTTTCTGCACTAATATTGAACGCAGGCGGTGCGATGGTGTAGTGGTTAGCACTGTCGCCTTGCACCTCCAGGGTCTGGGTTCGATTCCCCGGCCAGGCTTGATTCCCGTCTCTGTGTGCATGGAGTTTGAATGTTCTCCCCGTGCTTGGTGGGTTTCCTCCGGGTACTCCGGTTTCCTCCCACAGTCCAAAGATATGCAGGTTAGGCTAATTGGCGTTCCTAAATTGCCCGTAGTGTGTGATTGGGTGTGTGAGTGTGTGTATGTGTGTGTGCCCTGCGATGGATTGGCACCCTGCGACCCTGAACACAGGATTAAGCGGTATAGAAAATGAATGAATGAATGAATGAATGAATATTGAACGCACAGCCATGCAATTTACCCATGCCACAGCCACTGGCACACGCCCGTACCATGACTGATGCTGGTGTTTGGACCCGAAGCTGATAACAGCTTGGATGAGCCTTCTGGTCTTTGACCCAGCGAACATGACCGCTGTTGTTTCCAAAAACTATTTGAAATGTTGACCCATCGGACCACAAAACATGTTTGATATCCACCACAGAAGTGACGGTTTTTAAGACTGTAATGTCTAAGGGATCAGCATTCGTGCATATTCGTGTGTAAAGTTCTTTGAATGTCTTGATATTGTGGGGAATGGTATCCTAAAAACATTAAATCATTTGCTGGTGCATTTGTTTAGCAAATCAGCAAGCGTCGTCCCATCACTGCTCTAGAAGGACTTGGTCTTTTTTTTTAAACTCCTATATATTGTAAACTACTATAACATAGCTGTTATAGTATCTGTACCTATAGTACCTGTTTAACAAAACATGTTTCTCAGTTTCTCATCATTTCTACATGTTGCTTTGTTATTAGTCTCACATTTGCCCTGTCCTAATCTGGTTGCAGCCACCAGATTTGAAATGAGTGCAAATTTTCAACTAACAATTAAATTCACTTGATAAATCATAAAATAATTGGTTATTGTAGATTTTTCAATATAATACAAGGTGAAGAGACTTTACATATGACTCCTTTTTGTTTTTATTGTCAATTTCTATGCTGTGCCCACTTTCTTGGAATTGGGGTTGTTACTTTTGAATGCATTTTCTATGCACTTTATTATTTTTTGTATATTAACATTAGATTGTTATTAGCTTTTAGTCATTAGATTTTGTACCACTGTATATTTGCATACTTGTATGTGCGCTATCTGTTGTATTACGTAGTATACTGTATATTCTTGTGTGTTGTATAGGTGATGCGTGGCTATTTTCCCAGCATCCTATCATTGGCGCAGGTGCTACTGCGTTCTATCGACTCCTGTGTGGTGCCCTTTGGAGGACACATGTACAAACAGGCCTTCACTGCCTTTGACTCCTACTGCCAACAGGTGACATCACACCTGCCAACATGTAACATCACTGTGACTTATTTATAATGCTCTTCTATAGTTGATTGCTTTGCTATTAATCCTTATGTATTAATTCAATAAGAATGTGTATGTGAGTGTCCTGTGATGAATTGTATTCCCGTATCACACCCGCTGTTTCGAGACAGGCTCTGGATCCACCATGTCCCTGTCAATAAAACAGTCAGATGAAAGTAAAATATTGTGTGACTTGTAGGAAGTAGTGGGCTCCTTGGTCACACACGTATGCAGTGGTGTGAGTGGAGAGGTGGACGTGGCTCTGGAGCTGCTGTGTGACCTGGTATCCCAGAAGCCCACAGAGATGGCGCAGTACGCCGTCTTTGTTAAGGTACGTGTTACAATTTCATACAGTCTGCCTTCAATAAAAGTGTGTTTGCATTAGCTGCGTAGCCTTCAACTCACCTGTATGTTCCTGACGATATTCCATGACTAATATTATCTGTCATGTTCACGCTAATTAATCTGTCTGGTAAAATAATTATTCTACCTCAACAGATGTTTTACCAATTTGCTGTAGTTACAGCATCAAGGTGCATCATACCCTCATGAATCATGTTACATTAAATATATAGCTTCATACTAAATGTAATATTGTCATTAAGTAGATAAAAAAACTAATAGTCTGGACATTTGGTCTGCTTGTCCCAAGCACCTGGGCCACTGATTTGTCGATTTGTCCTTAGGGTTTAAATAAATATTTGTCATATGTATATGGTTTATGTGAATTACTACACTGAAATAATGTGAAATTAGATCTAAAGAACTTTTAGTGAGTGCACCCAAGTTATTTCCTCTGGTGAAACATTGTGTTGCAGGGAATTTTGGACTACATGGACAACTTGAGTCCTCAGCAGATCCGCCGTCTTTTCCACGTGCTCAGCTGCTTGGCATTTGGACAAGACCAACATGGCAGCCATATTCAGGTGTGTTTCTATTAAAGGATATTCAGCCAGTTTCCTTTTACTGAGAATAGAAGAGAAAATCTGTTTATTTAAAGCACAACAATCCAAGTAGTGTAGTTGTTGTTCTTTTAATCAATGTTTGAATAACTGTAAAACTGTTAAGTGTTTGTAAAATAGGCTCTTTACCTCTATAATGACATCTTTCAGTAAGATAATTTACCACATGAACTAGGCCAGGCAAGAGTTGGTGGTAAGAATAATTATAAGAATGATTGATTAGAGCCTCGTGGTTATAAGGAACATGTCAGGAAGTATGTGTGAAGTATTGCAATACAGACATCTGAAAGCAGAAGTTGTTCAGAGGTTTGAGGTAGTTTGAGGATGGTGATTAAGTTTAGGTTCTAGTGATCAGTAACTGAGTGAACATGAGTGTGAATCTGTAATGGCGGTCTGTTAAGGTCCTCAGCGGCCATGTTTCTGTACTCCGTGATTGGAGTTTGAAAAGACATTACATTGCTACTGCAAAATGGTATTTGTTCATCTTAAGATATTAGGATGAGCCATGTCTTTGTCATCCTAAGCCATTTTTGATATAAAGTGTATTTTTTAATTCGGAATAGGAATTCAACACCTGTCTTTACATAGGTTTATTCCCATAATGACTTACAATGTACCCTTTCTATATCAAAATCTTCCATATCTGTCTCACATCTTCTTGCTTTCCTGCAGGACGACATGCACATAGTGATCCGAAAGCAGTTGTCCAGTACAGTGCTTAAGTACAAACGCATCGGCATCATCGGTGCTGTTATGATGGTGGGGAGTATGGCAGCACGAAGGTAAATGTATAGTATAGCTCACTAATTGTGAATATTTAAGCTGAATTTTCTAGGGAATTCTGTGATCCAGAAGACTGAGACAGAGGACTGAAAAGGTGAGAGCATACTCTCAGTCCTATCCTCCTGGATCATGGATCACAGAATTACCTTGAAACTTGACACTTCAAAGCACGTATAGACAGGCAGAGAGAGAGAAGGGACGTTCTAACCTTACAGCAACCAGTTCTCAGATTACACAACAACATACAAGCAACAAGGTTAAAAAGAATATTAAGGTCAGGTTAAAATTGATATCACCATATGGAAAGTATAAAGTTATAAAAGGTGTGTCTAGATAAATATGTTCAATTCGTATTTATGATATTTTTAAAACACACTTATCCAGAGTGACTTACATAAGCACTTTGAAGTCTGAAGTATCATTAAATACATCCTTAAACTCGTTCACTAGGTTACTACTGGCCATAAGTACCATCAGTCTGTGACACCATTGGGAGGGTTGTTTTGAGGTTCATTTAAGTACTAAAAATGTTTAGACATTGTTTGAAGACTGCCAGTTCTTCAACAATTCAGAGATCTGATTAGATTTTTAGATTTTCAGTTATATCTTACAGTAAATTCCCCTGATGCACATGTGTTTTTCTTGCATTACAGAGACAGATCAGAAGGCTCTCAGGGAGGTACGCTGCCCAAAGACACACATCGGCAGGTGAGCAGTATAAATGTGTGTTTTTTTATGCTTATGATTGTTTGTGCAACTCTTACTCATGATGATCGTGTGTATGGTTAGGTGACGGCACTACTGGAGTTGGTGCAGTCGTGCAGTGAAGGCTCAGCTGAGGCTGCTGCTTTGTATTACGATGAGCTGGCCAACCTGCTGCACAACCACCGACTCGACCCCCTGGTGCAGGTGCGTACCTCCTTTCTAACAGCAGGACGTTTTGTCCTTTTGATTCTCTGGCCATGAGTGGCAAGGTTTTAGAATTTAATTTCCAATAAATTGAGCAACATTATCTATGAGGAATTTTCCAAACCATAGTGTTATGCATGATTATGTATTTGTACACCGTGCACATATACACAGTGGTGTGAAATATCATTGCCAGAAGTAAAAGTTAATGCATAAGCAATGTCCAATCTGTACTGTTCTCTGGCAGGCTTGGATTGGCAAGAGTGTGCTGGAGGATTTTCAGGAGGACTTTGTCGTGGACCTTGGACCAGAGATCTCTGGGTGGGTGCCTCAGTCAACACAATGTTATGTACAAGTTATGCATTGCTTCATCTTATGTAATCAAATCATTGATCTGCTAGATGGGTAACTAATAGATGTAGAAAAAAATTAGGGCTGATAAAACGGAATAGTTTTATTGATTTAATAAATTTTAGTACTGTCAAAAAAACTAACTGATAAAGCATGCAAAATTGCATTTGTGAATGCGATACAGTTTCGAATAACAGGTAATGCTCATCATTCATTCATTCATCATTATAAGTGTTGGCTTTTATAGCACTACAGTTTTTTGCAGAGCATACAGTACATATTTATAAGGGTGATATTACTCAAATACAGTATAAGCAAAATAAGCAAATATTTACAACAATTAATGTGAAAAACAAGGATTTATGTAAGAAGTGTTTAGCAAGTACACAATTTCACCTTTGAGCTGAGTAAAGCTAGGTTTGATTAATTTTACAACACACACTGCTCAAAATATAACAGGAAAAGGAAATGGATCACATTTCTGCAGATGACTTTTAATTCCCCACCATGCAAAAGTACTGCAGCCAAGTTGATCTACTTATTTAGTATTTAAATAATAAAATTAGTTTTTGCTCCTTCAACTCAAAATAAATAAGATTTCTCTTGTGGTCTGGCCCTACATAAAAAGTATAACTGATATTCTGAAACAAATAATTTGTTGTGCAAAAAAAAAAAAAAAAAAAATTCAAATCACATTGTTTCCTGTTAATATATTTAACTGAATCAGTATCATCAAAACCTCAGGATCATAGCATTTGTTTTAACGTACGAATAGAAAGACTAAATGTGTTGTTACATTTGTGTGTGGCAGCTCATTTCCATTGACTGCCTCAGCTTCGTACAATCTGGATGAAGATGAGAGTCAGGGAGGAATCGCCATTAACCTGCTGCCCCTAATGGCTAAGGATCTGCAGTACAAAGCAGACAGCAAGAGAGATGGCAGGTCAGAACACATACTTTCCACACACACAACACACACACACTTTCTTTCCGTCATGTGTAATTAAAAAAGCTCCACTAAATCAAGCAGTATCTACATTTGCATGCACATGATCTCTCTGTGTTTTCATTCTTGCTCATCACCCTCTCTTCTTTCCTCCAGACATGTATCTCCCCTGTGTCTCTCCTCGTTCTTCAGACTGCTGAGGCTGTGTGAAGAGGAGCAGCACCAGGGGGATCTGGAGGAGATAGATGCACTCCTAGGTCAGACACGGCTCCATACAAACACAGATGATCCTTTTAGAAATCAGAAACCCTGTCTTGTTCATATTCAAATACAGTCTCATAAGGAATCTGCACATGTGCACCTGTTGCTTGGGAAGTGTAATATAGTAAGAGCATGAATTTATCTTCCATTAGCACTGTATTTGGCAGGGTTCCCCCCAAAAATAAGCATTTAAGACCAAATTTCACACGGTGTTGCAACTTTGGACCAACCGTACGACACAATCACTTCTCTCTTTCTTTTAATAAACAAGTTCCTGAAAACTCCCTGATCTCTGAAATAAGGGTGAAGGAGAAGTAATAAGCCACATGACGAGCACGAAATATTTTTTCTCACAAATACAGTATTGATTTTTTACATTATATTTATGAAAAGGACAAAAAAACTCCCATCCTATGAACCACCCCCCCACCCCCACACACATACCCAACAACATCATCCTCTCTGCAACAAAAAGAACTCCTGACAGAGAAAGTTCAGTTTTTACTATAATAACGTCAGGAATTGTACAAAGCGTGTCCAGATCTTGTAGAAGTCTCAATTTTCCCATTTGCAAGATAAGTAAGTTTTTCCAAAGCCAGGTTATTAGACATTTCCCTGATCCATTGAAGTAGATCCTTGAATGTCTTTCTATTTTGTGGCAGTAACATGCTTGGCATGCAACAAACAGAACTTGGTAACCTAAATCTAGTATTAATAGTTTGAGTTTGGGCTAGGAGACAGGTCTCTTCCCGGGCCTTTACTAAAATGTCAGTTTGAAGATTGTTTCCATGAAGATAGCTATGAAAGGGAGTTTTCCTTTGAACCTGTAAGAAGAATATTACATACAACTGATACATGAACTTTAGTATGTAAATGGATCAAAGTGACGTTTTCAATTCGAAATATTCGTTACTCTCAAATACAGATATAATGGTAGTCGGAAGCTGTTAAACACTTTTTGTTGTACCATTTTTGTTTAAGGGATCAACTTATTCTGCAAATAGTCTAGATTGTTAATTGTCATCTACTGTAAGGAATCGGGTGAATCTTGATCTTAACTGTTTTGTGAACTAACATTTTCTTTGGAACAATCTCGAACTAATCTCATGAGTAAGGAATGCAATCCTACTGTATGTCTAATTAGGTATACCATATAAACCGATCAGCCATAACATTATGATCACCTGCCTAATAAGTAGAAGTTAGTTTGAAGTAGAAGTCAAACCTTTCATGAACCATTTTTATAGTGTGTCAGGGCACTTTATCCGGTTAAAAGAGGCAACTTTCATCAGGGAATACTGTTTCCATGAAGAGGTGTAACTGATGGTAGGTGGAAAGTTTCAGAATATAATCTACACATGAAAGGCAGGACGCAAGGTTTCCCAGCAGAACATTGCCCAATTGTGCATCCATTGTACATCCTGGTGCCGACTCTTGCCCATGTAAGAGATGCACACACCTCGCCATTCACATGATGTAAAAGAAAAGGTGATTAATCAGGTATCAGGTAACTTCTTCCATTGCTCTGTGGTCAAGTTCTGATGCTTATGTGCTCATTGTAGGTGCTTTTGGCAGTGCACACAGATCAGCATGGGCACCCTGACGAATTTGTGGCTACTCAGCCCCTTATGCCATGAACTGTTATGTGTTCTGACACCTATTTATAGAAACCGGCATTAATGTTTCAGTAATTTGAGCTACAATTTGAATTTGGATTACATGGGCCAGCCTTTGCTTGGTAAGCCTTGGCTGTCCATGATCTTGTCACTGATTTTCGTTTGTTTGAGCGCGTTTTGAAGGTCTTTATGATTACAGACAAGAGCTGCAGTTACTGTAACTGTACTGTAACATGCCCATTTCTTTCTGCTTTCAACACATAAACCTCAAGGACAGAACGTTCACTTGATGCCTAATAATATTATGGCTGATCAGTGTATTTGTTTTATAGTTAATACTGTAGCACAGGTGTAACATGTTTACCCTAAGTGCACTTACCTTTAATATAGAACGTCTGCTAGGATCTGAGAGCAACCAATTAACAAGTGGCACATTTTCAGATTTCAGTTTTCCTTAATAATTGCTAGTTGACATCAATTTCATGTATCAGCTCCATAACAGTAGTAATCATTAAACTGTAATTAAACATAAGAAGCTCCAGGGGTGTATGCAGCCGAATCATATTATACAAATATAAATTGTATTGAATAAAACCCAACCACTTTTAATGGGGTTAAGATCAGGACC
Source organism: Channallabes apus (assembly GCA_030522415.1). Lineage (NCBI taxonomy): Eukaryota > Metazoa > Chordata > Actinopteri > Siluriformes > Clariidae > Channallabes > Channallabes apus. The sequence goes on from CM060112.1 coordinate 35,035,637, forward strand.
TCGTTGTTAGTCAATTCATATTATTGTTAAATTAGCAACAAAGCAAATATTATACTTGTCAGACAATGTAGGTATTATTTGATTAAATCTTTCTATTTTCTAATAACATGGTTACATGCAGAGTAATCAATGCTACAGTATATTCACAGTCCGTCACTAGGCTAAAGAATCTTGCATATGAAGTCTACAACTCTTCCTCTTAGTGGTTGGTACACTTTTCTGATATTACCAGCTCTGGCACTTGATCCGTAGCCTTTTCCAACCAGAGCACAAAGGCCTCTTTGTAACAGGAGGAACTAGACATGTTCTCTATCTAGACTTGACGAAAAAGAATACACAGTATTGTCTGGCTGAGAGCGTCATGTCACAGCATGTTCTAATGATTGGTTAAATAAAATCCCTTTCCTTGGGCAGGGCAGTTCTGTCCTGTTCAGGGCAGTTTTTGGGAGATAAGATTTCTCAGCTCCAACAATATAAAAAAAATAACTGAACTGAACTAGTTCTTTTTTGTTAAAACCAAAATGCATATTAAATCACATTCTGTATTCTGTCTACTACAGTAGGTGTGTGCCACTATTGTATTTACATATTATAATACCTACTTATTTTTTATTGCTGCCCACGATAGTCTTACAATAGATTTGATAACTGAAATACAATTCAGGGTAGTGATTACATATTGTCTGTGTTTAATATAGTAATTTATGCCATGGCACTGTTGACGTCTCAAATCTGTTTGGTCAGAAGGTAGTGATCAGTCTTTTAATCACAGTTTCAGCTGCAAGACATATCACATGTTTATATTAAATACATAGTATCTAATACCTTATTGGTCTTATAGTTATTAATGTACCATTTATATTAACATTTTTGTGGGAAGAGTTCTGAGCATTCTGAGAATTCCTTCCAACATTTATCTTCATCACTACCTCAAACCCCTGAACAGCTTTCAGTTGTCTGTATATCAGTACCTCACACATACTTCCTGACATGCATTACATTTTGGTCATGGGTTGTCTTGTCGACAGGTGCAGTTATTTAATTTTTTACATAATTTTTTTAAATAAAAATTTTGAACAAACCGAAAATAGAAAAACTGCGCACGAGAGCTGATTAATGGTTATCATTCTTACAGCATGTATTAAGATATGAAAGGTTGTAAATATTTGTGTGTGTGTTTTGGTAGGCTGTCCTCTGATCCTGACTGATATGGAGGTGGTAGAGAAGATAGACAGTCTTTCTAAGGCAGAGCGAGAGTTCCTCTGTTCTCTGCTCTTCTACACCATCAACTGGTTCAGAGAGGTCAGTGCACCCAAAGGGTTTCATATAAACTATGAAGCATCTTGTTTTTGTCCTACATTACTGTAGTGGCAGGTTAACGATGTAATGATATTGAAAGTTTAGACTTTTTTACTCAGAAGTGACCAGGTGTTTAACTGAATATGTGTATATTTACGTGCATTTAGGTAGTAAATACATTTTGCAAGCTGAAAGATCCTGAGATGAAGATGAAAGTTATAACTCGTCTTCAGAACATCACTTACCTGCAGACGCTGTTGGAGACGTGCTTGGCAGGTACCTGAACAGAATTATGGTGGATAAAGCAAACTAACCAATATGTTTGATTTGATGTTGAACACATTCTTCATCACTTTGGATTTGTGCATTCCAGCCAGCCCTGGATTTGTCCCTCCTCTGGCTAACTTTGACTATGAGAGCGCAGATGTTTCGGCTCCTGCTCCATCTGTTGCTCCTGCCAAGAAAGCAAGGAAAGGTAAAGATGTAATACACATCAGAGAAGCCTCAGTTTTACTGATATTATATGATTGTGCTTGTTGTCACTGCCCTAGTATGTGAGGTTTATTCAAGTGTAGACACTCACTGTTCAGTCTGGTGATGGTTAATCAGCTTTGCACCTGGTATCAAATGCTCTACATGAAATCATCATGAATCTCATCATCTATACCGCTTTATCCTGTATTCAGGATTGCGGGGGGCCTGGAGTATATCCCAGGAGGCTTAGGGCACAAGGCGGGGTACACCCTGGACAGGGTGCCAATCCATTGCAGGGCACACAATCAATCACACACCCGCACACTACGGGGCAACTTGGGAAGGACCGTTAGCCTAACCTGCAGGTCTTTGGACTGTGGGAGGAAACTGGAGTACATCATTCTAATTGAAAATAAGATCTGGTACAGTGGATGTAAAAAAAAAAAACATCTACACACCTTTGTTATAATTGGTATATTTTTATGATGTAAAATACCAGGAAATCATGCCAGGTCTTATTTAATCTGTGGATACCAGCTGCTTTATGCACACCATCACACTCATGCAGGCCCTATAACAAGCTACGTAAAGTGGATATAAAAGTCTACACAGCCCTTTTAAAATGTTCAGGTTTTTGCGATGTCGTATAACAACCAACTAATTTCAAATAAAAACAAATTGAAAGATTTTATGGAAAAAGAGAAAAACACTCCAAGTTTTAAAAGTATATCTTCATTAATAACTTCTGAATTTCACATGCTCCATTATAAAAGTGTGTGCAACTGTGCAGCCAGGTTAGTGTAAGTTAATATTTTATTTTATTTTTTTAAACCCCTAATACCTATCAGTTTGGTTTTCACTTGAATTGTGTTGGTTGTTATATCATGTCACAAAACCTTCTACTTTAGGAGGGGTGTGTAGACTGTACACTGTATATAGTTTATTTATTTATTTTTATAGGAGATGTGGATATGATGGTGTGCATAAACCAGCTGTTATCTCCTGTGTTTTCAGAGTCCACAGGGAAGAAGAGGAAAGTGTCGTCCAGTAAGAGCTCTTCAACAGATGGCTCGCAATTGGATGAGGTTGCGGAGGCTGATGAACCTCAGGCACAGGCAAATGACAATACCGCTGATATACCACACACCTATTGCATTGTCCAAATATAAAGCACATGTAGATCAGCAGATGCTATGCCTCGCTTTAGTCCATGATATCATTTTATATTTTCTGTTCAGCAGTGATCGAGATGGAGAAAATCTGCTAAAGTAAATTTCAGAGTTTTAGGATGAAACATTGATATAGAGTTATTTCTAGTTATTTCCACCCTCAAATATAGAGAGAGGCTTTAGATCAGGATGCACGCAGGTATACTGTAATACGAGGGGCATTCAAGTCAAACTGGGACTTTTGATTGTATAGAACACAGCTATGAGCGCTAAAAACATTATTTCTCTATATTATAATCCCCTGTTATGCTAATGCACTTATCCCAGCGTGTTGCTAGTGCTTAGATTCATCAAGGTAGATAGTTCCATGACCGGAGCCATGATCACACTGCTTGCTTCATGTCTGAAATGCTGGCCTCCCAGGAACACCTTCAAGGGCCCAAACATGCGGAAATGGTTTGAAGCGAGGTCAGGACTGTACAGTGATGTGCCAATAACTCCCAGCCAAGTTCCTGTAATGTGCAAGTGGTGTTCATGAAAGCATGTGTGTCTCATCCATCAATTTTCAAGATTTTCATTGGCTGAATGTAGTGTTGGTGAATGGTTCTGTAAGCAGATCCCACAGACAGATGCGTCTCTTCTGCAAGTCAGCGATTTTCAAGGATCAAGAGTTCCACCCCACTGAATGTTCATCGTCATTCACGTTTAAACATTCATTTGTTATTATTAACAACAATAATAATAATAATGTTTTATTTATTAGAGATGGCGAAAATTTGATTCAGAGATGTACAGTATTGTGATTCTTTTGTGTGGCAATTCACATATTGCCACACTGACTCTTAAATCGATTTTTTTTTTTTTTTTTTTTTTTTTTTTATTATTTGATTTTCAATTTACATATGTTTGGAGGTGGTAAAATGTTGCCATTCATCTATAAGCCTACAGGTGCCACTCTTTAAACTGTTGACACATTAGCAGGCAGCACCGCATCATTTTGGTAGGGATAGTACCACACCAGGTGTTCCCTGGTGATTCCCATCTCCATCTCATCGCATCCCATTATTGAATAAGAATAAAAATCTTAGTAGGCACAAAATGTAAAATATAAACACCAAAAAAACCCTAGGGTGAATGAAAATTCATAATTTTTAAGCTTTGTATGCAAAATTTCTTTTTTGCGCAATTGTAACATCAGTGATCATTGCTTTCCCCGTAATATAAACTAGTGGCAGATGTGTATGTTTAAATGTATATATGTATGTGTGTGTGTGTGTGTATATACGTGTACTGTATATGTTTATTTAGACATTATTTTGCCAACATTAGTGTTTCCTAAATTTCTCAAGTGATGCTTCTTATACTTAGAAGAATTAGGAATGTGTCTATGTTAGGAGACACATTTGACTTTAAAACTGTGTTTGTTGGGGTAGGACCACCTGGAGAAGGCGGTCAAAGTGGGGGTGAGTCTGTCCTCGTACAGGCCGTACTTTAGGGAATTGGACATGGCGGTCCTGAACATTCTGCAGTGTGGTCTTCTCTCCAGATCAATGCTGGACACTGAGCTCCATACCAAGGTCAATATAACATGTGATCTGATCTCGTACCATAATTTTTACAGAACGTACAGTAAATGATATCGTCCAAGCAGGTAATGTGATATCAATATATGTTGTGCACTGTCATGTTGCAGGTGAGAGAAGAGGTACAGCTGGGTCCTGCTGAGTTAGTGTTTCTCCTGGAGGACATGTGGCGTAAACTGGATTTCAGTCTGGCTGCTTCTCCAGCCAAGAAAGCGCCGTTTCTCAAAGTAGGCAAACACACACACACACACACACACACACACACAAGGAACTTCAGTATTTACACTCTCTTTTGAATCACAAGGTGTGAGATGTACTCCACCTCTCCTATAATGTTTACACACCTTTAACATTAACAGTGTGCATACGCTTGAGTGTCTAGAGGTTTTAAGCTGCAAGTACTGTGTGTGTGTGTGTGTGTGTGTGTGTGTGTGTGTGTGTGTGTGTGTGTGTGTGTGTGTGTGTGTGTGTGTGTGTGTGTGTGTGTGTGTGTGTGTGTGATGACTGTTCTGTGCAGGTGAAGGCAGACAGGGCAGTGGGCTTCTCTCACCTGCAGCAGAAAAGCCCCAAAGATGTCGCCACATGCTGTGTGGAACTGCTAGCAACATTGTGCACACACCTGGAGAACTGCCACAACCACTTTCAGGCACACACACATAAATATTATTCACAATAAATTCTTTATTTGCTATGAGTCAGTTCTATTGTATATTAATAATATATTTGTGTTTGTGTTTTCACAGTCCCTCCTGAATGAAAACCAAGGAGTGGTGGACGCTCTAGGTGTGGATATGAATGTACAGCAGCTTATGTGCTCGGCTTATCAGCTCCTGCTGCAGGTCTTACACACAGCATTTAGCTGGTGAGCACAAACAGAGCCACAACGTAACTCAGTCGACATCACAGCTCAGAGGTTTTAAGATGGATGTAAGACTGAGTCAGGGAAGGATTACAGATAAACTGCATTCTGAAACACGTTAACTATCTACATTACTTTATATTAAAATATTTGTGATTGTGCAGGTCAATCCTGGTTGAATCCTTTCATTATGCGCATGAACAGTTAGCCGCACTGACGTACTGTTACAGCAGATAACTACAATGCTCTTAAAATCATTTCCTACTTTTTTTTTTTTCCCCCTCTCAGTTTTTAATGTCATATGAATGAGATCTGCACAGTAGATGTACTGTAGTGGAGGTGGGAAATGCTGGACTCAAAGTCCCAGAATGCAGTGCATGGCTAGTTAGCGATCTACCAGATAAGAAGACTAATGATGATGAAAGTGCTAGCATGAAAATTCGAAGCTTTGAGTGTACAGGTGAGCTGGTACAGAAGGTGAGTGAGCTGGACAGACTAAAGGACTAAAGTGCTGCTGCAGTCACTCACTTTAGATACAGTGAGAGCTCATTCTAACCCGCACTACTGTCAGCAGGTAATCAAACTGCACTGTGGGTAATGCAGGATAACGTTGATCAAAGCGAACCCTTCTTGATGAAAGCATCCAGAGACTTTGTGTTCCAAGAAAAACAATGTGTTGTTGTTTCAGTCTCTTGGTTGTATGAAGTTAGAGCAGATGCAGTGCGTGAGGTTGTGATGTGTTTTCAGGTCTGGCTTCTCCCAGCTGGAACATCGGCAGCTGTTAAAGAGTGCTCTTTGTGTGCTTGCTGGCCGACTGAAGGAGAAAGATACAGACCTAACCCTGGAGCAGCTTATAAAGTGATACATGCACACACACGCGCGCGCACACACACACACACACACGCGCACACACACACCACTCAACAAACATTGTCTTTTGTTGATAAATGATCATGCATAATGTAAAGCGTTTGTATGCCCAGTGTGCATGTTTGTGTATGTGTGTGTGTGTATGTGCGTGTGTGTGCCTGCGTGTGTATGTGTGTGCGTGTGTATTTCTGTGTTTGTGCATGTGTGTACAGTATGTGCGTGTATGTGTTGTGTTTGTGTGTGTGTGTTTGTGTGGCTGTGAGACTGCTGGTGAATGTCCAGCAGTTTAAAATAGCATTTAAAGCAGTTACAATAATTTTTATAGATTTACCTGATCACGATAAAAAAAAAATTGTATTTAGACCTTTTTACAGTTTTATTTATTCCAGTATGCTCTGCTACTTATTAAATGGCTACAATATGGTGTGTGTGTGTGTGTGTGTGTGTGTAGACACAGTTTTGAGTACCTGCTGAATTTCCGGAGCACTGTTCCCAGCCTAAGCACAGCTCTGATCCTGACGCAGCTTCTTATCGTGCTCAGTCATTTTGGTCGATCCGGCCAGAGCTTCTACAGAGAACACATCGGTCCGTCAGTCTTCACACACTGCTTCAACGCACAACTTACTCAAATTCACTTTACTGATCTGTTTGAATGATTAGCTTACTTCATGGTGGTGTTTGGCTAATAGTATGTAACACTTTCCTCCAGTGTCAGTTTCTAAGCATTTCCTGTGCCAGGAGTGGGTGACAGGAGGTGGAACGAGGGAACGTGGGAACAAATACAACGATGCACTCCAGACCCTCCTCAGGTTCCTCTCACATTATTGTGCTGATATTTCATGTCTGGACCTGATATCTCGACCTGATTTTGACCATCTCATCTATTTTCTATTTTCTTTCAGTATTTATTTAGGACATGCTGATGATGCGTTGAAAGCAGTGGAAGAGATAACAGAAAATGGGATCTCAGAGCTGATAGATGCTGCTAAAGATGCCAGCTCTCGCACTTGGCGCACGCTTACCAGGTACCAATGGTTTCCAGTAAGGATGAACGTTCAGTCCATGGGGTCCAGTCCTCAAAACCATCAATAGTTCTATTATTATTTTTTTTATTTTAACTACAGTACTACTACACTACAGCAGGTCCTGTTACAAGCTTTCATGCACGCCATTTGCACATTTTGCAAAACAGTTTGACTTGAATGTCCCCTCATTATTATTATTATTATTATTATTATTATTATTATTATTACGACAGTATGGTTTCTCATCTAAAACTTATACACTCAAACGGGTATTAACAGGTGTTTGTTCATGCAATATGATGGAGATTAAGCACAAACTTAAGTGCACAATTCAAATTATGATTTTCTTCATTCTTAATGATACATTAATCTCTGTTAATTGTAGATTGTTCATCATACATTTTTATTTTTTTTAATTCCCAGGCAGACTTTCTTGGTGTACTATAAAACTATGATGGCAGAGCTAGAGAAGTGTATACGAAAGATACCTCCTGGGAAACAGACGGACAGTAGAGAGGTATGCGTGTGTTTCTGCTCTCAACATGTGCAAACTGTAAAACTAGAAATGTGTGAATCAGGCCTAAGCAGCTTAATGTCTTGATAATCTCCAGGTTCAGAGTGAGAAACTTGTTATTTGGAATCTGGCTGTCCGAGACTTCCATATTCTCATCAACATGGTCAAGGTACAGAGTCACATGACTTTTCATTAAGCCTTTTAACCAATTATTACATATATTCCCCAGTGCTGAATCTATCGTATCTATCTACGACCCCCCCCCCCCCACACACACACACACACATAGGATGTAGACCAGAATTTGGCCACAGAGCCATTTGACAGGTTTCCCCACACCACCAACACACACTTTCACACCAGCAGTGTGATTTGCTAGGCCTAAAGATTACTTTAGGAACAGCAGTTACATACACACATTATGTCCAAAAGGCAAAAAAATTTAATTAAATTAATTCCAATATTTTAATCCATTATTTCAGGCTGCATGAATTGCCAAAACTACCAAATTACCAAATTGTTTTGACACATACCATGCTCGCAATTTAAGCTACAATATTTAACTATAAAATGTACCATTTTGTATTCAAATATATTTGTCTAGACTAAAAGCAAATAATGGCATAAATGATGTCATTAAATGAATGTCCACCAGTATTTATCAACTCAAAACTATTTGCTAATAAAAAACAAAACAAAAAAAATACTTCAATTATATGACAAACACTACATAGATACTGTTGATAGATAGATAGTTAGATACAGTATACTTTATTGTTACAGAAGCAGCAGGTTACACATACAGCAAAAAAAAGAATGTAATTGTAACGTATATACATTAATACAGTATTGCAGATGTTATATAGAAAAAAAACAGAGTGGAAACAAAATAAAGAAAAAGAGATAAAATGTGCATGTGTGTGTAAAGTAACGGTGAGTAATGGATGTGAGTAGTGAGTATAAGTTGCTATTGTGCTGTGTTATATAGAGTCATTGTACAGTGCAATGGAGAACGGTAGGAATGATTTCCTGAACTGTGCTTTGTGATAGCGAAGCTGGATCAGTCTGTTAGAGAAGGATGGATTTTTCATGATTGACAGGACTTTGTTTAGTGATCTGTTCAACCTTCAAGTTTGTGTCCGGTTATGTGTTCAGCTTTGCGGATGATTTTATTTATCTTGCCTGCATCCCTGGCACTGATGCTGCTCCCCCAGCAGACCACAGCCCTATAAAGGGCACTAGCCACAACAAACTGATAAAACATTTCCAGCATCCTGCTGCATACGTTGAAGTATCTGAGCTTCCACAGGAAATAAAGTCTGCTCAAACCCTTCTTATACACAGCGCCGGTGTTCGTCCTCCAGTCTAATCTGCTTATATTAAACATATAAAGATTGTTATAATGAGTAGCAGTTAGTCATACAGACAGTTACACAATGTTAAAAATTTGGCCTTTGTACCGCACAACCATAGATTTGAATTGAAGCAATCATGTTAATAAAGTGTAGACTTTTGACTAGGACAATTAACTAATTAGGAGTCTCATGGCTAGGTGTGTGGCCTCATCATTTTATTACAATTACACTTATAAAAAGTCTGGAATTGAATTTGGTAGCTATTGGCTGGAACTCTGAGTCCAAAGACCTTTTAATGCAATTGATGAAGGCCTTAGGCTGAAAGAAACGACCCAAACCTATGAAAGAGATTGCAGAAACTGTCTTGGTTTGCTCTTCTGGCAGCCTCTTAGAAATATGAACTTGTCAATGGTTAACACTTTTTTTTTTTTTTTTTTTATTCTTCTGTCCTATTTTCCATGTAAGATTATTTATGCATTGTCTTACAAATACTTGGTGGATCAACCTGAACACACCCATTAACTGCACAAGCAAATTAGCAGTTGGCATCTTCGCAAATCAGGGCCCTAGTATGTCACAAAAAAAGCAATATTTATTTTTTGTTGTTTTTTTTTAAAAAAAAAAAAAAAAGGAAAATTCAGGTCGTAGGTTTTATTATAAAGCTTGTATAGTATCACTGGTGTTACCTTTAAGTTCTCTTACTTTCTTTTTAGGTTTTTGACAGCAGACCTGTGCTCATTGTTTGTCTAAAGGTGAGGAGAACCTATAAATAATGAATAAATGCAACATTTTAGGACTCAAAAAAAAAAAAACTAGCCCAAAAACTGTGACCTGTTTTTTATTTGCAGTATGGCCGGCTTTTTCTCGAGTGTTTCCTTAAACTTGGAATGCCTCTCCTTGACTACAGTTTTAAAAAACACAAGGTATGCTTTATTCTGTTATCTGGTTAAGTATAAGTGAACTCTGACATTGATAATGCCTGGTGTAGCCATATTCCGTTATGTCGTACTGTAGTTTTGATAAATTGGCTGAATTTCACTTAGGAGGATGTTCAGAGTTTACTGAGGACGTTTCAGCTCAGCACCAGGCAGCTCCATCACATGTGTGGACACTCAAAGGTAACAAGAAAACATCTCACAGTGACCTTGTAGACAAATCACAGGCATTTTGACTATGTAGTACCTTATAATCAATCAGACCTTAAATTCATACTGCATAAATACTTTTGTTCATTTTTCATTCACACTCTTAATTTGAGGAATAATCACACACCGCAAGTGCAGTGCTTTATTAACGATCTGATAGAACCATAACTATACATGCTTGATTTTCCTAAAAGCATCACAGTTTAAAGATGAGTTTTGAATTGGTTGATCTTTGCACTGGACAATGTACTAGTTGAGGTAATTTTTGTGTAGCTTTAGGGAACCGAGTCAAGATGAATAACTAATGTTGCCCTGCTCTATTCTCAGATTCGGCAGGACACATCCCTGACAAACCACGTGCCAGCTCTGAAGAAGAATCTTGAGCAGTTTGTGTATCGTGTTAAGGCAATGCTCACGCTTAACCAGTGCCAGGAGGCTTTCTGGCTGGGCGTTCTGAAAAACCGGGATCTGAAGGTGAATCCTGTGGGACACACTAATAAACAACGTCTGCTTTAGCTTGTCTCGTTCATAGACATGGGTATTGAGTTAGCCATTAGTATAGATGTAGCACATGGTTGAGAAAAAAGTTTATCCAATTGACGTACAGTATAGGTGGTGCGGTGGCAGAGTAGTCAGCACTGTGGCCTTGTCCCTCCAGGTGTGAGGGTTCGATTACCGCCTCAGGTCTGGGTGCACAGAGTTTGCTTTTACTCCTTGTGCTTGGTGGGTTTTCTGCATGGCCTTCAGTTTCTATTGTGTGTCTGTCTGTGTCTGTGTGTCATTCTTGCCAAAAATTGGCACCCCGCCTTGTGCCCAACGTCTCCTGGGATTGGCCTGCGACCCTATAAGGGAAAGTGATATAGAAAATGAATGAATGAAGATGAAGGATGTTAAATATAAGCAATATTATGCGAGAGGGCGTGCCGTTTTATTAAATATCAGAATGGCTGTGATGCGGTCCTAATCAGTACAATATACAGAGATTAAACCAAGAAGGCAGTGAACAGTCCTGAGAAACTCATGCAATTTACTTTATTCACTTATGTAGCTTTTGAATATCAGCTAATTTCTGGGGTTTCGAGGTTGAATCCCAAATAGTGTTAAATGGAAAGGTAGGGAGTAGAACCCCTTGTTCCACATAAAAGTAGTGCCCTTGATCATGGGTTAGGGAGGGAGTTGAGATTCAGCCTTGTGTTAGAAGCGTTGTAATAATAAACCAAACAATACAGGCAGTTCAGAAGCAATTCGGAATAACTTTAGTAGCAAATACTAAGGAGACAAAGTGTTTAAGATAACATTATCAGATGTGTTTTATTTGCTGAAAGTGCCTCCATGACTGGTTTGGACAGGCAGCTGTTCTCACTTTTTTCCAATACTGCACTATGGACTGTACTGACCTGCTTTCACCCATACTGGCGAGCAACAGTTACTGTACTTAATGATTAATGTTAGAACACCTGTGAAACGGAGTATGGCATCAGTGCTGTCATGCTCCATATCAGCACTCGTAGAATGCTTCTCGTCCAATCAGATTACTTAGTCAGAACTAATTGTTGTATGATGAGAATCATGACTCCATAACATACGAGGCAATATTATGTATTAAATGGTCCGACAATAAAATTTTTTTTTTTTTTTTTTTTTAAGTTTAAAAGTTTATTTACATTTACTAATTTAACTGACATCTGGAACAGAATATTCTTAAGTAGGTGATGTTTAAGGGGTTTGACTTAAGCTTGACTCCCTGTTTTGTATCCCTAATACACAAGTCTTAAGGTTGTGTGCTGTTCTAGACCTGACTCGGTGTTTGTGACTGGGCTCCTGTGCTGAGCATTCTCTTGAAGAGAGATCACATGAGGAGAAGCTTTATTCATCCATTCATCCTGCCAAAAACTTGCCAGTTTTATGAGTGTTGTTTCTATAAATAGTAGTTTCGGGCTTCAACATCACAAATACCACAGCAGCTAAAAGAACTAACTGAACCAAACAAACTAAAACATAGGCTGGATTCCAAATCCCCTATTCCCTACATGAGGGCACTACATACTGTACAGTAAAGTGTAAATCCTGGCTTCTATGTTGTATGTCATGTATTGTGTGAAGCCTTTTGGTATTCAGTGATTGGTTTCAGTTTTGTTACAGTCTGGATGACCAGTCATAAACAGTAAATCTCACCTTTAATGTGTGTTGTGTAATTGTATCTTGGTTTGATAAATTACAATTGTGATTGATTTTCAGAAAGGGTGTGAATGGATAGAAATGAGTTGGGAATGTTGTGCTGTAGCTATAGTGCTGTAGTTATACAACGTCACTCATCAATGTGTTTTACCTTCTCTTAGATGCATAGTTTTGATCATGGAGACTAGTACTTGGCTTGAGATGCTACAAAGTCGTGGTTCTAGAGTTAAAACCGAGATTTATAGAAAGAAAAACTGATTTGTCAACAACCAGAAAAAAGGACCCATACCGTAGATTCTGTGCGCTAAGCTATTTGTCTAGCTAACTTAGTAAATCTTGGTTTTAAGTCAATTCGTTTAATCTCCAGCACCATCATGCTGTCACTGTGGATGAAGGCCCTTAACCCTGAGCTGTTATATTTACAGGGGCATTTAGGTCAAACCATGATTTTGTTTGTGCAGAATAACAGAACACAGTTATGAGAATAAAAATTATGTTTTAAAATCCCTTGCTACACTAATGCACTTATCCCAGTGATTGAATTATCATAAAGGGGGAAATTCTTCTCAGTACACCAGAGCTCTGATCAGACTGCTTCTTCACATCTCAAACGCTGGCTTCGCAGGAACTCCTTTAATGGTCCAAACATGTGGAATTGGCTTGGAGCATGGACAAGACTGTAAAGGACAAGTAGCAATAACTCCCAGCCAAGTTCCTGTAACGTACAAGTGGTGTCTGTATACAGATTCCATAGACAGATGCTTCTCTTTGGTATGTTGGCAACAAGTTACCTGTCGATGTTCAAGGCTCAGGCGTTCTACCCGCGGAATGTTCACAGGAACGACTGCAATGGGCTCTGAGCCACCTCAGCTGAGATCAGTATTCTCAGACATACGGACTACTATAAAACATTTGCACTAGTCATACTGTATGTTTTACTAGGAGTCTCATCACGTTACTGTTCTTGGAGTTTTCTGTAAATGCCAATCAGTTGATCACCCTCATGCAAGTAAGTCCCGGTACTGTAAATACTGTAAGTCCCGGTACTGTAAATACTGTAAGTCCCGGTACTGTAAGTCCCGGTACTGTAAATCCCGGTTTGACCCCTCGTATAATGAGATTGACAAATGTAAGTCATTCTGGATAAGGGCACCGTTCCAAATGGCATAAATGTGCTATAATGTTGATTGATACTGAACTCCAACTGTGTGTGACAAGCAAAAGTGAAATTCCAAATAGTACTCACCTACAGTAATAGCTATTTGCTAACCTCATGATCCAGCAGTGTAAGCTTATAATTCTATGCATCCCCTCTAGTTAGTGAACGTCCTGTTCAGATTAGAAGTCTGTCTCTCTCTCACACTCACACACACACACACACACACACACACAGGGCTGGGATTACCTAATGCTTGTTTGTAATTGCATTAAATGCCAATAGTGTAATCTTGTGCTGAGGAAGGGGGAAGGTAGGAGAACCTGGAGGCATTTCCAGTTTGCATATTTATTCATTTGTTATGGAGCAGCACATTTTTATGAGGACTATAGTGATTAAGTCTTCATGGGTACTTTAGTAACAAGAATATTTCATGTCCTCTTTAATGCATAAGCATATGCATGTGATAATAAATATTAACGTTTTTAGGGTGAAGAGATTCTCTCACAACGCTCACAAGGAAGTGATGACGAAGATGAAGAGTCGTCTCAGGTACAGGAGGAGAACGAGGACGAGGTACGGGCTCCTTTGTTTAGAATGCAGTATGTAAAAACATGCTAGTATATCCTTTTGTTGCTATTCTCCATTCTCATGTTTCTGGTTCAGGAAAGTGATGCCGAAGGGAAGGAAAATGGGCACCAGGATGACGAGGAAGAGGAAGATGATGACGAGGATGTGTCAGACTGATCACGCAGCTCTTTATCACTTCATATTCATTTCAAATCAACGTTACATCCAAAGAGTAAGCTTAAGCTCTGATCATTTCAGTATCCCATTATATCTGAATTTGTTTTAAATCCAAGGATAAAATACATTTGGGTCAAAATCTGAGGACCATTTACCAATACTGTTAAAAAAAAAAAGTTTTGTATGAAACACATTTTCACTTTTAAACCTCAGCTGTCTTCCTTGTTTGCTGTTGGCATTGTTTTTTTCTGTTATTATACATTATATTGAGATGTGTATATATTAATTTGCCAATAAAAGGTTTTTGTCATCGATGCAGAACTCTCTTAATTATTCTCTTAATCAAATAATATGCTGAAATGTCATTAAATCCTACTGGACTTAGACCAGTCAAGTCATTCAGACATTTATACTGTACAATGAGTTTTTTTTTTTTTTTTTTAATGCTGTAGCAGGTTGTGTTAAACCAGTGTCCTCATACTGTTAATTTTCCTCTTAATGTGCTCTACTGTTCAATTAACAGTATGTTTTAAACACTTCTCTTAAATAGACCCTCCACAGGCTCATTTGCAACAGTAGTTCACAAACCATTGGCAGCTAGAGACCATTTTACCTGTTAGACATACTCAAGTTCAAACAGCCTCTAATTATTATTCATTAGTATGAATAGTATTTATTTGTTTAGTTTTTGTACTTCTTAACTTTTCTCCCACAGTAACCCAAACCAGTTATATTGGTTTGCACATTTTGTACCATATCACAGTACAACTAGTTTTTTTTTTAATTTATTTATTTTTTTTATAGATTTTTATAAGTTGGTATTTAGGGGGAAAATTATATACAAACTCAATATGTATTGTAGGTTATAATATTTATAATATAGTACAATAGTTTAATAATAAACAATATTCGTCATCATCACTTCCCTATGCCTGGACCCTGCTTTATTGACAATGACTTTACACTCTACTAGGTAAAAGTCAAAGCATCATTAGTTTCTTTTGCTTTATTATAGTTTAATTACTATTATTAATAACAAATTCACATTATATGTCTTATTCAGTATGTAATGACTTCCTGTCAGACCCTGATGCGATTATAAATGTATGATGTATTAAAAGCAGGTGCGCTTGAATTATAAACCTCTATTAAGCCTAACACTAAGAATCACAGTAGTGTTAACTGGAACACAAAACATGTGATGTTTAAAACCCATAATTTCAATTATAAAGTTTTTTTTGTTGTTGTTTGTTTTTTGCCTTTTCTAGATTGCCCCATTAAATTCCTAACATTTCTCATCTCATTAAACCTTTAATCATAAACATGTTACAGTTCATTTATACATATTCACTGGTCAAATGGTTGAATATATAAAGTGAGGAAATTAAAAAAAAAATTAAAATAACAGTTGTTGAAACCTGCCAGTGTATGTGCGAATGGATACATACAAACATCAGTAATAAAATATGTCACAGGTACTGTCATGCCACCATCTCCAAAAGAAACGCTTTCTTTATATAGATGCTTGGAGATGTGATTTTATCTGACAAGCTTCCTCTAGTGATGCTATCAAATACTGTATGTCCAGGCTTTTCTATAACAATGCTATCTTCACTGTGGGAAGGGTGGTGGTTGTGGTGGGGATGACGTCACCTTAAACTTTTTTTATGTACTTGAAATAATGATGTAAATCATTTTAATTATATTAATTACACTTGAATTAAATCTGTCTCAAGCCCCTCCCTGTAAACGTTAAGCAATGCACTGAAACTATTAACTATAATCTAGAAAAGATATTAACTTGTAGCTTAACTGCTTCTGTTAATATTGCATTACCTTGCTGTAAACATTTGTTAACACCTTTTTTTTTTTTTTGTACAGCCCATAGAGCTCTGATGCCATATCTTTTAACTGAAATAACACATTCAGTTCCAGTCATGGCCAAAATTGTTGGTACCCCTGAAATTTAGCCAGAAAATAAAGTATTTCTCACAGAAGAGTATTGCATTAATTTTTTTGCTATACACGTTTATTTCCTTTGTGTGTATTGGAACAAAAAAAAAAAAGGGGGGGGGAAGGAAAAAAAATCTAATTTTACATAATGTCACACAAAACTCCAAAAATGGGCTGGACAAAATTATTGGCACCCTTTCATTTGTGGATGAATAAGATTGTTTCAAGCATGTGATGCTCCTTTAAACTCACTTGGGGCGAGTAACAGATGTGGGCAATTTAAAAATCACATCTGAAAGATAAAAAGGAGAGAAGTTCAGTTAGTCTTTGCATTGTGTGTCTGTGTCTGCCACACTACAGAAAGAGGAAAAGAGAACTGTGAGGTCTGGACAACCAAAATTGTTGAAAAATATCAACAATCTCAGTTATCTCAACAATCTAATCTCCAGATATCTAGATTTGCCTTTGTCCACAGTGCGCAACACTATTAAGAAGTTTGCGACCCATGGCACTGTAGCTAATCTCCCTGGGCGTGGACGGAAGAGAAAAATTGATGAAAGGTTGCAACGCAGGATATTCCGGATGGTGGATAAGCAGCCCCAAACAAGTTCCAAAGAAATTCAAGGTGTCCTGCAGGCTTAGGGAGCATCAGTGTCAGCGCGAACTATGGATGGCCACAAAGCGCTGGAGAGTTCTGAAGTGGCCAGCAATGAGTCCAGATTTAAATCCCATTGAACACCTGTGGAGAGATCTTGAAATTGTTGTTGGGAAAAGGCGCCCTTCGAATATGAGAGTCCTGGAGCAGTTTGCAAAGGAAGAGTGGTCCAAAATTCCGGGTGAGCGGTGTAAAAAGCTTTGACAGTTATAGGAAGCGACTGATTTCAGTAATTTTTTCCAAAGGGTGAGCAAATACTTAATATTAACTTAAGGGTGCCAATAATTTTGTC
Organism: Channallabes apus; assembly: GCA_030522415.1. NCBI lineage: Eukaryota > Metazoa > Chordata > Actinopteri > Siluriformes > Clariidae > Channallabes > Channallabes apus. The sequence goes on from CM060112.1 coordinate 35,052,911, forward strand.
CAGCCCATTTTTTAAGTTTAGTGTGACATTATGTCAAATTTGCTTTTTACCTCCCTTTTTTGTTTTGTTCCAATACACACAAAGAGATTAAACGTGTATAGCAAAACGTGTTAATGCAATACTTTTCTGTGACAAATACTTGATTTTCTGGAGAAAAAAATAAATAAATTCAGGGGTGCAAACTATTTTAGTCATAACTGTAATTCCAGTGTTGGTGTTACAATTCTATTTAAGGTTTTCTTAAATGTTTTATAACATTTATTTTCAGCCAAGGTGAATTAATAAAATTTTTACTCAAGCCTATACTTTCACTGACAGGGTTAAGTAAATATACTTTACAGGTATTTGTAGTCTGCAGAAAATAAGAAGAGACAAAAATATAAAGCAATATATGTGTGTGCATAATGGAGGGAGAGAGAGAGAGAGAGAGCGCACTTCTAACATCCCAGAGATTTTGAAACCCCTTACCTTTTTACAGGATAAAAGGGTAACTATGATATATATTTTTTAATAATTATTTATTTACGTTTTAATGAATCTCAGGTGGATCAGTGGTGTAGTGGTTAGCACTGAGGATTTGCACCTTTAGGGTCCAGTGTTCGAGTCTCACCCCGGTTCTGTGTGCCTGGATGTTGCATGTTCTCCTTGTGTTTGGTGGGTTTCTTGCAGTGCAAGACGTGCAGGTTAGGGTCACTGGCGTTCCCAAATTGCCTGTAGTGTGCCCTAGACTGACACCCTGCCCAGGGTGTACCCCGCCTTGTGCCCAGAAGTTTTTTGGTTCAGGCTTCAGCTTAATGCAACTCTGTACAGGATGAGCAGTATAGAATATAATACCAAAAAAAAAAGTGAACGAATGAATCTCACCATGCTCAAACATGTGTAATAAGTCTACATATTCAAGCTTAGGGTATATAGAATTAACATTAAAAATGCAAATAAATCACACACCTCCATAAATGTAATTGTGCTTTGTCAGTGTACAGTGTCATGTTCCTGTTTAAAAGAAATAAAACATGCCAGTTTATCTAGGACATTCCATTTATGAATACAGTTTGTGATTTAGAAATGACTATCATATTTGTAATAAATACTGGTGAATCAATATTTCATTATGCTTAGTAAACATGATAAATCAGAAGTTTAAATGAAATCATTTTAGCTGGTTGTTGTACATCACAACAATCTCCACGTCCTCTCCATTACATCCGTGTCTGTGACGTCACCACGCTTTAAACGCCCTTCAGGTCAGGACTGAACCATTTGAAAAAAAGGGACTCTTCCATTTACTCAGACCTCGCTCAGATCTCTAAATCTACAATTAGCCGTTTCTTACAAACTATTTCTCCAAAACGTTCGGAGAAAGTTCGAAGATTTAGTTCGAAGTTTAACCGAACCTTTTTTGTTTCAGAATGCTGCCCCTCGACACTACCATAACGCGGTGTTTGTTTTAGCGCACCCCTGCGACACACACCCACATGGTATAACCGGGAAGCGCTGCGCCGTGTTGAAGGAAATAAGTCCGGGCAAAATCTCAATCAGCTCGGTCTCTGCTTTACATTAGTGCGCTTTAAGGAGCGGCGGAACGGTTTATACACCCTAACTAGTGCACTTTACCAAAAACAAGTTTATCAATTTAGGATTTAACCTACATTTTGCTGGGGAAACATCGCCGAGGGTTTAACAACACAGAAGGACTTAATAATAATAATAATAATATAATTCTGGCCTGTCAGTGCTGAGTGATCAGCTGTTCAGGAACATATCGGTGATATCGACGGCATTTCTCGGAACAGACACCATGTCTGACTTTGTGATTTTATCCTTGATCTTGTTTTTGGTCGTGTGTCTCATCCTGACTCTTGCTGGCTTCGTGTATTACTCGGGACTGCTGTCTGAGGTCGTTGTCCGGACAGGGTCCCCCCCGGTCAGGAAGATAACAGTGGCGTACAAGTTTAAGAAAGGATCGTATAAGGACCGAGGAGCCGCCTTCACCGAGAGCTGCAGCATCGCCCCTCAGCTCTCCTCCATTGCTCTGTACTATGACAACCCCAACCAGGTGAGTAACAGCTCGCCTCATATTCACTCAGTCTCCTGATCATACACCACTGACTGTAATGTGTTGCATAGACTGATCTAAATAATAATCATCATCATAAAAAAGAAGATCCAGTCTAAGATAAAAACCTAGTGTAGTCTGTTGTGTCTGATGTCATGCAGAACTGTGCAATGTTTTTCCACCCTAGTGCCTTTCATTGTGTTAGACATAAACATGTGACAGACACTGGATTTGTCAACAAGCCAAGCCTCCATTACAGCTGACTGAGTGTGGGATATAATCAGCTGTGTTGACTGATAAGATCTGGCTGAACAAAACATTACACAACTTCCAAGGTTGTAAAAATTCAGTAGGCCCTAATTCACTTCTACGAACCACTGAATTCCACCGAATAAGTCCTGCTGAGTTTGTTTAGGCATTTAGTACAGTCTCGCGTGGAAATACGAGGGTTTATGTGTGTTTTTATGGTCTGCTCTGGTTTCTGATTTACCCCCATCCTGCCCTGTTGTCCTGCACAGTTCAGCCTGTATATATAAAATACCGTGCAAAAGTCTGAGCCACTACTCATTTCTTCATATTTTGCTTACGGCGATCCAGGTTTTCTTGCATTGTTTTTCTTGCATATTCTTGAAAAATAGTTCTCTAGTCTTCCTGAAGGAGCTTTTTTGGCTTTTTAGGTTTTCGCTTTAATTTTCAGTCTCTATACCTCAGCAGTTTCAGAAGAATGTTTGTTTTTTGTTTGTTAGGCCACACAATGACCTATTAAGCATTCTAGCATGAAAAAAAAGCATCTAATTTAAGGTACAGTATGAACCAGTGAGAAACAGATGCAGATGATTAGTAAAGTGATTAGTATACTGGTAATGCTGAAGGTTGAAACAGGCGAGAGGGGTATGCTGAAGTTATGTAAACTCCCCTTTTTCCCCTTGATTTTCTCCCTAATTTTGTATTCCCCAACCTAATGATTAAGCGAACATTCAACTAAAACTGTGGACTTTAACCGAAGACCAAAGAGAGAGCTCTGTCATATCCCTCATCTCACAATTCCTACTTAGAAAGTCAAGGTTATCTTAACCCTGCGTTCTACACATGACATCTAATCACCATGGCTGTTCACAGCATCAACATAAGCAAAGCAACACATTTTTAATTCTAAATCGGTTGTACTCTCTCTCTCTTAGCATGGCTGTAAATGGTGCAAAAAAACATGTGCCTACATTTGTGCCTGTTCTAATCCGGTATTTGTCATTCTTGCAGTGCCAGCACATTTTGTAATGGCTTGTTTTTGGACTGGAAGCCTATCAAGTCTTATGTCATGTACAGTAGATGGACATTCTGCTCCACTGGCTGTAGTTTCTGCTGTTATTCCGTTTGCATTCAAGTCAACATAAGGTATCAGGATAAAGAGGTTGAGCATGAAGGTACAGGTGCACTGTGGGTTGTTTTTTAACCCCCAAAGTGCTTGACCAACACTTCTGTGGAAATATTATATTTCACTGATATGAAAGTTTCATAGAGTCGTTGAAAATGACTGTGATACAGTGTGTTATTTTCATCTCTTTAATATGGTTTGAAATCTGAGCTTCTCCTTTTCCTTGTGTTTGTACCATGTTAAAGTGTAAGCCACAACACGCACTGCTCTTAGTAGAGTCATAACAGCTCAGGGTATGTGCTCTGTCAGAGTACTTCATAATCTGCCCTTGTACAAGCTGGATATTTTAGTTTAAACGCAAACCACAGTCCTTTCAGTTTCTCTTTTAGGACATGCCCATGACAAATACTGACGTGCTTATTGCATCAAGAAAGTGTAATATGATGGAAATAAATCATGCACAAATATAAAACCATTGTCATGATCTATTATTTAGAACGTGCCCCTAAGACTTAAATACTGAACACTCAAAAGTAGCCCCACAGCAGCAAAGTCAGCACACTGCTGGAAAAATGTAAGCCAAATCAGTAGGGGGAAAAATCCCCTACTCTACACAGCAGCTAACAACACAGTTAAGCCAGTAAGTTTAGTTGACATATCCAGCATTTGCTTTTCAAACACTGTTATCTTAAAATTCCTGGTATTTTAACAGGCCAGTGCAGAGTGTGCTGAGAGGGTGACAAAATGTCCTTCTGACAGAAGTGGATGCAATGAGATCAGCTGGTTGTGACTGTCTGGAGTCATGCATATTATTATTCATACTATACTATCCTATACCAAGTTTGTGTGTGTGTGTGTGTGTGTGTGTGTGTGTGTGTGTGTGTGTGTGTGTAATTACCACTGAGAGGACTTTTTTTTTTCTCTGATAGAAGCAGACTGAATATTGAACTTATTCATGTAATAATAGTAACATAAAAAAACTAATATAATGCGCAGAATGATCAGTGGCATAAAAATCTAGCTTTCTTAAACTGATTACAAAATGCAAAAATGGGGTGTGTGAAGGCCAGCCAAGGTTTCTGTAATTTTTTGTAAAAGCTGTTATTGGAGCTGTTTTTTGGTAATCACTTTAATTGCATTTAAATTCCAACCTTTAGTAAAAGTATTACATCATTAGAAGAGTCATGCAATAGAGCCCTAACTTTAAAACGCCTCAGATTTCGCAACACACATTTTTTAAAGATAGTCTGCAGGAGGAAACTTACTTCCCCAACAACAGACTTTTTGAGAAACAAACAGCATGTCTGTCCATGCCGGGCCTGGTCAAATGGTGCATCTGTTCATCCCAATTAAAAATACTTGGATATACAAGCATTAACAGTCTTCTCACGCGTGTGTACAGGAACGGCTTCTCATTGTGCTGCACTTTAGACGGATCATACCTGGGAACTTAAATGGGTGAAGCTTCAAATGGAGGAGTGGTTTTAGGTGGAGTGCAAACAGTGAAACTCATGCAGGCATTTAAAACTCTAAACAGACACTAACCCAAGCTCAAGATCAACATGCTACATTATGCTACCTTATGTTAAATAGCATTATATAACATCAAGTGAAGGTCAGGTATAACCTTATTCCTTTTTCATTTAAAAAAAAAATAGGAATAGATACTCCTGTATTATTAAGGTTCTAGCAGTTGACTCTTTCCTTACTTAATTTTTATTACATAAAATTTATTAATTAAATTGATAAAATTAATACATCAGGTTCAATAAAGCAATGTCAATATCTAATTAAACATGAGACTACTTTGAAAACATCACACAAAAGTGTTAAATCCACTGTAATGTGATTAACTGTTACATCATCTTGCACATACTGTAGAATTGAGCAAGAGTACAAGTATTTATTTTCAATTTTACTCAAATAAACAAGTATTTAAAATTACATCTACATACAATATATTAACAAAGAACACATATTAATTACCTTTGCTTCCATGAAACCAAATAGAAAACTGTAAGAATGCCACACTTGAGGTTTTACTGTTTCCTTCTTGGTGAGAGAGAATTGATTGTCTCTAATGTAACACGTGACGGCTACAATGGAACGTAACAGAAGCTCTGTGTTTAGTTTAGTTTTTCACAAGCCTAGCCTGAACACCAAGCTAAAGGAATGTACACTTATGTTGTGCTGTAAATCTGAAACCAGCATGAGTCAAGGTCAGGACCGAAGCACTACTCAGACGATCTTATTTCTCAGCTTCCCAACCGAGTACACAAAGGTGCAGTATATTTCACATTCTGTTAGTAAATACAATTTTTTTTCTTTCTGCACTGTGCTCTACGACTGCACACACACAATGAGTAAAAGATAATAAAGATTTTAATCAGATTGTCTGGCTTGAAAAACAACAATGGCTTCATGTATTGATGCTTCGCTTCACAGAATTTCAGTTTTGCACAAATCCACCCTGGGGTTGATGTAGTTGCTGATTAGTGACCTTTTAGACGTTCTAGTGGAACTAGTGGAAAATTTTATTTCTTAAACAGAAGTTCTATCTATTAAACGCTAACTGTTCGTATAACCATATACAGTATACTTATATACCTTTGGTGATGAGACATAGGCTGATGCGGAGAATATTGGAAATCAAAGTAAGAATTATTTTCCCATTCTAAACATCTGTAAGAAAACATATCTATATATTATACTATTTTATATATACAGTGCGGCAAAAAAGTATTTAGTTAGCCACCAATTGTGCAAGTTCTCCCACTTAAAACACTTTGAGAGAGGCCTGTAATTTTCATCATTGGTATACCTCAACTGTGAGAGACAAAATAAGAATTTTTAATGAATTAATTGGTAAATTTCTCTGTAAAATAAGTATTTGTTCACCTACAAACAAACAAGATTTCTGGCTCTCACAGACCTGTAACTTCTTTAAGAGGGCCCACTGTCCTCCACTCGTTACATGTATTAATGGCATCTGTTTGAACTTATCAGTATAAAAGCCACCTGTCCACAACCTCAAACAGTCACACTCCAAACTCCACTGGGGCCAAAACCAAAGAGCTGTCAAAGGACACCAGAAACAGAATAGTAGACCTGCACCAGGCTGGGAAGACTGAATCTGCAATAGGTAAGCAGATTAGTGTGAAGAAATCAACTGTGGGAGCAATTATTAGAAAATGGAAGACATACAAGACCACTGATAATCTCCCTCGATCTGGGGCTCCACGCAAGTTCTCACCCCGTGGGGTCAAAAATCCCAGAACCACACTGGGGGACCTAGTGAATGACCTGCAGAGAGCTGGGACCAAAGTAACAAAGGCTACAATCAGGAACACACTGCGCCGCCAGGGACGCAAATCCTGCAGTGCCAGATGCGTCCCCCTGCTTAAGCCAGTACATGTGGCAAGTTTGCTAGAGAGCTTTTGGATGATCCAGAAGAGGATTGTTAGAATGTCATATGGTCAGCTTAAACCAAAATAGAACTTTTTAAATAGACACTTAAAAAAAAAATCCCTGATTTTCTCCCTAATTTAGTCGTGTCCAATTCCTCCCCGTCACTAGGGGGCTTCCACATGACATACTACTACCACTCAGCCGGGAGAGCCAAAGACTATCATGTGTTTCCCTCCAAACCACGTGACACCAGACGACCGCATCTTTTCGAACTGCTCATTCATGTTTGAGCACTAAGTGCCTCTCATCCCTCCCTTCTGAGAGAGCTCGACCAATCACCTTTCTCTAGACCTCCGGCTGCAAGAGGTCCCATCACCGGGGAATCGATCTCGCTATTTCTGGATGATATTGCGAGCGCTTTACCACTGCGCCACTCGGAGGCTCCAACTCAACTTGTCTTGTTTGGAGAAGAACGAATGCTGAGTTGCATTCACCTTCTGTGAAGCATGGGGGTGGAAACATCATGATTTGAGGCTGTTTTTCTGCAAAGGGACCAGGACGACTGATCCGTGGGGATGTAACGGTATCAAAACTTCACGGTACGGTAATACCTCAGTATGAATGGCACAGTACGGTATTTATTGAATCATTTACAGGAAAAACAAAACCAATGAAGAGACTCAGTGTCAGAAGTGTTTATTAATTCAATTCAATTCAGTTTTATTTGTATAGCGCTTTTAACAATTGACATTGTCTCAAAACAGCTTTACACAATCAAAAGAATTATTTAAGTTTGTATGGAATGTGAATGTGTATGAATCAAAATGTTCAGATATTCCCTGGTGAGCAAGCCCGAGGGCGACAGTGGCAAGGAAAAACTCCCTGAGATGGTAATAGGAAGAAACCTTGAGAGGAACCAGACTCGACAGGGAACCCATCCTCATCTGGGTGAAACAGATAGCAGGAAATGATCTGCATTTATACAGTGTTAAGTGTTAGGTTGAGCTATAATAGTTGATGTTAATTGATGTTATAATAGTTGATGTAAAATGGAGTCCAGTAGTTATTCGAGACTCAGATAGACTTGTAGAAAGTTCCAGTCCTGAACTATCGAATTGTCAAGTCCTCAGAGAAACAGCTGACAACACCAGTCGAGGCCAGAACCATCTTCTAAGTAGATAGAATCATCCCCAGACACCAGGCACATCCTAAAGAGACACACGGGGCATCCATGCGATGAGACCTCCAACCAGAAACCGGGCACCAGGATGGATCAGACAGGTCCGGAGGGCAGAGGGAGTCTGGATCACTGGCAGCTAAGGAACCACATGTGTAGCTCGACACAGAGAGAGAGAGAGAGAGAGAGAGAAAGAGTGAAAGGGGGAGACAGGGGGAGAGAGGAAAGAGAAAGAGGGGGAGGAAGAGAAGAGGAGGAGAGATTGCAATTAGGTATGGTCACAGTCACAATGTCTAATGTGAATGTATATTTACTGTAGAGTGCAAGCAGGGACTCCAGCAGGACTAACTATGACAGCATAACTAAAAGGGAGAGCCAGAAGGAAACACAAACATGAGGGCTCCCTGAGATGTAAAGCAAACAATCACCTCACCGTCAACAAACCTGAGTGATCAAATGAGACTGAGGAAGACAGCATCTAAACATACCAGTTCACCATAATACTCTACGTCCATGAGTCCCCCAGATCTGCTCCTTTACCTATGGCAAATCTATTTATAAAAATGCTTGGCTAAATAAATAGGTTTTTAGCCTAGACTTAAACCCTGAGACTGTGTCTGAGTCCCGAACACTATTTGGAAGACTATTCCATAATTTTGGGGCTTTGTAAGAAAAAGCTCTGCCCCCAGCTGTAGTTTTCATAATACGCGGTACTGATAAGCGTCCTGCATCCTTTGACCGAAGTAGGCGTGGCGGATTGTAAGACACTAGCAGTTCGCTCAGATACTGCGGGGCGAGACCATTTAATGCCTTATATGTCAAGAGTAGTATTTTAAAATCAATGCGAAATTTCACAGGGAGCCAATGCAGTGAAGATAGGATAGGGGTGATGTGCTCATATCTTCTGGTTCTAGTGAGGACTCTCGCTGCTGCATTCTGGACTAGCTGAAGCTTGTTTATGCACCTAACTGAACAACCAGACAGTAAGGCATTACAATAGTCCAACCTAGAAGTGATAAAAGCATGAACTAGTTTTTCTGCATCGTTTAGCGACAATATATTTCTTATTTTGGCGATATTTCTGAGGTGAAAGAATGCTATCCTGGTGATATTATCTACATGAGCTTCAAATGAAAGGCTGGAATCTATAATCACGCCGAGGTCTTTTACTGTTGCACTTGACGGAACAGAAAGGCCATCTAAAGATACGGTGTGATCTAAGATTTTACTTCTAGCTGTATGCGGTCCTATGACTAGAACTTCTGTCTTATCCGGATTAAGCAGAAGGAAGTTAATTAGCATCCAATTTCTTATGTCCTGCACACATTGCTCAACTTTAGTAAGATGGTTTTTCTCATCAGGTTTTGTTGAGACGTATAGCTGTGTGTCGTCAGCATAACAATGAAAACTAATACCATGCTTAAGGATTATGTTGCCCAGAGGAAGCATGTAAAGGGAAAAAAGCAGTGGGCCTAAAACTGAACCCTGCGGAACGCCAAACTCCACTAGAGAACATGCAGAATAATCACCATTTAAGTCTACATACTGATAACGATCGGTCAAATAGGATCTGAGCCAGGAGAGGGCTGTACCCTTAATTCCTACTACATTTTCTAATCTGTGAAGAAGAATAGCATGATCAATAGTGTCAAAAGCTGCACTGAGGTCGAGTAATACAAGCATAGTTACACAACCCTGATCAGAGGCCAATAGGAGGTCATTTACTGCTTTAACGAGTGCTGTTTCTGTGCTGTGATGAGGCCTAAATCCTGACTGATACAGTTCATGTATGCCATTTCTATGTAGATATGAGCATAGCTGCTCCGCTACTATCTTTTCCAGAATCTTAGAGATAAAGGGGAGGTTTGATATTGGCCTGTAATTGGACAGCTGACAGGGGTCGAGGTCAGGTTTCTTAATTATTGGTTTAATAACTGCTACTTTAAAAGATTTTGGAACATAACCAATGCTGAGTGAGGAATTAATTATTCTCAACAGCGGTTCTGTTATTACTGGTACTATCTGTTTAAGAAAATGTGTCGGTATAGGATCTAATATACAGGTTGATGAATTTGCAGAAGAGATGAGTGAAATTAGTTCATTCTCTTCAAGAGGAGTGAAGAAGAAGAAGAAGAATATTCAATTATTGTCACATGTACTTTTTACAGCACAGCGAAATTTCTTCTTCGCATATCCCAATTAGGAAACTGGGGTCAGAGCGCAGGGTCAGCCAGCTTACAGCGCCCCTGGAGCAGATAGGGTTAAGGGCCTTGCTCAAGGGCTCAACAGTGGCAACTTGCCGATGCTGGGGTTCGAACCCCCGACCTTCCGATCAGTAACCCAGAAACCCACAGCCTTAACCGATTGAGCCACCACTGCCTACAGCAGTGTGTATTCTAGGTTTGAATCTGACATGGCTAGGTTAACATCTGTATCAATTACATTGTTTGGTTTCAAAGCCTCAATTTTATGCCTGATATTTACAATTTTATTATTAAAAAAGTTCATGAAGTCCTCACTATTGCATGATGTTGTTGTGGAGATTTCTGTAGTGGTCTTATTTCTGGTTAATTTGGCTACGGTATTAAATAAAAATCTAGGATTATTTTTATTTTCTTCTATAAGAGTGGAGAGATACGTTGATCTAGCTACACTAAGAGCTTTCCTATAGTTCAGGATGCTCTCTTTCCATGCTATTTGAAATACCAATAATTTAGTTTGACGCCATTTACGCTCTAATTTCCGAGCAGTCTGTTTTAAAGTGCGCGTGTGATCGTTATACCAGGGAGCGAGTTTCTTATCTCTAATAATTTTTCTTTTAGCTGGAGCTACATTATCTAAGGTACAACGAAGTGTCGACTCTAAATATTCAGTCGCCTGATCGAGTTCTGTGGGGTCAGACGGTGGCCTAATCGAAGTTGGTAACTCTGGGAGATTACTGATAAAACTCTGTGTGGTAGTTGATGTGAAAGTACGTTTAATACGGTAGCGCGGTGCTGTGCGTACATTATCACTGTGACACACTTGAATGGAGACAAGATAGTGATCTGAGATAATTTCAGACAGTGGAATTGTGAATACATTTCTTATAATTAATCCGAAGAATATTACTAAATCTAAAGTGTGACCTGCTTTATGAGTGGGTCCTACTACACACTGATTTACGCCTACGGAGTCCAGTATGGATATAAATGCTGTTCTCAGAGGGTCTTCTGGATTCTCAAAATGAATGTTAAAATCTCCAGCAATTAACACTTTGTCTACAGAAACGACCAGGTCTGAGATGAAATCCGCAAATTCACTAAGAAATTCAGAATACGGCCCTGGAGGTCTGTAAATTATAATTAGTGGAATCGACTGAGCTGATTTAATATACTTAAATAGACTTAGGTTACTATAGAGAATTTCAAATGAGTTAAATTTGTGTCCGTGTTTTTGTACGATAGACAGATTATCATTATGAATAACTGCGACGCCTCCTCCTCTACCAGTTAACCGAGGCTGGTGTATGTAGCTGTATCCAGGAGGACTAGCTTAATTTAGAGCTACATACTCGTCCTGTTTAACCCATGTTTCAGTTAAACAGAGTATATCAAACTCCTGATCTGTGATAATTTCATTATCAATAACTGCTTTTGATGCGAGAGATCTAATATTTAACAATCCTAGCTTCAGATCAGAGGTGCCGGCTGCGCATTCAGTATGATCTGAGTTTGTGGTCTTTATGTTAATTAAATTATTGAAACAGACTTTCTGAGTCTTTCTACATTTTTGCTTAGATCGGGGAGCAGACACAGTCTCAATATGGTGATCCCTGAGTGACGACTCTATGCAGCTAGCAGACGGTTGGTTTAGCCTGTCTGTCTGCTCCCTGGCCTGGGCTCTGGATTGTCACCGATTAACTAGACCTCTACTGAGACTATGAGCTATACTGCAGGAAATGAGAGCAGCACCTTCCCGAGTGGGATGGACACCGTCCCGCCCTAACAGGCCAGCTTTGCCCTCAAAGGTCTTCCAATTATCTATGTAGCCCACATTATTTTTGGAGCACCACCTGGACATCCAGCGGTTCAGCGACCATAACCTGCTGTAAGCTATGTCGCCACGTCTCATTGGGATGGGACCAGAGCATATTACTTCATCGGACATCGCCTTCGCTAATTTAAACACCTCTGTAAAGTTACTCTTACTAACCTCTGACTGACGAAGGCGTATATCGTTAGCTCCAGCATGTACCACTATCTTAGAGAACCTGTGCTGTCCTAGAGCCCTAAGATTACCTGCTATGTCCGGTGCTCTGGCGCCCGGGATACACCTAACCACTGCTGCTGGCGCCCCTAAAGGTCTAGCTAATGTCACGTGTCTGAGTATAGAATCTCCTATAACCAGAGCTCTTTCAGGTTTCTCAGCGGGTGCAGCACTGAGGAGAGCAAACCTGTTGGACATGTGAGACGCAGAGGAGGTGTGCTCCGGTGGGCTAGCCTTAGCGTTAGCTTTGGCTGAATGAGTATGCCGCCGAGTCGTCACCCACTCGCTCCGCTATGAGGGCTCTAATGCCGGTGTCGGAGGTTGATTACCTCTGCCTGTGGCACCCAGACTGTCCGCTACGGGAATAAAATAATGCTGCTCTCACATTCTCTAGCCCTCTCTAAAGTCTGGATGCGCTCCTCTAACGCTGAAATCTTCTCCGTCAGAGTGCTCACTAACACACACCTATCACAAATAAAGTTATCACTAATGACGGAGGAAGAATGTCTAAACATCCTGCACTCTACACACTGAACAAACTGAACAGTAGACATTATAACGTACCTCTGTGTCTGAGTTTTAGTTGTTTGGAGATGAATTCCGTTTTTTTTGTTCTTAGACGAGGAAACTCGCGCGTTGCGAAACTTTCGCGGCAACGATACGAAAACAGGAAGCTACGTTTAAAAAGTTTAAAAAGCTATTAAACAGTTTACATGAACACTGAACATATAAATGGCATACAAATTAGCCATGTATCTGTAAACTTTGAAACAGGAGCTTAAATTTTTAAATTTTAATAACAAAAAATTATTAAAGCATGTAAAGAAATAAAGTTTCAATTTAGTATTCTTGAAAACTCAGAAAAATTTAAAATAGCAGCCTACTTATTGCAGCTGGACCATGTGCTGAATGAGTATTAATTCACCAATGCATCTTGTGCTCTCGCACTGTTGTGGGGGAGTGAGGCTGTAAACACTTCTTTTATAGTCTTTTGGCCCGACTGGATTTTGCGCCTCGTATCTTCATGTAACTTTTTGGGGTGATGATTTAACAAACGGTTCCTCATGTTAGTCGTATTCCCCGACTTGTATTTCATCACAGTCTGGCAGTGCCTGCATACCGTATTTTCTTTGTCTGTCACCTTTTCACGTTTCTTTTCAGAGAGAAACTGAAATGCTTCCACATATCCGATTTAAATGGTTCGACCATTTCCAACTCTTTTCCTTCGCCGCTACTAGCAGCACCCGCCATTTCCGCATTACTGAATCTGTAGCGATAACAGACCGCAAAGGATGATGGTCACGCCTGGGCTGATGGGAATTGTAGTTCCCGCTACCTCCCATTCGCTCCATTCGCCTGAGCAAACTTTTCTTAGGAGACCTATCATTTTATCGAGTCATGCGACCACGGTAGTATAGAAAAAATTTGCTATTGCGGTACAACGGTAATACCGTTAGATCCCTACTGATCCGTGTAAAGGAAAGAATGAATGGGACCATGTATCGTGAGATTTTGAGTGAAAACCTCCATCAGCAAGTGCATTGAAGATGAAACGTGGCTGGGTCTTTCAGCATGACAATGATCCCAAACACACCACCCGGACAATGAAGGAGTGGCTTCGTAAGAAGCATTTCAAGGTCCTGGAGTGGCCTAGCCAGTCTCCAGAGCTCAACCCCATAGAAAATCTTTGGAGGGAGTTGAAAGTCCGTGTTGCCCAGCGACAGCCCCAAAACATCACCGCTCTAGAGGAGACCTGCATGGAGGAATGGGCCAAAAAACCAGCAACAGTGTGTGAAAACCTTGTGAAGATTCTGTTATTGCCAACAAAGGGTATATAACAAAGTATTGAGATGAAATTTTGTTATTGACCAAATATTTATTTTCCACCATAATTTGCAAATAAATTCTTTAAAAATCCTACAATGTGAGTTTCTGGATTTTTTATTATTATTTTGTCTCTCATAATTGAGGTATATCTATGATGGCCGGGGGGGGGGGGGAATATATTCCCCTCCTCTCTCTCTCTCTCTCTCTCTATATATATATATATATATATATATATATATATATAATATATATAATATATATATATATATATATATATATATATATATATAGAGAGAGAGAGAGAGAGAGAGAGAGAGAGAGAGAGAGAGAGAGAGAGATGTTTTCTTACAGATGTTTAGAATGGCTCGACATACAAAAAACATTCCTCTGAAACCGGTCTGGTACAGGGACAAAAGTAACAGTTTAACACTTGGCATACATGTTGTCTACTGAGTCTTTTCCTTACAAAGTAGTCATGAGTGCTATACAGCCAGAACTTTCCAGGCTCTACCGAGAAAGACATGGCAGCTTGGATACCCACTTGTCGTGCAGCTCCAAAAAGTGGAACGTGGCAGGCGGTGTGCTGTGACCGCTGTAGGCAGGATTAGTTGCTTTTTCGCTCTGTTTGTTTATTATTCAGCAAAATTTCTGAAGTGTCACCTTAAAGTGTTAATGTGCTAATCCTGTCTGGAGACCTCAATGTGCAAAAGGTCACATCCTGAAGAAATCCATAACAGTAGCTTAATTTTAATAAACTTTAAATAGAGGATCTCTATCTATATTATTTGTACACATTTTAAAATGCGTAATTAAAGTTCTGGTCATAGTCCTAATAAATCATACCACAAGCATGGCTTTTTATTGTGGTTCCCTGAGCACTAGGGGGCAGTAAAACCATTTAATAAATGTTGGTATTGTTTGGCAAGAAGCAGCAGGGGTGCAGATTAGACTTAATCAAAATACCTGTGGGCTGGGCATGTTATTTATTTATATATTAGATTTGATATGAGCACAAATTGCAGCGTTTTGTAGCTCTTAATTAAGATCATTTAAGATTTAATATATATTTAGTATTAAATTTGTGCTGTGATCTATATCAGATTTATGGTGTAGTCATTACAGCTTTTTATTATGGTGTTTGCACTTTCCATATGTATTTTGAGACAAAGACAAAGCCATATTCCCAAATACACATATTCCATTACATAGTGGGTAGAAGCTCACACTAGTGTACAGGTTGTCAGCATCCAAGTATTTCAGTGGATTGAACCAAGAGCTTATGAATGTATAAAACATGAAAGTGATTCGAATTCCTAATCATAAACCAACTCATTATTTAGGTAATTTATTTAGCAGGAAGCAGCTTATCAGAATCGCAGACAACTACAGTACAAGGCTACAGACTGTAGGTCAGAAACACTTTTTAACAGACTTTTAATCGCTTTTCCTTCAATAATGCCCTCTGGTCTAATTAACTGAATGACAGGAAAAGCAAAAAAAATATAAAATGTCTAATGACAGTTAGACAGAACTATGCATTTACTCCTCCCATGTCAAGTTGTCAAGTGCATCTGTAGGTGTGTATATATATTATAAAATAGACGTCAGACATTACAAATGCTTAAAGAATCCATGCTTTCAAAGTTCACTGTTCAGCCATAACATCAAAAGCATTAACATTAACTGGAAACGATGTGACCTGCTTCATTCTGGGAGAGGTAGAGATTAACAGTCGGTCCTCATTGTCATAATAAAAGCAAAGCTCCTTATTTTAAGTAAGTATCTTTGTGCATGACCTCTGTAATAATATACAAGTGTTATTATGAAATATAAATATAGTAAAAGCAGTTCAAGAAGTGTCTGCACAACAATACTTTATCTAATTGGGTCGCACAGTAGTGGGTATCACTGTGGCCTCGCACCGACAGGGTCGAGGGTTCCGTATCCTGCACACACACACTGGTGTGCGTGCGTGCGTGCGTGCGTGCGTGCGTGCGTGCGTGCGTGCGTGCGTGCGTGCGTGCGTGCGTGCGTGCGTGCGTGCGCAGAGGTTCTTTCAGTGCTCTAGTTTCCTCCCACAGTCCAAAGACATGTAGTTTAGGCTCTTCGGTATGAGTGTGTAAGAGTGTGTGGGCTTGTGCTCCATGATAAATTTCCTTGTTTGTTTGTTTTTTGTGTGTGTTTTTTTTTTCTCTCACTGTCCATAACAAGCAAATAGGGGTGTGGCTCTGCTCAATTTCCCCTAGGTGTTTGAATGAGTGTGTCAATGGTGCGTGGTAGTGGACTGGCATGCAATCTAGGCTGAATTCTTCTCCCTTGTGCCAAGTGCTGCCAGGTCCAGCTTCACTGAAGACGTATGAATGAATTGTTGTAGACAATAATGGAACAACCCTGTATTTGTTTTCCTGGCTGCAAAACCATAACCACATGCTATTTTATTCATGTGGAAGCATGTTTGGTTTACAGATGTTAACAAGTTCTTGCGTGTTTTAGCACACGCCTTTAGGAAGCCACTCTCTAATAGCATTTTACTTTTACAATTTGTGAATAGTAAAGCAGAGAAGATTGATGTTCTAGCAGACATGATTTGTTTATTGTCTCTGTACGTAGAGCTGGTAACAGTGCTTGGGCTTTGATTGGCGCTTCACCTTTAGCCACTGTTTCCCCAACAGCCAATTAGCCGGGGTTATGTTCTGATAGGTGCTTAGCACTGCTCCGAGTCTTTGTTTCTTTTAATTGGCTTATGGCCGTGGGCTCATTATGGTGACGGCCGTCGTGGGGTCAGAGTCACCCGCTTGAGATGGTCAGCTGCCGACCTTGCTGCTCACTTAGCTGGACACTGAAGCGGAAATGACTTGAACTAAAGGACATGATTAAAAAGTGCATCATAAAAACGTTCAATATATTTAAGCTCCAAATGTTTTCAACATTTCTCAGTGTATTCAGCAAAGTAATGAGAACTTATATGTCTTTGCTCTTAAAACATGTGAATAGGTTTTGCTTGAGAATTCCTGATTTGAAATCTCCTTTCACATCCGTCACGTCATCTTTTTCGTGTTAGAAGATGCTTAATGATATAGAATATTTTGCAATTATCAATGTATAATAATACAACCTTCCATATATGATGCACAGTGGATGATTATATTATGTATAACTATATATCAAAATACTATTCTTGGTGCTAGACAGCTTCTTTAGCTTCTTTTGTGCCTTCTTTCGTTTTTCCGAGCTTCATGCAAATGATTAAAAGCCATAAAACCTGCTATTATGAGCAAGCTTTATCTTAGAAAAATCGCTTTATGTATGTATCTGTGCAGATGTGATTCTAATCCCTTATTTGATTAATAATATGAAATAAAATGTAGGGGTATATGGAGTTGGATATTACACATTCAGACTGGTTGTCATGTCTATTGAACCTAAGAATTAACTTATGAATGGCCAGATTGTCCTGGACAGAATGAATAGAAAATTGTAAGATTAATATTTCTTTTTTTGCCTTATGAGCTACCAGGTTTTGAATACAGGTTATGAATTTGTGACATCCAATCCTATTATATGGTTTGAAATTCAAATTATTTCAGCATTAGAGCTCCAGTAATGAATTCATGGCATGCTCGATAATCACTGCAATCAAAGTGAATGTACCTATGATTTGTTTAAAGAGCAGTTTAATGTGGAAGATGTCTCCCCAGCAAAATCACACTTGTACAGTGGTGATAATGACTAAGACTGTTAGTCAACTCACATGCTCATCGTCAAATGTTGATGGCGGCATTTAAGAAGAAAAACGTCACCATTTCTTCATAATCTTACAGGTGGTACATCCCGTGTATCCCGTGTGTGGTTGGTCATTATTTGCTAAGTTCAGGTTTAAAATTGTCACAAAATCGGTGGGAAATATAATCAGGATATTTATAAAATCATAATACTTACACAGAATTGCAATTTTAACTGAATCGGCACCTACGGTATCATGATAATATCGTATCGGGTGGTAACTGGAGATTGCCATTTCTAATCGATTACGTTGCGCATTAATGTGACAGCAGTAATTTATGGAATTAATGATTTTGATAGAATAACATTGTAAATGTTGATAAACATTGGTTGGTCTAGTTTCACTCTTTACCTGTGCATTTTGAGTGAACCTGGGGCTCACTGTCGCCCTGTCATTGGTCAAGAGAAATGGACCTGCCTCAGGTGTTGTAGTTTCTTAGATGCTTTTCTGCTCACTATGGTTGTAAAGAGTGGTTGTGGGAATTACTATAAGCTTCCCGTTCGATCGAATCAGTCTAGTCATTCTCCTCTGACCTCTCTCATCCACGAGCCATTTTCGCCTGCAGATCTGCCACCCACTAGACTTTTTTTTTGTGTTTTGTTTTTCACACCATTCTCTCTAAACTCCCTGTTGTAAACTCACAACTCTGTTGTGCCTGAAAGTGATGTTTTCTGAAATATTAAAACCAGCCCATCTGGCACTAGTGATCATGTCACTCAGACATTTTCATGAATCTGAAATGAAACTGAAGAACTTGTAGCCTATCTGCATGATTTGATGCATTCGTGCTGCTCTCACATGATCGGCTGATTGTGATTTCATGAATGAGCAGATGTATGGGTATTCCTAACAGAGTGGATGAATGTCAAAACATTTAGGGTTATTAATATTAATGATTCCACAACTTTATCCTACAGGTGTGCTTGTGGTTGTTGTATAAACCTGTTACTGAAGGAGCCTTCACACAGTGTTATTCTTCATCTGTCATAAAGATTGCATGGTATAAAATTGATTGCCTCCCAATCAGTTAAAATCAGTGCATATGTATTTCATATTTAATAGAGATGGGAAAAATTGATTCAGTTTTCTATTCTTTTGTATTTATTTCATGTATCACCACACTGAGTCCAAAATTGATTCTTTGAAATGAATTTTTGATGTATATATTTGCATGCATTTCAAGTGGTGAACCATCACAGTTCCTCCGTAATCCTTCAGACAGCGCATTTTAAACTGTTCACACATTGGCAGGCAGCACAGCATTCCATGTGGTAGGAGAGAATTATTTGCTAAGCTTGTTTAGGAATAACAATTACGGCTGATGACGCATATAAACAGAGGTGTCAAGTAACGAAGTACAAATACTTCGTTACCTTACTTAAGTAGAAATTTTGGGTATCTATACTTTACTGGAGTAATTATTTTTCAGCCGACTTTTTACTTCTACTCCTTACATTTTTAAGCAATTATCTGTACTTTCTACTCCTTACTTTTTAAAAACAGCCTCGTTACTCTATTTTTATGATCAGAACGCGCACAACGCCCCCCTCCCGTCACATGATCAGAACGTGCACAACGCCCCCCCCGTCACATGATCAGAACGTGCACAACGCCCCCCCCGTCACATGATCAGAACGTGCACAACGCCCCCCCCGTCACATGATCAGAACGTGCACAACGCCCCCCCCGTCACATGATCAGAACGCGCACAACGCCCCCCCCTTGTCACATGATCAGAACACGCACAACGCCATCCCCCCCCCCCCCTCCGTTGCATGATCAGAAAGCGAGACCTTAATGCTTTTGTCGCCCCTCACGGTACTTTTACTTTTATACTTTAAGTAGTTTTGAAACCAGTACTTTTAAACTTTTACTTAAGTAAAAAGCTTGGGTTGATACTTCAACTTCTAAAGAACTATTTTTGAACCCTAGTATCTATACTTCTACTCAAGTAATGAATGTGAATACTTTTGACACCACTGCATATAAAGAACCCTTGGCTTTTTAAATTTCCCGTCATGTAAAAAAAATTTATAAAAAGCTGGAAAAAAACGACATAAGATAAAAAGAGGGGGTATTAACTTTTGAAAATGACTGTACGTGGTAAAATGGAGTTAGATTTCAGTTTGAAAACAGATAAAATTTACACTTTGCTAGAAGCTAGCACAAGTTCATATAAGATTTCTAGCATAATTTAATACATTTCAATTTACATAAAGCTTTTATTAAAAAAAAAAGTGAAATGTTTAAACGACCGTCCATGACCTTAAAATATAAAAACAATTAACAAGAAATAATTAGTGGAATAAAATAAGAATAAGTTTAGCTATACAAGCTGTAGAAAATAGAACAAAATGTAAAAATATATAAAAAAATATATATAAGAAATCTTACACAAGATATTACAAATATATATCTTCTACATTGTATAGATGTATAGAAAAACTTATCTATACAATGTAGAAAAAATATAAAGATGAATTGAGTGGAAATAAATGTCCAGGAAATGTGCAAATGTGTATGTGTGTAGATGTCCATGGTCCATAAATGTTCATAATCTGCAGTGTGCAAAAGTGGGATGGAAAGTTAAGGGTTAAAGGGTTAAAACCTTATGTTCTTTTGTGCCTGTGAGTTCCTTAAACCACGCCCCCTCAACTCACTCACACTTTTCAAAGTTATTAAAATCGATGTTCAATAATTCTACACATACTGTAGCTGCATACAAAATCTACCCCTTGGGTATAGACTCTGTTTGGGTGTGCGCTGTGAAGCCTGGCACTGGAGCTTTGGTGGCATATGTTTGGGTGCTGTGGGTTGCGAGTTGAAGCCTCTGTGGATTGGAGTTGTTTCTCTAGCTGTTGGCTTTTTCTTGTGATGTGTGCTGCATTGACTTTTCTGTAGGATCGGACCCGACGGTCCCCAAAGACATAAATGAGCCTTGGGTGCCTATGATCGTCTCACCAGTTTACTGGGATATAATTGATTAATCAATGTTATTCAATTCACATGGCAGTGGTGTTAATGTTATGGCTGATCAGTGTAAAAATGTTTGTCTCAGGTGCCTAAGCTAGTGGTTTAAAATTGCTTTTAAATAGAACGATTCTGTTTTTGTCGACACATGCTATTTTCCTAACCACAAATCAATGATTCAGTGTTTCCCTTATTGTGTATTCCGGCTGCGGTCATGCATTCTGTATGCAGAAGCACACATTTACTTTTAAGATTTAAAGACAGATGCATGAGCAAAAATGTGTGGTGCATGGAAATTGCCAGCTTAATGTGCTCACCTTCAGCAGAAGGTGCATGTGAAGTCCTGATCCATCAGTTAGAGTGGCTGACCAGAGAATTGACCGCTCGCCACTCTCAGTCAGATTTGCTTACATTTAACCATCAGACATCTGTTTGTTGGTGACAAGAACATTTCCTCAACGCAGACAGATCTGATTTGCGGGCTAATGAAGCTTTAGGCATGTCTGAAATCTAATATTAAAGAAATGTGATCAATTCTGCTTTGACGTATAAGACTACCGTTAAGATGATTTATGCTTGTGTGCAAATCTGTAAAAGTATAAAACAAGTATGTACAGCACTGTCTTATATTCATTGTGCTAATCTGCAGCCATAAACTTCTTTAATGTATGTTTTCCATCATGTGAGGGGGTACAATACAGGAGTAATGTTTACTATCCTACACTTCTTGAGATTGCATGGTTATAACTCTGCAGCTAGTAGCTATAAAGATTATTAATTCATTGACATATTGTGCTTCTGAAGCTAATATTATACATCCTGTGTATCTTTAATGGAAAAGCAAGATGTATATGATTAAATCATTATAAAATGATTAAAACCAGCTCTAAGTGCAGACATTCAACTTTAAATTAGGGATGTTTGCTTTCAATGTGAGTAAATAGTTAAAACTAACATACTTTAAAATTGTTATTTTTTCATTCAGGTAATGACTGCATGAAATGTGGAACACATAGATGTGATAAAAAAAATACTAGGTTTCTTCTCACCTGGCACATATTTAAAAAAAAAAAATTCAGTTTGACTTCTGCAAGTGAAATGCATGCTCATTTGGACTCAGGTCAGGTTATTAACTTGCGCACTTTAGAATCTCGTAGACCTGGATTGGTATGTCTGAAAATATTCCATCTATACTTTTTTCTCATCCTCCTTTTAAATTCCTTTAATAAAAATGGTTAATATGTTTAAGTAGATTATTCAACCAAGCCTCATTTTAATGTTGTCGGTCCTTCAGCTACAGTACTCCCAGCATGGGGTCGCCACAGTGGACCATTTGGTCTACACAAACACGCTTGGCACAGTTTTTACATACACCGGATTCCCTTCCTGACGCAACCCTCGCATTTTATTTGGGCTTGGAATTGGAACTGCAGCCAGTGGCTGGGGATTGGGGACGGGCTGGGAATTGAATTCAGGCCTTCCACATGCCAGGCGAAACTCCTATCAGTGAGCCACCAGTTTAAATTGAATGAAATTATGGAAAGAAGGGGGAAAAACCCCTGGTAACATTTTAAGGTATGAACTGGTATCCATGTTGAATTAACCGGTGTCCAAAAATCTTTTGGGTAAATGTTTATTATTGTCTCGTTACCCCTTTGATTTTCCGAAAGCAGTCCTGACTCCTCATATTTGAATACTCCAGTTTCTGCCTCTAATTAAAATGAGAACTGTCTGGCTAGACTAAGAGCCTGAGGCTGTTTAGTGCTGATTCACTATCAGTTTCCGTTTCAGTCAGTGATCTGGGTGATTAACTACTTTATGAGCTTGTTATTAGGGATGCTGTGTTTAGACAGTTTGGAGCAACATTATATTTAATATGCACATAGTGTGATGACCTACTGGATTTCCTCTCCTACTTTGTTCTGTTTCTTTACTTATTATGCTTACTTTAATCTGTAATTATGGGCATATTATTTAAATCAACTTACAAAAGTTATAACCAAATAAAGCCGGATTAAATTCAGTTGAGTAAGAAATAAAATGTGCCTGTGATACTGTTAGCGCGAAATAATCAACAGCACGGGAAGGCTGAATCAATTCAAAGCGATTTCTTATTCTGCAGCAGTTCCTTTACTAATAAAAACACATCATACCTTTTATCTGCTAATGCTGTAGTTGAGTTTAATGTAATGTAATGTCGATGAGACAAGTCACAAAACACTGCTTGTCATGCGTTTCTTTGCGTTTCAAGTAGGGCTGGGCCGATAAACGATATCATATCGAATCGCAATTTATTTGATTTTAAAAACGATGAAAAGCTCTAGACATTTTTTGCTCGATATGGATTAATCGAAGAGCCAATCACACAGCAGAACAATACGACAACAACCAATCAGCGTGCGGCTTGCTCGTGCCGTACAGGTCAAAGTTAATTTCCTACCGCACTATGCGAAGCAAACTTGACACCAGGACGACAAAAAAAAATGAGTGGAAGCAGCGACGAAAGTTAATCTAACCTCGAGTTATTATCCAAAGATGTTGAAACTCCGTTATATGAACGCCTCACCCAAACGACCACACTGAAAGCATGAAAATGCGGGCTGATGCTACTCCGTCGACTACCAGGGCTAGAAGTGGGGCTGTACCAAAGCAGATATTGCTTG
This sequence comes from Channallabes apus, assembly GCA_030522415.1. Classification (NCBI taxonomy): domain Eukaryota; kingdom Metazoa; phylum Chordata; class Actinopteri; order Siluriformes; family Clariidae; genus Channallabes; species Channallabes apus. The sequence goes on from CM060112.1 coordinate 35,076,416, forward strand.
TCATCTTTCGTGGCCATTACACCTCATGAAAGGTGTTCCAAAAGGAGCAAAGATATAACCAGGGCCATTTTTAACTTTCTAGCGAAAGATATGATGCCCCTAAGCACACGAGGATGAAGTTAGCTCCTTATTCGCAGCTTCCGATTCGTTTGGCTTTTTATCGCGCAGCGTCTCATTCTGCGGCTGAAGTTTAGCTCCTTGTTCGCCTCGTTACTAACGGGAGTGTTCATGTTGGCGAAAGCTGCGCAGTTTATCAATAAAACATTATTTTGGTGGCTAAACCATTCTGGCCAAGCAAATATGAACTATACAAAACACAGCAGGTACCCGACTATATAGTAAAAGTAAAATTGTCCTGGCACAGATGGATAGCTACATAATTCATTCCACAGTTATGGCATAAATTGAACAAAATAAAAACATTATTATGGCACTGTGCAAAAGTTTGGGCAACCTAAGAGTTCCAGAGTCTGATGCATGGCAACAGCTGTCATTATTAAATGTCAGTTTCAAAGCTTTACAAATACTTTGACTCTTCAAACATGGGTTCCTCTAAGCAGCTGTGTAAGACTCTGAAAATAAAAGTTATTGATGCCCACAATGCAGGAGAAGGCTACAAGAAGATACCATAGCCAAGCGAATAAATGTAATTGTAGTTGGAGCCAGTGGCACAGGAAACATGATCCTAAACATACCTCGAAATCCACTATGAAAAACCTCGAGACGTAAGCTGAAGGTTTTAGAATGGCCATCACAGTCCCCTGATTTAAACATCACTGAGAGCTGTGCATGAACGGGAGAAAATCCAGAAGACAAGGAAGACTTTTAGATGGCTATAAAAAGCATTTGCGTTTGCAAGCTGTGATATCTGCCAGAGGAAGTGTTACTAAGTACTGATTATGCAGAGTGCTCAAACTTTTGCACAGTGCCACAATAATGTTTTTATTTTTTATTTTTTATCTTTGTTCAGTTTATGACATAAAAATAACTATGCATCAGTGTTTGATGAAAATATTGTGCATTTTTACCATTTCCAAGAGAGAATGTTTTAACATCTTTTCAATAAATAAATTATAAATCACCAAAATCTGTTAATCATGGGGTGCCTAAACTTTTGCATAAGACTTGTACATGTGAGAATGTCTTCTCATAGAAAACATCACCTTATCAATATTTCCATGCTTCTAGAAATCTGTTTTTGTATATGCTATAACATTACATGTATAACATTATTATTATTAAGGAAATGATGAAGTATTAGAACCAGCAAATTAGTCGAAATTTAATTTGTCTGTACAAAGCTGCTGTTATATACTGTAAAATTAATTGACACCAACTGACTGATCACATATAAATTACTCTTAAAGATAAAAATTTGAAACATCAGCCTGATAAAAAGAGCGGTCTAAAACACATTACATCTTTTTATTCTTTAATCTACACTGTTACAGGTTATTTGATATTTATGGATATTAAATTACAAATGATTATTATTATGCATGTGTGACGCCTGCTCAGAATCAATTTCTCCTAATGTCTCTGTGGATTAAATATTGCTTAGGTGTTCTCAGGTGATTTTTTTTGTTTTGTTTTTTCTTTGTGTTTTTATCCTTCCTGTGATAAACATCGGATCATTCAAGTTAGTTATTACAAGTTATCACAGGTTTTACGATGAATGCCCTTCCTGTTGCAACCAACCCATTTCTCCAGATTCACTGAGAATCTCCTGGGGCTGGATATTATACAGTATAAGGGCAGAGGGTTGAGGACCTTGCCCAAGGCCCAACAGTGGCACCTCAGCAGTGGCGGGGCTCGACCCCTCGACCCTCTTTAATGACTGATAGGTCAAAAATCTCTCAGCCGCTGCCTCAGTACAAGTTTAAAATTCTTTTTTTTTATGTATGATTTATTTATAACAATTACACAACACAAAAATAAACAATCAAAACATACAAAAAACACAATCATTCAAGACTTTGGAAAGATGAAAGACTACACTGAAAAGATATGGAGAAAATTACTAAAGCAGTAATATTGGAATGATTACCATTATAAGGACAAGTGAAACAGAGAGTACAAAGGAAAAATAAGTAAATAAATTAAATTATAAATAGCTAAAAAAAAAAAAAAACATGCATGCCAAAGTCTTCCTAGACCACTGCCGGATCGGTAAACCGAAAAATTCAACATAATTAAGAACTGGTTGCCAAATTTTTGAAAATTTAACCTGAGTGCCACGCAGTGAGTGTTTGATCTTCTCCAACTACATAAAAGTAAGGGCATCTTTTATCCAGAGAGAGTGAGTAGGGGGGTTAGAGCCCTTCCAGTGCATTAAAATAACACGTCTTGCCAGGAGAGTAAGAAATGCAACAAGTTCAACAAAATAGGAGGGCATGGAGTACGCACTGGGTAAAACACCAAACAGGCCAATCAAAGGTTCTGGGAGGATCTTTACTGAGGTAATGACTGACAGAGAGTCAAAAACAGATGTCCAAAATGAGAATAAGTTTAAAATTCTTATAGCAAAAGCATTTCATTGGAATATCTAAACTTTCCCCTTGTTTGTTCTATAAAATAAAATAACTTTTGATTAAGGACAGTATTTGTGCTTACTAAGCGTAGTAAAATGCGAATATGAAAGAGATTTTGCTCTTATTAAAACTTTTGCACCAAAATGACGACAGGTTTGAAGTCAGTGGAGTTTCACATTGGTAATATTCCACCTGTCTTTGGTAACATTTTCCATTCATTCTGTTCTCAGCTGCATTACGGTTTGAGGCCCAGCTGTATGCCCGTCTCTAAATCACACACCCTGGAGGTTTCTAGAACATTGCACAGAAGAAATAATCACAGCATGCTGCTTTGTCTCCGAGTCAATCTAGACTCTCTTTATTGAGGGAAGGGGGTTACTAGTGAGGTCTGGTGCTCCATCAAGCTAAAATGAGGCCAAATTTACCTGCTGTGTCCATAGAGAAGCATATGGCATTATTTTACTGCCAAACACAGAGAACACAACACTTTAATCCATGAGCAGGAATCTTTCTGCTCACTTTTGCTGTTGTGTGGGGGGGGGGAAATGGGTCCACACTTAAATCTGTCTTGTTTGTACAGAGATTTGCTTTGCTCATGCATTACAGTAAATAGTATGCGCACAGTCAATAAGTATGCTGCTCTTGCTTATACAGTGGGGCAAAAAAGTATTTAGTCAGCCACTAATTGTGTACCAAAAAGTTCTCCCACTTAAAAATAAGAAAGAGGTCTGTAATTTTCATCATCGGTATACCTCAACTATGAGAGACCAAATAAGAAAAAGAAATACAGGAAATCACACTGAGTAATTTCTCTGTAAAATAAGTATTTGTTCACCTACAAACAAGCCAGATTTCTGTCTATCACAGACCTGTAACTTCTTCTTTAACAGGCTCCTCTGTCCTCTTTACATGTATTAATGGCATCTGTTATCTGTATAAAAGACACTTATCCACTATGGCTGACACCAAAGAGCTGTCAAAGGACACCAGAAACAGAATAGTAGACCTGCACCAGACTGGGAAGACTGAATCTGTAATAGGTAAGCAGCTTGGTGTGAAGAAATTAACTGTGGGAGCAATTATTAGAAAATGGAAGACCACTGATAATCTCCCTCGATCTGGGGCTCCACGCAAGTTCTCACCCCGTGGGGTCAAAAAGATCACAAGCAACATGCCAGCAACAGTGTGTGAAAACCTTGTGAAGACTTACAAAAAATGTTTGGCCTCTGTCATTGCCAACAAATGGTATATAATAATATAAGTATTGAGATGAAATTTGTTTATTGACCAAATACTTATTTTCCACCATAATTTGCAAATAAATTCTTTAAAAATCCTACAATTTGATTTTCTGGATTTTTTTTCTTATTTTGTTTCTCATAGTTGAGGTATACTGTATCTATGATAAAAATTACAGGCCTCTCTCATCTTTTTAAATGGGAGAACTTGCACAATTGATGGCTGACTAAATACTTTTTTTGCCTCAATGTATGCTGTTTTTCCAAGGTGTGCATATGCTTATATTCATCATGCTGCTCTGCAAACATGTTTTATACTTAAGAGTTCATATTTTCATTCTCCTCACTCCTGGATTTTCAGTGCAACCTCATCAGGCAGTCAGAATAGGTTCAGAAATTTCTGAAATTATTATTACTCTGCCTGAGGAAACTTTCAGAGTTGTATGGGGAAATGTATAAATCTTTCATGTTATTTGTAGCTTTGTAGTTATAATCTCAGAAACTTCACCCATGTCTGAACAGAATACCTTATACCTGTCCATGTGTATGTAAACGCTTGTTTACAATACCTTTATTGTTTCCCTAGTAGAAGTGTATAGGAAAATTGATTCAAATCGGATAAATAATCCACTAGCCTTCAGTATGGCTGCAGTGATTTACAAGTATTGATCCAGTTAAGAAAATCAAAAAGGAAACAGAGAGAAAGAGAGAGAGTATTACTGTAAGTATTAAACCAAAACTTCCTAAACTATTACAGCGGAACTTCTGTGGGATATACAGTACGCCAAACATGCTACATTTCCATAACCTTAACCTGGAGAGTTAATGATGCTTGCTTGATAAGAAAGTAAACGCCTGCTTTATTTGCAAGGACGGACATCTCTATAAGGCGGCACAGTGGTATTGTGGTTAGCACTGTCGCCTTGCACCTCCTGGGTCCCGTCTCTGTGTGCATGGCATTTGCATGTTCTCCCCGCACTAGGTGGGTTTCCTCCAGGTACTCCGGTTTCCTTCCACAGTCCAAAGACATGTAGGTTAGGCTAATTGCCATTCCCCCGTAGTGTGACAATGAGTGTGTGTATGTGTGTGTGTCTTGTGATGGATTGGCACCCTGTCCAGGGTGTACCCTGCCTCGTGCCCTAAGTCTCCTGGGATAGGCTCCAGGTTCCCTGCGACCCTGAATACACGAAAAAGCGGTATAGATGATTGTGAGTGAGGCAGCTCTATAGCACTTGAGAAAATATTGAAATCAGACCGATGATAATTACACTAAAACCCAAGTCCAGGATTTTAGTTAAATTTGCACTGCTCTTCTGTAAGAAATGGGAAAATGTAGGTATGTGCTAGTTTTCATAAGTTAAAGAATTATTTTTAAATTGTTGTTCTTTACAGAGTCAAAACACATCAGTGCATGTTAAATTTAATTGAATCTTATTTGATCGGATCTGAGATTATCATATCAACTCAGATCTGATATTATTTCACATTAGTGATTCACCGAATTTATTCAACAATTAGTATTAGCTTAGCAGTGATTTGGAATGTTTACGAGGGGCGTTCAAGTCAAAATGGAACGTGTGTTGAAATTTCTCATGAATGAAGGTGTAAAACTGTTTGAGATTTACAGAAGACTTCAAGCACTGTACAGTGATGAGACTCTTAGCTGCAGTAAAACATTTGAATAGTGCAAGCATTTTAAAGAAGGCTGCACGTCCTAGAATGACGATGTCGGCCGATGTGGTCAGGAGCCCGCTGCAGTTGTTCCCATGAAACTCTTTTGTTCTCTTTCAAGCATACGTTTCGGTGTCTCACTATGGGATACGCCCCTTCCGCGTATTCTTCAGAAGCCCTATTACATTACGCCAGCCCCAATTGGCTGGCAGATGTGACGTTGTGTCTTGGCGTGGCCTTCCCTCCCCCCGTATAAAGGGGGCAGCACGACGTCACTTCGCTATTCAAAAACCTCTTCTCGCTTCACACCAGAAGCCTATCCAGAAGAAACAATGGCTGCAGCAATGCAGTGTGCTAAAGCTAGGGGAGGAGGAGACGTGCGACTCTACAACAAAATCGTGGGCAAAGACTCACACCAGGTCTGCTCGGCGTGTCTTGGGCTGAAACATGCCCAACAAGCGGTTGAAAACCCCGGTTCCTGCGAGCACTGCGCACGCTTCACCGCGAAGAGCCTTCGTCGTAGGCTAGCGCGCCAAGCTAGCCAGTCGGGCCTCGACCCGCTCCTGTCACCTAGCCCCACTCCAGCTGCCACCCCACAGGTATCCATCCCTGGAGAGCTGCCCACCACGGCAGCCTTATCCTGGGGTGAACAGCTCGATGCCTGCGCCCCTCTGCCCAGTGTGCTCAGCACTGACGAGGAGGAAGGCGCAATCGATTTCGAGGAAGAGGGCCAGTCCGACTTTCTCCTATCTGAGGAAGAGGAGGATTTCGAGGACTCGCCTTTCCTCCCACCTGTACACTCAGCACAACCCCTTGCCGCCATGGGAACCACTGAGACTATGGACGGGGCACCATCCCTGCTCCTTAGCGTCGACCTGCAGGACGTGTGCAAACGCGCCACGGAGAAGCTAGACATCCAGTGGCCGACTGTGGTAGCGGAGACTGCAAAGTCTCGCTATGAGGGCAAGAGGCTGCCGAGGGCGAAACGGGCGGCACGGCAGCTCCTTCCAGTCTTCCCAAAGCTCCTGGAGGAGCTCGCGGTGACCTGGAAGGACAAACCTTTCACCAGCAAGGTGCCAGTGCAAGGGGGATCCGCACTGGACGTGGAGGGCATGGAAAAGGCAGGACTTTTTCGGATGCCCCCCATGGAACAGCTAGTGGCTGCGCACCTGCTCCCGAGACACACGGCGGCTACAAATCCGTCGTTGCCATCAAAAGCGGAGCGGTTTTAGTCAAGCATGACGGAACGCGCCTATAAAGCGGTCGCCCTTTGCGCGAGAGCCCTAAATGCGACCTCCCTGCTGACTGCATACCAAGCAGAGCTGCAGGACGAAGCCTCGACCACACCAGGTCAGACACAGTGGGAGGAGATATGCGTCGTAACGGCTCTCTCGCTGAGGCTTCAGAGGTGCGCGGTGCAAGCCGCGGGCAAGGCAATGGCCACGATGGTCATTCAGGAGAGAGGCAGGTGGCTCAACCTAGCCAATCTCTCAGACAGGGAAAAGGAGTCCATTTTGGACGCACCAGTGGTGGCAGACGGCATCTTCGGCTCGGCGCTGACACTGATGCAGAAAAGATGCGAGGAAAAAAAGAGGGATGACGAGGCTCTACAGCTCTGCATGCCCAGGAAGGCGCAAGCGGCACCCCAAACCCCCCCCCCCCCCCCCCCCCGCGCCGCTTCGACAGACTTTCGCACAGGTCACGGCCCACCCTCCCCCCAGTTATCGCATTCCCAAACGGCAGAGGCCGAGCATGAATGCAGCTGGCCAAAGCGGGGTTGCGGAACAGAGAGCTCCCTGGCAGAGGAGGAGCTATCAACCAGTGACAGCTCAGACAGCTCAGCCTGTGTCTCAGCCTCATCCTCATTCTCAACGCCACCTTCAGGGAGCGAGAAGGAAGAAGAAGGCCGTTTGACGGGGCTTGCCTTCGGGAAGGGAACCAACAGCCCCCCAGTTCGCTAGTTCCTGACCCTCAAGTGTTACAAGGGACGAGTTCCAGAGCCCGCAATTGTTCTGTGTGGAGGGGAGAGCCCGACGGGGCAAGGGGAGACAAGGCAGTGAAGAGGAAGAGGAACGGTGCAGCAGTGTGCATACACCATGGTGTCACAAGCACCTTCCATGTTCAATCCTTAATAAAGATCTCACTGTACCCCCAAAAAATACACAAAAAGAATACACAAAAAAATATCTCCCCAAAATATGTTGCAAAACATGTCAATAAAACACAGTATAACATCACCTCGGAGAGCTACCGCTCTCACAGAGGTGATCGAGCACACAGACTCTGTCAAAGCGCAAAGTGCCCGCGCATGCACAGTACAGACCACGGAACCGTTCGAGATTCAGCCGCACGATGGTGCCAAAACACTGCAGATACGCAGCTGGCAAAAATGCACGCAGTCCCGCTGGGTACTAAAGACAGTACAGTTTGGGTACAGACTGCAGTTCGCAGCTTCACCTCCAACCTTCAAAGGGATAATTCATTCACAGGTGCGGGGGACGCTGAAGCATGTCCTTCAGGAGGAGATTTCCTCTCTGTTGAACAAGAGGGCAATAAGGGTGGTTCCACCCGAAGAGAGCCACAGCGGGTTTTACTCGAGATACTTTCTCGTTCCGAAGAAAGGAACTCGAGACCACCGCCCAATACTAGATCTACGTGCGCTGAATGTATACTTAAGAAAGTACAAGTTCAGAATGCTCACTCATTCTACACTCCTGCAAATAGTGCGCCAGGGAGATTGGTTCACATCAATCGACCTGAAGGACGCATATTTTCACATAAAAATATACCCACCCCACAGGAAGTTTCTGAGATTTGCCTTCCTTGGTGTGGTGTACGAATATCTGGTGCTGCCATTCGGCTTGTCCCAGGGTATTCATAAAATGTACAGGAGCGGCGCTGACTCCGCTCAGGGAAAAAGGCTTACATAGACGACTGGCTCGTGACAGCCCGCTCGGAGCAAGAAGCGAGAGAACACACAGCTATACTTATGGAACACATACAGAAACTGGGACTAAGGTTAAACACAGAAAAGTTGTTAATTCCCACATAATCCATAACGTATCTGGGACTGACGCTGGACTCAGTGAAGTTCAGAGCGCGACTTTCGGCAGACAGGGTGAAAAGATTCACCTGTTGCATGGCCCAGTTTCAGAGAGGAAACAAGGTTTCCTTTCGCACATGCCTCAGATTATTAGGCCTGATGGCCTCAGCCCTGATAGTTATCCCCTTGGGGAGACTACATATGAGGGAATTTCAACGCTGGGTAGCGTCTCAGGGGCTGGACCCAGTACGTCACTCACGCAGAAGGGTAAGAGTGACATCAGAGGCAGTTCTAGCACTGCGCCAGTGGAGACACCCGAATTTCCTGAACGAAGGGGTAGCCATGGGTGTAGTTCGACACAGAAAGATAATAACAACGGATGCGTCGCTATCCGGTTGGGGGGGCATTCACGAAGGCAGAATAGTGAATGGGAGATGGGGTCAGCATATGGCCAATCTTCACATAAACTATCTGGAAATGCTAGCTGTCTTTCTGACACTAAGATACTTTCTTCCTTTTCTAAGAGGAAATCATGTTCTCGTGAGAACGGAATGTACAGACATTAACACTAGAAGCGCCGAGCAGCAGTCATCTGACCGCAAGGGGGAAAAAAAACTAAAAACCTTCACACTCGATCAAAATCCAGGACCTTCTTTTCATGACTTTTCCTAGATCTGTGAGCTTAATCACCCAGCATGCTTAAATTTTTTAAATCGCACCTGTAAAAGCCAGTAAAAAGCTATTTTGCTCTTATTTATGTGAAATCGCTGACAGCTGCTCGGCAGCGTGACGTGTCCTGCATTTTCCAACCTGTGATTCTCATTTCTCTCAGCAGATGGCGCAAGGGATCGCGCATACTATCTATTCGTCATTCAGTGCGTCTATCTCAGGTTTCATTCATTCCATATATGCAGTTTATATATATATCAATTATATCATATATATATATATATATATATATATATATATATATATATATATATATATATATATATAATCAATTATATCAATTTCACGGAAGCATATGCTTCGCCATATGACAATTGGCCATTCATTCCCGCATTGATAATCAGCGATATTTTATAAGGAGATTTAGGGATTTAGCTCTACTTAAATTTCTGAAACTTCGGATGTTTTTTTTTTTTTTGGTTAGATTAGTTCTGAACTCGCTTCCGTGAAACTATCGCTAAAACAATGTACTGAGCCCTCCTGAGGATATAAAGCTTTATTATTGTGTTTGAATAAATAATCAGATCTACCACAGCAGATAATAAACTATGGTGTGTCATAACCGAAGCAAACACCACGATTATGCCTCGTTTCGTTCGACGGGAACGTGGTTCACTTGGCCGCGGTGTATTATAAACCTGTGGAATGTTTCACTGTTTATGCTCACATAAGAGTAATAAATGCGAGTGAAATGTGGCACACACACACAGACACACACATAGACACACACACACACACACAGACAGACACACACACACTCCCCTGAGCCCTCGGGAAACATCCAATCACCGTTGGTATACAAATGAGTCAAGACGTAGCCTAACGTGGTGTCGTGTCGGATTTCAGTGGTCACAGAGTGGGAAGACTTTGAAGAAGCTGCAGGGACAGTAAACAGCTGAACAACTTCACTTTTCCGTTTACCTCTGAGAAAAAAAAGCTGTATTTTGTTTGTTTATATTTAGGATTTTTATAGTAGTAAGAGAGTTATAGTTTGGTCTGTGTACTGTAGTTCCCACCCTTGTAGAGAATAAATAAATGAATAACACCTTCATATCCCCTCTCAAGAGAGTGCCATAGTCCATTGTTAGTTTTAATGATTTGGCTAAAACTATCACTACATAAGTACCCTAACACCATTGATCATGAGTTTCAGCTGAACCTAATTCTATACTTGTAATAGAAAATGTAGATGCAGATTCCAAATGTGTATTTATATAATAGACAGACATAGATAGATGGATAGATAGATAGATGGATAGATGTGTGTGTAGGCTCTACGCAGGGGCAAGAGAGGGAAGCGCACCCTCAAATGAATGTATGCACATGTTAATATATTCCTAAAATGTATATATTACAAGTTGATAAACTGATCTGCGGTAGCGGAAAAATCCGCTGAAAAAAGGACAGGCTGCAGCGCACGCGCACACACACACACACACACACACACACACACACACACACACACACACACACATACCTCCCTTGAGCCCTGCGTCTGTCGGATAGATAGATAGATGTGTGTGTGTATATAATCAAACACATAAATACAAAATACGTTTCAAATAAAATCGCTATTACTTGACCCTGAAGTTTAGTTTAGCACACACAAAAAACAGAAAAGTAATTTCATGGTAGCTAAATCAACATGTACCAGCATGTGTAGTTTATTTACAGTAATTCATTAAAAAATGAATATACATTGTACAGTACACGGTAAACACGAGAGAGATTACAAAATGAAAAAACAGTGTCTACTTTATAAACAGCTTAGTATGTGCGTCGAGATGCTGAAATCCCTTGCATGTTGCCGCTCCATTTTGTGCTTCCAAGTGGAGAGATATTTGACCGATAGCCTAGAACAAATGATCTATAGGTGTGATCACAACCCCCTCCGACCGACCGTGCCATCAATCACTGACCACCTCAGAAGTTCCCTCCAATGTATGGCTGCAATACTTGTTTTGCAAGTATTTTTAACACCATTCAAATGCTTACAATTCGTCTAGATTTCTAGCAGATGCTATACGTTTTGTTCCCTGAACATCTGCCGACTTGATTTTCATTTGCTTGCGAACACAAGTTCCATTCAACATTGTGAATTTTGCCCATGATGCTTGCATCGCTTTATTAACATTCCAAGCATAGCTTTGGTGCATTCTTTGAGCATTTGCCACAGACAAGCCACTTACAGGTCTGGCAGATATAAGAGGTTTTGTTCCCTGCACATCTGCCAATCTGACACTGCCTCCTTTTCGCAGGTGGAGAAGGAGTTTCAGGTAAAGGTCGCTTGCATACCATTGCCCTTGCCCCTTCTGCCCTTGCCGCTTTCTGGTGCGCACATAGTTCCTTTACCAACTCCAGAATAAATCTCCTCCTGCTTATGGTCACATTCATGCACTGTTTATATAGAATATGTGCATTAATTGCCGCCAGGTCTAGGAGGTTGTAAAACACAGCCACAGGCCAGCGCCGGGTGCCTCCCTTTACTGAATACAGCCGCGCCATTTGATCCATAACATCAACGCCAACTTTAGTGCTTTTGTAGTAGGAAATAGTTTCAGGCAGTTTCTTTTCGCCATTATCAGTTGAAACTGCCTGATGCATTGTGCTCAGAACGCATACATTCTTCTTTCGTTTTGCCTGATAAATCGTGAGCGTGGCCTTTCCAGCCTTCAACAACCTGGTCGAATATCGTTCAGACTGTGCCTGTGTAAAAGGGGGCATTTCTCGTCTGATTTTATTCATTGTGCCAACAATGGTGGTTTTATTCGCCAAAAGATTGTTTGCAAGTCTTAACGAGGTGAAGAAATTGTCTGTTGTTATATTTCTTCCTTTCCCCAGGAAAGGCTCCACAATACGCATTACAACCGTGTCTGATAACCGCTGACCAGCCGCACTACTGTCGTCTTTCCCTAAATAGGGAATTGCGTTCAACATGTATTTTGTTTCAACATCAGCGGCCACCCAGAATTTGATACCAAACTTGTCAGGTTTATTGGCCATGTACTGCGTGAAACGACAGCGCGCTTTAGTAGGGAACAGTTGCTCATCTACTGTTATGTTCACACCGGGTATGTAAGAGGCAATGCTGTTTTTCACAAATTTCTCAAATATCTCAGAGATCATGGCAAATTTATCATTCACAAGTCGGGCAGCCCTTGTCTTGTCATCAAAGCGCAGATAGCACATAATGCCTCTAAATTTTTGTCGAGACATTGTCTCTTTGAAAATAGGATTTCCCAAGTCAGCGGACCAGTAATCATCCAGATTCATGCTTTTACCACCCGTGATACCTCTCAAATAAATGAGACCAACGAATGCTTTTAGTTCATCACCTGTAAGCTTGAACTTATCAGCATTGTTTCGTTCAGATTCAGCTTCAGTGTGTTTCTTAATCTTTCCCCACATTTCTGTGTCAATCAAACACAGTAGACTGCTCAATGGGCTTGTAATATTGCCCTTGGCATAAGGCGTGGGACCTGGGGTATCTTTCATTATATTGCACTCTTGCGCTCTCCCTCGAGGGTTTTCAGCCTTTAGTTCAACCCATACTGTGCCATCTCTTGCCTCTTGAAATGAGTCCCCTGCACACTCAATTTCAGAGTCTGATTCTGATTCTGAATCAGATTCAACATTCAGATTTAATTCGCTTTCGCCCTCTTGCTCACCTGCTCCATCTGACACCTCACATTGCTCACCCTCCGATTCCATCTAATCAGTATTCCACAGAATGTCCAGCACTTGCTGTGGGGTATATCGCTCTCTTTGAGTCATTGTGTATAAATTCACCGCTCAATCGCCCAAACTCTGTAGCCGCCCCAACTACAGAGTGAGTTGTAGACTTATTTATAGGTCTCAATGTATAAGAAATGCTATTGATCATAATAGCTCCGCCCTCATAATCAATGGTGTTAGGGTACTTATGTAGTGATAATGAGTTTCTGCCAAATCATTAAAACTAACAATAGACTAGGGCTGGGCGATTTGGCCTAAAATCAAAATCTCGATTAATTGAACATTTTAACCCGTTTTCGATTAATAAACGATTTTTTTTTTTGCCCTCATAGTTCACTGACAAGTTTTGTACAGTAAATATGCTCACAAGTGAGAGATTTTTGAATGAAGGCTGCATTACTTGATTGATTAATTGAAGGCAACACACACTATCTACTATCTGATTATTTATTGAACATCAATGTTGAACAACTTAAATTAAACTGAAGCCACAAAAATTAAAGGGTTCATTAAATTACATTTTAAAGTATAGTTTATTAACAAAAACAGATGACAGATTTGGCCTTAAAAATTAAGATACTATAGGCACATGCTCAGAATCTTTACAAGGCAAAGATTTTTATTTAAAAAAATATATATACTTGTTTGTGATGATAAAAAGTATCTTTTGATGATATATTAATGTTTTGAGATTTTTAAACAATAATGAGAAACAACATTTAGACCACACACACTAGGGCTGACTTTATCCCACAATTCAGAGTTAAATGAAGGCTATTTCACACGACACCAATAAACTGACATAATGGCTTAAGCATGCAATGACAACAAACATGGAATGAATTATGCAGCTTTCAATCTGGGCCAGGACAATTTCACTTTTACTATATAGTCGGGTACCTGCTGTGTATTGTATAGTTCATATTTGCTTGGCCAGAATGGTTTAAGCCACCAAAATAACGTTTTATTGATAAACTGCGCAGCATTCGGCAACGTGAACACTCCCGTTAGTAACGAGGCGAATAAGGAGCCAAACTTCAGCTGCAGAATGAGGCGCTGCGCAATAAGGAGCCAAACGAACCGGAAGCTGCGAATAAGGAGCTAACTTCAGCCTCGTGTGCTTAGGGGCATCATATCTTTCGCTAGAAAGTTAGAAACGGCCCTGGTTATATCCTTGCTCCTTTTGGAACACCTTTCATAAGGTGTAATGGCCACGAAAGACGACACGATGGATATCTGCTTTGGTACAGCCCCACTGCTAGCTCTGCTAGTTGACGGAGTAGCATCGGCCCGCATTTTCATGCTCTCAGTGTGGTCGTGTGGGTGATGCGTTCATATAACGGAGTTCGTGCTACCTTTTTTGTCGACAATTTCAACATCTTTGGATAATAACTCGAGGTTAGATTCACTTTCGTCGCTGCTTCCACTCTTTTTTTTTTTTTTTTTGGTCGTCCTGGTGTCAAGTTCGCAAAGTGCGGCAGGAAATTAACTTTGACCTGTACGGCACGCGCAAAGCTGCACGCTGATTGGTTGTTGTCGTATTGTTCTGCTGTGTGATTGGCTCTTAGATTAATCCATATCGAGCAAAAAATGTCTAGAGCTTTTCATCGTTTTTAAAATCAAACAAATCGCGATTCGATATGATATCGTTTATCGGCCCAGCCCTACAATAGACTATGGCACACTCTTGAGAGGGGATATGAAGGTGTTATTCATTTATTTATTCTAAAAAATTCTAAAAAATAAACAAACAAATACAGCTTTTTTTTTTACTCAGAGGTAAACAGAAATGTGAAGTTGTTCAGCTGTTTAGTGTCACTATGTCATAAACAGTGAAACAGAAATAAATAGAACAAAATAAAATGAAATATTCTAATTCCAGATTTTTATTAAGCAACGACATAACATTTATCTTAGCTGGATGTTCTAATTCTCAAAAACATTGAACCTAAAGTAAGACTTATCACACTGTAACTAGAATATTTACAAAACTGAAAGGTTGTCTTATGAATACTAAAAAAACTAAGTTAAAGCAGATGGGCTACATTTTTATATATATATATATATATATATATATATATATATATATAAAAAATGTTTTTTTTCATATATATATATATATATATAGTAATTGAGCAGCTCTAAGTAGATGAATATAGTCAAATTTACTATAGGCTTTTACTAGGGGATTCCTGCCAACTGGACAAGAATTTAAAAATGTAACGTTTAGCTTAGATTTGGTTTATGATAATCTTATAGTAGAAAACAAAATTTGACTATATTCATTTATAGGCTAAATGAATTGTAAGCCTTTGAATGGTGATAACAATACTTCCACTTTGAAGCAAAAAAATGGAGCGGCAACATGCAAGGGATTTCAGCATCTCGACGCACATACTAAGCTGTTTATAAAGTAGACACTGTTTTTTCATTTTGTAATCTTTCTCGTGTTTACCGTGTACTGTACAATGTATATTAATTTTTTTAATGAATTACTGTAAATAAACTACATATGCAGTTGATTTACCAGAAATGACTTTTCTGTTTTTTTGTGTGTGTTTGTGCTAAACTAAACTTCAGGGTCATGTAATAGCGATTTTATTTGAAAAGTATTATATATTTACAATGCGGATAAGTTCAAGCTTAGATTCATATATAAACTGCTTCAAAGTCTTTCCACCCCGTGACAGCTGAAATCCGACACACGGTGTTTGGATATTTACCGAGGGCTCAAGGGAGGTGTGTCTGTCTGTGTGTGTATATATATGTGTGTGTGTGCACGTGCGCTGCAGCCTGTCCTTTTTTCAGCGGATTTTTCCGCTACCGCAGATCAGTTTATCAACTTGTAATATATACATTTTAGGAATATATTAACATGTGCAGACATCATTATATGTTGAATGGAACTTGTGTTCGTAAGCAGATGAAAATCAAGTCGGCAGATGTTCAGGGAACAAAACGTATAGCATCTGCTAGAAATCTAGACGAATTGTAAGCATTTGAATGGTGTTAAAAATACTTGCAAAACAAGTATTGCAGCCATACATTGGAGGGAACTTCTGAGGTGGTCAGTGATTGATGGCACGGTCGGTCGGAGGGGGTTGTGATCACACCTATAGATCTTTTGTTCTAGGCTATCGGTCAAATATCTCTCCACATGGAAGCACAAAATGGAGCGGCAACATGCAAGGGATTTCAGCATCTCGACGCACATACTAAGCTGTTTATAAAGTAGACACTGTTTTTTCATTTTGTAATCTTTCTCGTGTTTACCGTGTACTGTACAATGTATATTCATTTTTTAATGAATTACTGTAAATAAACTACACATGCTGGTACATGTTGATTTAGCTACCATGAAATTACCCTCTATACATCTGACTTTAGATATAACTCAGAGTCATGCCACCTGCAGAAGTTCTCTGACGACTCTGTGGTTGTTGGGTGTATAGAGGAGGGTGACACCTCGGAGTACCAGTCTGTTGTGGATGACTTCGTTTCCTGGTGTGAGCGTAATCACCTACAACTCAACATCAGGAAAACAAAGGAGATGGTGGTAGACTTTAGGAGAAACAAGACCCCTGTGACTCCTATATCTGTCAAGGGGGAGATAGTGGACATTGTCTCCGATTACAAATATCTGGGAGTTTATCTGGACAACAAACTTGACTGGTCACTCAACACAACGGCACTCTACAAGAAAGGTCAGAGTCGATTGTACTTTCTTCGAAGGCTCAGGTCTTTTAACGTCTGTAATACCATTCTACAGATGTTCTATGAGACCGTTGTGGCGAGTGTCATTTTTTACGCTGTGGTCTGTTGGGGTGGTAACATTAAGGTGTCTGATAAGAACAAACTGGACAAGTCAATTAAAAAGGCCGGATCTGTGCTAGGCATGGAGCTTGACTCGGTGGATGTAGTAGCAAAGAGGAGGATTCTGTCCAAAGTACAATCCATTGTGAACAATCCTTCTCACCCGCTATACAGTGTTTTGGCTGAACAGAGGAGCAGTTTCAGCCAGAGACTGATTACTATCAAGTGTTCCACTGAGCGTCACAGGAAATCCTTTCTCCCAACGGCCATAAAACTTTACAACTCTTCGCTGTAACTCATACACACATGTATGTGGATTTTTTCACTGACTGGTATACAACAGGACACTAATACTGACCCATTTTTTTTTTTTTTTTTTTTTTTTTTTTTTTTTTCCCCACCTTCCTTAGTTAACAACTGTGAGCACCTGTAACCGAGCATAAGCAATTTCCCTTTGGGATTAATAAAGTTCTTTGAATCTTGAATCTTGAATCTTGAATCTTGAATTACTTTTCTGTTTTTTGTGTGTGCTAAACTACACTTCAGGGTCAAGTAATAGCGATTTTATTTGAAACGTATTTTGTATTTATGTGTTTGATTATATACACACACACATCTATCTATCTATCCGACAGACGCAGGGCTCAAGGGAGGTATGTGTGCGTGTGCGTGTGCGTGTGCGTGTGCGTGCGTGCGCGCGCGCGTGCGCTGCAGCCTGTCCTTTTTTCAGCGGATTTTTCCGTTACCGCAGATCAGTTTATCAACTTGTAATATATACATTTTAGGAATATATTAACATGTGGAGACATTCATTTGAGGGTGCGCTTCCCTCTCTTGCCCCTGCGTAGAGCCTACACACACATCTATCTATCTATCTATCTATCTGTCTGTCTGTCTGTCTATTATATAAATACACATTTGGAATCTGCATCTACATTTTCTATTACAAGTATAGAATTAGGTTCAGCTGAAACTCATGATCAATGGTGTTAGGGTACTTATGTAGTGATAGTTTTAGCCAAATCATTAAAACTAACAATGGACTATGGCACTCTCTTGAGAGGGGATATGAAGGTGTTATTCATTTATTTATTCTCTACAAGGGTGGGAACTACAGTACACAGACCAAACTATAACTCTCTTACTACTATAAAAATCCTAAATATAAACAAACAAAATACAGCTTTTTTTCTCAGAGGTAAACGGAAAAGTGAAGTTGTTCAGCTGTTTACTGTCCCTGCAGCTTCTTCAAAGTCTTCCCACTCTGTGACCACTGAAATCCGACACGACACCACGTTAGGCTACGTCTTGACTCATTTGTATACCAACGGTGATTGGATGTTTCCCGAGGGCTCAGGGGACTGTGTGTGTCTGTGTGTGTGTGTGTGTGTGTGTCTGTGTGTGCGTGCTCGCGCGTACTTCTACTGTTAAAAAATTCTAAATATAAACAAATAAAATACAGCTTTTTTTCAGAGGTAAACGGAAAAGTGAAGATGTTCAGTGTCACTATGCGGATGTTACACTCAGTGGAGTTACCGAAATCTTTGGTTTAGTTCTCATTGAGTTGCCACACATCATTTCCACATTTCACTCGCTTTTATTACTCTTATGTGAGCATAAACAGTGAAACATTCCACAGGTTTATAATACACCGCGGCCAAGTGAACCACGTTCCCGTCGAACGAAACGAGGCATAATCGTGGTGTTTGCTTCGGTTATGACACACCATAGTTTATTATCTGCTGTGGTAGATCTGATTATTTATTCAAACACAATAATAAAGCTTTATATCCTCAGGAGGGCTCATTACATTGTTTTAGTGATAGTTTCACGGAAGCGAGTTCAGAACTAATCTAACCAAAAAAAAAAAAAAAAAACATCAGACATCAAGTTTCAGAAGCTTCAAATAAAATGAACGAACTAATGGATTTTCTCAAAACGATATAAAATTAAGTACGGCTTTCCTTTTTGTTATGATATGAAGCCCCTAAATGGATAAAGGAGGAGAAAAAACGGCAGAAAAAAGTAATGCCAAAAACTTTGGGTTATAATGCAAAATATGACTTGTTTTTTTTCTTCTGCCATTTTTTTCTCTTCCGTTGTCCCCTTAAAGATTCTGTAGTAGGTTTTCTCAGTTGAATATGAAAAAAAATACAGCTGATTATCAACGTGGGAATGAATGGTGCATTGTCCAAGTGCAAGTTTATCTTGGAGCTAAACTATTTGCTTTGAGTGAAGGCGCCATCTAGCGATCATTGTGTGTCAGCAACAGCTTCCCATTCAAAACAATAGGCGGTCAAACGACCGCTGAACCGCTTTGTAAGTAGGTGACACTGGCGCGGCGCTTCTAGTGTTAAAGGAGTTCCTTACATCGTACTGAGAAAACTTTGTTTCAATGGTGTCCAAGCACTATGGAAACTCTGGGATAAGTGAATTAGTGTTGCAGAGGATTACTGTATATAGAGTGAGGGTTTTTATTCTCATAACTGTATTCTGTTATTCTGTTAGTTTTTGCTGCTTCATAAACCCCACACCAGGGGCGTAGTGTGTTAAGTTAACAGATTTTTGAATTTATGATGGTTGTTATTGCCAAAATGCATGTTAATAAATGTCCAAAACAAGGGTTTAATCTAATCCGAAGACATGCTGTTAGTACTTGTTAGACTTTCTGTGTAGTGCTTGAGCTGGTAACACCTGAGTGGCCATATATAAGTAAAAAAAACAATTTTGGTAACACTACCTTAAAAGTTCTCACATATCAGTTTGATAAAGCATCAAGTGCTTTTTATGTTCCATACAAGCTGGTACAAATGGAAGGAAAGAAAGAATTGTTTTAAGGCTATATTTACTCAAAAAAAAAATTAAAAGAAAAGAAAACACAGCCTCGTCTACAAGAAACCCTAAGCATGAACAAAACTGTTAGCTTAGGGATTACATGAAAGGATTTAGTTTCTGTGATTATTTGTAGAGAATCAAATTCCGAGTGTGACTGTGGCTGTCAGGGCCAGGAGAGCGGGTGCCTGTTGAATTTTCATGAGCTGCTTCTTGATTCGAGGGTGAGCTGACTCTTTTCTCATAATTATGCAGATCTGAGCACCTTAGGGGCTCCTCAGCTATGCACAGAACCCATTTTACTGCTGCTGCTAAAAAACAACTTGCACTCACGCAGCGTTAGACCCGCACATGAAAACCTGCAACGTTAGCCCATTACTGACGGGAAGCGGTGCCAATATTGTGCAAGAATGAATTCCCAGAAGTCCTAATCCTGGGGGAAGGAGCAGGGGGAAGTGATACGGGGGAAGGAATGATGAAAGGAGTAAATCTGAGTTACGTGTCTGCTAATAAAGAATTACCTCACTGAAGCCTAGCTTTTTATTGTAGTAGAGCCTTCATCTTTTTAGAAACAGGCCTCTTACACTACCAAGCAGAGAATTAGTTTTGAAATTGCCTAGCTGGCGACGGGCCTCCAGAGGAAACACAGAAAGAAATCCGTACAAAGAGAAGAAACGACACTGTGCTTTGTGTTGATGGCCATCTTCCAATCCCAAGGGCTGAGTGAGCACTTGATGACACCTCTACACGCTATCGGGCTAAAATAATGAGCATGCTAGGAACTGGAGGGAAGATCGGGAGAAAAATCACGAACAGCACTGCAAGGAAAGGCTGCGGTCTCGCTTTCAAAATAACTATTTCAGCGAGTGGTGGAGTCATAAGCAGTGGACGCATTGTGCAGAGTCTTTACAGCAAGTCCATTTGATTCTCTTCAAGCCACTCGGCTAGCACATTAGCTGATGCCCCACTTCTTGCATGGCCCACACAGACACTGCGTGATCTGCGGATCTTACTGTATGTTCCTCCTCTTCGGGATACGTTTAGTCATTCTTGATTTATGTAAACATCAGTGAAAAATGCTCTCAGCTAAATGAACATCAGTGTGAGGGATGGAGTATGTGGAGGTCTCTGTGCTCTTAGTAATTGCTTGTAGTGTCTAGAGCATGTTGCGTCCAATGTTGGATGAGAGACCTTGCAAGCTGTGTGAAACTGATTCTTATTGCTTATAACTGATACACATGTGCGTAGCAGATGATCCACCTAATCGAAGCCTAATACTGAATGTCTTAAAACCACCATGTATGACAAAAGTGTTGATATTCATTAGAATTTTCTTTTTAATTGGGAATAATGACGTTCCTCTGTTCAGTAAGAATAAAGGGGATTCTTGTAAGTTTTTCACACCTGGCAAATCTAATTTGGAAGACTTTGCTTCCTTGGAAGACCTTGCTCTTTGATGGTTTTCAGGAACAAGTTCAATTCTTATTAACTTCAAGGATAAGTAAATGGATGATTATTTATAGCTTATATAATGTAACTGATTACAGGAGCTGACCGGTTTGTGGACTTTCTACAACATTGAACATATCTAACGTGATCCACCAACACCACTGCCGCCAGGTGAACTGAACGACATTGATCACCAACTATACACCAGCAAACTGACAGTATAACATAATAATAATAATAATAATAATAATAATCATTCAAGGCTCACCCATGCTCATGGCAACTAAAGGCACCAATCACTGACAGAAAGGCTTCAGAAAATGCAGTGAACCACAGCTCACCATGGGATCTAGCAGGTAAAGAGCCCAAGGCCTTCAAACTCCCCAAATCCTAGTTTGATTTGTTACCCATGGGATGCGCCAGACAAACAAGTCCGAACCACAGAGGATCCAACCTGTAATCCACAGTACCCAAATCATCTGCTTTCCACATCCTGGTGCCAGACACCACACCACACCCCCAGAGGCCTGCAGTGCCTCACTTCAGAGGGCAGAGCCACCCTGATGTTTTAGTGTTAGACCTGATTGGTGCATAAATGGACTGGTAGTAATATTGCAGGTATGCACTTTAAGGCTAAATGATTGTTGACACCTGTCATATGGGGACCTGTCATATAGGGACACCTGTCATATGGGGACCTTCCCTAAAACTGTTGTATATGATGTCTTTGTACATTGTCGTATTCAAATTACTCATGATGGAGTCTGAACTTATTCCAGCGTGACGATGCAGTTATGTGCAAATAGACGTGTATAAAGACATGGTGGTGGTGTGGAACTGAAGTGAGAAGTGAGAGGAACTTTCCAGAGCCCTCACATCAACCCCTCTGGGTTAAATTGAAATAGTGGCTATACACCAGATCTCCCTGACCCATGCCAGCCCTAATGAATCAACAATATGTAAATTATAGTTTTTTTTGTGGTGGCCAAAAGTATAAAGACAACATATTACATGTATTCTAGTTCTCACTGTGCACAAAAGAAGTGATGTGACAAATTAGTTCCCGTCTATCAGAGAGGTGTCCATCTTTGCACAATGGCTAATTCTCAAGTGAATTGTAATCTTGCTGAGCCGGATCCAGCAGGTTTTGAAGAAAAAAGGACTTCATACCAAATGGATTGTTGTACAGTCAGTCCCAGACTTGTATAGGAACATTCGTAGATTTTAATTGTAAAAGTAAATGTATAAACTGTCTAAAATCTGTTATATTGTATGTTTGGGCATGTGGGGGTGTGGGAGAAATGACTCAGTCTCAGCGGTTTCAGTGAAACAGTCCAGGATCACGATGATGGAAAATGGATGTCCTGTAAAGCTGTCCTGATTGTGAATTATCCCAATTTCGTAAAATCCTCAACAAAACAAAGTTCACAGTCCAAGACAGTGGAAAACAGCTGACAGAATGGTGTCTGGGATTCCTCTCACGATTTAAAGGTGCAGAGGCAAGACTGTCACATTTCCGTACCAATAAGTTCTTGGATTGCAAGTAATTTAGTTTGCAGTCCACATCTGTGCATGTATGTGTGTGTGTGCGCATGTGTGTGTGAAAAAGTCATCCTACACAATTACCTCTCCTCCGCCTCCTCCTGTCGGGGGTGATTCTTTTCAAAGGTAAAGTGCAGATTAATTAGTTTTATATTTACTTCATATTTTCTATTATTTCATATGAATATTTTTGGGTTGTGGAATGAATGGAGTTTCCATTATTTCTTATAGGGAAATTCGCTCTGAGACAAAATCGTGTCCTGGATTCCCCTCGTGATTTAAAGGCACAGAGACAGCATTTCACTGTGAGAATTAAGTTATGTTTTTTTGGCCACATGATGGCAGTGTTGGGATGGATGGATTTACTCTAGTGGATTAGTATACTTTACATTGTACAGTATATTTGTGTCAAAGGCGTATAAGTATCACTTTGTCGGACTTACAAACAAATCCAACTTACGAATGTGCTCCTGGAATGGAACGCGTTCATAAGTAGGGGACTGCCTGTATAGCAATTTTAGTGTATAAAATATCAAACTATTTATACAAACTATTGTTTGTCATTATTAAAAAAATTGAGAATGTACTTAAAATATTTAATTTCATTTTTTTTAAATACATTTGGCCACCTGTAGGAGGTCAAATTATGTCTCTAAATTATTATATAATAATTTATGCTGAAATTGCAATATTGTCCTCATAATGATAACTTTTCAAATCAGTTCTTCTGGTAGGTGTTTTTTCTATTATGATCAGTGTCCATATTTGGTCATGTTGACATTGTTAGTGCAAAAGTTTTGTTATTGTAGCTCTGAAAAAGTCCAGCATAATTGTGTTGTTTTACACTCGACTGACAACAAGGAGCCATTTATATTGCTAGCAGTTAACAGTGACATCGGCTTTATCAGTGCGACCATTACTGTGTCATTACTGTTTTACTGCACTGGTTTAGCTGACTGATTCCTTCCCTATAATTGCTTACTGTATGGTACAGTGGACACAGTTGTAAGAGTGTAAGATCTGTCCAGCAGTAAGAGATGCCGTGGTGGTTGTACCTGAAAGGGATGGTTGACTGTTTCTTATTGCTGCTGTCAGACTTTTTTTTTCCCCTCCAAGGACAGTTTGACAAATAGTCATGGGAGTGAAATAGTAGCACATGGCCTTAGATGTAATAAATGCACACTGTGTCTATCTTCATTCTTTATATCTTTGCAGTAGGAGTAGTGCGAGACTGGAGTCAGATTTAATGCTGTATTTCACACGCTGCTCTTGGCTCTTGGATATTAAAAATATCCACATTTTATTCACGAACCTGAATTTATGAAACATTTTATGACACTAAGTAGCTCTGGCTCTAATGTTGATTCCAGTATAGGTCCAGGTTAGGACATGCAGTGCTTGTTTGCCTGAAGAACTCTATGCATTAAAGCTTAGTCAACCTGTTGAGTTTTTTTTAGAGCATTTCATTAAAGCTTATTATTTAATGTAGAAATGACCAGTTTAGTCTGAGAGAGTGGATTACGGTAGGGATAGAATATACGTAAGTGCTCACTTTGTCTATAAGGTTTGTGAACGTGCAGTGACCAGTTCAGCTGTGCATTTCATGTCTTTTGAGCATTTTTATTATTATTATTATTTTTATTTATTTATTTATTTATTTATTTATTTTTTACAAAATTTGCACTAAACTAATAAGCTGTTAAAGCAAGCAAGAAGACATGGTAAGAGGAAGTAGCACTTATTTATCTGACAACACAGTGAATCAGAAAACCTCTCAAATAAAAACACGACAGCAAATTAACAATCATGACATAGAATCATGTAACACAACAGAATTAAATCAACATTGACTCCAAGCATAAAAATATAGGTCCTTCTGCAACATCAATTTCTCATACTAGATTAGACAAGGTGTATGATGGTATTTCTAATATCTCTGACATTTAATAAGTGCAGCTAAGGTTATAGCTCACTCTGTCTCTCCTGCCTTTTCTCTTTCAGACTGAAGCCGATTGTTGCCGCTATGCAGTGGGGAGCATCCTGAGCCAGGCTGAAGAAAAACCTGACGAAGAGTTGCAACGTGTGTATGAAAAGTTTGGATTTCAGGTCATCTCTTTCCCAGAGGTCTCCTGCGCAGTGACTTCCTCTTTTCCTAACCATTGCATGCTGTCCCCCATCTGCGGGGCGTACAGAGTCTTCCCTGAGCTCCACAGCTACATCGCAGTAAGCAATGATCTAAACAATAATAATTTTATATATATTGCCATCTCTTTCCAGGCAGTGTATAAAGTTTTGATTGCTTAGATGCTGCACAGTAGATAAATAGGAGAAAAGTACTGGAAATTCGGGAGTGTTACCTCAGGCCTTGCCTCAGGTCTAAACTAGTTTTCTGACACATGCTTTATATCTAGCACTCAGGACTCGTGCAAAGAGTTTTCATATGTGTGCATGTGTGTAAAACTCTGAGAAAGATTCTCAATATATTCCGAATAGAATAACGGTGTGTGCTTCTAATAAGGTCAGGTCATACAGGAGTGTGGAATATTTTAAATGCAAAAAAAAAAACCGTGAAAAACGTGTAAGCAAAAGAACAAGGTGATGTGTTAATACGTATGTTTTGATTTTATGACCGAGTAGAGGTTCAGGTATACTGCTGGCTGAGAGAGGTCACAGTTTAGGATGCTATTTCATGTTGGGTTTTTTTTTTTTTTCTTCTCTTAATCCAGTTTATTCTTTGCTAATGTTCTTGATAATGCATTAGGTCACACTTTTGAAGTTTTGTTAATGTATTATATTTTGAAGGGTTGCCATTTAATTTCTTTGGTCAGATTGTGTGAAGGCATGTCTGTCATGTGAGGTGCTTTATTTATAGACGTCTAGGAAGACCTGTAGAGCCCATTAATCCCATATCTCAAATAGCTTTACAGGTGTAGCTAATAAAGTGGACGATGGGTGTATGTGAGACAGTGTGGTAACACTCATCGGATGTCTCTGGGCCTTATTTCTCCTGAGAATGGACATAACCTTTACAGTATGATAACCTTTATAATGCTTTGTTTGATGCACATATGATTGATTGTATGAATGTGCAGGTGTGCAGATGTTTCTCATATCGTGTACAGTGATTGTACAGCGCATCAAGTTAAATTATGATATGGAAGTTTGATGGTGTCTCAATTGCTAGCAAAAGTGACTAATGCAGCATTTACATGGAAAATTATATGTATGGTATGTAATGAGATGTCATTTGCATAACCGAAAATCGGTCGCTTTACTTCACATCTCCTTTAAACATAGTCAGTAGTGAACAGGTGTACTGTGTACCATCCCTTCATAAGGAACATGGTACATTTGTACATTATTATATAAACAGTAAGTACAGATCATGGCCTTGTGAGCTGGCACAGGCACAGCTGATTTATGCTGTGATGCTTGCGTGCGTTCTGTGCAGTGATGACTCCACGTAAAGCTCCATATGTCTCTGCGAAGAGCAACAGTCGTATTCTGCAGTTAGAGGTGAGGCCGGCTTGGCAGCGTCGGTCTGCGTGTTGTAATCCCGTGTGTGGGCGTCGCCATCTGTCTGTGAAAAACGCACAGTCGGAGCGTAATCAAAGCTAAATATGTAGTCAGAGGATGTCCTCTTTCTAAAACTGGCCTTTTTCTACGCATTAGTCAGCAGAGGAAAATACTTCGGGGTACTACAGTATGTATGTCTAAATTCATCTCGTTATTATTTCATTTCATTTGAATTATTAATTTAACTAAAACAGTCAACTAACATCAACATTTCATCCTCTTATTTATAAGTGGCTGACTCTGACCACAGAGCAGCAGCAGCAGCAGGCCTCTGTCCAGTTACATAACAGTTCCCCAGACAGCACCCTGTCCATATGATGTAAGTGCGCAGAAAGCAATGTGCTTTCCGGTCTCTGTCCTTACCGCTCTTTCTTCTGGACACCTTTTTCTAGCATTATTTGCAATTGTTTGCAGGTGTGTGTACTGTAGGTTGTACACGTGTGCAGTGTTTGTGCAGAGAGAGAGAGATAGAGTGCGCATCAGATTAATAAAGGAAAGGCATTTGTGTACAATTGAGTGTGTAATGTGGTATACAGTGGTGTGAAAAACTATTTGCCCCCTTCCTGATTTCTTATTCTTTTGCATGTTTGTCACACAAAATGTTTCTGATCATCAAACACATTTAACTATTAGTCAAAGATAACACAAGTAAACACAAAATTCTGTTTTTAAATGAGGGGTTTTATTATTCAGGGGGAAAAAAAATCCAAACCTACATGGCCCTGTGTGAAAAAGTAATTGCCCCCTGAACCTAATAACTGGTTGGGCCACCCTTAGCAGCAATAACTGCAATCAAGCATTTGCAATAACTTGCAACGAGTCTTTTACAGCGCTCTGGAGGAATTTTGGCCCACTCATCTTTGCAGAATTGTTGTAATTCAGCTTTATTTGAGGGTTTTCTAGCATGAACCGCCTTTTTAAGTTCATGCCACAACATCTCAATAGGATTCAGGTCAGGACTTTGACTAGGCCACTCCAAAGTCTTCATTTTGTTTTTCTTCAGCCATTCAGAGGTGGATTTGCTGGTGTGTTTTGGGTCATTGACCTGCTGCAGCACCCAAGATCGCTTCAGCTTGAGTTGACGAACAGATGGCCGGACATTCTCCTTCAGGATTTTTTGGTAGACAGTAGAATTCATGGTTCCATCTATCACAGCAAGCCTTCCAGGTCCTGAAGCAGCAAAAACAACCCCAGACCATCACACTACCACCACCATATTTTACTGTTGGTATGATGTTCTTTTTCTGAAATGCTGTGTTACTTTTACGCCAGATGTAACGGGACACGCACCTTCCAAAAAGTTCAACTTTTGTCTCGTCGGTCCACAAAGTATTTTCCCAAAAGTCTTGGCAATCATTGAGATGTTTTTTTAGCAAAATTGAGACGAGCCTTAATGTTCTTTTTGCTTAAAAGTGGTTTGCGCCTTGGAAATCTGCCATGCAGGCCGTTTTTGCCCAGTCTCTTTCTTATGGTGGAGTCGTGAACACTGACCTTAATTGAGGCAAGTGAGGCCTGCAGTTCTTTAGATGTTGTCCTGGGGTCTTTTGTGGCCTCTCGGATGAGTTGTCTTTGCGCTCTTGGGGTAATTTTGGTCGGCCGGCCACTCCTGGGAAGGTTCACCACTGTTCCATGTTTTTGCCATTTGTGGATAATGGCTCTCACTGTGGTTCGCTGGAGTCCCAAAGCTTTAGAAATGGCTTTATAACCTTTACCAGACTGATAGATCTCAATTACTTTTGTTCTCATTTGTTCCTGAATTTCTTTGGATCTTGGCATGATGTCTAGCTTTTGAGGTGCTTTTGGTCTACTTCTCTGTGTCAGGTAGCTCCTATTTATGTGATTTCTTGATTGAAACAGGTGTGGCAGTAATCAGGCCTGGGGGTGACTACAGAAATTGAACTCAGGTGTGATAAACCACAGTTATTTTTTAACAAGGGGGGCAATCACTTTTTCACACAGGGCCATGTAGATTTGGAGTTTTTTTTTCTCCCTTAATAACGTAAACCTTCATTTAAAAACTGCATTTTGTGTTCAATTATGTTATCTTTGAGTAATAGTTTAATGGTTTTTGATAAGCAGAAACATTTAAGTGTGACAAACATGCAAAAGAATAAGAAATCAGGAAGGGGGCAAATAGTTTTTCACACCACTGTATTTTAACCGGAAGATTTATGACAAATGCTCAGGCTTTGCGAATAAAGCCTACTGTTTTACTCCGGCCACTTGATGTGCTATGGAGAATGGCTCCAAGACTTTGGCAGGGAATCCTTTGTATTGCAGGGTGAAGCCTGCATGGAATAGGCCTGTTTGTCCAGCACCGTCCCCCCCCCCCCATGGGTGCTCAACCAGGTTCGGATCTGAGGCGTTTGGAGGCCGGGTCGGCTCATTGCCTGTTCGGCCCAGTGGGCTGTGGTGCACTGTGTCTTCTGGTATTTTCCTATTATGGTCAACCTTGACCTTGTGCAGTGGTTTCATCAGGGCAATTATCGGTGGGTAAAAGTAAATTCTTACCGTCACAATTTTTCCTGGGTTGATTCCCAGATGTTAAATGGAGCACTAGGCATGTTGAACAAGTGCTTGTACTCCCAAGTAATGGCCTTGATCACGGGCTACAGAGGGATTAGTAGCTAGTTTAATTAAAATAATCTTTCGGAACGACTAAGAAGAAATACTAATAGCATACGTTTTTAGAGGAATTATACATAAAATATAAGTGAATCTAGAATGCAAAGGTTTTTTTTTTTTTACTTGAATGACTCAGATCATCAAACATATTTTTATATTACACAAAGATAACCATAATTAACCACAAATAATCTTATCCAGAGCGACTTACATTTTTATCTCATTACACACCTGAGCAGTTGAGGGTTAAGGGCCTTGCTCAAGGACCCAACAGTCGTCCTTGGTGGTTTGGGGTTTGAACCTGGGATCTTCCGAACCGTAGTCCAATGCCTTAACCACTGAGCTACCCCTGGCCCCCCCCTTTTTGATGCCAGCATTCCATCAGTTGGTACGGTGAGGTGGAAGAGTTTAACGAGGACTGCGAGTTAAAAACTGCAGTGCTCTCAGATCAGACACAGTTGTTCATCTTCCTTTTATTCCTTCATCAACAATCACTGCTTTTACTGCTCTACGCTCCTCCAATTTTTGTTACCTCCTGCTGCTCCATACTGCATCAGTGCTCCTTTCTTCCTTGTAATCTTCCCCACTCCAGTAAACCCAGCCTCATTCTTCTCAATCTGCCGACAGACTGAGGGCGGGCTGAACATGATGAATAAGAGTAAAAGTCAGAACTCACTCACACACAAGCATGCTGTGGAAAAGACCTGCTCAAGAGACAGAGTACCAGTGTGGTATGCGTGTGTCCGTGAGTCTACTGTGTGTGTGTGAGAGACAAAACTACAGATTGCAAGGGTGTGTAAGTGGACAGATGGAAGGTCATGGGAGGGAATGTTCATCATCTTAAATAAGATAATAGTACGAGGAAGACAGGACTGAAAGTATAACGTAAGGAAAGGAAGTATAGAGTGTAAGATCAAGAATATAAATGGTGTCATGCTCTAGTAATAGTGTTACTTTCAACCTCATGGAAATAGATAAGGTAGAGTGTCAAGCTTTACTGACTTCCTTAACTAGGAAGAAATAATAATAAATGTATTAACTGTAATAATTAATAATGTATTTTATTATTTAATAAAATATAAGTGAATCCGGAATGTGAAATCCTGATTTATTTATTTATCTATTTATTTGTCACACTTGACTGAGATCATCAAACATATTTTTATATTACACAAAGAGAACCATAATTAAATTAATCATGATAATAATGATAAACATTTATTGTAAGTAAATGATGGTTTCATTTATTAAGGAGGAAAAAACTGTCGAAAGGGGCAAATACATTTTCACAGCACCGTGTGAGGTCAACTTGATGAAAGATGTGCCAACACCTGTGTTCAATCCTGAGCTCAGGTTTCTGTCTATGTCGAGTACTTCGAGTGCTTATTGAGAGTGCATGTGGGTATCCTCTGGATTCCCCTTCTCCCAGCAACATGCTGGTGTGGAGATCGGTGACTCTAATCTACCTGTGTGTGTGTTCGCGTGTGTGTGTACAAGTACTGTATGTACCTCTCATGAATAAACTTGTCTATTCTTTTTGATATTTTATTTGCTGAGTTAAACACAGGGAATTGTGTCTGCCTTCCATTAGTGTGTATAACAAACTATTATGTAATTTTCATATACATTTTACATTTGTGCTAATGAATGTAAAAAGGATGCAAGGATAATCAAAACAATGTTTAAAGGTATAAGTACAGAGAGTCAACTTACAGTATAGCAATTTGTGGTGCAGAATGGTACATAATGAGAGTGATGTCAACAGTGTGGACACACCTTCTAACTCTATGGTTTCTGTTCCTTTCTATATTGTGGAACAATGCTGAAGAGATCCAAATTATGCAATTTTTCGCCCTCTGAACAGTTAATATTGCGGTGTGTCTGATTTAATGATTTTGGAGGCTGGTACCACTAAATGAACTTTTCTGCAAGTTCACTGATAAGTTTTGGTCTTGTTTAACTGGGATGGTCTTCATGAGAGCCAGATTAATTATGGTGCTTGATGGGTTTTGCAAATGGACTTGACAATACTTGCAAGAACTGTTCCACAACTGCTGACCTTCATCTCTTAAAATAACAACTCACTGTTCTCACTCACTCATCGTCTATAACGCTTTATCCTGTATTCAGGGGGCCTGGAGCTTATACCAGGAGGCTTAGGGCACAAGGCGGGGTACACCCTGGATAGGGTGCCAATGCGTTGCAGGGCACACACATATACACTCATTCACACACTACAGGCAATTTGGGAACGCCAATTAGCCTAATCTGCTTGTCTTTGGACTGTGGAAGGAAACCGGAGGACCCGGAGGAAACCCAGGCACGGGGAGAACATGCAAACTCCATGCACACAGAGACGGGAATCGAACCCAGACCATGGAGGTGCAAGACGACAGTGCTAACCACTACACCACCACAACTTAGTATTGTTGTTACTTAATTACCTAATGCTATATGTGTTATTTCATATATATTTT
Source organism: Channallabes apus (assembly GCA_030522415.1). Classification (NCBI taxonomy): domain Eukaryota; kingdom Metazoa; phylum Chordata; class Actinopteri; order Siluriformes; family Clariidae; genus Channallabes; species Channallabes apus. Next base: position 35,107,677 of record CM060112.1, read on the forward strand.
TTTTAAATCCAGTATTATTCTAGAATGCAGAAAATAAATCCAAGCTTGTGTCCAAACTTTTGACTAGTACTGTATTTTTGTGTGTGTGTTTTATTTATTTATTTTTTTTCATTTTGTTGGACAGTTAGGTGGCGCAGCCTGATTGAGAGCTTACACATATCTCAGTGTCAGACTGCCACATAGTGAGAGAGAGCAAGAGAAGGAGAGACAGATACATGGCAGCAAGAGTCCGAACCCTTTCTGGCATCCTGTCATGATAAGGTCGAGCTTTATTCAGTTATTATTCAAACCACGTCTTTACATCCATCATAGGAAATCAGGTAGTCCTTCCCAGTCCACTCCTTCACCCTGTACCTCACCCTCCTTCACACATTTCTTCTATTAGTCTCTAGGGCATTAACGATTACTGGCTGACAGGTCGAGGAAGGGCAGGGTAAACACAGACCACACACCCTGAGCAAGCAGAGTCGAGGAATCCATCAGAGGAGCTGCTGATTTGATTACAACTCTTCAGGAAAGGAACTCATTGTTGTTTCAGCACTTTACGCTCCCTGCTTAATGTTTCTTATATGCACCCTAGCTGAAGTTTATAGTAATTATCATCCGCATCAGATTATTTGTTTTCAGCTAGTTTGGTAAGGGGTGTGATGGGGGCGTTATTGTACATTCTGTTGAGTAGTGGTCATAGCAAGAAGAAGGGACACTGAAACTGACTACTAGATACTAGTGCTGATCTTTTAGTCCAGCTTTTTTGGTCAATTGCTTCATTTTTTCCACAATATATTTGGAGGAATAAAATACAGTACCGTGCGAATGTCTTGAGCCAGCATTAATTGATTTATATTTTGCTTCTAAATAGCCAGACTTTCCTGTATGTTTTTTTAACATAGTATTGAGCAATAGTTCTCATTTTTGGCTCTTGGTTTTGACTCTCATTTTCAGTCCAGTCGCTGTACCTGACCAGTTTTAGTTGAATTCTTTTTGTTTGTTAAGCCACAAAGTGACCTATGAATCATTTAAGCATTGAGCCAGTGAGAATCATGTGCGGATGATGATAGATGATCAGGCGTTGATTAATATACTCTTGATGCTGAATGCTGAGTGATTAGAACAGACGAGAGGGGAAATGAGGTTGCTGCTGAGGTTGTTACATAAACAAGTAATTAAATTAGTCGATAAATTATGTAAATCTTTAGGCACTTTGCAGCCTATTGTAGCAAAACATTTGTTTCCAATTTCTTTAATTTAATCTGAATCAGTTCATTTTATTTAATATAACATAAGCCCGCGACCCGACTTTGGATAAGCAGTTGGATGGATGGATAGATGAAGACATGAGGCGAGGCTCAAGACTTTTGCACAGTACTGTAAATGTAGAAGATAAATATACTAAGCACACATTGTCTAATCAAAGTACAAATTATCCAAAGGACAGGTGACAGATAACCATGGCTTCCTTCACATTATCAGCCTGAAGGGACTCATTCCATTTTTACCCTAATGTGATACAGATCGGATTTTTATGGCCGTCTTAACGCACAAATCTGATGTTTTGTTTCCTAATCAAATACATATCCAATATGCAGTCATGTGGCTTGGATAAGAAAGGTCAGATCGGTATTCAAGCGACTTTTAGCCTCTGTGCATATGTAGGTCATTTGCTGACGTCAGTCAGCACCAACAGCGCAGGAATTTCATAGAGGTGCTAGAAATAGCTGAGATAACAGCTAAAGTCAGGCTTCTGACTTTCTTCCTTTTTACAGGACTTCAACAATACAATTAATTCCAAGCATATTTTATCTAAAATAGCATCCACTGTTTGAAATGAATGAGCAGTCATGACTCATGACCAGTATTAACCCAGGTAAGGTAAGCAAAGACGTATCGATGTGCACATGAGGACTGGCGCATTAGAGTCAGATAAAAGTAAACTGTAATTTTGAATATAAACTGTCACGACATTTATATACAATCTTACCAAAAAATTGGAATTGAACAAAGTGGCTTGCAATGTGAGGTGTAGCCCATGGATAAAATTATTATTATTATTTTTTAATGTCCTAAATTTTATTGTTCCTTTAACAAACTACTCAGTGCTGCCAGAAAGTGTGTCTGTTAATGTGCAAGCTAAAATACCCCTCAGATAATGCATTTTTTACACCTTAAACTCTCTTTGTTTCATCCCTCACCCGAACACACCATTTCAGTGTCTATGTACTGTAAATGAAATACTGCTGAGTCATACCAGAGAACAGTTGCATGTGATGCATGAATTGCCGATTCTCCGATTTGTGTTCATGTAGCCAGAAAAAAAATGTCACCTCATGCTGAAGGTGTACTAAAGTACTTTCTAATTCTAATTGATAATTGATAATTGATAAACTAATCAATACTTTTACTATGCAGGTGTCTTTTTGATATGGCAAATAGAACTCAACACTGACCGCAGTGATGTGTGTGACATAGCGAGAGATAAAAAACCCTGACTGAGTTTGTAATATGAGTCACAAGCATTAGAAGAGCTGAGCACTTTCTTTTGTTTCAAGATTAGAGTTTGAGAGATTGCCACCATAAAAAGGTGACCCAAAGTGAAATACAGTGATATTATGATTATAAAGTGAGTACCGCCGTGCATGCACTGTTTTAAAGTGTGGTAAAGCTAGTTTAATATTGCGACATTTACTATATATTCAAGATTATCTCTACTATTTCTTAAGAAATAAATACACAAAAGGACAAAAATATGTACTTTCTTACTCTGGAGTGTTACATTTTCTCCTGTTAAAGCCCACTGGCATTTTAGAGTAATGGTGTCGAGAGCATCTAAAAAGTTAATTATTGGACAACATTCTACAAAGATGTCTACATCGCAGGATGCATACAGGCTGGGTGACAACACTAGTAAAAAGTAAATTTTGCATAATAGGACCCCTTTAAGTGTAGAACCACCAACTTGTTGCATGATGCAAAATGACAAATTAGTGTCTGTTACATGTAGCAAAAAACGTTCATATGCAGAAAGGAAAGACCTCCTTCAAACCTATGTGATGTTCAGAACACCAGTTTGTTAGCAAAAGCAGAAAAGACGAATATCTTTTCTGCAATATCTGCCGCATTGACATTAATGTGAGTACTAGATGTAAAGATGCGTTAGAGCGGCACGCAGCTACCGAATGAAACAAGAATAATGCTAGCTCTGCGCACTCGTTACTGCCATTGTTTTTTGCTCCATTAACAACTATAGTTGATGATAAAACCACCACTGCTGAGCTGATCAAGTTATTTCATGTTGTGAAACATCACCACTCTTGTCCCCCCCCAACCACTTTTCACTTACTTCTTTGAGATGTCTTTTTAAACTTTGTTTTTAAACTATATGAAACAGTCATACATGCATATATACTACTAACTGCTCTGCTAATGAGTGAAGTTTGATTTAAGCCCTATATGGCGCCTCATATGCATGCAATAGTTTGCCCTACATAATACTTATTATGCCAGCGATGAGCACTTGTGATATAATGCATAGCTCAGCTCTAACAGTTTCATTGTCTAGCTATTGATAGATATTATAATTTAGCCTTTCATTTAATATCACGACCAGCTGTCAGTGCTTATTACCGCTCTATTATCAGGAAGCTATTTGATTCTACAGCCAGCACTGGTACAGTACACACACTTTGTCTTGTGCCCATTAATGTGAATTCCAACTAGAGATCTGTCAGTGCCTCCATGCCAGCACACACTTAAAACACACTTCATGGAGAAAAGGTTTTCCATCCTCGGCCAACCATAGAGTTATGAAGTGAGGCATTTTGAGGGACAAGTCTATTTTAAAATTCAAAATGCTTGTTTCTTATAAATTCACACCTCTAAATCATATGGATGTGCTGCCGAGTCTGGAATGCCTGGGGAGGTTGCTTTATTGACAGACAGCATGATTGACAGATAAGAACTGTCCTGATTAAACTGAGGTTGGTGGTTCACCATCATGTTTTTTTTTTCTCCATTTACTGATTCTGGCACAACACGCAAATCAGAGTTTGTTTATTATTTGTTTAATTGTTTCTGTATCACCGATGTTTTGTGTGATGGTTAAGAATCTTACAAGGCTGAAACGTGACAGATTGCGTTGTGCCAACCTGACATGTTAGAGACTGACAGAAATTTAATTAGAAATAAATATTTATTAAATCGCAATAGCTAAACTGCTCTGAAGAAACAATGCAGTTTAAGTCCTGCTTTTATACTTCAGCATTGGCTCACATTTCGCACACAGTGAATCATGGATACGACTGAATTCTTGTAACACTTTATAATGCAGAAAGCAGGATTTGTTATGAGTGTAAATTGCTTTCTTGGTCATGGCCGTGGGTATGTCTGAAAGAAGCCTTGAGGAACATTAACATAAATGTGCTTTGCGTCTGAAGCAGAGAAAGCCATCACGTTAATGGATTGATGAAGCCAGCACTGATGCATAACCCATGTCTGACATGTATTTTTTCTATGCTTGACATGAAAAGAATTTCCTTAAATATTCCAAAGTGACCTAAAAATTATAGCCTCTACCTTAACATACCTTTTAAAGTAAGCATTTTAAAAATTTGGATCTATTATTTAAAAAAAATAAAAAAAAAACAGGGTGTTCTACTTACTCAGCAGATGATGGTTTTAATTATGTACCGTACAGTATATACACAGATTAGCCACAAACACGAGCACAATGAATTGAATGACATTGATTATCAATTATATACCGGTAAACTGGTGACCTGATCATGGGCACCCAAGGCTCATCTACGCCTGTGGGCCGGTCTGTCTGGTTCGATCTCGCAGAAAAGCCGATGTAGCTCAGATTGTAGGAAAAAAGTTAATGCCGGCAACAGTAGAAAGGTATCTGAACACTCAGTGTACCACAGCCTGCCACATGAACAAAGAATTCAACGGTGTTAATCCAGCCTCCGAATTCCCCAGATCTCAATCTGAGCATCCATGGAATGAATGTCCCGATCCATGTAGGCCCCACCCTGGAACCCACAGCACCCTAAAATGCTAATACTACGCTAATGTCTCAGTGCAAGACACCACAGCAAACCTCCAGAGATTTGTGGAATCATGATATCAGTGTTTCATATCGGTCGATATCGATAATTATTGATATTTTTTATGACCCATTTAAAATAATGACCAGGAGAAAAATATATTACATTTAAACATTTTTATTTTAAACTTAACCTTCCTCTGATCATAGTCCCCTCAGTTATTAAGACAGAAATGTCAACAACCATGGAAAACTCAAATAATTAAAATGTAAACATAAGTCTAAAGTCACAATGAACACTTAACAATTATCTTTTAACATTTAAGGTGCAAAATGAAAGAATATGTAAGAAACGCTTAATAAAGTGTAATAAAATAATGCAAAGTGCATTTTCTGCTTATGAAGAGGAATCCAGCAGACCAGCATGAGATAACGATATGGCACAACCAAACGTGATACTGTTACATGGTTGGCTGTTAGCGTATCACTCCCTACGTTGCTAGGTTACTAGAGAACGAGTGCCTTTGTTAATGCAACGGTCACAGGGAACCGGAGGCGGACCAGAAGACTAGCAGTTAGCCCTTGTAGCGTGGACGGTAAACCCAAACGTGGAAATAGCGTGAACAGGCAGGATAACCACGGGAGTTATTGTAAGAACTCTCTCACGCCGAGAGCAAGAGATTACACAATTAAACCTGCATTCTAGCAACACACACTCAATCAGGAATTGGACCCAAAATGATCCGGCGAACGCCGGAAATGGCATGCGCATGACAGCAACCAAACTAGCTTCGCAACCTCTGTTTTCTTCTGACAAAGTATAAAAATTATCGAACGTTTTATCAAACACATTTTTTATTGATATCGATCACGTGTCTATCGCGATACATATCGTTATCGTTTTATCGCCCAGCCCTACCCAGTGGCATTAAGGGAATCCAAACAATATTTGGGGTTTTAATGTTATGATCCGGTGTAGTACAGAGAAAGACCAAGAGTGACCTAAAATAGTGGCCAAAATAGACCTACTGTACAGTTCATATACTGTAGCAGCTACCTGCTGAAAGCCCATTTCCATGCATTTATCCAGTTTTTCTTTTTCTCCTTTTTGTTTGTCTTGGTGTCCTTGGGAAGCTTAGTTAAAAGCACACACATTAAACAGATATAATGCTTTTATAAATCTATTTGTTGTCTGCTTCATGTAAGATGTGTGTATGTGAGTGAGTACATATGCAGGTCAGCTTCTTGCATGTTTCTTGAAGAGATTGCCTGGCACAAGATCACACACTGCATATTTTGAACGACTTGCCCTGAATTTCTCAAAGCTATCATTTATTTATCTAGTTGTATTTGGGCTAGACAATATCATACAGCTCCATTTAACCAGATAATAAAAAAAGCAATAAAAGAAGGAGAAGCAGGATTTCTGTCTGGATTCCTAATGCCGGAATTGTCCTCGAGTAGCCTACATTCATATTTATTTATCCTCACGCTGTGTTTAGATTTGCTACATCGCATTCATGGCCCGGTGATTGATCGAAGGTGCTGAATTGTAATGCGACATGCTGTGTCAGGAATTGTCATTGCATTTGGAACATGTACTATTAGATGTGCATGAATTATTGAAACGTGTTCCGTTAGAGCAGTGTGCCACTAAGGCATCGTCAGTTATAAAAAGCCAAGATGAGATTTGGTTATAAAAAGCCAAGCCTACCTGGGTTCGCGGCTCACTTATTTTGACCCATGGTTCACAACTAATTGACTTTCTTTATTTAGCTTGGTACAGAGGATACATCTCGGAGCTGAGGCTGAAACCTAATTGATGTGGACCGTGGCCGTACTGGGGCATAGTGCTGTTGAAATGTGGGTGAGCATGCGCTAAATATAGTCTCCTCCCGAGACATGCACAGTGAACGCAATGCTTAGCGAAGCAGATGTAGGACCTACCGCTGGGATTTGTGTTGGAATTTCAGGTCCATCAGTGGCCAGGGATCTCACAGAATGAAATTAACTGCGTTCTCATTGGGAGAGTCTGAATAGAGATTAGAGAATTAGCTGAACTGAGATGATCTTTCTCCTTGTCACTGTGCATAGTTCTGTAAGGTGTTTGCACAATCAGCAAAACCGAGTGCATTTGAGTTGTTTAACATCTTAAGCTCTTTATTCTGGCAGACTGATGCATATACAGTAATGTGTATATAAACACAAATAATTCGTGTGTGTGTGTGTGTGTGTGTGTGTGTGTGTGTGTGTGTGTGTGTGTGTGTGTGTGTGTGTGTGTGTGGTTTTAGATTTATCAGAACCGACTTGTCGTGTTTACAAATTCACCTGTAAGTCATCATGAGCCATACATCTTACTTGTAGGATGTGCTTTAGGTTCTTTAAGGACTCTTCATTGGTTTTTGAGTTGAAAGAGTATTCTCGAGGGATCCGAATACTGCTTCTGCATCCTAGTCGCTCAAGTGCATGAAAATATTTCAGAAGTTCTCTAAAACATTAAAGTAAAATATTTATATGCATGAACATTTTTGATTAATTGGATATGGGTTGATGTAGCGATGGCTTAGGGGTTAGCATTGTCACCTCGCACCTCCAGGGTTTGGGGATAAAATCTTTCTTCAGTTCTGTGTGTGTGGAGTTTGCACTTTCTCACCGTGCTTGGTGCTGGTCCTCTGGTAGTCCAATATGATGCAGTGACTAGTGTTATATAGACTGACTAGTGTTATTGCCTGTCACGTATGATTGGGTGTTTGTGAGTGTATGCTTGTTCAACGACCCCATCTAGGGTGCCTGCTTGTGCCCTGATGTCCCTAGCATAAGCTCCAGATCCCCTGCAATCCTACACAGGATTAGGGCGGGACAGGAAAAGGATATGAATTAATATGTTTACCTTTAGTCGGAGGACCTGGAAAGTGGAAGTGGGGCCACAGTACCTGGTGGAGATCAAAATAGGCTAAGATCTGTAATCCAAAACATGGTTACTCAACTTCTGAAATGGATAAATATTAATACCTTAGCTTTCATATACTTAAATTGTCTTGCTGGCTTTATTTACAGCATTATTGTAAAAGCAAGAATTCACAGACCTGCTGTTCTTTAGCCTGTAATGCTTGTAGTGTTACTTTAAATTTCATATAAAATTGGTATATAGGTATTATTTCTAAATACATATTAAATATTCTAAATATATTTCCAAAAATACATTATGATAATGAATTAATGCTTGCATGTAAGTATTTAGTTGCTGCTAGAGATACTGATAAAGAAAAATAAATTTTGTATAGCACAGGATTCTTCTTTTGTACATGTTGTCAACAACCAGATAACAGCATTACAATAGCATATTGAGACAAAGTACAAAAATATCACTTTTATCAATCCAAACTATATTCTAGTGCTGCACAACTAATTGCACCAAAAGTGCAAATGCAATACAGACCTATGTAGTTATTTTATTGCAAAAAATTACACATTAGTACAGGTATTTTATGCATAGTCGGGATTTATGTAGTTAATAACTAATAATAATTAATTTGTCAATGTATGTTTTTTTTTTATTTTATTTAATATTTTTCATGTGCTATATGAATATTGGCAAACATCATTTTAAACTGATTTTAAACTGCCCTTATTTGCTGTTAGCCTAAATAAATGTGTGAAAATTATTCAGTACATCTAATAGTTAAATATTGCAGTTTAAGTCGTGATCACAATATGTGTCAAAGTAATCACAGTGTATTTTGCTTAATTATTTATTTTAATCAAAGTGTGTGGCCATACTATATTCCCACTCAAAGATAATTTCTTCATACTATGTTTTAACAAATTATAAGCTAACACTTCACTTCCTGTCTCTATTTGGCAAACCAACTGAATGTATATTCTTGACCCAGGAGTGTAACTCAGTGCCATTGTGTCTGTGTTTGCTTAGTGATCCAAATAACTGTATGTACTAAACCAGGCAGTCCACCGGGTTGATCCACATGGAGAGGGGTTGCTTGCATATTGCCTTTTCTAATAAAGTAGATGCTGCAGCAGAAATGCTACTCCACAATATTGAGAGATTTCATAATTTTCATAGTGGTCATGTCATCTCTCTCTTGTTTTCTTGCTGTCTCGTTAGTTTTAGTCTTGTAGCATTTCACTACAGTAGAAAATCAAGCATTGTGGTATAGTAGACAGCCTGCAATGTCATGAGACTATAATGAAATCTATCTATTTAACGTTTTATAACTCGGTTTGGCCTCAAAATCCACTGTCTTGCATAGGTGTTCTGAATAGCTTGTTCTCAAGACAATAAAACAAAACACGCAGAGATTTGGTTGTGCAGATCTTTTTTTTTTTTTTATCACACCCTATGAAAATTCTACCCAGGCACATTCAGATATCTCTACCTGTGGGCAAGCACGCTCATTAAAAAGCTACCACATACCGCAGGCTGCTGTGCTTTGGTTAAGCCGTTCCCATTCGCAAAGTGACACGGCTGTGCTTGGCATCAGCACTCTGGCATTTTCAGCTCTAACGTGCACCATGGGGAGTCTGTCTTAAGGCCTGGTGTCCAGCGGAGAAAGTTGGACGGCAGGAAGGGGACGGGCAGAAATAACAGGCCTCTAAAGCTTTAATTAAACCTCTTATTTCAGCACCAGTCGTCTCGCTCTAGCTTTAACTCCAAACACTGTAATGGCTACAGGGATTGTGGGGTAGGTATATAATGTCCCGTCATTCAACTGGATCGAGAACAAGAACGAAAACCTGATATTTTTGCCTGAATGTAGAATGTTTGTTGTTTCATATTGAATTAGTTTTTTATGTATTTCTCTGGCATGTTTTGTATGAATGGTGCTGATTAACTGTCAGTTCTCCTCCGGCTCTCTACATGATGGTGCTCTCGTTTTTGTGCCCCATCTACTGTCCTTGTTCTTGAGCAATAAACACAGAGTGTATGAGTACAGTGCTAGTCATCGTGTGTTTGTGTGTATGTAAAGAGATGGACGGAATAGTTACTCCCCAAGTTTCTTTTACATGCACAGACGTGCTTCACCTATATTTGGATGGATTACACACAGTGTGAAATGAATACAATGATGATGATTGCGCATTGTAACACTATATGCCTGCGTGTTATTACACAAATCCATTTTTATGTGTAAAGATCTTCTTGGAAAATTTCAAAAAGTGAGCAGCTTAACCACAATCTGACTTGATTATAGAGACCAATTGATTGTAAAGTCGTCTGGAAAGGTGTTGTTGATTACAGAGGTGGTTGTGCCAAGATGTAATTCGATCACTCAGTGGCAGGTTTGATCTGCGTTATGGCAATCATACAGTAGGCTACTTGGATTAATAGGATCTCATGCAGAATGAAAGCAGCATCTTAGGGATAAAGGTTTAAGTTTTAGTCTGTTCTGTTCATGCAGTAGGTTATTACAGCTGACAATTTCAATATTTGCCAATAGTGAGTCTAAAACTGACACTGTTGACTGACTAGAAGACAATTAACAACCATGCTTGGGGGGAAAAAAGCTATCGGCTCTTACTGTATACCTACAAAATGACAATAAAATTCCAATTAAGTAGACAGAGTGTTGGCAAATCCCAGCACTGCTGCTGTTCCTAGATCCAGGCCTGTTGTTCTTCTGTGAATGCCGTCGTATTCTGAACGATTTCGACAAGTTGTTTAAAAAGAAATAAATCCTGTGCTATATTAGAATCTGTAGACTAGCAGCTTCAGTTAATCCTGACTTTTGACTGCCTCAAATGTGACTCATTTTTCTGAGTGTCTGATTTCGTGGTTATTATTGAAGGTTAACTTGGAGTGCTGGCATCTCCAGCGTGCTGTCCATTCTTATCATATCATATCTGCCTTCAAATATCACATTAGCATCTCCCAGAGCCTTGAATCTCCTTCATCCAGTTAGTTCATTCTTCCTCAGCTGTGTGTCTGATTTACTATTAAATCTCCAGACACCACCACCTTTATGTTTCTCTCCCAATGTATTCTAAAAGAAATTTGAGGTTTGCAAATGTTAGTCTGAATTCTACTAGTCACTACTCTTATGGATAAACTCTTTTTTTAGTTTTGGTCAAACTTCATTGTTGTTTGTAAGCATGAACACGGAAATGCGTTCATGACTTCGGCTATTAATCCGATACAGGATTCAACCGCGAGATATTGAGTTTAAATCTTTGTGGGATTTTCCTAAACCAAGAAAAAGCAATGGTACGTGTTACTGAAATATGGCTTTGCCCCAAAAAAATATTTTAAGCAGGTAGAGATTAAAGTTTTGCATCCGATTATGTTAAGTCTGAGAATGACAGTCCTACTGGAGACTGCATGGGTTTATAGAAGGGCTTCATAGCTCATATCACATATTGGCATGGATGTTGTTAATAATAGGAATGAATAGATAAATGAGTTGATTTACTGTATTTATTCGAAATTTAATTGACATCTACACAAGATATTTGGTACTGTGTGTGTGTGTCTGTGTGTGTGTGTCTGTGTGTGTGTGTCTGTGTGTGTGTGTCTGTGTGTGTGTGTCTGTGTGTGTGTGTCTGTGTGTGTGTGTCTGTGTGTGTGTGTCTGTGTGTGTGTGTCTGTGTGTGTGTGTGTGTGTGTAGGTGTGTGTGTGTCTGTGTGTGTGTGTGTGTGTCTGTGTCTGTGTGTGTCTGTGTCTGTGTGTGTCTGTGTCTGTGTGTGTCTGTGTGTGTGTGTGTCTGTGTGTGTGTGTCTGTGAGTGTGTGTGTAGGTGTCTGTGTGTCTGTGTGTGTGTGTCTGTCTGTGTGTGTGTGTGTGTGTCTGTGTGTGTGTGTGTGTCTGTGTGTGTCTGTCTGTGTGTGTGTCTGTGTGTCTGTGTGTGTGTCTGTCTGTGTGTGTCTGTCTGTGTGTGTCTGTCTGTGTGTGTCTGTCTGTGTGTGTGTGTGTCTGTCTGTGTGTGTGTGTGTCTGTGTCTGTGTCTGTGTGTGTGTGTGTCTGTGTGTGTCTGTGTCTGTGTCTGTGTGTGTGTGTGTCTGTGTGTGTGTGTGTGTGTGTGTGTGTCTGTGTGTGTGTCTGTGTGTGTGTCTGTGTGTGTGTCTGTGTGTGTGTGTCTGTGTGTGTGTGTCTGTCTGTGTGTGTCTGTCTGTGTGTGTGTGTGTCTGTCTGTGTGTGTGTGTGTCTGTGTGTGTCTGTGTGTGTGTGTGTCTGTGTGTGTGTCTGTGTGTGTGTCTGTGTGTGTGTGTCTGTGTGTGTCTGTGTCTGTGTCTGTGTGTGTGTGTGTCTGTGTGTGTGTGTGTGTGTCTGTGTGTGTGTGTGTGTCTGTGTGTGTGTCTGTGTGTGTGTCTGTGTGTGTGTCTGTGTGTGTGTCTGTGTGTGTGTGTCTGTGTGTCTGTGTGTGTCTGTGTGTGTCTGTCTGTCTGTCTGTGTGTGTGTGTGTCTGTCTGTGTGTGTGTGTGTGTCTGTCTGTCTGTGTGTATGTGTCTGTCTGTGTGTGTCTGTCTGTGTGTGTGTGTCTGTCTGTGTGTGTGTGTCTGTCTGTGTGTGTGTGTCTGTCTGTGTGTGTGTGTCTGTGTGTGTCTGTGTGTGTCTGTGTCTGTGTGTGTGTGTCTGTGTCTGTGTGTGTGTGTCTGTGTGTGTGTGTGTGTCTGTCTGTCTGTGTGTATGTGTCTGTCTGTGTGTGTGTCTGTCTGTGTGTGTGTGTGTGTGTGTGTAGGTGTGTGTGTGTGTAGGTATGTGTGTGTGTAGGTATGTGTGTGTGTAGGTGTGTGTGTGTGTGTAGGTGTGTGTGTGTGTGTAGGTGTGTGTGTGTAGGTGTGTGTGTGTGTGTGTGTGTGTGTGTCTGTGTGTGTGTGTGTGTGTAGGTGTGTGTGTGTGTGTGTAGGTGTGTGTGTGTGTGTGTAGGTGTGTGTGTAGGTGTGTGTGTAGGTGTGTGTGTAGGTGTGTGTGTGTGTGTGTCTGTGTGTGTGTGTGTGTGTCTGTGTGTGTGTGTGTGTCTGTGTGTGTGTGTGTGTAGGTGTGTCTGTCTGTGTGTGTGTGTGTGTCTGTCTGTGTGTGTGTGTGTCTGTCTGTCTGTGTGTATGTGTCTGTCTGTGTGTGTCTGTCTGTGTGTATGTGTCTGTCTGTGTGTGTCTGTCTGTGTGTGTGTGTCTGTGTGTGTGTGTGTGTGTGTGTGGGGGGGGGGGGGTGTCCAACAATTAATTTAGGACAGTCTGTAGTACAGATACGGATCGTGGTGCCAGTGGTGATTACAATTGTGTTTATTTCCACCACTGTGGTTTAACTCCGGTCAACATTCACACACTCATTCCAACATTAATTTACTTAACCTGCATATGTTTGGTCTGTGGGAGGAAACCGGAGGAAAGCCATCAAGCACAGGAGACCAAGCAAACTCCATGCACACCGACCACAAGCCCGAGGCGGGAATCAAACCCAGACCCTGGAGGTGCAAGGTGGTTATCAAGCAACGTATATGTGAAGGCTTGAAAATGTGCACTTGTGATGAATCTCGAGTAAATGACAGTTTCATTTATATTATACCTATACACATATGTATGTATCATTTCGAATCCTTTACTCTCTCTGTCCTTGGTACAATAAATGAATATCTGCATTTAATATTCTATCACTTGCAATGTGCCACAGTTGAGGAGACCTTTTCAATGCCATCGAGACCCTTTGGTGCAGCGCTCAAAGGGAAGCTTTTGATTCTGCATGCTATTGAATTCTTTCACATTGGGCACAGGAAGAGGAGTGTTCTTTGTTCCTGTGACGAATAGGATATCCACATGTCCCTCCTGGCTGCTCACCAACTATAATAGACTATTAAAGTAAAGAGATGTGCTTTTCCACAGTGGTAGACCATTGTTGGATTGCTGCTATTGACGATGGTTAAAGGTATCCTTGGGCATGCATTTTTAACTTAACCCTCTCATGGTGAAAGAGACCATAAGAGAAATAAATCTGTAGTGTGTAGTGAATCATGCTTCGGAGGTGGTGGAGGTGGTGGGGTTATCATCAGTGTTAAAGCCTTGTAGTCCTGGTTGTGGTTATATATTTGAAAGCAGCGCTGAAGGAGAAATTGCTCTGGACTCGCAAATATTTTCTTCTCCTTCACTTTCATGCTCTCTCTTTCATCATTAGTGATCCAACTTTCGTAACATACATCCCAGAAAGAATTAATATAAAGAAACTCACCAGCCTTTGTCTCATTTCCTCTCAGTGGTTTGGAGAGGCAAGTAAAGCTTTAGAATCAGTTGGATTTTTTTTTTAAGTAAAGAAATGGTTTAGAAAGATGAAGAAAACGAAACAGTTATTGCAAGTAGGATGACACTGTTTCCTTCTCTCCACCTGTGTTTCTGAACGCATGCAGAGGGCTGCAAAGCTTTTTCTTCCTTTCATCTCCTGCCTCATACCAAGCTCAGGTATCCATGTTGTGTACATACTTTTTTATACTCGCAAGATTGAAGCGATGTTTTAGCACAGAAAGCTTCCATTCTGCTTCAGGAGCAGTGATTGACATAGGCAGTGGGAAGCCAGTCAGACTGACATACAGTATGACCAGTTCTTGTCCTGCATGGCATGTATGGAATATAGGGCTCTCCTCTTTTTTAATTCAATTTCACTTCAATTTTATTTATATAGCGCTTTTAACAATGGTCATTGTCTCAAAGCAGCTTCACAAAATCAATAGAAAAGGATGGAAATGTATATGAGATGTAAGAAAATGTGTGTAAATCATGATGATCAGATAGTCCCTGATGAGCGGGCTGAGAGTGACGGTGGCCAGGAAAAAATCCCTGAGATGGCAATAGGAAGAAACCTTGAGAGGAATCAGATTCAACAGGGAATCCATCCTCATTTGGGAGAAATGGATAGCAGGAAATGTTTTACAGACATTTTACTGTGTGTTAGGCAGGTGGAAGTTCAACATAACTCAACATAGGGGTAGCTCAGTGGTTAAGGCATTAGACTACGGTTCGGAAGATCCCAGGTTCAAACCACCAAGTTGCCACTGTTGAGCCCTTGAGCAAGACCCTTAACCCTCAACTGCTCAGATGTGTAATGAGATAAAAATGTAAATCTCTCTGGATAAAAGCGTCTGCTAAATGCCTAAATGTAACCATAACAGAAGATGTCCAAGTTAACATGTAATCCAGTATGGCACCAGGATAAGCCAGACAGGTGCAAAGGGGATCTAGATCACCTCTGGATGCCTCAGCATCTTCGCAGGGTTGGCCTCTGTCTACTGGAGCTGGCATAATCTCCAGATGCCTCTGGAAGGGTAGAAAAAGAAAGAAAAGATGGAAAAGAATTAGCGTAGATGCGATGATATCAGCAACATTCATGATATCGGCAACTTTCGATGGGAATGTATGAGGTTATGGGATAAATTATGTGTATGCTAGGCTAAAGAGATATATATATGTCTTAAGTCTGATTTTCAACTCGGAGACTGTGTCTGAACCCTGAACGCTGTCAGGAAGGTTATTCCAATACCAGGGAGATAATTACGACAATGCTCTTTGACCTTTTGTGAACATTGATATTTTGGGAACTACCAAGAGTTTTGTGATCTTAAGGTGCGTGGTGGATTGTAACGTGTCAGAAGACAGCCTAGATATGTGGGAGATAAACCATTTAGAGCCCTGTACGTAAGTAATGCTAGTTTGTAATGAATTTTAAACTTATCAGGTACAGTAACCAATGCATGAATGATATGGGATGCCTGGGACATTTAGCCTAAACACCTTGAACATATAATGACTCCAGGCAAGATGGATGAAGATTACATGTGAAGAAAAGCATGCAAGAAGTGGAGACGATTACCCACAATTCCGCAGCACAAGAGAGAGAAAAACTGTTGTGATCACGTGACGCTTGCTGTCAAAACAAGAAGCGCATGCGTGATACATAAACCTCGGTGCTCATAAACCACGACTTGTTGGTCAAAATTGATTAAAAATCAAAAAAAAACGCGTTACTCGCAATTCGAGGTTTTACTGTATTGGGAAAATGTTTTTAATGTCATGGCTGATTGCGGTGGATGAATAGATGGTTTGATTTATTAATAAATTGATAAATATATCTTTAATAGCATAATGATTTCTTTGTAAACTTTTGTATTTCAGATTTCTCAGTTAGCATCAACACTTGTTTACTTAGACTCGACAACAATATGATTTCAGTAAATTCAGTAAGTAGTGGATATTTGCTAAAGAAGTATTAAATAGACAGTAAAGCAAAATAAGGGAGTGGCAGAGTAGATGTGAGCCTATAAAGGTTGAGGGCAGAGAGATGGAGATATAGGGAGCAGGTGTGAAAATGTGCTGCCAAAGTTAAGCAATAAAACACGAAGCAGCCCTGGCCTGTCAATTTGAGCTCTTTGACTCATACATCCAGTTTGAGCCTGTCTCTCCGCTAGATTGGACAGCTCTGTCTGGAACTTCTACTAGTCACTCTTTGGCATAAACAAGACAGCAAAACGGCCGCAGCAATTCGCACATGTCTGATATCTGTCATTCAGAAGTCACATGTTCTGAAACAGGCGCACACATACACACAATTGCATTCAGTCAATCACACACATTCCCACTGCTGTTGTCTAGACCAATTACTTAGCACTCTTTGGAACTTTGGTACAATCTGGAGTTTTCCGATATAAATTGCTCAGTGCAGATCAAGCAGTGCAAACTGTGTAAAATACTGAAGCGTGTATGCCTGTTCAGAGAGATTTGAGAAAATTTATTAATGAGAATATTGGAATAAACCGCTTCATTGGCACTAATTAAACACCCATTTTTCATCTGACGTATTGTTCTTGGAGGACGAAATCTGTTCCAGCAGTGGGCCTGATTATAATGAAGTGACAGTGAGAGCTGCATGGTGATAATCACAGATGGAATTGTCTTATCACAGAGCACAAGAAGCTGCTACTGATACTGTTTTCCTATCACTGCTCCCAGAATGATGATGAATTGAGTGGACTACCAGTCTCTCCTTGGCATAAATAAGATATGCCAAAAACTTATAAAACACATATCCTGTGCAGTTTTAGAGGACAATATCTGTGTATAATAACTTAATCATTTATATATGTATATTATTGTGCTAACAGACAGTCATGCCACAATGTCTCAGTATTCCCATTTGTACTTTGTAATTGACTTCACAAACCTTTGCTCCATAATCTTCAGTAACTGTTCAAGCCAGAGATTTGAGCCTGAAAATGAATTATTCACCCTTTGTGTGGAAGCGATGGCTGACAGTAATTTCAATTTGCTACAAATCCAATTAGCTGCACAATAACAAATCATAAAGTGGAAGATGTAAATACAAGCCTTTGATCAAGCCTGATAAATGGGTTAATGTAAGTTGTGGTATGGCAAACTGCTGACACGATTCAGTAATACAGTTAAAATATGTTTTCAACAAAATACATTTTTATAGTGAAGTCACTGTAATTATGGCTGAAAATATGGATTTATGTAGTCAACAAAAAATTGTTAAATAACCCAGAATATGTTTTATATTTTTGATTCTTCAAAGTAGCCACTGTTTGCTTCGGTGACAGAATTGTTCACTCTTGGCATTCTCTTAGTCAGCTTCATGAGGTAGTCACCTTTTGGAAAGCAAATGGTCCCACTAAGTGTGAACCAGATGGGAGGTTGTTGCAAAATGCTGTGGTAGCCATGCTGATTAAGTGTACCTTTTAAGTCACCAACAGTATCGCCAGCAAAGCATTGTCACACCGTCACGCCTCCTCCTGTATGCTTCACAGTAGGAATCACACATTCAGGAATCATCTGTTCACCCTCTCTATATCTAATAAAGACACAGGGTTGAAATTTGGACCATTTTCTGCTAATCTATCTATTGTGTTTCATGGCCCAAGCAAGTCTCTTCTCCTCTCTGAAGTAATGTTTTTTTTGCCACAATTTAACCATGAAGGCCTGACACATGTAGTCCCCCCTGAACAGTGGATGTCAAATGCATAAACTTAAATGCTTTTTTGTGCATTGCTTTATTTTTTTATGTGCGCGCTAATCTGAGGTGCTGAAAATTGGTGGTTGCTGAGGCTGGTCATTCTAATAAACCTATCCTCTGCAGCAGAGGTAGCTCTTGGCCTTCTTTTCCTTGGATGGTCCTCATGAGAGCAAGTTTCAGAACCGGTTTTGGGCGACTTCACTTGGGAATACATTTAAAATTCTTGAGATTTTTCGGATTGACCGACTGTCATTTTTTTAAGGTAACCTGAGTGTTTTTGTCACAGTATGGATTTGCCCAGTAGTTGTAGTAGCACTAGTAGGGTTATTGACCCAGCATTTCTCTGCACAAGACAGCTGATACTGAAAACCACTGTAGGTGACTTCCACATGTGTGCTGTGATCAAAGCTAAATGCAGCTATTTTGGACAATCTAAATATAAAACATACTGTATTGTGGAATGCTTAACACTTTTTGTTTACTACATAATTCCACATGTGTTCTTTTATAGTTTTGATGTCTTTTGTATAAATGTACAATGTTGAAAATAATAAAAAATAAAGAAAAACCACGGAAGCAGCAGACGTTTTCAAACTTTTGACTGGTAGTGTGGCTTTAACTCTGTTTACACTAATGAACTGCGTCTGACTTTCTAACTGGTGTGAGGATTATTTTCAACTGAAACCTAGCAATAATGCTTCAGATGCTCATGGAACAGAGATTACAACCCTTCACCCACATGACCCTAGCTGCTTCCAAATACTAACCAAGCTGATTGCGAAAATTTATGAACATTGGTTATCAGTGTAAAAGCAGACAGTCTATAAAAAACATAGATTTAAGTTTGTGTGGATATGTGAGATAGAGAGAGAGTGGATGGAAAGGCATGCTCATCCTTTTACTCACCTCCACTCCTTCAATTATCAAACTATCCCGTCTCCATGGAAAAGAGAGAAGATGCTTGGTGGAGACAGTTGCCCTGGCAACCAGCTCTCTTAAGCCCCACTGCCTGGAGGACCAAACACAACAAGCAGCTTTTAGTCTATACCTCATCACCTTATGCCTTGTCCCCTTTCTTTGTTTCTGTATCTTTCTTATTCTTCCTGCCTGTCTGATTTGAGTCGTCCATGTCAGATCGCAGTACTGTGGGAATTTAAATGCATTAAATGCACCAGTGTAGCTATGTAGCATTGAGTTGATCCCAATAATACAAAATGGGCAGGAGAACAGCAGGTTACAGTTGTGCAATAAACCAACAATTTTTCTAATTTGTCCGAGTGTGAGTGTCATTCCCGGAGGGAGACATGACTTCCAGAACATGACGGTATCCTCTGTATGGGATAAGGATAGAAATACTGTAGGAAGTTCTTACAGAGGCTCATTATTTCATTCTTCTAAATGTTCTCATCACTCACATTCTGGATCCATGGGCATTTTCTGTTACATAAATTTAATAGTTTCTTTCATTCTCAATATGGCTTCGAAATGAACACAGACCTAAGACACCTGATTTTTTTTCTTTGGGAAGTTCAGTAGCTGATCAGAATCAGCCGAGAACATTATTTGCGGTAGAGAAGGAAATCATCTCACAATATTCATGCAACATTCTTGAATTCAGTTTGTACACAAATATCACACTTCTTATTTGTTGTGACAAGGACAAAATTTTGCCTTTAGTCATTCTTTGTAATTTTGTATTAATCAAGTGCAAAATACTGTAATACACTACATTTTACTGCACAGTAAATGTCGGGTAAATATGCTCTGTCCATTATCTAAGATATCCTTGAGTAAGAATTCTTAGGCTGACATTTATGGGGAAGAAGGAAAAAACCTGAGCAAAGTCATGAACACAGACACAATTATGTAAGAGATTGTTTTGCTCTCTGTGCTCTTTTGCGCGTTTCCCTTGTTTATCGGATGGCTCTGGGTGTCTGTTTTTCTCTCCTAAAATCACAGTCATTAGTGTAAGAACGGTGCTGTTTAGAGCTGATTAGGAGGCTTGTCAGCCTAAAGGACACTAAGTACAGACTTTTAGTGCTGTTCTCTTGTTCCACTCTGCTTCAGGAGATGACGGACAGGGATTAAATGCTGCGCAGGTGCAGAGGTTGCTTTCAGCCATTACATCACACCTGAATCAGTGCAAAAAAATGCACATTTTTGCCGGTTTACTTATTAGGCTCTTGTGTTGTAGTCTATTTATAGAGTTGTGTTACTCTGCTAAGGGGAGGGCAGATGTCTTGAGGTTTTGGTCAGGAATGTTGTTTAATTTCATTATAGTCCTGAAGGGAAAGAGGTGTAGAGCATTTCTAAACAACGGCTGCCTATTAGCAGCTTCTACTTCATACCTGACTCTTTATGAAGCCAATATGCTGTACAGTAGCACTCATAACGTAGTATTACTTTTGGGGCCCTAATGAGGCAGCCGAAGGCAGTATGATGGTGTGAAATCCTAAGGTTTATGTGCATTGAGTACCTCAAGTTTGTGAGGTCACATATGGATTTGTGAGAATTAAATAATGAGGCACTACCTGGAACCTTTTCCCCACAGAACCTGTATATTAAGCTAGAGGTGTCAAGCTGGTTTAAGTCATATTTGTGGTGAATGAAAATATAGCTGTTATATTTTGACAGGTTTGGCTCGTCTCAAATAAATGTAAATGAGTGTTTTCCTGCTGAAATCTCTCTCATGTCTGTCTGTGATAAATGTGAGCTATTCACCAGTACCAGTATCTGTTTTGCTCTTAGTATGTGAGGGAGCAGTAGGACACGGAGACATTTCCTACTTTGCATATTAATACATATTCATAGACCATCCTTTAGACTTCTTAAATAATTAATTTGTATAATCATTTATTAATATACATAAATGCTTTAAAATGACACATGGATGGGAACTTTTACAGAAGTTCTGTTTAGGAAAAGGTCAGATGATGAGCGAGGAAATGAGGACAGAAAAAAGAAATCGTACAGAATAGCAATCCAAGCAAGCATGGAAAGTCTAAGCAAAATGCCAAAGCGGGAGATGTGTGCACTCAAAACCCGACGGCACAGGAGCTGAGACAAGAGAGTGATGTGAAAAGAGCTAATGACCAGAATCATTAGCAACAAACCAATTGTTCTGCAAGTCAAACCTTTTTGAAAACCTGGAGGTTTGTATATTTCATAATCACCATAAGTAATACAGACTAAAACGAGACATTACTGGATGTCTCAAGGTATGATGAGTATGGCTGGGAGGTCATTTGAGATTGGAAGATGGTGGCTGTCCCGATGGGTTTGGTCTACACGGAGGTTTAACCAAGTTTTCCTGCTATCATTGTCGTTGGCAACAGGGGACCAAGTTTGCTTCAACATCAAGTGTTCTTTAATACCCAGAAATACATTAAACTGTGTTACACAGCGCAATAACACCAGAATGATTGTGTTTCAGGACTTCCAATGATCAGTTACTATGGGAGAATGTTGAAGATATGTGGAGAGTAAACGTGCTGAGTCTTTAGTTTTTCAGGGTCCGAGCACAGAGTGCTGTACATCTCCCCTCTAACAGATGAGTGGCAGTTTGCCGGTGATGGGACTTGAACCCCCAACCTTCCAATCAATAACCGTGTGCGCCACTACTGCTCTGAGCTACCGCTGCCCCATAGAGTGCTCCAAACATACAGTATACAGTATAAAATATTTGTACTCAGTATAGTTTTTGGGTGTTGTAGTGGCATGTTGTGCCAGGCTTGATTCTGATTTCAGGTCTGGGTTTTCTGTTATTGCATTGTTTGTGGAAGTTTCTCCCATGGTAAATTGCCCCTAGGTATCAAGGAGAATATGTGGATATGTGTTTGTGCATGGTGCTTTCCAATTCAAAGTGTTTTTGCTGCTAATTTTCAATGTTCAGAGAAGAAGCAAAACGAATGGGATGCTGATCCAGTCCGGTTTTTATTCAAAAACTGTTGATTCATTCCATGTACACAGGTCAAACCTTGCTGAGAATGTGATTAAATTATATATATATATATATATATATATATATATATATATATATATATATATATATATATATACAGTATATTAGTAGTGTTTGGACATATCCTGCACCACATATTAAGATTTGGTCACTGTCACCTGCCACTGCACTCTAACTCTTAAGGAGCAGTATGTTCTGACTAATAAAATGTCTTAATACTAATATTTGGTTCAAAGTTGGAGCTGATGCTTTCTTGTCCAGCTGAAGACAGAAGCGAATATGTCAGAAGAAACATATAAACATTGTCTAGGTTAAGGATTGAAGACATAATTTATGATGTGCACATGATTGTGTTTGAGTTTAAGTACATGCATAGTGGGTTCATAGTGGTAGGGTCCTCTGTACCAAACTGCTGTGTACGTCAGAGAGCTTGGAATTATTATTATTATTATTATTATTATTGTTGTTGTTGTTATTATTATATCCCCAGTTACTGTATTATTATTATTAGGGCTGCTAATGGTATACATAGTATACATGTCCAAGGTGTACCCCGCCTTGTGCCCTAAGCCTCCTGAGATAGGCTCCAGGTCCCCCGCGACCCTGAATAGAGGATAAAGCGGTATAGAAGATGAATGAATGAATGATATAAAATGTTCAGTCACAATACGAAAAAATTTATTGATATTTGTGGATATAATAAATGGTGTAAAACCATAATTGCTCACTCAGAATCTCTGCAGACTATAAAAGGAAAATTGCGTAGGGTGTTGGTCAGTGTTTTGTTCTTTACCTCCTCTTTTGAAATTCAAATATCACGGAGTTCAGCATGGGTGGTTGTTTGCTGTGAGTGAGACCCCCAGGCACATACACAATCCCGCTCTGGACACATGCACTCAGCAGCATGCACTCACTGTGTTGACTGTTGCTTGCTTGTTGGCACTTTATACAGTAAATATACTCAATCTTTCATATCTTTATATCCAAATAATAATTTAACCAAATTTATTATCAACTAGTGCATGTCAGCTGATACACTTTGTTCTAGAGAACATCAAAAGGGTTCTTGGTCGTGTAAAGAAAAGGAAAAAAGAAAAGCAGAACCCTCTATAGAACAATTCTATGAATTACAAATTTGTACATAAATGTACATAATGTGTAATTTTCTGTTACTGCTGTTACAGATAGAATAATAAAATGCAGGATAGGTAGTGGAGATTAATGATGAGAAATAATAATAATAATAAAATAAAATAAAATAAAATTTCCTCTGTGATTAATTAAGTTCTTTGAATCTTGAATCTTAAATACAAGGGTGAGTCAAAAATTATCCACACTTTGGTTATGTTAAAACTCTTATCATCTGTCATCAGATGTCTTATCATCGCTTTCCATTTCCCTGTCACTGCTGTGCAAGTGTGAGCGCATTACAGTACATCCGTTCATTTGTGACTGTGGTGCGAGCAAAAATAGATGCCCACTTGTGACTTGCATGAAAGAAGAGCAGCGTGCAATGATGCATTTTGTTTGTGGTCTGAGGGTGTACCTGGTGTTGTTATTTATCGAGCACTTTGTAGGCAGTATGGAGAAAGTGTTTGGAAAACCTAAGGAATAAGGTGGGCTCCTGGGTATAAAACTACCAGCAAAAGCTGCGTAATCGAAAATGAATCTTCCTCCCCCTCATCATCATCATCATCATCATCACCATCATCATCTAGTAGTAAACAGTAGTTTAATATAACTCTGTATTGGTGACCCAATTGTACTATTTATTTCATTATGATGTCATTAATAAGTTAACGCAGGTATCAGAGCTAGTTAACATTATGTTAACTTCATACAAGTCTTCGAGTGTTTTTGTTTGTAAGTTTTAATTAGATGACTTTATTTCAAACCCATGAACGTTTCCTTATCGCTATCTGCTATTACACAGGTCTCTGTAATAAATAGGCACCCTTGAATAAGTCGCCCTTTTGAAAAGACTCCAATGTTCAGAATCCTTTGCCTGGAGCATGAAAATATTAAATTAATAAAAATCTGTTTAGCTCAGCAGTGGATTGTCAGATTTTTCTGCACAAATAAACAAATGGAAGAAAGCTCCTCCTAAGAGAAAAAGACCATGGCAGGTAGAGCTATTCTGACCAGCTTGTCTATCTTTAGTCCACACAGACTCAGGAGCTACCTGTTACAGAGTGTCCAAATTCACCATTCATTAGTAGCTCATAACTCAGTATTTTGATCACTGCGGGGACACACACAGCCCCATGTCTACATAGACCCATTTACTCACACGGCATTCTATAATTTCTTCGCTTCTATAAATTAGTCCAGTCCAATTTATAGCACATGCCTCCCATGTGATGCTTTTCTGTTAAGAATCACCCTGCGGGAGCTGCTCCTGTGGTTCGGACATGCCCGTACGGACACAAAATAAAGGTGCGATGATGAGAGCTAAAAATACATCACTCCTGTGTAGCAAGTGACAGTGAGGGACAATCACAATTGAACACTCCTGGAAGTGAGAAATGGAGTTTGCTGCTGTTCTCACAGATCTCGGTGTGATGAGCATGTGCATGTGTCTGCTCAGAGTGGCATATGGGAGTATAGGCTAGGGAGAAAGGGCTTGTGGGACTGTCAGCGACTGTCACCATGAGGAGTGTTTGTATTAATTCCTGTGTCTGCGTTTTCTCCGGGGATCCTTGTGAAAAATGGTCAGGCTAAGAATAGACAGTGATATCTGTTCAGTTTCCGGCGACGTTGTGTAGAAATGAGGATGAATAGATAGTGTCTGAGGCTAGAAGGTAAAAGTTTTCCACTTGTGGCTAAGACGTTCCTGTTGCTGTCCCTTCCCATATGTCTCCCTTTCATTCTATGTCTTTTTCTTCTACTCTTTCCTATCTCTCTGCCTTCCCATTCACTGTCTCTTGTAGCGTCATGTTGCCCCTCAGTAACTGATTCAAGAGAGCTCGAACTCATTGTCATTGTCGACCTTCAGGCAGCGGATGTGCCAGATGTTTTTGGTCATTTCATATTTATGACACACATCTTTGGCTCAAAAGATCACAGAGCAAGATTAATTATTTCATCACACTGTGAATCTGAATAATAAAGCATCATTGGTTTCAATGCATTGCATTGCTTTCTAGGAATTAATTAATCATAAGCTTTATTCTCAACACCACTCTGTCTGTCTGTCTGTCTGTCTGTCTATTTGTGCTAAGCATTAAGGTTGCTGATCATGGTTGTTGGAGAGTGCTAACTGTCCAACTGTGAGCTTCATGAGTTAACAGATACGTATGATTAAACAGCTTCTCTAAACGCCAGGAGCGATGTCACCCTTCCCACCCAGACGGCCGTGCCAATTATCCTCTCTTGGACGCCCGGTCACGCATGCTGCAAACTCAATAGGATTTCAATGTATTATCTCTTGACGATATGATACACATTATATACTGCATATTCTACCATATAACCACTATCTATGTTAATATAATTGCTTACACCACAGCACTGTTGAATACTCAATACATATTAGTCAGACGGTGATGGTTGATTTTCTATAACAGCACAGATAAGATAGTCCTGGTTATACATATGCACATTTTTTTTCATATGTTATTGTTTCTATAGTATGTACCCACTATAGAATTGAAAACCATGTGGTGATGGTCTCTGTGAGGAAAGGGAGAAATGAAGGTGGCGTTCAATACCAGTGCCTCGTAACAGTCAGGATCTAACTTGAAGTTTTCAAAAGGAAGATGTATTTGCAGTTTCTAATGAATGCGGCAAGCTCTGGATTTTTGATTGATTAGTTATTTATTGCACCCATATTCATTTCCTACAACCGCACTCCTCCAGCTGTTTCATTCCTTAGTTAATAATGATTTATTACAGTTTAGTGCTATCTTATTAGGTGTCCATATTTTTTTGTTTTTACTGAAAATTATGTGACTCAATATTATAAGACGTAATAACTGAACTGTATACATTGTGAAGAAAATAAATAAAATTCATTTATAATACAACATGAAATTTTGTTTTACAATACAAGTGCTTTTTGCCTCTAATTTAAGTAATTGATCGTGTTTTCCTAGTGTCACAAATATAGTGAACAAATGGTCTGTGACCATCAGTCTTTGCTTTGTACACATCATTTAGATGCATTAAATGTGGATTATGTAAAATGCGGATCAGACAGGGATTGTAGGCTTACTGGCACTTACCTGGCTGTGCTCTCCTTCTGCTTTGGGGCAGACACATGCATGGAGCAGATGCCAGGAAAAACATAGTCACGACATGTCTCTTGGGACCTTCTCTCTCTCTCTCTCTCTCTCTCTCTCTCTCTCTCTCTCTCTCTCTCTCTCTCTGAGTCAAATCCCACTTCTCAATTTTTCCTCTTTGCTGTTCCTACTTACTATGTTAATCTCTCACACCTCACTCATCTCTCTTTTTAATCTGTACCTCTTTTGTGTCTCTCCTTCTGTCTTGTGGATCTCTCAGGACCTCTTTCTTTCTTTCTTTCTTTCCTTCTTTTGCTCTCTCACAGCATAAAGGCATTTAAATGTTTTGAATTTAAAACAGTTGACCAAACTCCTTTTTTTTTCAATTATCCAGATGCTGGATGCTGCCACTGTGTAGTAACCATTTCCTATCCTGACGGAAAAAATACTTTCATTTCCTCATGTCGTTAATAGGTAAAGAATAGCCAGTTCTATTTCTCTTCCTCCTCTCTCTAAGCTTTGTGATTTGTGATTTCTCTTTTCCATGTAATCTGTAAGCCTTATGTTTCTATAGAGTGCTGATCTGTGGAGGCTTCTGTTTCTACTGACCCCTTTAAAGTTTTCAGCACTGCTTCGTCACTATTTTTTTTTTCATTATTATTATTATGATTATTTGTTTGTTTTTTTCCATTTCTGTAAAATATGCCTGGATGTATTCTCTCCATTTACTCAATCTAAGAACAGGGCATTGATCATTCAACTCATTTGGTAGTTTGTTGGTAGTAATTTACCTACGGATTGTATTTTCGGTATCCTGTGTCACCCAGAAATTTCTTTTCTGTGTTTGGTTTCTATCAATGTTTCTTCACGATGCCTCTGGGAGTTCTTCCGTTCCACTGTCATCTCATCTCATTAGGGATCTAAATCTACATCCAAGCTGCTCTGTAGCAGTGTCGACTGTAAAAGTCCTACTGCATTAACCTGACAGCTTTATTATGTAATGTTCAGTTGAAGATCTAGAATAATTGTGGTTATTTTTCTCTAGGCTTTTACCTTTGGGAAATGTGCAGATGATGAAGAAAGAGATGGCAACTTTAATATTTCCTTTTTTTTTTTTTTTACTCTGTCTTCATTCCTCTCTTTTGTTTGTTCATCTCCTAAACTGAGATCTGTTTCAGTGACAACACACTCATGCTATCAGGTCCGAGAGAAAGGTAATGAATGATACACAGCAAAGTCTGAGAAAGTAATTACTAACTTTTGACACTGCTTGTTGACTTGTGTTCTCCACACACTCTTTCTTTCATTTTTGCACTTGTTTGATCACTTATGGTTTAAAATCCAAAAATTTGACAAAGTGAACATTTCACTATGGGAGCATGACAAAAGAAGCATATAACCTCATGTTGCAATGTGAGATTTTAGTTGGGTTTTATTTACATTGTGACAGCGATCCACAAACTACAGTATATCCCAAGGGATGAACTTCAGTACTGTAACTGTGATTGCCCCGGGCTCAAATTTCAAAAAGTAAAACACAAAAACACAAAACTTGTTCCATCTATGCATGCCTGTAAATAATTTTCGCACTCAGTGGCAAACACCCTGAAAGGAAATGACTGATAGACGGATGCAAGGAAGCAGTAGAATATAAAAAAGTGAATCAGTAAATATTTTCAGTAAGTGAATATAGAAGTGTTAGGAAATCGAGCCAGTCATTTCCGGCTTTTCAAGAGGGAAGATGAGAATAAATATCACTGTTGCTTTTCACTGGTGAAGACGCCTGAAGCGTTAAAGAATGCTGATGTTATGTTACTGTCGTCGTTCACTTATACTTATTAAAAATACCTCAACACAACGATCTCATACCGTATGATATTATGTGGCCTAGTATATTGTTATGCTAATGGTCAGAGAAAAGGAAATAACAATGATCTGGACATTTTTTTTAAATTAATGATAGAAGCAATGCAGACTGTGCTCTGTGAAAATATCAAGGAGAGGAATTACAGCATGTATCTGAAACATAAGTAACCTGATAAACATCCTGAACATAAAATTTAGCACAAATAGGTCAGTGCTAGCAGCACACTGTAGTAGCAATGAACACTGCATAAGCAAAAAAGGACAGCTTTTATCTGGTAAATTGTTTCTGAACTATAAAACATATTTATAACTTTAAGCTACTAAAGCGCTTTTCCAGAAGTGAAACAAGCATTCTACTCTGCTGCAGCTCTCTTTGAGCCAAGCTGCTCTAGTTATTTAATGCAGTTCATTTGAAATCATTAAGCCAATATTATAAAGAAGTTGTTGGCCATGCTTATAAATATATGAACCTACAGTCATGGCCAAAAGTTTTGAGAATGGCACAAATATTAGTTTTCACCAAGTTTGCTGCTAAACTGCTTTTAGATCTTTGTTTCAGTTGTTTCTGTGATGTGCTGAAATATAATTACAAGCACGTCATACGTTTCAAAGGCTTTTATCGACAATTACATGACATTTATGCAAAGTATTTGCAGTGTTGCCCCTTCTTTTTCAGGACCTCTGCAATTTGATTGGGCTCTCAATCAACTTCTGGGCCAAATCCTGACTGATAGCAGCCCATTCTTTCATAATCACTTCTTGGAGTTTGTCAGAATTAGTGGGTTTTTGTTTGTCCACCCGCCTCTTGAGGATTGGCCACAAGTTCTCAATGGGATTAAGATCTGGGGAGTTTCCAGGCCATGGACCCAAAATTTCAACGTTTTGGTCCCTGAGCCACTTAGTTATCACTTTTGCCTTATGGCACGGTGCTCCATCGTGCTGGAAAATGCATTGTTCACCAAACTGTTGTTGGATTGTTGGAAGAAGGTGCTGTTGGAGGGAGTTTTGGTACAATTCTTTATTCATAGCTGTGTTTTTGGGCAAAATTGTGAGTGAGCCCACTCCCTTGGATGAAAAGCAACCCCACACATGAATGGTCTCAGGATGCTTTACTGTTGGCATGACACAGGACTGATGGTAGCGCTCACCTTTTCTCCTCCGGACAAGCCTTTTTCCAGATGCCCCAAACAATTGGAAAGCGGCTTCATCTGAGAATGAGAATATGACTTTGCCCCAGTCCTCAGCAGTCCATTCACCATACTTTCTGCAGAAGATCAATCTGTCCCTGATGTTTTTTTTTGGAGAGAAGTGGCTTCGTTGCTGCCCTTCTTGACACCAGGCCATCTTCCAAAAGTCTTCGCCTCACTGTGCGTGCAGATGCGCTCACACCTGCCTGCTGCCATTCCTGAGCAAGCTCTGCACTGGTTTCCCTCTGATCCCGCAGCTGAATCCTCTTTAGGAGACGATCCTGGCGCTTGCTGGACTTTCTTGGACACCCTGAAGCCTTCTTAACAAGAATCGAACCTCTTTCCTTGAAGTTCCTGATGATCCTATAAATTGTTGATTTAGGTGCAATCTTAGTAGCCACAATATCCTTGCCTGTGAAGCCATTTTTATGCAACGCAATGATGGCTGAACGCGTTTCTTTGCAGGTCACCATGGTTAACAATGGAAGAACAATGATTTCAAGCATCACCCTCCTTTTAAAATGTCAAGTCTGCCATTCTAACCCAATCAGCCTGACATAATGATCTCCAGCCTTGTGCTCGTCAACATTCTCACCTGAGTTAACAAGACGATTACTGAAATGATCTCAGCAGGTCCTTTAATGACAGCAATGAAATGCAGTGGAAAGGTTTTTTTGGGATTAAGTTAATTTTCATGGCAAAGAAGGACTATGCAATTCATCTGATCACTCATACAGTATATGCAAATTGCTATTATAAAAACTTAAGCAACAACTTTTCCAATTTCCAATATTTATGTAATTCTCAAAACTTTTGGCCACAACTGTATAATATATATAAACAGGGTTAAATAACATTCTATCTCTTATTTATACTACGTAGGTTACCCGTAGTATTTAATAGCAACTCATCCCCAACAACCTGTCTGGAAAAAAATCGGCAATAAGTTGTGCCTAGTTAATTAATGGTGTATACACACTCACTGAACACTTTATTAGTCACACTATACTATTACTGAATAGGGCTTTCCTTGGCTCACAAAGCAGCCTCAATCCTTTGTGGCATGGAATTCACAAGATGTCAGAAACATTCCTTTGAGACTCTGTTCCATGTCGATGTGACTGCATCATGCAGGATTTTTCAAGTGCACTTTCATGCTGTGGATTTCTAATTGAATTGAATTCAATTCAATTCAATTCAATTTTATTTGTATAGCGCTTTTAAAAATTGTCATTGTTGCAAAGCAGTTTTACACAATCAAAATAATTATTTAAGTTTGTATGGAATGTGAATGTGTATGAAGCAAAATGGTCAGATTGTCCCTGATGAGCAAACCGTGGGCGACAGTGGCAAGGAAAAACTCCCTGAGATGGTAATAGGAAGAAACCTTGAGATGAACCAGACACAACAGGGAACCCATCCTCATTCGGGTGAAACAGATAGCAGGAAATGATCTGCATTTATACAGTGTGTTAGGTGGCAGGCAGTTCAGCTATAATAGTTGATGTTAATTGATGTTAATATGGAGACTCAGGTAGACTTGTAGGAAGTTCCAGTCCTGAACTATCGAATTGTCAAGTCCTCAGAGAAACAGCTGCCAACACCAGTCGAGGCCAGAACCGTCTTCTAAGTAGAGAGAATCATCCCCAGACACCAGATGCATCCCAAAGAGACACACGGGGCATCCATGTGACGAGATCTCCAAGCAGAAGCTGGGCATCAGGATGGGTCAGACGGGTCCGGAGGGCAGAGGGAGTCTTTTTTTTTTATTGCATGGGTGTCTTACTGGATACGGATACGGTGACTAAGATGGCTATGAATACAGGTAGTCCCTGACTTACTGACATTTTAATTACGATTTGAATGACATTTACAGCAGATACCAATATTTACAATTATATACAATATTTTCAGTGTGTAAATGAATGTATAAAATGTCTAAAGTCCGGTATATTGTATGTTTGTGCTTGTAAGAGAAATAAGTCGGCTTCACCAGTTTCAGGGAATCATCCCGAAAGCACGATGATAGAAAATGGCTGTCCTGTAAAGCTGTTCTGATGGTGAATGATCCTAATTCAACAAAAAAGAGTTCACAGTCCAATACAGTGGAAAAGAGCTCAGGTTTTTGGTCACATGATGGCAGTGTGGACAAAGGGGACAGATTTAGTGAATTGGTATGCTTTGCATTGTATATTTGAACCAAAGGCGTGACTGACTCACTTTTTCGGACTTAAGAACATATCAGACTTGCGAATGTGCTCCCGGAACAGAACTCGTTCATAAGTAGGAGACTATCTGTGCTCAACTGTTTATGCCGAATCATCTGTGCACCACTGAATAAGATTTATCAAACCAGTCTTTAACCGTGCAGTTTTGGTGACAATGTGCCCACTGTTGCCTCAGCTTTCTGTTCTTATTTTTCTGTTTATCGTCATTCTGAAATCCTTTTCTGCTCACCACAATTGTACAAAGTGGTTATTCCAATTACTGTAGCTCTTCTGTCAGCGCCACCCAGTCTGGACATTTTCTCTCTTGACCTCTCTTCTCAACAAGTTTCCACAGAAATGCGTCTCACTAGATATTTTTACTTTATTGCAACAAACACTACATTCTACAGACTACTTTTTGTTAAAATTGCAGGAGATTAGCGTTTAAATAAATAATCAAATAATAATTCAATAAATTGAAATCACAGTGATCAAATTTGTTCCCTATTTTGCAAGTTGATGTGAACATTACCAAGCCTGCAGGCCCCTAACCACCAATCATAAGTGTATGCTTGTATGCATTCCACTTCTGCCACATGACTGAATGTTTTGATAATTGCATGAATGAAGGTGTACAGGTACAGTATTCTACTGCTCAGTGACGATATACTGTATAGCCCACTAGTAATTCTCTTAACATTCAAGCTAGCTAGATAATCCTACTCATATCTATCATTGTTTGCCAGTCTGCATTCTGCCTCTTTCCACTGGGACTGTAGAATTTATTTGATTTAACCTTTAGAAAAGACAAATACATAATTTTTTGCTATAATCTCTTTGTTGTCAATACATTTTGTCCATCTGTCAACAGGCTTTTGTAAACCCTTATTAAAAATGTTTTAGGCTGAGCTGCGAGCCATACGTACATTTACATTTAGGCATTTGGCAGACGCTCTTATCCAGAGCGACTTACTTTTTTTTTTTATCTTATACATCTGAGCAGTTGAGGGTTAAGGGCCTTGCTCAAGGGCCCAACAGTGGCAACTTGGTGGTTGTGGGGTTTGAACCTGGGATCTTCCGAACCATAATCCATTGCCTTAACCACTGAGCTACCCCCGGCCTTGAATGCACTGCTGTCTTCACTTCTTCTTGGGAAGTTAATCTTTGTCCTGGAGCAAGGTCAGGGCCGGTATTGACTAAGCATTTCAAACTAAGAAGTCGCTCCTAAGTGGCCAAAAATTCTCAGAATGACGCAATTTCTGT
This sequence comes from Channallabes apus, assembly GCA_030522415.1. Lineage (NCBI taxonomy): Eukaryota > Metazoa > Chordata > Actinopteri > Siluriformes > Clariidae > Channallabes > Channallabes apus. The sequence continues at coordinate 35,140,386 of CM060112.1, forward strand.
GCTACTTTTAGAAGTAGGAGTTAGAGCAATTTATCAACATACTTAAAATAGGTGATCACGCCTATCTTGACCAAAATGTAGGAGAGCTCTGTCCTAACTGGTTAGGAGTAATGAGGAATTGGTGCCTTGGCAGACATGTGCACAGAAGAGAGATGTTTTACGAACACTGAGTGACACGGAACTCATACAGTAAAAGACATATTTTGACCAAAATGGAAAACTTTTTTTTTTACTTTGCGTCACTTTAGGTGAACAATACTGTAAGTTTTTTTTTTAGTAACAGCAAAGATGCAGCTTTGAAACGGTGACCCAGCCAACAATGTCAGAAATAACGAACAAACAAATGGAATATCAGAATGTAACGAACAAATTTTGCTCTTACAGCACTACAGTATAAGTAGCACTTCATCACTTCATTAACACGGTGTACCCCGTTTTTCACACTCCTCAGGGGTACGTGTGGCAAACTGACAGGTGGCCTTCATGCTTTCACAGACTGCCTGCACTTACTTTTCTCTTTAGAGGTAAGAGTAGGGCAGAATTGTCCTTTAATAATTTCTTTACATTTTACTCCTTCCTCCGTAAGCAAAATTCTCTGATCCTCTCTCCAGTTTTGTCCTCTCTCTTGTCATTTTGATCAGGTTATGACAGTCCTACATAGCTCTACTGTATTATAGGAGCTTGAAACAGTTGTTATTGTAACAGTCTGATTCGGATAACATCATGCAGCCGAGTCACACATGTTGTGTCTGTGTGCATGAAGTTTTCACACAACTGGTGCTGATTTAACCGTTTCGCTTTTTCTCAGATTAGAACTGTAAAAATGACAACGCCCACTATAAAACATGCTTTGTGGCTCTCAGTCTTGTAAAAAAACAGTGTCCTAAATAACCATTAAAACGTACTCTGAGCTGGGAATATTTTCAATCCTTAATGTATTTTAAGTGCAATTCCTATAGTAGGAGTGATTCTGAGACGCCGAGTTAATATGGGCCTAGGACTATAGGAAGGATGCTTTAACATCTTAAAACTAAAATTTTTGCAGAGTGTCAACAATGTGTGCAGAAGTGTGAGGATGTGTATTACCATGTAAAGTCACAATGTCTTGGATAGCAGTCCTCTTCGTTTAATCCAAAGTTTATACAATACGCTTCTCACGGTAGTGAGCACTGTTGATTGTTGAACCTTTTTTCTGAAGTATCTGAAGTATGCATTTTCAGGATGTTGGTTGACTTGAACTTTTTTCTTGGTCGGCATTTGAAGATTTTTCTGTTCCATATTCTGCTGTTTACTCTCGTCACCAGTAATGATTTTCTTTAAGTAACTTTCACCTTCCTTTGACTAACGGTCCAAATTTTGTTTACAAATATCCAAACATTTCGTCACCAGGTACTGTACACCCTCAGACAAAAAAAACAAGAAAAAAAAAACGAATCACGCTGTAGGGCATCAAGTTTTGCTCGCACTGCAGTTAAAACTTTATGATGTAACACATCCACACCAGCTCAGCAGTGACTAGGGAGACAGTAGCCTTGAACGGAAAGCTCAGATACATCAGAGCAGCCAACAGAAGTTCTAGTGCGGAAAGTTTTTGACTCACCCATATGTCTGGGGGACGGGCTGCCGACTAAAATCAGGAGGGAGGCTGTGGAAGCTGTATTTTTGTTTTTTAATTTGGAATCCTGGACCAGTTATTTTCCATTAAGTCTTTAAATAATTCTAGCTAAAGCATAAATTTTGCGAACTTGCAATTTCCCATATGATGCAGTAAATTTTACCTCCATTTGACCCACAACCAAATCGTTCTCAAATTGTAGTAAACAGTCCCGATGAGAGTGCACTGTCATGCTGGCTGCTCAGTAATGTGAAGAGCTCAGCGAGCTTCTCCTGCCTGCTCTCCACCCCGTGGCTCTGTTTCATTACAGCCTGATTGCACTCCCAGTGCTGCCTAAGTGGAGTCATGCTCTTTGGCTTAGCTAACTTGTGGCCTGGAGCCATGACAGAGGGATGAGGCTCCTCTAATGAGAGGGCCAATGAGGAAAATGGAAAAAATTCTCTCAGCGTAATTAAAATCACTCATGCCAGAAGCATAGGTCCAATTACAATGGACATGGTTAATCAAGCAAATATTTGAGCACAGATGATTTGTTTGAATTGAGACTGCTGTATGCACTGACAGCATCGGCACATGCATCCACAACCTTAAGTTGCATCAGGTTTATTCTTGTGCATTACAAAAGGCTCATGAGATCCTGTAAGAATGTGATTCTGTCATCAGGAAACTGTGAGTTTCAATCTCAACCATGTCAGGTTCATTGTTCTAGAGTCTAACAGTATCATTTGCCTTGATATGTTAATGAAGACTGAGGCTGTCCTTTCTCTCTTGTCAATCCAAGTGATTACTATCCAATTACAGCATCATATACGGTACATTAAAAAGTGTGTACAGGCCAATTCCCCAGGAATGAGCCTAGTCATAAATTAACAGGCTCTTTTAAAATGAATACACTTAATGACTTGAGAATAGATTAAGCAGACTCTCGATTTAAGTGATCACATGTTCAAGCCAAAGAGTAATATTAATCTGTTAGTGAACAATACATTTGTCTTCAGTTACAGTATGTTGTTTGCCAAAAATTATTTGGACTATGTTCTCCCCATGTTTGGTGGGTTTCCACCAGGTACTCTGCTTTCCTCCCAAAGTCCAAAGATCCAAAGGTTAGGCTAATCGATGTTCCTAAATTGTCCGTGTTATATGGATAAGCATGTGTGTGTGTGTAACAGAAGATAAATTTTTTTTAATGCTTTTTAAATGCATTAGTTAACTGCAACAGAGATCATTTGATTAATACCCCAAAGATGAAAACCTATACCACTTTACAAGTGCTGCAGTGTAAATATTAGTAAAATTAGCGGAAGGAAATTACATCAGCTTTTGATACTCTAATACTACCTACTGTACAGTATAAGGAATTGTTCTACCCTTACAAATATGTTCAGCGATATGCCTATTAAATATCCCTATAGACCAAAATCATGTTCCGTGTATGAACAGGTAATAATCTATTTTGGAAATATATTTAGGGTCTTTAGGTTAATTAGTGTTCGAAAGCAAAATATTGCTCATGGTGCTTCAGTGATGCATTAAGTAATTTGATGCAAATGAAGACAAGGCGGTTGTATGTTGCACAGCTCCACTTTTGAAATGAGCTCATTATAAAAGTGACATAGCTAGCCCTCATCTAATTCCTCTCCTTTCTCGTGTTGGTAATTGGGTTTGTTGGATGTGCTTATCGTATAGTGTTCTACAGGTAAGCTTTTAAAGCCATTGTATTTTCCTGTGATATTTGCGATCTCTCGAGTGTCTCTGCCTGTCAAAGTATAATTCTTGCATATTGGAAACTAAACACACCTCTGCTTTAGGACAAAAAAAAAAAGAAGCTAAACCATGCTGTTTATGCAGCTGCGAGTTGTACAATAATCATTTTGGATCGACAGGCTGTTTCATCATCTGAAACAAAGCTGATGGGATTTCTGCTCCATCATGCTTTTACATATAAAGTCAACATCGATGTTTAAATATACTTGAACGCGTTATTATAAATAATGTGCAGGAAGACGTGATTGATTTGGATTAACCTGAATAAATGCAAATCCAAAGATTTCATCAGTGCAGTTATTTATTTCAGTGGTACTACAGTACTAACAGTCATGTGTAGAAAGACCTGATTAATTTGGATTAAGCCGAGAAATTCAGACTTCAAGCTTTTCATTACATTTCTGATGAACATGATCTTTGTTGGTTTACCATCTATGACATTGTAGGCTCTTTTGTTTCTGCATGAAAGCACAAAGACAGAAATGGAGCAATGTTTATAATTCTGCTCTCTTCCCCTTTCTTTCTTTCCTCTCTCAGGCTCTTGTCTTTTTTTTTTTTGACACCTTTTAGACACGTAGAGATGTGAGCATGCGATATATTGTCTTTGCCTACTTCTCTACACTCTCTCTCTCTCTCTCTCTCTCTCTCTCTCTCTTCCCGCCCCCACTCATTATCTCTATTGCTTGGAGAAGATGCATCCTCATTTACATGCAGACCCCGGGGGCTGCACACTTTACCTTTACCAGGCGGTTCATGTTGCTCAGTACATACAGTAGGCTCTTTCTCAGGAGATTAGATTAAAAGCCATCAATCAGCTACAATCAGGGAGAGAGTTGTGGAGATGGAGAGCTATGTATAAAGTGTTGCACCTTTGTTTCGTTCTCTTTTTTCCTTTTCCTCTGTACTTCTCACTGTCCATCTCCTCATCCTCTGATACATGTTTTTTTTTCTTCTGCTTCTGAAGCTGCCTTTTTTTCCTTCCCCATTTCTCCATCACCCTTTCATTGCCCATATGATTTTCCTGACCCTGACAATGTGTCAGTCAGTTAAATCCTTTTTTTAAAGCCCATTTCCTGACTGAGAGTCATATAACTGAAGTTGCATCACCTCCAGATTTTCCAGCCCATTTGTCCATTCTTGCAGCCACTTCAGTGATGTATAGTGGACGTGTCCTCTTTGTGGCCTGTCTAGGCCCAGACTTGTTTCAACATTAACGTTTTTTTTTTTGTACTCCGTATCCTGATGTGAATATTTGAAAATGATTGTAATTATGCATTCCAAAAGTTACCTAATTGTAAAAGCTGTTTGTGCAGCAAACTGGGCACGGCTGCACTTGGCACTTTGTTTTCAGAATTTTGTTATTGTGGTTATTTGTGGTCTTTAACTTAACGAGGCAGCTTTTTTAAAGCAGCCTAATTGGTGTAAAGTCTGTCGAGTTTGTGAAAAAGCTGTGGGGCTGTCATAAGGTCAGTGGAATTGATCAGAAAACTCTGGAGGAATATTAATGAACCGAAGCAAAGGGCTTTAGTACAGGACCATTAAAAGAATTAAACAACCTTAACATTTTCAATGTTAAACAACAGTACTTCATAGACTGTATATATTTATTAACCTTTAAAACTTAAGCAGCACAGATATGTGCTGGCAACTCAGCATGGGTCAAAGACAATAAAAAAAATACGTTTTATATAGAAGCCTTTCTGGAGTGTGTTAACGGGGATGCTAGAGACTTCAAACTGTGTATTTGTGTTTTCGGATATGTCAAGTCGAAAAGAGTAAAGAGTAAAGATTACCACAACCAGAATATATGAATAACGTTGCAAAAATGTAGAACTCATAAAACGAGCATATTATTATTTTTTGCCCATAGAAATAAATGAAAACAACCTTAGAAACACGTGGTTGTGTGTATTTGTGCTATTTCTTTGCCTTTGTGACCTAGTTTCAAATTCTTCGCTCGGTCGTGGAAATTCAGTTCATTATATTGCCTACTTTGTAGAAAGTAGGCAATATAATGTGTGTTGAATAAAAGTATATGTCACTCTATACTGCAAAATCCTGAGCTCTATACAGTATATACAGTGTGTTCATTAAGAAAAAAGCCAAAACAAATAATGTCTAAAATGAGCTTTAAAGGCTTCGTGTTGCTGTGTCGGTTAAATTGCATTTATAATTTTGACTACAAGTTGTTCGGATAAAGATCACTATCAGTATTAGGATAATAATTGTTTTTCTTGATTAGTGATATACCTCACTGATTTTTGTTCTCTTTTCCTGTCTATCTCTTGTAGGAAAGAGGCCTGAATGCGTACCCGCTCATTGAGATCTGTAAAGGGGACCTAATCCATTACATGTGCCCACTAGAGAACCACGAAGGCTTTTTTGTGCCTGAACTCCTCGAGAAGCAAACGGAGAGAGAAGAAGAAAGTGAGCACAAGAACGGAGAAGAAGAGAAAGATGCTGAAGAGACACACACAGGTACGACACTGTAATGTCACAGAGTTAAAGTCTGAGTTTGTTCAGAATGACAGGTATGTCATCATAATGCCACCTAAGTTCATATAGGATAGACATATTGATATAATTGTGACGAAGTAAAGAGACACGTAAACAAGTAAGCATTCTGCGTGCCATGAAGATTTATGACATGCATTAGCAATACATTGATGCTGAAAGGCCTTAGCAGGACACAATTTTAATGCATTTTAATGCATATATTTCTTCTTTCCTCATGTCGTATTTCTGTCAAGGTGCCCAGCACTGTTTCTTCACTCAAGGTCTTTCTTTGATCAGTTTTAAATCTGTCAGTGGTTCAGTAAACGGTGTCTTGTAATACTTCAGCGCAGGTCAAAAGCTGTTCGTTGGTTCAGGTCACACATTTATGTGTCAGTGTGGATGCGTACGCTTGCCGATGCACGTATTCTAAAATAAAATGTTTATGTCTAAACCCTATTTTCACTATGAATCTTCCTGGGACAATTTATAATATTTATAGACAGAGATATTCTATCTTTGTGTATATCAGTTAATTAAAGCAATCAAGCAAGAAAGTGGGAAGTGATGAAAACTGGGGACTTTGCATACACGAACAAACAGCTTTTTTTGCTCAGTGTAATCTCTTATGCTCTTCACTTTATCGTTCCATAACAACCAGGCTCTGTGT